>JAMXBB010000002.1:62505280-62672679 GCA_024138015.1 Lumnitzera littorea
TATATATATATATATATATATAAAATATAGAGTATATGTATAACATATAGTGGTATACCAAATATATTATATGGTACATGTAAAATATATAGTATACATATTGTATACCGAATACTATATAAATATATATACCGAATATTAAGTAAGTAGTATGTAGTATATATAATATAATAATATTTACTAAATAAAATAAATTCATAATTACGTGAGGAGTATATATATATATATATATATAATACCGTAAATTAGAAATTACTCATTAAAGTAAAATTATAAAATTTATCAAATATATTATAAGTCTATATATATATGTGTGTGTATAAATCGTGAAATATAAATGAATAATAAGAAAATAAGGAATAATAAAAATAATAATGGCAATAATAATTATTATTATTATAATAAGGCTAAAATCTCAAAAATAGGAAAAGTATGCTCAAAATAATAAAAATATCAATTATATGATTTAAATAATTATTAAATCATAAATATATTAAGAAAAAGCTAAAATTAATATTTTATAATTTTTAAATTAAAATAATAAATTTTTTGATATTTTTATATGACAATTCAAACTATAAGTCACAATATCCAAAACGGATCTCGTTACAAGAAAATACGCTCGAAAACGATCAAAATGAACTATAAGTTCATAATGATCCGAGCTAAAACGAAAAAATTATATGTGATTTGATAAAAAGCTCGAATCGATCATTTCACATAAATCAATAATCGATTTAAATAAACAATACGATTTAGCATGCTAGTTTAGTTATTTAATTCCCAAACTTACTACTTTCCATATTCTCTTAATGTTAGGTGATCCTGAGATCGAGACCGACTTCTCTTTGGACTATTACAATCCCTGAGATCATATATAACCAAGTGAGTACCCCCGATAACTCTATACTTGTTTTATGCTTGTAGATAGTGCACATAATTAAATATTAATAACTTGATGCATGGGGTTTCGAGTTATGCATGTAACTGATATTGATTGATTACTGTGCAAAATACTATTAAATGTGATAGTTGAAGATTTAGTTATATAATTGATTGTTGCATAATTTGAATGATTTGTTGATAATGATTAACCACCTTATAAATTGGCTTCATCATATTTAACTCAACTAAAATTAAACAAATCATGCATAGATTACGAACATTGCATATAATGTTCCGGCCGTTACCTCACGCAGTTGGTAATGAAGGGCCTTGGAGGGATGGATTCCCATATGATTTGATTAGTACATTGCAAGAGCATTGGTATAACAAAACCCTACCCTTGGCTCACGGGTTTTATTAACGCCCGAGACACTAATCGTGGGTAGCTAGGGGTCATATCTAGAAGCTATCGTTATAAGGTGTGAGCGTGGATTGCAGGGGCCACCTCACTGCTAGACTTGGATATTTGTATAATATTGACTATTGGAAATAGAAACCTATTTTGTAAAACAGGGAATTTATATATATATATAATTATATAAGGTTAAAAACCTAGGTACTAGAGCCCGGTTGTAATTGGTGCCGATGTATCTCCAACCATTACTTTGGAGGGCGTTAAATCCGATGTTGTATGTAACACCGGTCAATTGCATATATACTGTTTAGCATACTGCTTGTTCATGCATTCATATATTTAGTAATAGATTATTTACTAACGTGTTTGCTAGTATAGTACAAGAGATAACTCGCTAAACTCTTGTAGCTTACTCCCCAATAGTTTTCTCTTGCAGGTTGCTAAATAATTGGGCATGGGTTAAGAAATGAGAGTTGAGTGCCAACATTGAGATGCATAGAAGTTAGAATCTGAGGACAAACTATATGGTTCAGTTGAATTATTATATATATAATTATTAATACTACATTTAAATTTTGTGATTTTAGTAAGTTTGAGTCTTAAAACTTTACTATCTAATCTTATTATTTGGTATGGGATACCAATTCTCTACGATTCTGATGGACTGTGGCTTATCGAATATCCATAGTCATATATATATGGTCGTAAGTTAATTAAACTAAGAATAAAAAAATAATAATAAATAAATAAAAACATTAGTGACTAATTGTTTAGAATCTTGCAATCTCTGACTTGCAAGATGATTTTCAAATTATTGGTGCACACATGATATGAAAATTTTAGGTAATCCTACTAGACTCCCTTTAGGGTCATGACAATATAGGTGATCATCTATCATGATTATCACTTGATTGTGCTTGCAATTAGTGGCTCTTCAATTAAAGATTTTCAATAGGTTTTGTGTGATTAGGGATGCAAGTTATGCTTTTGTTTGAATTTTTGTTACTTGAAAAGATATTTTCATATGTATTTTAACCAATTCAGTTGGTGGTCATAATTATTGTATATGCTGCTAAATGTCTAATAAATTGGTAAGTCACCTTAAAAAAAATTATAAGAATATAGTAACTTTAATTAGAACAAGTCATGCATGGCATATTTGCATATTCTCAAAATTTTTGCCATCACTATCACAAATGAAAAGAGGTGCTCTTCTCTATCATCTGTAGACTACTTGATTTGAGGATTTTCATGCTTTATAGAGCCAAGTTCATTTTACTATGCTTGCATGTGTCTGGAGGTTGATTGAGAGGATACCCTAGTCATCAGGTGGTTAAGGAAAAAACTTTTTTTTCTTTGTTTTTCCTAATAATGACCAAGAGATGCTTCTCTTTAGTCATTAATTGGGTAGTCATAGAAAACATCTTTTCATTGGTTTACCTAAGAATAGACAGGAGATCAATCTTCTGAATTATTTTATTTAGAGTGGAGAAGGTAATTTTGTGGCATTCATGAACATTATGCATAATTAGATGTCTAGATACTGATAGAACTACCAAAATCCTTAACTTAAGGTCATAAGGGTAGGATTATACCCTAATCTATATGCTGGTTACCAATGGACTGCATGCATAGTTACATTTATATGATTGATTATGCGATAAATATGAATAATAACTTGCTTGAAAGGTTGTATAAGTGATGTTATATGCGTAATTTTGCCATAGGCCTCCTCTTAATGCTCCATTAGCTTACATAGTTTCTTATTGCTTAATGTTTCTTACTTTGTAGCACTCAGGCTCTCCACCTTTGAAGACCATCAAGAGGATACATGGCGTCAGCATACCTAAGCAGCATGAGTTATCATCCTAATATTAATTCACCTAAGAAATTATGTAGTTAATTAATCTCATCTCAAATTTATTGGACAATTATTTTAGCCTAATTCTACGATATTTCACTAAAATCTATTTCTAATTAAAATCTCTAGAATTCTATTATGATCTATAAACTCTATATCAAGTTACCCTAATCCCAAAGAGTTATATTGTTTTGTACCTATGGTTGCATGCAATTCTTTGAAATTATGCTAGATCCACTCTTACACTTGATCTCTCAATCTTTATATATAAAATCAAACATTGAATTAACAATCTAGCAATTATTAATTCAAAGAACTGATAAAACAATATAATTGGATCTCAATAATTTGAAATTTATTGACTAATCAAAAGAAAATAAGAATCTAACTACATAATTTTAAGGTTTCTCAATATATAAGATTTACTAATTAATCAAACATAATAAAAGATAGAACAAAACATGGAAAACTAAAACTAAACCCCTTTATGTCTTCTTGCTCCTTGATTTTTGCCTCTAACAACAATAGAGCTTTACTAAAAACTTACTAAAGAGTCTAATAGATATATTTATACTCTAGAATTACAAATCTCTAAAATAAGAAAATTCGTCAAGACATAGTGTAATCATGGCCATTGATCATGACCGTACTTCTAGGCATGTTCTTCCCTCTAATACAAAACTCTCAAACTAATGAAATGTGAAATTCATGACCAAGGATTATAGCGGGATCCTATCTGTACTTCTCTCAACATTAATTATTTCCTTCTTTCAACTCATGATCACAGTTCATGGTAAACGATCATAGGCATTATCCTCTTCCTCTTCCAAGCTTCAAAACTCCATCATTTCAACTCTAAATCACATGAAATTTGGTTAAATTCCTTTCTAACTCTTAGAAATTAAAATAAAACTAAATTAAGCCTCAAAATCACTCAGAGCATCTAAGAAATACATAGGAACATTAGAGAAATTATCTATAGAAATAGGTAGAAATAAGAATTATCACCTAGTATATGAAACATGAAAAACAACACTAAACTAACCCAAAAAATAACCTTACCAAAAAACTTAAGTCGTTTAACCTAAGATAAGGTAGGACTACTCATCACAAGCCGACACCATTATCAAGCTTCAATAACATATGAGTAGAATGATGTTAGAAAACAAGTGCTTGACATAGAAATTTGTTGCCCTTGAGGAGTGTTCGCTCTAAGACAATAGATAACATAACCATACCAACTATAGTGCATCACCTCCTAACTTAAGAGCTTCATCTTGGCATGAGGCCCTCGTTAACTCACACAATGGAGTGCGCTAAAGGCTACACAACAAGCATTTCAAAGCACAATCCAAAAAGCCTCCTACAATCAACTTGGATGACATCAACGATATGAATATGAAACTCTAAGTTGCCAATGAGTGCAAAGAGCAAAGCGACTCATCGACAACTTTCTCCATTAGACAGTTACCTTTTGTCCAAGCGATAAGAGAGGAAACACTTCCTCCAAACACCAAGATCCCTTATATGGAGATATACGATGCTAAGACATACCATATGCTCCACATGAATTACTACACCTCTACAATGGATCTACAAGATGTCTCAGATGCCATCACCTGCAAAGCCTTCACTAAAACATTAAAGTACGTTGCTCATACTTGACATTACAACATCAAGTCTAACTCTATCACAAGCTTTGAAGAACTCAACTAGTGCTTCCTCCAACACTTTATGACAAGTAAACAACTTAAGCAAGATGCATCATACTTTATGACCATTCATTAATGTCTCAACAAATCCTCATAAGAGTACTTAACACAATTCGATGCCACCATACTTAAGATACCAAATCTAAACGTGAATATGGCACTCAATGCAACCGTGCGAGTAAAAGATCGCTTTCAATTCTTTTGTTTCCCTACTATGATGATACTAACAATGTTTACCGAACTCCAATTGAAAGTTACCACTTACATCCGTAAGAAAACAACATCAACGCCAGACAACAACTAGAGCAACAACATACAAGCAAGGAAAGTTAGGACCAACCCCTTATAAAATATAGGCTCAATGCTCGCATAAGGAATACTCACTCTGCCTTATAAAGTATAGCACCTTCCAAAAACAAGAACTATCTAATTCACTCATCAATGACCATCATGAGCTTATCAAGCCTCGTAAGCAAATCCTACTCAAAATTTGAGATCGTAGAAATCCTCACATAGCCAAAACAAATGCTTCCCAACCCTATGCCTATAGCTTTTAGCAAGTACTACAACTTCTATGGTATACACACTTAACAAGAGAATGCACTCAACTAAAATATGCTATTAAGGATGCAAACTAATGAGGTTATCTTAAGGAATATGTTGCTAGTAAGGCTAACCACACTTTGCAACCTTCTAAGAGGGGTCTATGTGAAGAACAATCACAATCAAGACCTTCAAATGCTAATAACACAACTAGTCAACCCACCCATGGCACCATATACATCATCATAAGCAATCCAGCCATAGGTAAAAGGTCCCACTCTTAAAGTAAAGCTTACACTCAACCTAAGAAGTTTAAGCAAATCCTTAGCTTATAGAGCAAAAGATGAAGGATAGACATGTCCATTTCATTATTAAACTCAAATATGGAAGAATCACGTTGCTACATGATGATGCCTTTGTCATCAAAGATAGAATCACAAACTTCGACATCCATTAGATACTTATCGATAGTAGAATCTTTACTGACATTATCTTAATGAAAGCCTTTACACAAATGAAACATAAGTTCTACATATCTTTAAAGCTATATAACAACAATCTCTACGGCTTCAACCATTATCTATTAAAGTAACAAGCATCATCTCTCTCCTTATAAAACTTAATGATGTAAAGCACGTAGTAGAGACCCAAATCGACTCCTTAATCATCAACACTTGGTCCCCTTATGTTAAGTTCTCTCATTGTTTTGATTATAACAAAAAGGAGATAAAGATGCTTAATCAGTATGTTAAGTGTGCAAGTTATTATGCAACGTTAAATTTTTATTTAAGGTATGATTTCAATAATTAAATACTAATTCAAAGACTAAAGTAGAGGTACTGGACAAAATCAAATTTTGATAGAATAGTATAGTTTTAAGTGATTTATTGGACTTTTAATGGTTTAAAGGCTTAGCTCTACTTGTTAGATATATTTGGGTAACATACCCCATGCAATCTACTAAATTAAACATACATCCATAGGGATTAAGGAGGTTTAATCCAATTATTTTAAGACAAAATCAAACGAACAAGGATTTTCTAATAAACTTGTTAGGAATATTTTATCAGATAATTATCAAGATTTTCTCGAGATATTTGATGAAATTTTATGAAGATAAATAAAGGATTTCATGGAGATACATATTAGATTTTTTTTTCTTAATCTCAAATCAAGTTGAACGTATACAACAAATACAAGATAAGAATGAATCTTAGCGGTTGTCATAGATTTTTATTCATATTTAAACAATCTTACAAAGAAGATTTCTTGAGGCTTACATATTCAAAAACAATCAGACTTATTATTTGCTACACGTACAAAGCATCCACAAGGAAATATCAGTAGATTAAAATTCAAATTCCTGTATTTATTAAGCTGAAGTATAGCTATTGATTTTTAGGAAATATATCAGTAGGGCAATTTAATTTTTCAAAGGAAATTTGAGAGTTTAAAAATAGGAAAGTAGAGATTATTTATAAGAACTCATATAGACCTTATTTTCTATTGTAGTAGTATTCCAATGTTTAAGTTAAATTTAAATAGAAAGAAGATTTAGCTTCCATAATTTAAGGAATGTATCTTCTAATAGCTAATTCAAGATAATTCAAGATCTTTCAAATTTAGTCAAAAAACTGTCCAAGAAATCAATAAAGAAACGTTGTAATAGAAGAGTATATAATCAAACAATTCAAAAATTTGAATCACACTGATATGCAACTTTCATCTACAAACTTCACTCTTAAGAAAACTTGGAGGTAAAATCAAATGCTAAATCAGAGACACGTCTATTTATTGGAATTTCATATTCTATTTTCTTTTTGTGATTGCATTTTGAGGATCATTGTATTTAGTCTTCATTCTTCTGTAAATCTCATTTTTAAGTGTAGGATTGTGTATTAGAAGAGAGTTAACTTTATTCTATAGATCTGTTATTAGGCTAGGATAGCCTAGTAAGATAAAGTATAAGGATTGTACTTGTTTTCTCTCTTGACTAAAGTATTAAGAGTAGATAGTAGAATGATACCATTGTGAAATGACATTAGTATGGAATGCCAAGTCCCCAACAGTAGAGTTGAAAGAGTACAGTAGGTATAAGGTTAAAGCATTATAATTCTTGAGTCTAATCTTCTCAATGTTACTCTCTTTAATTTCATGTTTGATTTATTTTTATATATTGTTTCACACCATATCTTAAATAAGTAATCAAAAGGGATGCCTTTAATAACATTTTGCAAAAAGTTTAAATTTTTATAAGTAACCAATTCACCCCCCTTCTCAGTTACTTTCGGGATGTACACCCTATAATGTTATCCTTGGTAGACCAACACTTAACACCATTGAGATGATCACATCATCTAAACACTTTAAGGCTAAGTTCCCAACCTTGGCAAGAGTAAGCATCTACAATGGCGACTAATAGGTATCCCATTCCTATTATGTTCAAACTCTTTCCAACTAACATATTCTACAAGTGGAAACTGGCTTGGTCATTCCTTAAGAATAGAGGCAAGTTTGCCAAACATATACAAACCATTCAGATTAGTGATCAACCTAAGGTAAACCGTACAAATAGGTAACATTTTTGTTTGCCAACCTACGATAGTGGCTCATTGACTTCCTCCAAGCCAATGCTTACATCTTCACTTAATCACTATATGGCATGTTAGGTATTTCAATATGCTTTGCAACTCTTTTCCATAATATAGACCTTAATGCTACAGTTGTCAGATAGAAGAAATGACACTTTATACTAGAACGTTAAGTGGCAATAGAAGAAAGGTTCAAAAGCTCCTCCAAGTAGAATTCATAAAAGAAGAGTCATAACCAACTTAGCTAATCAACATAGTGTTGGTCAAGAAAGCTAATAGAAAATTGCATATATGCATTAACTTCATAAACCTCAATAAAGCTTGCCAATAGACTGCTTTCTATTGTCGCAGATATATCAATTGGTGGATTCTTTTGTAGATGCCTTCTTAAGCTATAACCAAATTTCTAGAAGAACCTAACTAGTATATACCTCCTTCATCACAAACTTCGACATTAACTACTATAAAGTGATGCCTTTCAACCTTAAGAATGCTAGAGCAATGTATAAGAAACTAGTCAACAAGATGTTTAAGCACCAGTTAGGTTAGAATGTCGAAGTTTACGTAGATGACATGATTATCAAAAGCAAGCTCCTTAAGCACCACCTCGTTAACCAAGACAAGACATTCTAAACCCTTTGGAAATACAGCATGAAGCATAACCAACAAAAAGTGTGTCTTCGAAGTAGTCATAAGAAAGTTCCTTGGCTTTTGGTCACTACACGTGGCATTGAGACCAACCTTGAAAAGATCTAAGCTATCCTGGATATGTAACTACCCAAGATGGTCAAAGATGTCTAGAGGTTCACTGGATGCATGGCCGCCCTTAATAGATTTATTCCTCACCTTACAAGCAAGTGCATCAAGTTCTTGAAGATCATGAAAAACCAAGCAACTTTCAATAAACTAACTTATGTTAACAAGCTCTCAAACAACTCAAACAGTTCCTTGCTTCCCCTTTCCCCCTCCCCCAGTGTTGTTAAAGCCTGTGCTTAGGGGAAATCTTTACTCATATTTAGTAGTTAGTACGGGGATACTCTCTTCCATCCTAGTTTGAGTCGACGTAAAAGAACATAAGCTTATATATTATGTTAGCTACTTCCTCTAAGGACCAAAGCTTAAGTACCCCATTATTGAAAAGTTTTCCTACATAGTAGTAATATCCACCTGCTTTGCCCTTACTTCAAAGTATATCAAGAAATCATCCTCACTAATTAACCTTTAAGACATATTCTCCACAAGATAGATGCTTCGACTCAAATGGCTAAGTATACCACTAAAGTTAGCATTTATAGTGTTCGAATTCGACCAAGCGAAGCCATCAAGGCTTAGGTTCTTGTTGATTTCATTGTTGAGCTTACCTGTATAGAATCAACCCACCTTCCACATGACCAAACCTTATAAGCCCTCCATGTTGATGGTTTATCTACTAAAAGGGGAGAGTACGGCAAGACTACTTTTCGACGGTCCCTATAGGGCAAAAATTAGGTACACCCTTAAGTTTGGATTCTTAATAAGTAATAATAGAGTCGAATATGAAGTTTTATAGCAGATATTGAGTTAACAAGAGAGATAGGAGCATAAAGACTCGAGATTTTCTCTAACTCTCAACTCATCATCTAAAAGGTCAATGGGAGTATGTGGTCAAAGACGAAGAAATAGCTAAGTATCTTATAGTAGTCAAGACCTTTTGCTCAAATATTTCTACCCTAAACTATTACCAAGATTCCTAATCCAAAAAACTTAGAAGTAGACAACCTCTCTAAGTTAGCCAAGTTAGTCACAACATGCCTCTTCGACCTGGACAAGAAGGTGTTCATCAAAAACTTGCTAAACAAGAACATGTTTAGAACACACCAAGAGTACTTGGCTAACATGTACTTATCACCTAAAGTACCTAGCTAGTTAGACCCAATTGATAGATTGTCGACCTTTAGTCTACTTACTTACACTTACCTAAGAGGCCTCCAGTCCTTCACCAAAAGAATTCTCTCTCATCAACTTGTTAAGGATGAGAAATAATACATAGAAGAATGGTGGCTGAACTCCTTAAGAGCTCCCGGTAGGTATACCCTGCTTTACTCTATCCCTTGTACTAATGCTAACTACAGTCTTACCGAGAACTCCCTGTCGAGTGATGAGACATAGGCTCTTACTTGTTGAGTACTACTCTTTCGGCTTTCTATTGATACTTACAAGCATCCCTTAGTTGTCTTGGCAACCCCTTAATGTCGCCACATCATGATCCAACTCAGTTGCTACACCCAAAGATTCCTTGATACGGAACCATTAACGAGCTGCCAATTGTCCTTTTTACCTAACACTGCACTTTTATTCCTTTTGGTCTTTTGTCCCTTTTACCTTTTTTCCTACATACTAAGAATCTCCTTTTTTTGTATGCCTTTTTGTAATTTTCCTTATTTATATTATTACCTTAAGGACTTACTATAAATAGTCCCTTCTCTTTGTAGCCATAGGGGTAGATATTCCTTTTCAGACATCAAAATATATTTATTCTTACGAGACATTCCTCTCCAAGTCCATTCTCATACATTGTTATCTAATCTTACCGAGTAGCTCAAGATTAGTAGTGGGTGGACCTTAAAATTAGTTTATACGTTACATTAAGTGAGGTGTCTAGTGATGTTGTGTTCATTGGTGAGTAATATCTACAGAGTAGCTTCACGTAAGCTACTACATTCAGTTTGTCGACCTATCCCTTTATTTTTCTTCAATATCTTGAAAGACCCACTTGATCCTTACTTTTGACAGTAAGACCTAATGATTATTGAGCTCCTAAGCACATCATATAACTTCTTAGCATCAGAGCTTAAGGTTGTGACCAAAAGCTATACCTACTGGTTACTATTAGTATATTGTTGTCATACTCTATTTTACCTATGAAGAATAGAGTAAGTTCTCAGTTCATTGTTGTTTGGTATTTTCTATGTGTAGGAATTTCTTGTGTGGAATGTTTTCTAAAGTTTTGTATTGAGAATGTCAAATCCTAGTGTCTAGGTAAAGATTAACGATGCCAAGAGTGATGCTCGTGGTCATGGTCATGTTACCTAACAAATACCATGTACTACTAATGAGTAAATATAAAACCTTGCTACTATTGTTGTTTCAATACAAAGGGTCTTAGAAATTGGGCTACGAGAGAGAGTTATTGTCAAATAAGGTCGAACAATGAGAGATAGGCCAAGATGACATATGAATGAGCAGCAAGTACTAGAGCCAATTTGTATGAACTAAGCACTACCCCAACATGTCAATAAAGTTGCGAGAAGGAGACTTGAGTTAGATGAAATCAAAGAGTATGATGAGGAGGAACAATATAATGTTATAAGGGAGCATAACTTGAAGGCATCCTAAGGATCCAAGCATCTCAAAGCATAGATCCTAAGCTTTAATGGGTCAGGTAGTGTTGATGACTACTTAGATTGAGAAAGGAAGATTGAAAAGATATATGACTTTTATTACTACGAAGATGCCGCTCAAATCTAAGTGGCTACATTGGAATTTTCTAGATATGTAGCAATGTGGTGGAAGATGTTCCAAAATGTCCGCCTAAGGGCTCAATGTGAAGTTCAAACATTAAATGAGATGAAGAGAGTCTTGAGAAGTAGGTTTGTTCCCAAACACTACTAGTAAGACACTTTCTAACGTCTCCAAGACTTGAGGCAAGGTAATAAATCAATGGACGACTATGTCTAAGAGTTTTAGTTGCTTATGATCCAATGTGATGTTGACGAGCTTGAGATACAAACTATAGCATGGTTTATTTCTAGGCTTAGAACTGAGATTAGTAACATAATAGAGCTATAGAGTCTTATGACTTTAGATGAGGCCATTAGAGTGGCATAAAGAGTTGAAACGTAGAGGAGAAACCAAATTAGCCAAATGCCAAATAGCCATCTAGGATTACTGACAAGAAGAAGCATGCCAAATTGATCAAAACATAGTCAAGCACTAAACAGTTTTGAGGTAGACTGCCAAGTGTAAGTGCCAAATAGACTTGAAGAGGGCCAAGGTAAAGGTAAGGCTTAAGAGCCTAAGGTCTAAAGAGACCAAGGTCAATACTCAGGAAGGAAGACCTGAGAAATTAAATATTTCAAATGTTTTCACTATAAACATGTGGCTAGTCGATGTCTTAACAGACGAGTCATAACTATTAAGGGAGACAAGCCCTTATTTGAAGTAGAGAGTGAGAGTGAAGGAGAGGATGGGATGGAAGTTGAACAGATGCTGGAAGAGTTTTAAGAAGACCCTAATGTCGTAACTCCACCTGAAGCTGGTGTTGAGTATTGTTTCGACGTTCGATGATCTCTCAGTACTTTTGTAGCTAAGGATAATGAATAGAGAGAACCTTTTCCATACGCATTGCCTAGTGAATGGTAAACTGTATGCATTGATCATTGATGAGGGGAGCTGTACTAATGTCATCACACAAGGAGTCGTCAAGGCCCTAAAATTGTTGATCTACCCATACCTTAAGCCTTACAAGATTCATTAGTTAAATGAGAAGGGAAGTTTACCCATTGCCGAGTAAGTCAGAGTGCCAATTACCATTGGTGACAAGTACTAGGATGAGGTACTGTGCGATGTCCTGCTTATGTGCACTTCTCACATCTTACTTGACTAACCTTAGCTGTTTGACTTGAGGGTGTTACATGATGGGTACAAAAACACCTATATGTTCTAGAAGGATGGGAATAATGTTATACCGACCCTCATGAGTCCTAAGGAAGTGCAGGAGTCACAAGTGAAGGTTGTCAAATCACTATATAGGAAGTCCTTAGTGATTTCTTGTGCTCAATTTTCCTATGAAGAGTACGTGCTCCTTTTGGTCAAGAGACTTCTAGAGTTAAGAGAAGCCAAAAGCTTATCTATCGAAGTGCAAACACTACTACAAAAGTATGTTGGCCTATTTCCTATAGAAGTGCCGAAAGGTTTACTACCCTTACAAGGCATTGAACATTGTATTGACCTTTAGCCTAGAGCTGTTTTACTAAACTGACCTGCTTATAAACTCAATCTCAAGCAGGCAACTGAGCTAAAGAAACAAGTAGACAAGTTAGTAAATCGTGGCTATATCTATGAGAGCATGAGCCCATATGCTATACTAGCCGTACTTATGCCAAAGAAAGATGAATCATGGAGGATGTGCATTGACAATTGAGCCCTCAATAAAATTGCTGTTAAATGCCAGTACCTGATCTTATGGCTTGATGATATGCTTGATGAATTACATAGTGCTCGCATCTTTTCAAAGATCGTTCTAAAGAGTGGCTATCATCATATATAAATGAGACTTAAAGATAAATGGAAAACAGCTTTCAAGACAAGGGATGGTCTATTTAAGTGGCTCGTGAAGTCATTTTGTCTGACGAATGCACTAAGCATGTTTATACAGCTCATGAATCATATCCTAAGAACTTTGATTGGTAAATGTGTTGTAGTATACTTCAATGACACCCTGGCCTATAGTTCCAACCTCATTTCTCATGTTGAGCATTTAAGATCAGTATTTGATATTCTCTATACTAAGAGATTATTCAACAACATGAAGAAATGCATGTTTTGCTAGAGTGAGGTCATATTCCTCATATATGTTCTCTCAAAGGGAGGAGTTCGAGTAGATGACGAGAAAGTTAGAGCTATTCTTGGGTAGCCTACACTAACTAATGCTATTGAAGTTAGGAGCTTCCATAGTCTAGCTTTGTTCTATCGGAGATTCATTCAGAACTTCAGTTCCATAACAGCACCATTAATTGAATTGACTAAGAAGAATTTTGATTTTAAGTGGTCGAAGAAAGCTTAGAAGATGTAAAATCCAAGTTGACATCAGACCCAGTACTTACCCTACCAGATTTCAAGAAAGTTTTTAAGATAGAACATGACGTGTCTAGAGTCAACATTAGCAATGTCCTTACGCAAGAGCACAAACCCATTGCTATTTTAGCAAGAAACTCAGAGGAGTTACCCTGAATTACTCGACGTATGACAAGGAGTTCTATGCCTTGACCAAATACTACAGAACTAACAACATTACTTATTTCTAAGAGAATTCATCATCTACTCTAATCATGAATCTATCAAATATCTCTGAGGGCAATAAAAACTTTCTTGGCATCATGCTAAATGGGTTGAGTTCTTGGAATCCTTCTACTATGTCATCCAGTATAAGAAAGGGATCACCAACACTTTAGCTGAGGCTCTTTCTCGTCATCATACCCTCATTACAACTATTCAGGCTAAGGTACTTGGATTTGGCACACTACCCAATCAATATGAGCACAATCTATATTTTGGGCCCTTAATGGCCAAGTGCAATGTTGGGGAGAGTTGTGGATGGGTTCTACATAAGCCAAGGGTTTCTAATGAAGGGCAAACAGGTTTGTGTATTGAGTGGTTCAGCTAAAGAAATACTTGTCCAGGAAGTTTATGTTGGAGGTTTAGCCAGCCATTTCAAGGAAAAGAAAACTATTGAAATATTGAAAGAACATTTCTACTAGCCTGGGATGATGAAAGATGTACACCGCATTCTTGAATGACATAAGGTGTGTAAGTATGCGAATAGGAAGAATGAGCCATATGGAGAGTACACACCTCTGCTCATACTTGAGCATCCATAGAGTGACTTAAGCATGGACTTTATGCTTCACCTACCTCAAACTTTGAGAAGATATGATTCTATCATAGTGGTAGTCAATTGGTTTAGTAAGATGAGCTACTTCATCCCCTACCACAGAACCAACAATGCTCCATTTGTTGCTAACCTCTTTTTGTAGGAAATCGTGTATTTGCATAGGGTGTCGAGAAGTATTGTATTTGACCATAACTTGAAGTTCAAAAGCTTCTTCTAGAGAACCCTATGGAAGAAGCTTGGCACTAAGCTCATGTTTAGTACTTCTTACCACCCCTTGATAGACAACCAGACTGAAGTTATGAATAGGATAGTCAAGAACCTCCCATGAATAGCTGTTAGGAAGAATTTACATGACTGAGATTTATGCCTATCTGTCATTGAGTTCACTTACAATCGCTCAACTCACAGCTTAATAAGAAGGTTACTGTTTGAGGTCATTTATGGACTTAATCCAAACTTACCCTTGGATCTGGTTATTAGCCCGACCACTCGAAGGGAAAGTCAATCAGACATGCAGCGTACTAAGGAGCTCCAGAAGTTATATCAAAAGGTTATCAAATAACTAGCTAAGACTGTAGCTTAATAAAAGGAGTAGGGAAGTTGAGGAAAGAGGTGAATAGTTTATACTCTCGGGGACCTTGTTTGATGTGTATAGACGCAATGGGTCTTAAACCAAGAATGGGTATTCGGGTTCAAAGGAGTATGCAGAACAGGGAGTGAGAAGGGGGTTTTGACAATGAATGTGTATGGATATCACGTACCAAGGCACAAACACAATAAGGGGGGTTTGAGCTTGAAATAGGATTTGATGCAACTTACAAATGCTAAATGTTGCTTGAGGTTTCAAATAAGAGGTTAAATGTGACTCACTAACTCACTCAATGAAGGGTTTACGACAATCTTAAAGGCAGGATTGATAAGAACACGAGAGATTAAGGAGTACGTATACTCAATAATCTGAAAAGCCAGCTTAAAGGGCTCAAGAATGTCCTTACTTCTAGAAGGAATGTTTAAGTATAAATTCTCTATCTAAATATTCTTCACTATCTATCTGATAATTACAATTGTTACTATTTATAGTAAGTCCTAAAACCCTAGTGGCAAAATTGTAAATAATATACAAGGCCTTAAGCCTTAAAGAATGACCTACAATTGAAATAAGAAAAACATTTACAAGGTATACAAAACTGTACATTTAACAATGGTCAAGATGTAGTCATTTGAGTTACCCGTGGACCCAAGCAAGGGTTAGTTGGCAGTCAAGTGTCCAAGCTAGGGTGGGTTGCTTAGGAATCTTATTGTACTTGGTCGAGCTCCTAATGAGGTTGGCCCACAGTTGCTATACTCGTAGATTGCTTTGCGCGAACTTTCTTATGCTGTGCCGAGCTGTTCTTTAGCCTTAAGTGCTCGACCGTATGGTTTCTTAGCTTCTCGGTAGACGAAAGACTTGAGGACGAGTAGCTCCTTTCCTTCCCCTCGGTCTTTTGGTATTAGCTCAGCTTCGGCAAAAGCTGTTCAGCCTTAAATTTGAACAATTTGGCCTCAGGTTAAGATAAGTTGGCTTCAGCTTCTGGTAGGTCGGCGTTAACTTAGGATAGATTGTCCTCGGGTTAAAGATCATCAAGGATTGATACCTATCATCGCTATAGGGTTGAAAAGGAGTCATCGTCGACTTTAGATTGTGAATGCAGGCTTAGATGTTAAACAAACTTCTCTTCCCTTTTCTCTTCACCATGGGTACCAAGTGGCTTTGGATTTCCTTAACGCTCATAGGAGTCAAGCAATAGCTCTTCCCATCCTTCTTAACCATATAGGTATTAAGGAAGCCATCGTGGATCACCTTCCCATCGTACTCCCAAGGTCGGCCAAGAAGCAAATTTGATGATTCATAGGCACTACATCAAAGTCAACCTCATCCTCATATTGTCCAACCTTGAATGCTAACTGAGCTCTCTTATGTACATAGACCATACCCTTATTATTAAAACACTTTAGTCCATAGTATCAGGGATGCGAGTAGGTTGGTAATCTCATCTTCTCCACAAGCTTGATAGAAATGATGTTGGTGTAACTACCTCCATCAACCACCAGGGAATAGGTCTTCCCATTCACTAAACATCGGATCTGAAATAAGTTCTCCCTTTGACTTGGGTCTTCCTTAATGTTACCCGTTTACTTATCAGGGCTATGGGTTCTCCCTCCTTAAGATAAACATTAATTGCTTCCTCACTCTCTAAGCTCTTGTCACTATGGCTCTCCACTTGAGTGCCGGGTCCTTTACCCTTCAAAATCATGACCCTCTTATTTAGGTACTATAAGGTAATATGTCCAAAGCCTAAACATTTGAAGTACTTTACTTCTCGAGCTTTAGTGTTGGGTACTCTCTCCTTCTCTACCTTCTTAGCCTCAACTTAGTTAGGTTAGCTAGGCTCTCCTTTCTTGATCCTTCTCTCGAGCTTTTTCTTTTCATACCTCTCAAGCTCAAGGCTACCTTGTTGAGGTCAGATGGTTGGCTTTTGATGCCTCCTCCTCCTCTATCTCTCTACTCTTAGTGCCAAATTGATTAGCTCATCTAGAGAGTTAAACAGTTACAATTCAACTATGTTGGCAACATCATCTCGAAGTCCACTCAGGAACCTAGCAATGGTGTGGTCCTGTAGCTCAATAATCTCAAATCTCATCATCAGAGTTTCAAACTCCTGCAAGTATTCTTTAACAGTGTTTCGTCCTTGCCTTCGGTGTTGGAAAGCGTGGAGCATCTCTTGCTTGAAGTAAGTCGGCACAAAGCACTGATTCATCAACCTCTTCATAAGCCTCTAAGTTCTGATTAGCTCCTCTCCTTTAGTATCTCACTTAGCGACCAATTTATCCCACTAAAGGCTTGCATATTCAATAAGGGATAATGAAGCTAGCTTGACCTTTGTTCGATCATCACACTCATAACACTCAAACAACTTCTCAACTCGAGGAACCTAGTCAAAGAATTCTTCAAGTTGGCTACTTCCTCTGAAGGTCGGCAATTTAAGCTTGATATTATCAAGTCCTCGACGAGGTGCTTGGGGTTCATCCCTTACATTCCGAGCTAGTCAATTCACCTCTGATTAGCCACTTCTATTGAAGCTCTACTTGGCCATATCCCTTCTAGGCTTTGGTTCTCTTCTCTAGGCTCATTGGTTCTCTTTAGAGTCAATGCTCCTATCATTGCCTCTCCTTAGCTCGGGTTGGTTTTCTCTTCTTCTTGGCTCGATAGCTCTTCTCTGTTATCTTGTATCATTATCAAGCTTATTAGAGCCACTTCTACTAGGGGGCGTTCGTTTCCTTCTTTCACTTCGACCAGCATGTCTATGGCCTCTGACTAATCCAGTAAGTTCCTAGATAGAATCGGTGAGATTCTGAATTTGATATTCCATGTTATCAATACGTCTCCTCAAGCTTCCGCAAGGACTGTCTCCACTATTATTGACACGATCTTCCAACATTGTAGTCTATACGATAGATTCCAAAGAGAGAAAATTTGGCAAATACATAACTCACTCAAACTATACTCAACTTGGAATTACTACTAAGACGATTCCACAAATACAACTATAAAAAAAATATAACTAACAGCAACCTAGAAATTACTATTACTCAATTTCTGCAGCTACCCACGGTTAACAAACACTACAGTAACTAAAATTGACTAGTGAAATTACTACTAAGAATACGAACAATAGATTTTACTAAAGAATGGTGATTAACAGAAATGTTCAAACCATAAATCAAACTTTGAAGAACACTAACACGTGTGTCTCCCTAAAGCTCTGATACCAACAAAGCTGATGTATATGGACATAGCGGGTCTCGAACCAAGAATGGGTATTCGGGTTCAAGGGAGTATGTAAAACAGGGAGTGAGAAGGAGGTTTTGACAGTAAATGTGTATGGATATCACGTACCAAGGCACAAACACAATAAGGGTGTTTTGAGCTTGAAATAGGGTTTGATGCGACTTACAAATGCCAAATGTTGGTCGAGGTTTCAAATGAGAGGTTAAATATGACTCACTAACTCACTTAATGAAGGGTTCATGATAATCTTAAAGGTAGGATTGATAAGAACATGGGAGATTAAGGAGTACACACACTTAATAATCCGAAAAGCTAACTTAAAGTGCTTAAGAATGTCCTTACTTCTAGAAGGAACGTTCAAGTGTAAATTCTCTATCTGAATATTCTTTACTATTTATTTGATAATTACAATTTTTGCTATTTATAGCAATTCCTAAACCCTAGTGGCAAAATTGTAATAATATACAAGGCCTTGAACCTTAAAGAATGACCCACAGTTGAAATAAGAAAAACATTTACAAGGTATACAAAACTATGCATTTAACAATGGTCAGCATGTAGTCATCCGTGTTGTCTGTAGACCTAAGTAAGGCTTGGTTAGCAGTCAGGTGTCTAAGCTAAGGTGGGTTGCTTGGGGATCTTATTGTGCTTGGCTGAGCTCCTAGTGAGGTCGGCCCATAATTGCTATACTTATGGATTGCTTTATGCGAACTTTCTTACATTGTGCTGAGCTATTCTTTAGCCTTGAATGCTCGACCGTATGGTTTCTCAGCTTCTCGGTAGATGAAAGACTTAAGGTCGAGCAGCTCCTTTCCTTCCCCTCAGTCTTCTAGTATTAGCTCAGCCTCGGCAAAAGCTGTTCAGCCTCGACTTTGAGCAATTTGGCCTTAGGTTAAGATAGGTCAGCTTCAACTTCTGGCAAGTCAACATTGGCTTAGGACAGGTTGGCCTCAGCTTAGAGATCATTGGGGACTAATTTCTATTATTTTCTAGATCCTCCTCAGTAAAGAATGTTTCCATGGAAAGAAGACGAACAAACTAACTCCCAGAATAGATGGAACTTACAAGATCCTTAAGTGTATCAATGATAACACTTATGAGATTGAGTTTCCCAAAGGGTATAACGTATCTACCACCTTTAATGTCGCTAACCTAACACCCTATATGCCGAACCATGAAGATGACCAAGTTTTGAGGGTAAATTTGCAACAACCCTAAGGAGCTGATGAATTGCCAACCTTTGGCCCACTTACTCACACCTACCTAAGAGGCCTCCAATCCTTCACCAGAAGAATTCTCTCTTGTCAACTTGTTGAAGATAAAAAACAGTATACAGAAGAATAGTAGTTGAACTCCTTAAAAGCTCTAGGTAGGTACACCCTACTTTGCTCTATCCCTTGTAACAACACTAACTATGCTCTTGCCAAGAACTCTTTACTAATTGATGAGACAAAGGCTCTTGCTGGCCGAGTACTACTCTTTCGGCCTTCTACTGATACTTACAAGCATCCCTTGCTCATCTCGATAACCCTCTAATCCCACCACGTCATGATCCAGCTCAACTGCTATGCCCAAAGATTCCTTAGTATGGAACCATTAACAAGTTACCACCTATCCTTTTTACCTGATACTGCACTTTTATTCCTTTTTGTCTTTTGTCCCTATACCCTTTTTTTTTACATACTAGGAATCTCCTTTTCTTGTATGCCTTTTTATAATTTTCCTTATTTGTATTATTTCCCTATGAACTTACTATAAATAGGCCCTTCTCTCTATAATTATAAGGGCCAATATTCCTTTTCAGACATCAAAATATATTTGTTCTTACGAGACATTCCTCTCCAAGTCCATTCTCATACACTCTTATCTAATCTTGCTAAATAACTTGAGATTAGTAGCGGGTAAACCTTGACATTAGTTTATACATTACATCAAGTGAGGTGTCTAGTTATGTTGTGTTTGTTAGTGAGTAATATCCTCCGAGCAGTTTCACGTAAGCTACTAAATTTAGTTTGCCGACCTATCCCTTTATGTTTCTTTGATATTTCAAAAGACCCACTTAATCCCTACGTTCGACGATAAGACCTAGTAATTATTAAGCTCCTAGTCACATTACCAATCCTCTTATATCTCAAGGGTGGAATGCTACCTTAAGATCCCAAAGGAAGTCTTAGCCTTCATGCATAAAGCCACCTACTACATGATCATCAACACTAACTCTCGTAAAAGGAGCCTTAGCATACCTTAACCTAAGTGTCTATACCTTATGAAACTAAATGCATACTAGAAGAGGTACACATTGAGGAAGACAATAACCACATATACAACCACTCCTTATCAATCAAAGTTCTTTACCTTCGTTACTATTGTCTTACCTTGAAAAAAGATGCCAAATAGCTAGTAAGAAGGCACAAGAATGCTAGAAGCATGCCCCCATGAACCAATCCTGCAATAACAACCTAATGTTGTCTCAATTCTTTCTTAAAGGTGATTGGTCAGTGACACCACATAATGGTTGCAATGGATTACTTCACTAAATAGGAAAAAGCAAAAGCAATGGCTTGAATCATCAACAAGAGTGTGCAAAACTTTGTTTGGAAACCCATACTACCAATTTAGAGTCCCTTATACCATCATTACTGATGATGAGACACAATTCAACATTAACTAGTTCATTAACTTTTACAAAAGCCTTGGAACTCATATTTACTATGCCTCAGTCACCTATCCTTAGTCTAATGGACAAGTTTGGAGCCGCCAACAAGGTTATAATAGTCTCAAGAAGAGATTTAATTTGGCCAGAGGTTTGTTGGCAAGTGGCTTCAAAACATCCTTTGGGAGTACTGCAATAAGATGAGAATAATTACTAATGAAAGCCCTTTTCATCTGGCCTTTGGCACCAAAGTTATACTTCCCATCAAGTTAGAAGTCCCCATTATATAGACTCAAGAGCAAAACCCTTAATCAACAAGCCAATGTTGACTTTCTAGAAGAGCTTCAAGTGTAAAATTACAAATCACTACCTATTAGCAAAACACAATGCACTTACTATAACAAGAAGTCTAACATAAAGCCTTCCAACCCAATAGCCTCATCACTCACATGTTAAAAGCAATCAATTACAAAAAAGCCTAAGGCAAACTTGGTCATAATTGGAGAGAACCAGTTTGGGTTGTCGAAGAGGTAAGATAAGGAGGCCTAGAAAGGCTCAACGATCAGCCCATCCTTAAGGCATGGAACATTAACAACCTCATACTCTACTAAAAGTAAATCTGCACTAGCTCTTCGATGATGATGTCTATCTCTTATTGTATCCTGAGACTCTATAAATGAAGCTAATCTAAGTTTTCATCTAACATATTGTCAAGGTTCAAACTAGGTCTTTGCCCATTGTAGGTGAATAAGATGTTCAACCTACTGATAGGATCTCTAGATCTGGTTTTTGCCCTTTATAGCTAAACGAGACATATGACCTAATGATAGGCTCTCTTTATCTATTCTCTGCCCTCCGTAGGTGAACAAGACATATAACCTACTGATAGGCTCTCTCTTTCTGATCTCTACCCTCTATGGGCAAATGAGACTATTAACAAGTCCCTTCATATAGTGTACTGCTTCAAAACTTAGGTTGCTACAATTTGCCACATGTCACCACCAAGTAATGACACATTAAGGCATGTAAAACCAATAAACATGTCTAAATTGACAACATAAATAAACCTTCTAATGCTTGGCAATAAACTCCATCATTAACTTGTAAAAGAGTAGCTTTACAAGTCCCACTCGGTCCACTAAAGTACACAATGATCGAAACTAACACTAATTGAAATATAACCAAACTACTGGAGTCAATAATCTCATGAACAACCTAACATATTGCTAACCACAACTTTAGCTAACCCTATTTTGGATTAACCAAATACATAAGTAACAAGAACTAGAGTCTTAGATGACTACCTAAGTACATAAATAAGTCTTAATATACAACGTAATTGTCTAACAAAAACTATAGTGTAATGAGAGGAGTTCGATCTTTTATTACACTTATCAAGATCAACATAATCTAGGCAAACCCACTACCATCAACAAGATGATAATTCTTCTCATACTCTTATGCATACGTATATCCCATATTCTCTTAAGCATCTAAAATCGCATTCATACCTAAACTTATAACTAAAAAAAGATACAAGTCCCGAATGGTGTGCTAATACCCAACATGGAATACAACAATCACTTGTGCATAATTAATTAGCAATCAAGTTCACATACACTACAAGTCACATTTAATGCATTAATTAATAGTTTATTATCTTTGATTAGGCCCAACAAACAATAAAGAGGTAGCTTATGACCCTGGTACACAAATATATAAGTATATCATATAATATCAGTATTAGGTTCTCCCCAACATTCAAGTAACCAAGTATCAAGTATCCACTTAAATCTATCTAAATCATTTCCATAATGGACTCCACTCAAGACAGCATCTCGTAGGATCATCAAGATGCCTTGCCAACACATCAATCCTTTCGGGGTGTTGGCCACAGCCATGAATAAAAAATACACAATTAGTTAAGTTAGAGAGTTAATTAGGTCCATCTAAACAACAAACCTAACAAGCACAAGCAAAGAAACTAGTATCTCAAACCTACATTGTCGAACTAATAGGAAACCATTATACTTCACCCTAAAATTTTGGAAAACATGAGTTATTTGTTGTTAAAAACCTAGTAAGAATCCATAATTTTTGCTTATAAAATACTGCTTTAAGTTGTATTTAGAGAGGGAAAAGAGAAGGAAGAACTTCTCGCTTAGAAAACATAAGATAATTAACATTAAAACTTAGTAATAATTAACAATTGGTTTATGTACAGCAAAGCTTTAGGTTGTAATTAAAACAAAAAAAAAAAAAAGAAAGAAAGGAAAAGGAAAGCTTGGATCATAACACTAAGGCTAGTGTCTAGATGCTAGACAACATATCATTCAAACACCATGCTAAATCTACATTTTGGATCTTGCATCCAAATGCTATACCTAAGGTACCCAGATGCCTTTTATAAATCTGCAATTTTTGCAAATTTGCAATGCACAACTCCTGACTTCCTCTAATCATCACTTCAACCTAACTTGAAAACACTACTTTCAAATGACTACTCAAGCATCGAAACCTCTTCCCCTAACTCTAAAACATCAAAGACAAGATAGGATCAACATATTCCTTCTTTAAATATTCATAACCACAAATTTGAATTCTTAAAGAAACTTGATTAAGGTAGAGACTTACATGAATTGATGAACGTCTTGCAACACTCTAAAACCTAACCTTGATTTTTCTACTAAGATTCATGTGACATGATAGATTCAACAATATTTTAGGGGAAAATGGACTTGTAACATCAAGAAACTTTTAAACTCACCCAACTTAAAGCTTAAACTCATGTTTCCCTCGATCTTTCCATAATAGTGTTGCAAAATCGAGTCTTGCCATGCTTCTTAGGGACAACGAGATAGAGAAAATGCCTAATGATACTTCAAATGTGATAAAGAGAGAGAAAAAGAAGGAAAAGTAGGAAACGTGATGTTAAGGAATTGGGCAGGAGGTTCAAAAGGGGAGTAAAAAGACATATTTACCCTCAATAAATGAAAGAATTTGCAAAAGTGCCATTGACTATAAATGGATTTTATAAAACTTATTTTATTTTGTTTTTGAAAATTAAGTATTACATATAGCCTTCATCCTCTACAAGTGAATAAGGCTTCCCTACCTTAAATAAGTGAACAGGAATATACCCTACCCATAGGTAGGTGAATGCAAAAGGAGCTCTTCTAAACTAGACACAAACTTTAAAATGTGCTTGCCAGCCAAGCTTGCTTTCTTGTCTTGACACTAGTAGGTAATCAAGATCGCAGACTGCTTTCTATTAACATATGCTCTTGATAAAGATGGGTTCTATAAATCACGAATAACACGCATGAATATCCCAATCAAGGAAAGTACATGCACTTATAGGGTCTCTAGATCAAGACCACTACAAAAGTCTACTAAGTAACCAACTCGAACCACTACAACTTACTCAAATATGCAACATTACAAACAAAATGAGAGATCTAAGCAAATATGAAACGACAAAATTGAGGGCAACAATTAGATGGATTCTTTCATTACTTGAATAACCTAGTGGTACTTATAGCAGATATAGACAAGCATACTAGTTCAGTATAAATTGCAATAGTTTAAAGGATGAAAGCTATTACAACTAAAAATCTTCATATTAGTGCTAAGCCTAACAGCTTCATCGATGCGACACGCTTTAAGACAATAGCCTATCGAATAACAACAACGCTTAAACATGGTTCCTTAGTAAATGGCCTTATTGACACCTAATTCTCGCTCAAACCAAGGCCTAAGGGCAAAGTCCATCATAGGGGACATCGAAGTGTACATGAGCGAATATTGTGCATAACCCTTGTATTGTAACCTGCTCGTGAGGCCATGCAATTATGCCAAGAAGGGCATGAGTTGTTAGCGAAGCTGAGGAAGAAGAGGAGACATGTTTCTATGCTGACCGGAGAGAAGTAATGGCTTTAGTATTGAAACGAGTACTGAGTTCCCTACCAAACTTTGAGGAAGACCAATGAGAAAATTTGTTCCATACGAAGTGCACCATCAAAGGATAGTTGTGTACCATCATAATGGATGGAGGAAGTTTTACTAATGTCGTTGCACAATCCTTTGTGCAGAAGTTAGGACTACTAACCACTAAGCATCCCTGACCTTATAAGCTATATAGGCTTCATGATAAGGGTACTCTATATGTGATAGAACAAGTAACTGTGCCATTTTGTGTTAGGAATGTGTACAACAACAAAGCAGTGTGCAATGTTGTCCCCATGGGATCTTCACATCTATTACTAGGAAGACCTTAGTTATTTAACCGATATGTTGTTCATGATAGATACAAGAATACCTATGCCTTTGTTAAGGATAGGAAGAAGATTGTGTTGTAACCCATGATATCGATCCAAGTGAATGAAACCCATAATTAGCTTACCTAAGCTAGTAAGAAGAAAGCCTTAATGATGAGCTGAAGAAAGCTCTAAATTGCTGAGAAGGTCAAAGAGCCTATATTTTTGTTGATTAGAAGATTGCTAGAGAGGAGAGATTTAGAATTTGATTAGGGAGTTTTTTGACCTATTTCCTAAAGAGCTACCTAAAGGACTACCCCTAGTCCAAAGCATTGAACATTGTATTTATCTACAGACAAGCACTACCCTATCGAACTGACTTGCCTATAGAATAAACCCTAAGAAGGCTGTTAAGCTAAAAAAGCAAGTGGATGAGCTCATAAAGAGAGGATATATAAGGGAGAGCATAAGTCCTTATACCATACCAGCTCTAATCATCCCAAAGAAGGATGGCTTATGGTGTATGTACACCAATAGCCGAGCTATCAATTGTATTACTGTTAAGTCCAGATGCCTAATATCATAGCTTGATGACATGTTAAATGAGCTTCATAGCACTAAGATATTTTCAAAGATTAACTTGTGAAGTGGCTACCACCAAGTTCACATGAGACTAGGTGATGAATGGAAGACTCCCTTCAAGATGAGGCATAGTCTCTATAAATGGTTAGCTATGCCTTTCGGACTTATCAATGCACCAAGCACATTTGTAAAGCTTATGAACTACGTGATGCGCCCTCTAATCAGATGATATATGGTTACATACTTTAATGATATATTGGTGTACAATGCCAATCTAAACAATCATGTTTAACATGTTCGAGCTATTTTTGATATTTTGCAAGCCAATAAGTTATTTGGGAACCTAAAGAAGTGTACATTCTATCAAGGTAAAGTGGTTTTTATTGGGTATGTAGTATTAAGGGAAGGAATGTAAGCTGATGAGGAAAAGGTCTGAGCTGTCTTAAAGTAACTGACGTCGAAGAATGTTACTAATGTTCAAAGTTTTCATAGCCTTGCTTCTTTCTATAAGCAATTTATTAAAAACTTCAGTACCATTGTCGCCCCCTTGACTGAGCTGACTAAGAAGAGTGAGGGGTTCAAATGGAATGATCGAGCTAAGCAGAGCTTTAGGGAGATCAAAGAAAATCTCACCTCTATCCCTGTTCTAGCTCTACCTGATTTTGACAAGTCATTTGAGCTGGAATGTAACACGTCCTACATTGGAATCGGTGTCATCCTGATGTAAGAACAACGACCAGTTGCCTACCATAATAAGAAGCTTAGTAGTGTCACATTGAACTATTCTATGTACAAGAAAAAGTTGTACTCTCTTTTTTGAGCTCTTACTGTCTACCAATAGTACTTATTGCCACGAGTGTTTGTTATTTACCCTAACCATGAGTCATTGAAGCATCTTAGGAGTTAAAACAAACTTTTGAAGAGGTAAGCTAAGTGACTAGAGTTTGTGGAAGGGTTTTCATATATAATCTGACACAAGAAAGGAAGTGCTAAAGTGGTTGTTGATGCTCTATCACGTCGGCAAACCTTGCTGATCTCTTTGCATATGAAATTACTAAGATTTTCAATTATCACTAAGCAATATGCTCAAGACCCTCATTTTGGTCTTATTGTAAAGCACTGCAAAGACAAAGTTGTTGTCAGATGTTATTATGTCCAAGATGGCTATTTGTTCAAGGATCAAAGGATATGTATACCAAGTTGTTCCATATGTGAGCTATTGGTTAGGGAAGCTCATGGTGATAGATTATCTAGTCATTATGGAGAGACCAAAATAGCCAATCTCTTAAAGAAAAATTTTTACTGGTCTGGTTTAGCCAAGGATGTCTATAAGGTAATCGGAAGCTGTGAAGTTTACAAAAGGGCTAAAGGAAATAGAGAACCCCATAGAGAGTATATGCCCCCACTCGTGCCGACCTTACCTTGGGCCAACCTCAGGATGGATTTTGTCCTAGTGACTAATTGACTAAGCTCCAACCTGATCCAAATCAGGTCGGCTCTGACTACAAACTCTCCTTTCTTCATTTTGTCTAAATTGTACTATATTTCAGAACACCAACCACTATGCAACACTTGTCTTCTAGCACAATATTCCAAAAGGATTCTATATTTTCCATAGAGAATATTCTTTGTCTCTTTTACCCTTTTTAGTATCATACATGTATCCCAATTGTAAATTACCCTTTTATCTCTTCCATGTATGTTTGTAACCTTAGTAAGGCTAGTATATATAAACCCCATTTGTTATACATAGATATCACCTTTTGATAATCAGAATATACAAGTTTCCCTTTTAAGCAATCTTAGTACTCTCATTTACCCTTAACTCTTATCTATTCCCTTTAGCAAGGAGTAGTGGTGAATGACCTTATAGTTTAGACCTATAAGTCATATCTAGCAAATTGTAAGCCAAGTAGGATCAATTGGTGTATCATAGCCAGTCAGTAACTACCCGGACTCTACTAGTCTTCTTTTACCTTCCTTCAAATCACTTTATTGTAGTGCTCCTTTTGTATGTTCAACCCCGAAGACACATCACAAACACTCCTAACAAGCGTAAACCCTAATGGAAAGGTCTTGAACACAATCTCATTAGAAAAACCTGAATCTTTAGATGAATTCATAAAAGTCGCTGAGAAATATGTAGCTTAAGAAGATGCCATCAAGGCTTGTTTCAAAGAGGAAAGTAGCATTGCATTTCAACAAAGGATCGCTTAGGACCTTATGATCCCAGAACATAACCCTTAGCACAAGAAAAGCTAGATAACCAAAGGCAAAAATTTCAAGACTACACCTCATACACACATCTTACCAGACCCTTCAATGAAATCATGTACAAAGTCTAAGAGCAACTCCTATAACCACTTAGCATCCACGAAGCACCAAAAGCAATGAACTTAGGAAAATACTATAACTATTGTAGTGTAAATGGACACAACATCGATGAATGCTGACACCTCAAAAATGCAGTTGAAGGCCTTGTTTGTAAAGGTTGCATCAACCACTCGGTTACAAGTGAGAAGAACTAAATCTAACGGCCGGCCTAATGTTACCGAGTAGATCACCAATAGCAATAATACAATCAGCAGGCCAATGCCCCTATAAACGAATAGAACCGTAGGGGATGATAAGGCCAAAACAACACCATATTTAGTGGACCCCATCTCCTCTCAAATAATTCAACCATAATAGCCTAACATGAAGTGCACATCATAAGAAATAAGAAACTAAGATGGATACGGTAATCACTTTCACCAATGTAAACAAGCAAGGAATCGACTTACCCCACAACCATATACTCATCATAAACATAGAAATCGAGTACTTCGATGTCCCTATAAAACGTTTGTTGATGGTGGGAGTTCAGTAGACATACTATTCTAAAATACTTTCAAGCAAATGAAAGAACAACTTGATGAGGCCCCTCAACTATACAAACATGACCTCACAGGGTTTGAAAGCAGTAGACCAGAGCCCGTTAAGGGAATTATTACCCTACTCGTCTAACTAGGCGATGATGAACACAATACCATACAGTTAATAGACTTCGTCGTTGTCAATGTATGGTTACCATACAATGTTATCCTCGGTAGACCAAGCATCACAAAATTCAATATGCTCATTAACCAAAAATGCCTCAAAGCAAAGTTCATGACATCCATTGGTGTAAATGAGGCCAAGGGCAATCAGACTTTGTTTAGGACACTCTACCTCAAAGCCAAATCTAAAAACAACATCATGAACATCAAATCAACTAACTCCTCTACTTCTGCAATAGAGGGAGAGCCTATAGAAAATACCACAGAAATCAAGATAGTCGACACCCATGGCATGATAACCAAAAGAGGGGTCAGATTGCCACATAACGACAAAGTTAAACTCATAAATTTCCTCAAACAAAACCTAAACATCTTCGTATCTATCTTAGAAGACATGCCAGGAATCATCAACATACTGGAGGCTACTCACCATTTAAATGTTAATCCTACCATCCGACATGTCAAGCAAAAACAACACATTACCCTAAAACTTTAAGCCACAATCAAATAAGAGGTGTAGAAGTTTCTTCGAATAAGCTTCATTTAGCGAGAGAAATACCCCACCTAGCTTGCCAACATAATACTTGTTAAGAAAGTAAATGAAAAGTGGTACATGTGCGTCAACTACACCAACCTTAACAAAACATGACCTAAGGACTACTTCCCCTTACTACATATAGATCAGCTCGTCAACTCAATGTCTAGTCATGTACTTCACAATTTCATAGATGCCTATTTTGGATACAACTGGATTTGAATGGCTTCCTAAGACGAAGTCTATACATCCTTTGTTATAGACTTTAAGACCTATTGCTATAGAGTAATGCCCTTTGGATTAAAAAACGCTAGAACAACATATCAAGGTTGGTCACCCACATCTTCAATCCATAAATAGGCAGGAACATCAAGGTCTACGTTGACGACATGATCACTAAGAGCAAAACCAAAAAAGATCACATCAACAACCTCTAAGAGACATTATAAACCTTCCATTAATTCCAAATGAAGCTTAACCCCCATAAGTATATCTTCAGAGTTACATCAAGGAAATTTCTTGGTTTTATGGTCATACAATGAGGCATATAAGCTAACCCTAACAAAATCAAAGTAGTCTAAGACATGCAAGCCCCAACCAAAATCAAAGAGGTACAGCGACTAAAAGGAAAGATAGCTACCCTCAATCGCTTAGTATCCTAAAGTGCTAACAAACATATAGAATTCTTTAATCTACTTAAATACCCCACTAAGTTCAAGCGGACACTCGAATGTTAGTGAGCTTTCTAAGATTTGAAGAACTTCTTGGCAATTCTACCCATACTCTCCAAACCAATACCCAGAGAAGAATTATATATATACTTCACAGTCAATGATAAGGCATTATCTTTAGTACTCATCCAAGCCAATAGCCATGACCACCGATCAATCTACTATGTTAGTCACATCCTCTAAGGGCCAAAGCTTAGATATACAAAAATAGAAAAGTTTGCCCTTGCGGTAGTTGTAGCAACTTGAAAGCTTAAGCCCTACTTGTAGTCACATCCAATTGTCATCCTAACAGATGTCCCACTCAAAATTGCCCTGTAAAGGCTTGATACATCAGGTTGAATGATGAATTCCTCTCTCGAGCTAAGAGTCTATGGATTCCAGTTCCACCCAAGATAGGTAATCAAGGCATAAGTCCTCGTAAACTTCATAGTAGAATATACTGAAGCAAATGAACCCTAACTCGAGCTCACCATATTCGTTTGGACACTCCACATCAATGGCTCCTCTACTAAGGGGGGGGGGGGGGGGGGGGGGTAGGTTGTGCAGTATCACATTATAAGGCCCAGATAGAATGAAGATCCTCTATGCCTTAAAATTTGGTTTCCCAACAAGAAACAACAAAGCTAAATATGAGGCGCTCATTGCCAGCCTAAAAATTGCCAAAGACATTAGAGTAGAAAAGTTCAACAAACACTCAAATTCCATGCCAATAGTACAACAAGTTAAAGGAAAGTATGAAACCAAAGACAAAACAATAGTCAAGTACATAAATTTAGTGCAAGGCCTTCTCATAGAATCCATCTCGTAAGAGGTCAACAAAATCCCTCGAATAGAAAATGCAAAGGTAGATAGACTATCCATAATAGCCTCATCCACCATCCTTGCATTACATAACTATGACAAGCCACTCTTCATATAGTATCTCTTGGAACAGATCATAAAAGTACAATAGCAAGAAGTCACTAAAGTAGCAAAGGTGACTCCTAAGCCCTCTTAGGTGGACCCCTTCCGTAATACCTCAAAATGAGAGCATTACCTAAAGATCGAGCAGAGGCGAAGAAACTAGCTTATGCCGGAGCCAACTATACATTGATCAATGACATACTCTATCTATGAAGATAGAGCACTCCCCTCCTTAGATGCCTTCTGAAAGAAGAGGGCACTGGGGTCCTCATAAAACTTCATGTAAGGATCTGTAGCAATCACATTCAATCTCGAGCATTATACCTTAAAAAGCACTTAGGTTAGGTTATTATTGGTCGACGATGAAAGAAGATGCCAAGACCTTGGTCCAAAAGTGTGATTTATGCCAAAAGCATGCGTCAATCATTCATATGCCCAATTTAGAGCTATACCCTTTAGCAAGTCTATAGCCATTCATGCAATAGGGATTAAACATCCTCGGCCCCTTCCCAAAAGCCTCATTAGGCCGACATTTCATTTTGATAACAATGGATTATTTCATTAAGTGAGCAAAGGCATTGGCTATAGTTACCATCAAAGTCGAAGCTACTGAGGAATTCGTACTCATTAACATACTGTCTCGCTTTGGAGTACCATACAAGTTGATCATCGACAATAGAAGACAAGTCAATAGTGATCGATTCAGAGAATTTTGTAATAAGCATAAGATCAACCTATACTATACTTCGGTAGCCTACCCTCAGACCAATGGCCAAGCCGAGGCTATCAATAAGATAATCCTTAACAACCTGAAGAAGAGGGTGGAACGAATAGGAGGTAGATGGGCCAACAAGCTTCTAAACGTACTTTAGGGATACCATATGACACATAAGACCTCAACTTAAGAAACCCTATACCGTCTCACATTCGAAACAAAAGTCATCCTCCCAATTTAGTTGGAATTACCCACCAATAGGACCTGATGCTTTGATGTGAATGCCAATCACATGGCCCTATAGGCAAGCCTTGACACCATTGACGAAGTTCATAACACTGCACGAGCAGGCATAGTGACCTATCAACAACGAACCACCCAATACTATAACCACAGCATCTAATATAAGGTTTTCCACCTCGAAGACCTAGTATGTAGAAAGTTAAAAGCTATTGGTTTAGAAGAAGGGCAGGGTAAGCTTGCCTTTAATTGGGAAAACCTTATACAAGTAGTCAATGATGTGAGAAAAGGTGCTTACAAACTAAAGACACCAGAAGGACGACCCATCCTTAGGGCATGGAATGCTTAGAATCTATGACCAATTTCCCTTAAGTATAGTGATGAGAATCAAAAGCACTAATAACTATGGTTGAATGCAATGAATGGATGAGGTTTCCAACATGTGTCTCCCTTCCTCTCCCACTCCTTATGCATCTATACGGTATCTGTCCATGCCACACCGTAGCCTTAGGTTAATTTCCATCCGTGAACACACATCCCCCACCCACCCTCCCCTCCCCCCCATTAGTCTTTACATTAACATGACAGGAACCTGCAAGGGCATCAGTCTACATCGAGCCCTTAACCTTGGGTCAATTTTCATCCATAAGCTTTGCACAAGTTAATCTCTACACTAATGCTACAGGCACCTCTTCGGGCATTAATCTACATCAAGCCCTCAACCTTAGGTCAATTTTCATCCCTAAGCTTCACCCAAGCTAGTCCTTATACTAACACCATGAGTACCTCTCTCAGGCATCAATCTACATTAAGCCTCTAACCTTAGTTCAATCTTCATCCTCGAACACTTACCTAAGTTAGACAATATTATAATAAGTATTAAACATAACTCCAGGTTAAACCGAATAGTAAGAACCAAAGGCTAGAGGAAAATAAAATAGAAAACAACAAGTGATAAGCGAAAAGGGAAATTTTATTTTACTAATGAAGTAAAGTATAAGGCTTAACGGGTCAGCATATTGACCCCAATTACATCTAGAAAGAAAAGTAACTAATACAAAGGCATGCAGCCATGTTCTAAGGTATAACTATACATTCGACTCGAACAACCGCTCTCTACTCTAACTCAGCTTCTCGCTCTAAAGACTCTCCTCCAAGAAGAACTGCTCTCAACTTCAACTCAGCTACAACCTTCGAAGGGATAGCTATGACTATATCCCTAGATTCCTACATGGTTGAGCTCTAAGTTGTAGAGGTCCTAGTGATACTCAACCTCCTAATGAAGGTCCCTACTCTACCTTCTAAAGATTCTCTTCTAAAAAAGTAGCAATGGGGACAGTTAATCTAACTACTCCACTCAATAAGCTCAAGGGCCTTACTAGCATCAAAGTAAGGTCAATGCTCTACCAAAAATGAACCGAAGGACTCATAAAGTAGAGGATTCCTTGCTAATGGTTCGATCAACAAGTCAAGGTGGAGAAATGACCTCCTCTATCGTTACAATTACTGTAGCCACCCTTACTTACTCAGATTCATTTAGGACATTCGTGCAAAAGCCACCTAAAACCTCCTGTAAATGTACACTTCTATGGTGAAGCCACTATAGAAAAGCAGTGGGTAATGTCCAAACCTACCCCCACCACCCCCTCCCCCAACCCCACCTTTTCCCTTTTTGCTTACTAATATTAGGGTAGAAAGAAGAGAGGACCCAAAGGCCTTATACTCCTCCAAATCACAAATCAGGAGCCATCCCCTATTGCCGAGTAACTATCTATGCCTTACAATCATAACCCAAAGGGAGAGGTCAAGGAAGACCCCTTCCCCAACTCAAGTACTTTATCCCTCAACATGATTGCCCTAAACATACTCATGTTAATTCCCATCTATACCCTACTAAGTAGTTTAGGTGTTTAGCGTAGCAAAGCAAGGACACATGTACCCTTTTATTATATAAAAGCTATAAGACATCCAAAGCCATACACATGTCGGCCATTGTATGATCCAAATACCTTGTGAACCCAAGTTATGCTTAAGGAATTAATGATGCGTTGTACGTACATTAAATTTCTTTTGGAAGGTGCCTTACTAAAGGCATTTCACCTACTAAGTACTCATGGTGTCTAAAATAGACCTTGTTAAGGAGATAGCGTATTATCAACAAAGATCTATCCTAACAAAATTACCTCGCCAAGAAGATCTCGTAACGTCATCGCAAGATCTACTTTAGTAGGCTCATTACCCCATGATGATAAGACCTTACAAGAATTCAGGGAAGCACAATCTGCTCAAGAGGTAGGATATGTCGATCTATAAGAAGGTATCATCTCAATTGCAAAACACCTAAGTAAAAAATGAAGGATAAGCGTAAAGCAATAGTACATGGGCAAGCAAGTAGGCCCATAAAGGAATATCAACGAGTAGGTAGAGACCCCTTACTTAGGAATAAGGAATTTAGGCAATTTTGAGTAGAAGCAAGATACACCGATCTGCTCAATAAACATCATCATCAATTCAAAAGATTTAGACAAAAAATAAATAAAGTTCAAGCATACAACAAAAGAAAAAAGGCAAGAAGCAACGACCAAAGGAAAACAAAAAACAAAGTAAAGATGACTATAGGAAATCTCATCCATTAAAGTCATTGGCAAGTACATTTGACAAAGCAAGATTAGTACCTCTACCTCACCAAGGCGAAAATATAAGGAAACAGAATTAGAAATGGGCACAGATTGCCTACACTAGCTACAATCAAAAAGAAAAAGTCTAAGTCATTCTTAAGCCTCTTCATTCACTGCGACTTGCTATTGCTGCTGCTACCCATCACTACCCCACTCCCCAAAGCCTGCATTTGAACCACTGTTGGAAGCTCCTGAAGAGTCACTAAATGACTTAACCCATGGCCCACCTCCAGTAACACCCTCAAGTTCATCTAGCTAATTTAAGTAAGATAAGTTTGCCCCAAGCATATTCTATCGAACCTATTTTTGCAGTTCTCCTGCCATTGTATACCTAACCATGGTGATGACCTACTCAATCAAGGGGTCATCCAAGGTCTCCAGGAAAATATCCCACTTAACCTTAGGTGCTAAACCCTTCCCCTTTAAGTGCTCAAACTCCCTCTCAACAAATTTAACTTACACCCTATCCAGCTCTTCTCTCCTAGCCTTCAGCTTATCCTTAGTACTTTTGCCGAATTCCTTGGCACTCTTTAAGTCATCCTTCAACTTGCTTAAAGAGCTCCATGTATTGGCATTCTAGACTGCTCAACATGATGGCTAAGTCGCCGTAGACCTTTTTCTCCTCCTCCAATGCCTTCTGGAGCCTCTCCACTTCAACCTTTGATTGACTCCCCTTTGATTCCTCGTATGCTTAGTTATAAGCAAGGATGAAATCCAATAGATCATACAACTGCGAGCCTAATACATAGTCAGTAATCAAACTAAGACTATACACTTCAATAAAAACATACAAGCAACTCACTACACTATGCCTCCTCAGCAATTCTGCTAAGGCCTCTACGTTGTTCCTACCTACAACCAATTGCCTGAACCACACTTACATTTACTCAAACGTCTAGGCAAGTCGATTTGTAGGCTGAATAGGGGCTACTCACCTCCCATAATAGACTAAAGGTTGGACATCCTCGTCATCTAAGATCTCGATGATATGTACAACAACATCTTAAGGGGTTTTCTTTAAGCTCTCTCACTGTATGTCCACCCAAGTACCTTTTATCAAGTGCCCTTATAGGGTAACTATAACCTCGGCTTAAACCTCTTGAGCCATATCACTACTAAATGCCACCTAGCCCAACTCTAAGGTCCCTAACGGCACACCAATCGGCACATCACCACCACCTTGTTATATAACCTCAGGAAGTATTTGCTACCTCTTATCTTTCTTCTTTAAATTCTTGGAAGGGCGACATAAGGTCTCCCCTTCCCCTTCCAACATAAGCTTTGAAGCACTCTCAAGCAACCTGTTCTACATGGCGAGAAGCTTTGCCCTCATCCTTTCTATAGCTAATTCTGTAGTTGTAAGAGAACTAGAAAACTCATTAGGAAAACAAACTAAAACAAAGATAATGCACTTACTAAGCCAAGGACAACTAACTTGATGTCTCCTACTCTAATTGGTGTAAACCGTGACTAGGAATAAACAAAGCCGATCCTTAATGGGTCCAAGCTTACAGAAAGCTCGAAAGGAGTAATGAAGAAAATGCACAAAAGAACAATGACGAATGAAAGCTAAGCAAAACCCACAAACAGCTCTAGAGGATATGACGCACTAATGGAACTTACGAGGACTCACGGTACAATTCGATATGATGCACAAATTGATCTAGTAAGGTTACTTGCCACCTAACCTTACTTAAGATAAAGGATAAGAGTGATGCCAAGCATAAAACAACGAAGTGTTTACATCAGGAAGCAAAAATACTCAAGTATATTAATGATAATCTGTCTCCTGCAGCTTACAAATATAAAGGGTATTTATACCCAAGAATTTAAGGCAACTTACTTAAAAGGGGAAAAGACAAAAATGGGTGTTACCCTAAAGTAGTAAATTACAACAATACAAAAGAGTAAAAATAAATATTCATTAAAGCAATAATTAGTAGGGCAGATTCTACATGTGATCCTATACACATAGGTTGCTATATTGGTAAGGTCGTTAGAAGATGTGGATAAAGCAGTACGACTAGTTGGCTTGCTCAAGTAGGGATGGCTTATTTAGTCTAGGGTCTCTCTCTCAGCATGGCACAAAGGTAATGTTGAGTAAGTGGTCAGGCATGAGGGAGGATTAGATGTTATTTCAGCCATTCATTTCTTGGCATTCATCTATGAAAGATTAATAGTCATTCGACATGGCTTAAGGAGTAACTCGGCGAGGAAGTACATGTCCTCAATAAGAGTCAGCTGGAGTAGAAGAATTTGTCTCATAAGCCTTTTAATCCTCAATCTCGGCTGTGGGTCAAAAGGCTAGTAGCTCAATTCCTATTATTCCCTTCGAGTTGATTTGGATTTAAGATCAAATCCAGATGGTCTTCGGTCAGTTCTTTATTAGGGTAATAGGGACTAAGGTTGGTAATATTGAAGGTGTTGAAAACCCTATAATCCTCTACCAACTCCAACCTATAGGCATTGTCATTGATCTTCTAGAGGATTCTAAAGGGTCCCTCAGCCCATACAGATAATTTGTTCTTCCTCTTACTCGGGAATCGTTCCTTGCTAAGGTGCAACCATACCAATTCTCCTGGCTGGAATTACTTAGCCGTCCTACCCTTGGTCTTCTCTCACATTCTTCTAACAGCTTGGTCGATGTGCCGAGTGACCTTATCGTATATGTGCTGAAGGGATTGTACTCTGGCCAAGGAGTCAAGGTCCTCTTGTATAGGTACAGGTACAAAGGTGTGGTCGAGGGGTAACTCAAGATTGAATCCATAGAGCACCTTAGTCTGCTTAATGGTGTCATATACTGTTCAATTGTAAGTGAACTCGGCCACTGGCAAGTAGATGTCCCAATCAGCAAAGTTTTTGCCCACTAGAATTCAGAGCAGTGATCTTAAAGTATGATTAACCACCTTTGTTTGGTTATCAATTTAAGGGTGATATGAGGTACTGAAGAGTAATTTGGTCTCCAGCTAACGCTACAAGGTTCTCTAAAAATGGTTCAAGAACTTCAGGTCTCTATCGGAGACTATACTTCTCGGCACACCGTGTATCCACATAATCTCTTGTAAGAAAAGAGAAGCGATAGCCAAAGCATCGTTAATCTTAGTAGAGGCACGAAGTATACCATCTTACTGAACCTGTCCACAACGACCACTATAGAATCTTTGCCTCAAGTAGTTTGTGATAGTCCGAGAATAAAGTCTATGCTCAATTTAGTCTACAGCCTCATTGGAACAAGTAAAAGCATTGCTCTCCCTTACTCAGCTTAACACTTGGCTTTCTTGTACACAACATAACTTTCAACAGCTCAGTACACATCTCTCCTCATTCTTAGCCAAAAGCATTAGTCATTCAATAGTTCACAAGTCCTCCTTTCTCTAACATGTCCGAAGAGTCCTCTATTGTGAGCCTCCCTAATCAATAACTCGCTTAGGGAATAAGTCGGCACATACAGTTTCCTAGTTTGGAACAAGTAGCCATTCTCCATATGGTACTTGTCCACTGTCCTTCCATCAATACATCATGCAAGTATCGGTCCAAAGTGTAGATCCTCAAAGTACTGCTCTTTGATACTTGCGAACCCAAACAACTAGGTCTATAGTTTAGATAAAAGCGCATGCCTTCTCAAAAGAGCATCTGCAACTACGTTGCTCTTTCCCTACTTGTATTTTATTACAAGATTGAATCCTACAAGGAATTCAACCCATCAGCCTGCTACTTCGACAACTTAGTTTGACTTTAAAGGTACCTTAGCGATTCATGGTCAGTATATATGACAAATTCTCTCAACAGTAAATAGTGCTGCCATACTTGCAGTGCTTACAGTACTCGGATTAGTGTCAAAAATTCTTTATCATACACAGAGTAATTTAATTAGGGTCTTCGGAGCTTCTCACTGCAGAAGGTAATTAGTTAGCCTTCCTACATCAGGACAGTGCTTATTCCAATGCCTGACATGTCGCATTCGAGCTCAAAAATTTTGTCAAAGTTAGGTAACACTAACATCGAGGCAAAGGTTAATCTTTCTTTTATCTCGGCAAAAATCCTCTCCTCCCTTTCTCCTCATCGGAAGTTAGTATTCTTCTTTGTTAACTCGGTAAGTAATGCGGTGAGAGTATTGAAATTCCTGATGAACCGCCTATAAAATGAGGCCAGTCTGTGGAAACTTCTTATGTCGGCATAAGTAGTAGGAGTAGGTCACTCGACAATTGCTTAGATCTTCTCATCATCGACTCGTAAGCCTCCTCTACTGACTATATAGCCTAAGAATATTACTTCCTCCTAATAAAAGCAACATTTCTTTAGATTGTCTAATAGTCTCTCGATACAGAGGATATTCAAGACTGCTTTATGATGTTCACAGTGACTCGGCATGTCAACATTATAAACCAGGATGTCATTAAAGTACACTATAACACACTTCCCTATGAGATGTCTCAACACATGGTTCATTAGTCTCATGAAAGTGCTCGAGGCATTCGATATGCCAAAGGGCATGACCATTCATTCGCAAAGTCCATGTCGAGTCTTAAATGCAGTCTTCTACTCATCTCCTGGCCTCACGTAGATTTAATGCTAGCTAGATTTAAGATTAATCTTGCTGAAAATCTTAGCTCCACTCAGTTCATCCAACATGTCTTCTAGACTCGGGATTAGATACTTGTATTTGATCGTGATCTTATTCATAGCTCGATTGTCTACATAGATTCACTAGGTTCCATCCTTCTTCGACACCAGAAGTGTCAGTACAATGCAAGGGCTAAGACTCTCTCTAACATATCTTCTCTCGAGCAACTCATTGACTTAGCATTGGAGCTTAGATGCCTGTTCTATATCATCCGATAGGCAGGCTTATTTAGTAGTACGGCATCAGGAACTAAGTCAATGCAGTCCTCTATGCCTTGAGTCAAGGGCAATCCTTCAGGCAACTATTCTAGGAACAAGTCGGCATATTCGTCTAACAACTCTTTGATTTCCTGGGAGAGCTCACCCCGCTCCTTCATTTCTAAAAGTTGCTTGACCAACATAAGGATCAGGTTATCTGCTTTGATGACCTTTTAAAGCTCGGCTCTACTCATCACTAGAGCCTTCTTCAATCCGCAAGCAAGTTTCGTCTGCAACTTATGAACTTCTCTCGGTGGCATCGGGTTCAGTGTAATTTTCCGATCATCTTTCTAGAAAATGTATGTATTCCTATAACTATCACATATGACTCTTCTATCAAACAACCACAGTCTACCTAGCAATACGTAGGAAGCACACATGGGTAGTACATCACAAAGAATCTAGTCAAAGTAGTTCCTAATAGTGATCAGTAATAGTATTTGCCAAATGACATGTAATGCTCCTTTCTCACTCAACTAATGTAACTTATACGGCTTCGGATGCACAATAGTCAGCAACTTCAGTTTTAAAATAAGATTGGTTGATGCCACATTGGTATAGCTTCCATTATGCATGATGAGGGCACACACCTGATCATTCACCTTGTAGGTTGTATGAAACAAATTCTCTCTCTATTCCTCCTTTCGTAAGGGTTCCACGTTCATAGTACGTTGGACAACCATAAGTAACCAATCTAAGTCTTCGACAAACACATCTTCCTCAATCAGCTCTTTCCCGACATTTTCTTTCTTGGCAGGAACCTCCTCCTCCTTAGGTTCCTCATCCACACTTTCTACTTCTAGCTTCGAGACTTCTCCCGTGATGACCATCGTTCTTCAATTCGAGTACTAAGCAGCCATATGTGTAAACCGTTGGCACTTGAAACGTTTAATCTAGCTTGTCTTCCTCTTAAACCCTTGCCCTTTCTCATAAGTTTAGGTTGGCACTTCATTGTCGATTAGCCTTTCCACTTGACTTGGACATCAACCTTTTTGCTCGGCTTGGTACTTGGAAGAGTTTGATGACTTCCCCATTCGAGTCAATTAGTTGGCATTCTGGTTGGCACTCGTCCTTTTCTCTGCCTCTCCACTTATTGGGCAATCCTAACAGCTTCATCCATTGTGGTGAATCGTTCAAGCTCCATAATGTCCTAAATATCACCTCTCAATCCAATAATAAATCTACACAATTCGAGTTGGTGGTTCCTCCACCTTGTAATGAATCATGAGCATTTGAAACTCTTAAACATACTCGTCAATAGTTTAACCTCCTTATCTCAACTCCTTTAGCCGAGTGAAGGTATCTTGAATATAAGTTTTCGGCTTAAACCTATTTTTGAGCACTCTCTTCATCTCAGGCCAAGTGTTAATCTCTCGGTAACCCTCCCATCTTCTCATTACTTAGAAGTTCTTCCACCACATTGCGATATATTTAGAGAACTCAACAGTAGTAGTTCTCACTTTCTCATAATCCTCATACTTATAGTAATCAAACACACTCTCTACCTTTTCTTCCTATTCTAGATATTCGTCAGCATTTCTAAATCCATTAAAACTTAAAATCCGAAGCTTCACATGGTTGTATGCTCTAGGGATTCATATATGCTCTTCTTCAAAATACTCTTCTTCCTCGTCTCCTATGTCTGCCAAATCAATCCTTCTCCTCACTTGTCCGCCTACTCCTCCACCTCTAACGAGTTGAGCTAGGTTTTAACCTCTAATAAGTTGAGCAATTTATGTGGTGTTTTGTGTAGCCTCAATAGGTCGACAAGACAATGCATAAACAGCTTAAGTTAAATCTACCAAGAGGTTAGCTACCTCATCAAGTCTCTCGTTCATGCTTCTAGGAGTTCCCTAAGATTGTCATCCATGGTGGACAACTCCACTGTCATCGCCAGTACCAACATTCATACTTGGGTCAATCATTTTTCCTCATAGATTCAAAGCTCGAATGAACACTTCAGTAAATTAATAATTAACAACACAACGCTCAAATGAACACAGTAACTTGCTCTATTTCACACACACAAAACTGAGTATAATAGAACTTTGAAAACACACGTTAACTTAAACAAAACCTCCACTCTGATACTAAGGTGGTGTGAATCGTGACCAAGAACAGATAAGGCCAATCACTAGATGGGTCCAAGCTTATAGAAAGCTCAAAAGGAGTAACGAGAAAAATGCATGAAAGAACCGTGACGAATGAAAGCTAAGCAAAACCTATAAATAGCTCTAGAGGATATAACATACCAATGGAACTTCCAAGGACTCACTGCACAATTCGATATGACGCATGAATTGATCTGGTGAGGTTACTTGCCACCTAACCTTGCTTAAGGTAAAGGATAAGAGTGATGCCAAGCATAAAACAATAGAGTGTTTATACCAAGAAGGAAAAATACTCAAGTGTATTAATCTATCTCCTGTGGCTTACAAATATAAAAGGTATTTATACCCAAGAATTTAGCGCAACTTGCCTAAAAGGGGAAAAGACAAAAATGGGTTTTACCCTAGTAGTAATGTACAACAATACAAAAGGATAAAAATGAATATTCATAAAAACAATAATTAGTAGGGTAAATTCCACACGTGGTCTTGTACACATGGGGATGCTATATTGGTGAAGTTATTAGAAGATGCAGACAAAGCAGTATGGCTAGCTAGCTTATCCGAGCAAGGATGACTTATGTAATCCAAGGTCTCTCTCTCAACATAGCCATAAGGGTAATGCTAAGTAAGTGGTCAAGCATGAGGGAGGATTAGATGTTGTCTTAACCATCCATTTCTCAACATTCTATCTATGAAAGATTGGCAATCATTTGATACGGCTTAAGGAATGACTCGGTGAGGAAGTACTCGACCTCGGCAGGAGTCGATTAGAGTAGAAGAATTCGTCTTGTCAAGCCTTCCAATCTTCAAGCTCAACTGTGGGTCAAAGGGCCAGTAGCTCGATTCCTATCACCAACGATGAGGCGATGTGGCATAATAGATAACCAACCACCCCTTCTTGATCAAACACAGAAAATACTTGTCTCCATCCCAAACAACGGCAGGCCATTTTTATATTTCTAGCATATAGGCAAAAGGTTGAGTTTTTTCTAACTCATTAGATTCAATAGCTCGTTGCTAGTCATTATATCCTCATCTCCTAAAGTCCTCAACTTCTTGCCCTGAATTAGGCATCTCCACTCAGTTAGGAAATCGAGTAGCTCAAGAGCTCAAATACAATAAAAGATCCCCTTCCAACCTTCAACCTTGTTCAATGGTTTATCAAAAATAGTTAACGCCTTGCCTCAGGTAGCAACGTATACCCATCCATTGGCCATCCTCTCTACATGGAAGAAGTGCATAAATAGTTGCATAGTCAGTTGTCACAACTCCTAAATACATAGCACCTCAAACGTGAGAAGTCGAATCCATGCATTGGCATTAAGACTCCTTGAAGCAACCTTAAAGTATCGAAAGAACTCTAGAACTCCCAAAAAGGAAGGCAAAGGACAAGTTGAACGACTTCGCATAAATACCGAATGATCGATCATCTCTTATATCATATACCTACTATCCACCCATGGGTACCCCTACTTGCTAACTAAGCACCTATCCCATTGCTTAACTAACCAACTTCAACTTCTCCTCGCTTACTACATATGGAACATGGGCATACACATGGTCGTTTGTATTAGTCATCCGTAACAATTTCCCAACTTTGCCCCCCTCACCATCTAAGGGGTACATATCGCGGGCACGTCGCTATGTGCACTCCCTCCTCTCCTCCTAAGACAATATTACCCTATATTCCACTCTTGCCACCACCACCATTTTAATAGAGAATAGGACTATTACCCTTTACTCAAGATGAGCCCTCACAACCTTCATCCACCTCCCTTGAAATAGATGGATGGGAAGACCCACTCTGATTGTCATTTATGCTCTGATCAACCATCATGAATAGTTAATGAAGAAAGAAAGCACATGAAAGAAAACAACCAGCTCACAAGTAGAAATTTTGGTAGAGTTTCTTCTAAGCAAACAGAGCAAATTAGAAAATGGGGACCTATGTCCCCTTTTGTATAGACAACAAAGAGGAGAAGGCGAACAATTTCTCCCACTCTCAGAGCACAAACCCGCAAAAGGACATGTGCTAAACCTTAACCGTCCACGTATCCCACTTCCTCAACTCAAGGCTACGATTGATCCTCGCATATGGATCTATGACATAACCTGACAATGGGTCACCCCCATACATGCAAGCACTCTTCATAGGCCATTAATGTGCTATACTTCCTAAGGACTACTATCATGACACATCAAGCAACCTACCAATTGCATCAATTACAGCATATAGGAAAAAAGACCCAATTGGAAGCACTATTCATTATAATGCCAAGTAGTGCAACTAACCCCTTACTTGGAAAATAGAAAGCCTAGCCTTGGCCCAATCACTTTGGATTAACCCCCTACTATTCATGTTGCAAACCAATATGGACGAACCCTATATCACCATGTATCTAGGTAGCTCATATAAAAGGTGTTAAGCATCATAATGTAAGAAAAAAAAAAAGGTTCTCTTTCTTTCACTTCTCTTAGAATCCTCTAACCCCAGTCCTTCGTCTCTTCCGATTTAATATCTATACATTACACACATTTTACATATCTAGAGCAAGCACTACCCCTTTGGTCTTTATTGCTCATTCTCCCTCCATCTCAGTCCTTCTTACTAACTCAAGCATCGGAGGGCCCCTATGGCCATACCCACTGAAGGCTTTTTGTAAGTATAGAGGAGCATGAGGTAAAGCCCAAGCCCATCTCATCCAAGCTCCACATAAGCATACTTATTCCAATTGATTCATCCCCTAATCAAGAGCCCCCCATATATAACCACATGAAAGACAAATGAAAGACTCATACTTAGTAAGGTTGCAGCCTAATAGAGTATCACAACAAAGAACTCTATCGCAAAAAATAGGCTTAGCCTACCAATGGCATCTAGTAGTGACTATAGTACAAGTCAAAGGACACTTACCCTTGTCCTTCAAGCTCTACACCTACATCCATTAAGTCATTATCCTTCACACTCTCCAACACTTGAGACTAAAGGAAAAGACTCATCATGTCGACCTTACTTACTAATAATAAGATTGATGGAAAAGGGAAACATCAATAATTTGCAATTGCCCGAGTAGTCCTAATAAGCTGGAAAGGCAAAACCAATAAGAGACGTAAAATTTAACATCATCTGCTCCCACCACATAAGATTATCAAATGTTGTCCTTAAGACCCTCCAGGAACATACTGATCATCTAAGCAACACTACAATGGCTACCTTGTAGGGTAATTCATCAACAACCAACAAATGCAACTAAAACTAACATTACTAGTCTACAAAAGACTTTAAGACATGATAAGATGTGCTAAAGAGAATTGAAACATAGAATGCCTACAAATGAAGCCAAAGATCCTTATTTATAAGGATAAAGCAACCTTGAAACCACTAACGTATATTAAATGTCATTCAAGATGGCACACCATGAAATCTTAAGAAACAACGAGACATTTCCTTATCAGTAGATTTTTTTAGAGTATGCAACACATATGCCCATATACGTGGCAAAGTATAACAACAAATGAACCATATCCATTACGAGGCACAACTAAACATGGCACCAAAACTCATGCCTAATCTTCAAGCGAAATGTGTCCTCAACAACTCAATTACATTCATGATTCCACCATACCAGAAGTGCTTTTTGTCCATCAATGTTAAAACCTTTAAAAGACCTAAGCAAGGAAGAAAATTCTAAGAAACCAAACAATCAAGCAATTTAAAGAGTCTAATTGCCCTAAGAGAAAATAAAAGGGTGCCAAGCCAACTCCACCGACTTAGCCAAAGGAGGTATAGAGTAAAGTCTAACCATAGACTTTGATGCACAATACTCTCCCCCCAATATGCTAACTCATCTTGGCTCGGTAAGAGAAGGAAGAGCCAAGCTTGATTTTACTCACGTAACTAATCAGGCCACTATGCTCATTCTCTAAAAATCGATTACCAACACTATTTCCTCATGGGCATACATCTCAGCACAATTGGAGAAGGAAGAGTTAGGTTTGACTCTGTTCACTTAACTACTTAAGCCAACATGCATCTTCTTTGAACATGACCACTAATGCAACTCCCTATTGGCTCAACATGCCTCAACTTGAGCTACGAAGGAAGAGCAAGGTTCAACCCTACTTACCTTATTGATTAAGCCAATATGCCTCTTCCTTCGAAGCCAACCACTTACATCAATCTTGTTTAAGCCTAACAATAGCTTGGCCTATGATTGAACCCCCACAATTGGTACCAATCCAATTAACTTAGCTAGGTTAATAAGCTTGATACGAAGTAAGTGTAACTATCAATTTTATAATATAGTAGATTTGAGTCCAAGTATCAATAACTCAATAATTATACATGACTATTAGTACTTTACCCCTTTTTTAATATATAGCCTAACAATTAAACTCAAATAATTAAAAATGACTAAATCTAAATTAAATTAAACTAAATTAATCTAATTAAAATAAAATAAAGAACAAATACCAAAATAAAAGGTAATTAAAATTTACTATGAATGTGTTATCTTAGTTTCAATCATTGATCCCCCTAAAACAACTATGCAATCTATCAATCTCATCCTAATTAACTAAATTGTGAGAATTTCTAAATTATACAAATATCTATCTCGAGTATATTAATACATAACCTTAGAATATTTAACTAAAATCTTTTTCTAGTTCAAAGAATCTTAATATTGCATTAACGATCTATGAATCCTGCTATCAAGTTTTATCCTAATCTAGAAAAATCATGCAACCTATCTCTAATCTACATTAACTACTTCTAATTACACTAGATTTATTCAAATTAGGATTTCTCATCTCTATGTGTCAATTAGATAAATTGATTAATAAGCCAATAATTATCATCTCAAAAACAATAAGAAAACATGATTATATCGTACTTAATCAAAATTCATAGATTGAATAAAGTAAAGGAAGCCGATTACATGGAATTTAAGATTCACAATTATTGAATGTTAAAACTAATCTAAAACATTGAAAATAAAGAGAGGAAGGAAAAAGAAAAAATAGTATAAAAACCCTAACCTATGAATAAATGAATGGATAATTATTGAGCTTGAAATTTTTGGTTTATTTGTTTTCCTTAGTTTGATTTAAACCAAACCTTATGCCTATCTGATTTAAATCCTCAACTAAAATTAAGGAAAACCTAATTTCTTGTTTTTGAAAACAAATGGAGTCGTCACCCAATAAAACTAGGAAAAGTGATCAAATGATTTATTCCAATTTGGCTACTAGCCTACGATTTTGAAAAATTTTTCTAAAAAAGGTTTCCAAAAACAAGATATTTGAGTATTAGGAGCTACCTTATTAAACCTTAATCAGTAACTACCTAAAACATTTCAACTTTAATGTTTATTTTCCAAGACACCCTGCTAATATTCACAAATAATAAATGATAATGTACTTATCTATAAATGATAAGAAACTAACAAAATTTACAAAGGGGGGAAAATATTTTCTTTCATTTTTTAATTTGCCCCAGAAGTACCTACGTAACCACTAATTGGGATTAGACTTCTGTAATTCATTTTTGAAAATTTTAGTGTATTAGTCTCTTTTAATTCTAAAAAATAATCGAGTTTAAGTTCTTTGGCCATTTGCTTTTTATTTAAGAAAAACATCTAAGAAGAAGGATCCTAATTTTTTATTATTTTCTAGAAAAAAATTCTAAAGAAACTTTAATTTTGAAAAGGGTTAATTAAGTTTTTTATTTTTTGAAAATAATTTTTTCTAAGTGAATAAACATTATTTCTTTCTTTATTCATTTATCATTTTTATTTTACCACATGTTAAAAAAAAATGAAACAAAATTTTGTTTTTCTTTTCTCTCTCTCTCTTTTTTTTTTTAGGGTTCTTTTCTTTTTTTTTTTCCTTGTACAACGAGATAAATAAATTTACATGTTTAGCTTTTAAAAAAATGAAAGAAATAACAAAAGAGATTAGTCGAACTAGGTCAAAGGTAAGGAGCGTAAGTCAGACCTAGTAATAACCGAGTTGAATCCAGGTATGGAGCTCCACTAGGTTGAAGACTGAGTCGATGAGGAAACAAATAATAGCAACGAACTTAGTGTAATTAGAACTAATTTTTACACCAAAACAAGACAGGATTTTTTGTATTTCTTATTGTATTTGGAGGGCGGGGGGGTAGATTCAATACTACTAATTGTGGTGGTGATTTAATGAGTTTTTGGATGTGGGTGGTGGTGGTGGTGGAAGGGAGTTATGACTATGGGGTAGCTGTTGCGAGTTAAAGGGGGTTTAGGCTAAGGTTCTAAGGCAAGGCGAGCATGCTCGTGATGGTAGTTTTGGGCATGGGTGGTTTCGAAAGTAGGTAAAGGCAATAGTTAGGGTTTCAAATAGTAGCTTAGTGTAGAGCAGTCAAGAAGCTACGATAGGCTACAGGGTTGTTGTTCCTTCTTGTTCAAAGGCTAGGGCAGTTGGTGGTGGTAGTAGTTTAGCTTAACAACCACTACATGTGAGGGATAGCTAAAGAGAAAGAGAGAGACAAATTTTGGAGAGAAAAGGCTCGAAGTTGGTGTTTAAAATGGGATTATGAGTGATTTCTAATGAGGGTTAATGACTTAAGGGGTCAAGAGTGCTCCTATTTATATTAGCTTGGCCTCATTTAAGCTCAACAAGAGCTTTAATGGAGGAATCAGCCATTAAACAACTTAATGGCATGATCTTCAAATTTGTGGAAACTAGCAGGATTTAGGTGATATTAGTAGATGTAGATGCAATATTCTTACTTCATAAATCAATAGGAAGCTGTGAATACTTCCTCAAAAGCTTAAAAATTGGAAAATCATGCACTAGTTAAAATCTTAGGTTTCAATTTTTTTTTTTCATAGCCCAATTTGGTCCTTGGAACATTTAAATTGGGATTTGTTTTTGGTTTAGACTAAAAGTATCGCATACAATCTTCATGATTTCATCAATGATGAAATCATAAAGAAATAAAGGATTGAAATGGTTGGCAAAGCGATACCTTAGACTGTTGCTTGAGTTTAAAAGAGAGGGAAAAGGAAAGAAAGAGGGACACGTAGCCCAATAAAGATTCAACGTGTATCACTATGCTTTGTGAAAAATAAAAGGCACAATATGCTTATTATAAGATTTGAACCCAAGACTCTTAATTCATTCCAGTATCCAAGACTAAGTGCTTAACCAATTGGGTTATTGGCTTGTACCCTAATATATTATGTCACTAAATAGTACTTAACCCATAAAGCAACTTGATTTATTCTAAAAACTACTCAAATAAATTAATCTATCTAATGACTCAATATAATCCTAAAAATATTTTGTTTGTCTAAAAGTCTATTTTTCCTAAACGAAAATTCTATTATCTTAAAGAAAATTTTATTCTATTCACCTAAAAGTATTATTTTTTCATTCTTAAAAAAAATTCTTTTAATTTTCTAAACTTTTTTTATTTTTTTTTAATTTTCTAATTTTTTATGTTTTTCTATATTAAGATCCTTTTTCCTATTCTAAAAATTTCTAAAACTATAAGGGAGCAAAAATAAGATGTGTACAATAATGAGTGGGAAGTTCTTACAAGGCTTTATAACTATTTATAGTACGAGGAATCTTTTAGGGTTTTATTTATGTCATCATGTTGGACATGACCATGTCACTAGCTTGTGCAACTTTTTATGAATGAAACTGCACATCTCACACCATACAACACAATAGGGAATTAACATGGTTGTGCTCTTTAGTAAGGCTTCCAATACAACTATGCTCTTCAGCACAACTTAAGTTCTCACTTTGCAGTTTCTTCAAATAAATTTCCAATTTGTGAACCAATCAACATATAAGTCCTAAAAGAAAAAATTAAACAAATTAAGTTCTAAAATTCACCAAAAATAACTTAAACAACTGTAAAAGCTTAATAAAATTAACTTTAAACTGGGTATATTTGTGCTCTTATCAAATTCCCTCATATTTAGGCTTTTGCTTGTCCTTACGCAAAATAAATCAAAACCCAATAAAACTCTTAAAGACGAAACATTAATGAATACTCAAAATCATAGAACCAATTTTAATATCGTACGCAATCTATTTAGAAACAAGAGCTTATACTCTTCCATTAATTTTCATCATTTCAATATCAATTTCAAAGCTTTACCAACTTTCACAAGATTTCACTTAATCATACTTTCATGCCCTTAAAACACTAAAGTATAGATATTATACCTGGTAATGAAACCACGTCGAACTTTAACATTAATCCATGTAAACTAGAGTTAGTCGCATCATTTAAATAAAGAGTAAATTTAAAATTAGAGCAAGCATCAACATTTTAAGAGAGAATTGTAAACATTTTATCCACTATAACAAAATAATATACATCCCTCTCTTCAATCTCTTCAAGCACAAAAAAAAAAATAATAAATAAATAAAATAAACTTAAAGCAAATGCATATTACATCAACCAAACCCTTGATCATCTCCCTAATATTGATTTTCATTAAAGAATTTTCTTTTTCTTTTCAATTCAATTGATACGGTTTCATTGGTCAATAGGTCCTAAGCCAAATGATCTTAGGCTACTAGGCATTAAGACTTTCCTTTAAACGGTTCAAAACTCCAATTATTTAACTAAGCACATTTATTTTTATTAAGTCTAACCTTCATGCAAACTTTTCTTTCAAACTTTTTATTTATTTTTCCTCCAACTAACTTGATTTTTTAGGAAATTCTCAAGGGATGAATCTCATTTATTTATTTACTTTAAATAAAATGCTCTAAAAGATATTAAACTGGAATGCATACATAAAAACAAGCTTAAAAATATAAATAACTAACCCTTGATCAATCAATATTCAACTCATCCTAAGTCTCATTCTAAACTTAAATAATGGAGAAGTTTACTTCACAAAGATTTCATTATTTAACTTTAGTAAGGTGTAATAAAGACATGATGATTAAGGAAAATTTTATAACAAAAATCAAAATTATCCCTAAAAAATATTCAAAAGTTGCTTATCCTTAACTAAATTAAAAATAATGGTCAGTAGATGTGCAATATTAAACTAAATTGATTATATATCTTCTCTAAACTTTCAAAAGTTACAAAAATTTAAGTGTAGGAATATAATCAAATAAGATCACATGCTTTTATAAATTTTCTTCTAGTGTCTTATTCCTATCTTTCCTCCATACTTATCTTGTATATTGTCTTCAATGTACAGTGTAAAGCAACGAAAAGTGCAAAAAATCAAAAAAGGAAAGAGTAAAGAAATTGAAACTTCCCTAATTATACGCTTTAACATTAGATTCTAAACTTACCATGAGATTCCATACCTTCAGAATCCCAAAGGCCTTGCAAAATGATACAAAAACAAAAATAAAAGCAAAAATGAAGAAAAAGAACATAAAGGCAACTATAAATTAAATATAAAGAAATAAACCAAGTCAGAGATACTAAAAAAATCATTAGATTCCTCCCCTAGGATCCCATAGGAATGTATCCCACTCCCATCTTAGAGTTGCCCAAAGTAGGTTCAACATGAGGATAAGTTTCTATATTTAGTGCTACTTCAAACCCAATTACATACCCTTGAACTTTGGGCACTTCATCTCAACCTCCGCTTCTCTTACAAAATTCTCATCATCAAGAAACAGAGAGAGAAGTTCAAAAACATTCAAATCACAATATGGTTTAACCTCTCTAACATCCTTTTGTAGGGCTAAGAAATCTATACTTTCTTTAATTTTTGCAAGAAGCACTTCTAGGTCACCCTCTCCACTACTTAGAAGGTAATAAAAAGGTGCGTCCTCTAAAGATCTAGGGTGGTATACTAAGGTGGCTAAAGGTTGTAATGGGGCAAAACTATCGAGCTCAAAAGTGCCATACTTCTCCAATTCTCACTAGCCAACTTAGCTATTGATTTTCCTTTTAATTGTTCAACTATCTATGTATTATGTTGACATGGCAAAGCGACTATGGTATAGACTGGATCAATCAAAAGTGCAGGGATCCTTTGTTGCATGTTTTGCTAAGTACTCTATAAGAATTTCCTTTAGAGATTTCATTTCTTAGTTAATCTTCTTAAAAACTAGGATAATGTATAAGGGTCTTACTAATAAGAATATGAGTTAAAACATTCGTAAGAACAATAGTAGTTTCCACAATACCCACATAAATCCTCAAAGTTCATGGGTACAAGTTCTACATAACTACTATGGGCACTACAATAGTCATTCTCCTGATTTCACCAACTATACTCCATATCAATCTCCATATACCACGCAACATAACTTAGTAATTTACAAAAATTCTCAACACTAAACTTCAAAAAATAATAAAGTAAAATCTATACATGCAAAGACGAAATAAATGATGTAGAATGAAGAAATAAATAGTGTTAACAAATAAATGCAAACTTAAATTGGAAAGGAAGATTTTTTTTTTTTATGTTTCAATTTTTATTTTTTTTTGGTTTTTAATAATAGTTAGGATACTAGATCTAGGCATCTTAATATTGTAATCCCCAGCAACAGTATAAAAACTTGATACAAGGCAAGTGCACTTATCAATTTTATAGTATAACGAATTTAAGTCTAAGTGTCAATCTCTAAAGGACTATATGTGATTACTAGTACCTCACCCCTTATCTAATATCCAACTTAACACTTAAACTCAATTAATTAAAAATGAATAGATCTAAATTATATTTAACTAAATTAATCTAATTAAAATAAAACAAAAATAAATACCAAAATAAAAGATAACTAACATTAACTATGAATGTATTATCTTAGTATTCAACCATTGATCCTCTTAGAATAATTACACAATTTATCAATCTCATTCTAATTAACTAAAATGTGAGAACTCCTAAATTATACTAATATCTCACTTGAGTATATTAATACCAAACCCTAGAATATTATACAATCAATGAATCCTGTTATTATGTTTCACCTTTATCTAGAGAAATCGTGTAACCAATATTTAAGTCTATACTAACTCCTTCTAACTACATTAGGTCTACTCATGTTAACATTTCTCATTCTCCATATATGAAATCAGATAAATTGAATTAATAAACTAGCAATTATCAACTTAAAACCAATAAGAAAACGTAATTAGATCGTAGTTAATCAGAAATCATAGATTAAATAAAGAAAAGGAAAGTGATTATATAGAATCTAGGGTTCATAATAATTGAATATTAAAACAAATCTATAACATTGAAAATAAAGAAAGAAAGAAAGAAGAAAAAGGAGTCTAAAAACCCTAATATATGAATGAGTGAATGGATAATGAGTGGAATGTGTTTACAAGGCCTTATAACTATTTATAGTATAAAGAATTTATTTAGGGTTTTATTCCTGTCATCATCATGGACATGACTATGTCACTAACTTGTGCAACTTTTTGTGAATTAAACTGCAAATCTTGCACAAATCAATATGACACAAGAATCAACACTATCGAGCTCTCTAACATGGCTTCCAACATGACCATGCTTTTTAGTATGGCTTAAGTTTTCATTTCACAATTTCTTTAAATGAATTTTCAATTTATGTAGCAATCAATGTCTAAGTCTTAAAAATGAAAATTAAATGAATTAAGTTCCAAAATTTGCCAAAAATAACTTAAACATCTATAAAAGCTTAATAAAATTAACTTATAAACTAGGTATATTTATGCTCTTATCAAAGCTCAAGTTAACTTAGCTAGGTCAATAAGGTCTACACACCAACTACATGTAAATTGGAGCTAAGCTTCCTCTCCTTGTCGATACATCAACAAGAAAAGTGAGGTTCAGGTGTTATACGTACAATACTACCATAAGCCTCGATACGGACACTATCGTTGATGGATACACAATAGTGGTATCATACGAACCGGGGGTAGATCTAAACTGTAAGATTGTTCGAAAGATAAATCAAAGTCAAAGTTTTGAGCAGGGGTTCCTATGCTCGACAATAGATATGATGCATTAATGCCTTACACGAGTTAAGTTATACTTGTTATAATGCATAAGCATAATAGGAGGTCATTTACCCCTAATTTACACTCACAATAGGCTAGATAAAAGTAAAAAAGAGTAAGCAAAACACTTAGCTCAAAAGAAAAATGTTTGAATATTCACTATTATGATTCTTGCGATTAATATAAGTAGAGATATTTATATGGCCCAATTAGGGCAAATCCTAGGATCCTTTTAATTACAAAATTAGATACCCACTAGAAATAGAAAATGATTACAAAGAAAAGAAAAATTGGTAATAACAAAAAATGGAATATCCTTCTTTAGGACAATACAATTGTTAAAGAGAGGACACATGTCGGTCTCTCAATTCTATAGTCTAAATGGATAATAGGTACAGGGCAAAGTTGATTAGAACGGTCTTAAGTCTGTAGCTTAGTAGGTTAGGAGCTTAGGGAGTACATGCTCAGGAAGTCGAAACTTAGGAGTTTAAAGTTAGCAAGTCGACTCGGCATTAGGTTGGTCTGACCTCGAGCGTTTGTTAGCCTAGAATTATGCTGGTTCAATGTCCAACTCTAATGGGGGTCGGTAACTTTAATGGGATCTTCCTCTACTTATGAAACAGTGAATGGATTAGGGGTACTTAAGAGATATATCTAATCAACTCGAGAGAACCTTTCTTCTTCTAAAGTCAGGTCCTTCTAAGTAACTCAGTAGACTAAGGCAGTGAGCCCTTGGGCTTAGGATCTTTTAATTGGTCCTTAATTCTTATAAGGCCTCCCCCTAATGCTCCATTGGCTTGCATGGCTTCTCGACTCGCATTACTTAATGTTTCATGCTTTATGACATCGAAGCTCTCTACCATTAAACACCATTAAAAGGATACATGGCTTTTTGTATACCTTTGCATGATGGGATGTCGTCCTGACAAGACATATCAAAAGATATCCCACTACAAGAGAAAGATATGTTGCTAACTAGTAGCCTCTAACATGATGATGCTATAAGCTACAACTAAAGATCACTATCTACATAACTTGATCACAATATCCAATCTACCCTAAATAACCCTTTACGTAGCATTGTAGATTAGAAGCGAGATAAGCACCCTAAAACTCTCCCTCTTTGATACCAACTTAGATGCATACTCTCTATCCCTCTTTACTTCCTTTTGAGTGTTGAGGTTAAAGGTTCTCCTTCTCATGAGCCTTTCACTGACTTAAGCATCGAAGCGTATACACTGAGCACGCTCTTATCTCACATTTTCTCTTTTGCAGGTCAAGATCCCATTAAGCTAAATGGATAAGCCTATAAGAACTTTCAACTATCAATAAGTGGATATCTCACTAAGCTAAGTATAACTTACATACCTATAGTTAATCATTCTTGTAGGCACCATATTGGATTTATGAGTGTAGACCCAAAACAATGGTAAGCATGGTAACATCAATTAGTAAGACCTAAGATTCAAGTGGAAAGGAAAACATGAAGTTCATGTTATATTTACAATAAACAAATTAGACTCTTGATTTGATGGGATGTAATAATTTGTAATTAGACCTTCCTTCATTTGGTTATGTAATAATTGCTGAAACTTATGTTTTATTTAGTATATATTTAAGTTTGTTCTTATACTACATGGAACTGTAATACTCATTGGTGTAATATGGAGTTTGATGACTTATATACTTCAAGGGTTATGAATAAATGACTAACATATTCACTGGCCTCTATTCAATACATAGCAGGCTATCACAACTAAACTACCCAAGGGTATGGCACCTAGTCTCTTCCCTCTCCCTCTCCCTCTCACATCTTGCATTTCCATAGTTCCACTTACTCTCTCTATTTCAATTTGAAGATATCTAGTCATCTTTATTTGTAACTCTTTATTTCAATTTCAAGAAAACATCTTTACAACTTAAAGGTACCATTTATATATGATACAATCTATGGTAGATGATGGGGCTTTAATGGTAAGGGGTTGATACTAACCTTCGATAAGTGCATCTAGTTAAGTTATAGTATAACCTGTTACATGATAGAAGGTTAACCCTCTCTATAAGTGCCCGTGCAGCACTCGACTCTCCTTTGCCTCATATATTATCTTTGATTATGGAGGGCAAGCCAGCCTTTCCCTTCTTGTCTTCCCAGGACTATTCTAAGCCCCCTCTTACCTTAGAAATGCTAACCGATATTGTCACCATCCTTCTTATGATAGAGGACGTCCAACTTCTCAACTGATTTCAGCCTACCACAGCCATCATCAGGAGAGCAACATTAACTCCCAACTAGTTTGCTCAAGGGTGGGCCACTTTGCCTTAAGAGACTACCCAACTCCACGAAGAAATCCCCAATTGATGCTACTTACTTCACATTAAGCGCTAAGTTGAACACCCCCTTGTCACTCTAAATCACAGACTGTAACGTTCTCCCCTACCTAAATCTACGATGCCCTCGTCATGAGGCTAACTCTTCGCTACTACCTTTCCCCTTAAGATCACCAACCCTATTCTTCCATTGCCCAACTCCACACTAAGACCATATCCACCAAGACTCCTAGGCTTTTATAGGCATTCCCTTACCTTCACCCTCTCTTCTTGTCCTCTAAGATTGCCTGCTGTTGAGTAGCCCAATGGTAGGGTCTACCTTTTGAAGTACATTTTTACTTTTCCTTAACTTTCAAGTAGACACTTGTAACAATGCTGCTCACAGCATAGCTGGCTGGCAATGATGCCCTCCACTTAGTGGTCGCTCCCTCTTGAGCTTCATCTATGTAAGCCCAATTGTCAACAAGAACTACCATTTTCCATATAGCACACTAGGTAACATTTAAGTGGCTCTATTGGGCTAGAACTTTTAGTGCTAACACCACTTATCACATGACGAGAGGTTAACCCCCTTTATAAGTGCTCATGTGGTGCTTGACCCTCTTTTACGTCATATATTATCTTTGATTATGGAGGGTGAGCCAACCTTTCCCTTCCTGTCTTCCCAAGACTGTTTTAAGCCTCCTCTTACTTTAGGAGTGCCAACCAGCATTGTTACCGTCCTTCTTATGATAGAAGACATCCAACTTCTCAACTGGTTTCGGCCTACTATGGCCATCATCAAGAGAGTGGCATCAACTCTTGATCAGTTTGCTCACAGATGGCTAACCTTACCTTAAAAGACTACCCAACCCCACAAACAAACCACCAGTTGATGCCACTTACTTTACATTAAGCCCCAAGTAGAACACCCCCTCATCAATCCAAAACACAAATTGTAACATTCTCCTCCTCCTAAATCTACGATACTCTCGTTATAAGGCCAACTCTTTATCACTACCCTTCACCTTAAGATCACTGACCCTATTCTTCCATTGCCCAACTATACGCTAAAATCATCTCTGCTAAGACTCCAGGGCTTCCACAAGCATTCCCTTACCCTCACCCTCTCCTCTCCTACAAAATCACCTTTTGTTAAAAGGCATAATGGTAAGGTCTACAATATGAAGTACATTTTTACTTTTCCTTAACTTTCAGACAAACTCTTGTTATAAGGCTACTTACGGTACAACTGCCCCTTTTGGCAATGATGCCCTCCACCTAGTGGTCGCTCCCTTTTGAACTTTATCCACATGAGCCCAATTATCAACAAGAACTACCCTTTTCCATATAGCATACTAAGTAGCATTTAGGTAGCTCCATTGGGCTGGAACTTTTGGCTCTAATACCACTTATCACGTAATAGGAGGTTAACTTCCTCCATAAGTGCCCGTACAGTACTCAAACCTCCTTTGCCTCATGTATTATCTTTAATTATGGAGGGCAAGCCAGCCTGTCCCTTCTTATCTTCCCAAGACTATTCTAAGCCCCCTCTTGCTTTAGAAGTGCCAACCGACATTATCACCATCCTTCTTATGATAGAGGATATCCAACTTCTCAACTGATTTCGACTTGCCATGGCCATCATCAAGAGAGTGACACCAACTCTCGACCAGTTTGTTCACGAGTGGCTAATCTCACCTTGAGAGACTACCCAACCCCACAAATAAACCGTTAGCTGACGCCACTCGCTTCACATTAAGCCCTAAGTTGAACACCCCTTTATCACTCCAAAACACAAACTATAACAAACATAAATTTAAGTTTGAGTTATCGATCATATAGATTACTAGCAATTTTCCCTAAACTACCAATCATCTAACTTATCAAATTAAAATAAGTAAATAGTTATATTAAACTAAACAAAAATAAACAAGAGTAAATAAAGCACAAACAATAAAATAAACAAGGTAACAAAATAAATAAACAAGATTAATTAAATTATGGAAAACATAAGCCTTGGTAAATCTATAATTTACTAACTGGTTCTATACAACCTTCAATCTCAATTGCACTTTTGGACTATAGATATTCCTAATATGAATTGATTAGACTTGCATCTCTTAATTAATTTCTAACCTAAATATACTCTATCCGAATCACTTATACAATATAGTATCTCTAGATCACATTAAGACCTAGAATCTCTCTATTAGGTTACCTTAATTCAGAGAAACTAATAAGCCAAACCTTAGTCAAAATAGTTACTTCTAATTACATTACTCCATCTAACTATAGAATCTCACAAACTCTAAAGTAGTCTCATAGTAATCCAATAACCAGCATTATTGAATTAAAGATAATACAAAACAATGCAATCAGATCTCAAAAAGTAATATTATATATTAAATGTAAAAGAAAATGTTACATTAGAATTAGGGTTTAATAAAAGATTTATTGAAAATAATAAATTACTCCATGAAATTAAAATAAAAGAAAAGACATGAGAAACCCTATTATAACTTTGACCTACATTATTTTTCCTTAAGAGGCTCTTTCTAAATACTAAGCCTAAGCATCTATTTATAGAACTTAAACTTAGGATTAAAAAGGAACATTCCAAAAATAAAAGATTTACTACTCCATAACATGTTCACACCTTAGGATTATGGTCATGATCTTTAGGCATGATCTTCTTCTTCACATACAACTCTTATAAACTAATGAAATTCTTGGATGAAAGGTACATGGCCAAAGAATACAGTTGTGTTCTTATACGTGATCCTCTCTAGAAATTATTTCTTGTTGGGACTTCACTCACTTAGATGGCTTGGTTAATGCATTTCTTTGTTAAAGCTTGAAAGCTTCATAAAATTGCCCTAGAACTTATTGGAAGCTTCTTTAAACTCCTACAAATGAAATAATAACTAATTGAGCTCCAAAATATATATGCTAGATGAGTGTTATCAAATTCCCCCATACTTAGGCTTTTGCTTATCTTCAAGCAAAATAATTAAAACAAAACATCCCTAAGATAAGATTATTAATTTCTCTTAAACCTCAGAAAAGTGCATCCTCAAATCAAAGAGCTTCATAATTTCCTTCAAAATCACCATTTCTTCTTTCATTAATAATTCCCTTATAGCACTTTAATAGTAACACCGAAAAACTATTAAATTCCAACAATTAATATAAATAATCTAAAGTTAACCTTATCACTTAAATAAGAACTAAATTAGATATCAAAACAAACATTAACAAACTAAGAAAAGATTATAAAAATTTCACTACTCAAACGCAAGATGAGATAGATCTTCCTTGTATTGTTTTCATTACGAAAACTCAAACTAAATATATGTTATTTCAACTCATTCTCTAATTACCTCCTTAGTATATATTTTCATTGGATGATGTTTTAATTCAATTCGATTCTATTCCTTTATTAAGTAAGAGTTCATTGGTAGTAGGAAAAAATCTTACTATTCTGACAAACCAAGGCCAATCCTTACTAACTTAACCAATTTTTTTGCATTAACAGTAAGAAAGAACCTTGCTCTTCTGATGGGCCAAGGTTGATCTTACTAACTTATATGCCCCTTTTATTATTTTTTTTTTCAACTATTTTGATTTTTTAGGAGATTTTCAAAGGACAAATCTCATTTGTTTATCCAATCTAAAAAATTTTAGAAAAACCAAAATAGATAATTATCCTCTCAAATTAAGCTTAAAATTACAAACAACCAATCCTTAACCTGTTGATATTTATCCTAATCTTGAGTCTTTGAGTCTAAATTTAAGTTTAAGTAACAAGGAACTCTGGATCATAGGAATTTAACTACTTAAATTTAGCAAAGTGAACTAAGTTCATAAAGAGTCATGGGTCAATTTTGAAAAAAAATTGCTTGCTTATATATAATGAGATGTAAATTTCTAAAGTTATTCTTAATAAAAATTGAAAAGATTAAGTATTCAATATCTCCTATTCTTTCCCAATTCCCCCACACTTAAATTATGCATTGTCCTTAACATACACCATCATTGAAGCATATAAGAAATAAAAAGTGAAAGGAAAAAAAAAAAAGGAATTGAGATTTCCCTCGATTTATTTGCATTGACATTGAAAATTTTGTGTCCAAATCCATCTACAAGAATCCCAATCATGGCAATCATGTTTAAAGTTTCCTTGCAATATAAAAACAAAACAAATTACAAAAGAAAAAGAAGTTAACCAAAAGAGAAGGTAAAGTATTAAACAACAATTACTTCTAAATTATTAATTTCTTTGTCCCTACAAGACTATCAAAAGATTCAGATAAAAGTAAATCAAATAGTCAAAAGCAAAGGTTGATCTTTAGTTATTACATAATAAAAAGTAAATCAACTAGGTCATTAGCAAAATAAAAGGAAAGTGAATCAATCCTCATCACTAGAATCATTCTCCTTCTCATCAACCTCCTTAGTATTTTCTTCATCTAAGTCTAGGATGGAGTTGGTGATGGTGGTAAGGGAATCCTAGGGTGCTCCAAGAGTACCTTAACAGCTAAACCATTATGCCTCACCTCATGCCCAAGTGTATTCTGCCTTTAACCTACTTCCCCATGATCCTTTTAAGCTTTCATAAGACTGAGGATCTAAGCTACTAGGATGATGTATAAGGCTCATCTCTAGCTAACTCTAGCAAAGAGGCATTGGTTGCTTCCTCTTGGATTTCCTCTTTTAGAGGTGCTTGAGGTAGTGGTGGGAGTTTCATTGCTCAAATGGAATAGAGTCTTATTAAAATGGGGTTATTCACTAACTACATTAGTAGGAGATTATTAAACAAGCAAATGTTTTTCATTATCTAGGTAATAAAAGGCCATACATCAATAAAACTAGCTCGCCTTTCTATAGCTTGGTTTCTCAAGAAGAAAGCCATGTAGACTCCTAAGTTAATTTGGCATCGCTTCGCCAAGCTATGCAAATAAACAATGTCAATTAAATTGACAACCCCCATGCTGTTCTTTCTCCTAATCACACTCCTAGGCAAAATCTAGTGAATGATCCTTAAGGTAGGATCTCTCAAATTAGAGGCTTTAGATTTCCCTAGGACCGATCCTCTTATACTTAACTGTACCTACACTTATGCATCACTTACTCCTATTGGCAATTTGAAGGGCATATTATGGAACTCAACTAAATGGACAAATGGTTTTAAGTATATACCTAAGACCACTAGCAAGCTTTCTAATGGCATATATACCAATTGTCCATTAACTCAAAATCTCATCATGTTTTGGATCCCGTTTTCAATCCGATGATAATCTAAAGTAAGAGTGCTAAGGAACTCTAATGTCAGCATCTTGTATAACAGCTCATTAATTATTAAGAGCTTTTCCCATTTTCCAATCTCCAAATATCTCTTAATTGCAACATCGTACTCAATCCAGGTTTACCCAACTTACAATTGCATTTTCCCTAAAGCGTTTCTTGTTCAGTTTGCTATATCGCTTCCTCTACCAAGCTTTAGTAAATCTAAGCATGGGGTAGGGTGAAGACTTGTTAATGCTATCCTTCCCATCAACTTGCTTAATAGGAGGCATGATTTGAAACAAGGAAATCAATTAAATCAAACAACCATGTTTCTAAAAAATGTTCAAGAATCGTTTCTAAAAAATGTTCAAGATTGTTAAGGAGAAACTTATGCTTGTCACAGTCTAGACAATTATAAAATTCCAATACTATAACACTAATTTTTTCTAACCAATATGGAATCATAAACTAGCTTTCAATTATCAAGAACACATTTTTTTTTTTAATTCTAGTTCACAATCTGATAGAATCCAATTTAGAGCATGTTATGGGAATTCATGTTCTTGAAATGGTAGATTCAAGCATAAATTTATCAATCTAATGATGTTTCATTAAATCTGACATACAAATAATATGGGTGACAATAATACAAGACACTAGTAAAAATAATCTTTAAAAAATAATGATTTTGAAAATGTCTTATCTTAACCGATCGATATGTTGGATCATTTGTAGCAATGAAATTGGTGAGTATTCACTAGGTTATTTCCATAAGGAGAAGGGCTTGTCTAAGTACCAGATTTTACCTACTACTTAATCTAAGCTCATTGAGTAAAAATTGATAAGCTGTAATTGAAAATAAAAATGGGATAAAAAAAGTGACAACTAACACAAATTCTAAAGGCATGGCCTTAGGACGTATTTCCAATGTATTGGTGATGGTAGTATGGTTTTTAATTGGGTTTTAATGGAATTCACTTAAGTTCAATCTGAGTAAGATATCTCACTTAACTGTATAGCAAAAAATCTCCTTACTGTTTCATTTTCTTATACGATTAGCTAAATACTTAATTCTTGTCACGAATTAAGTGCTATAGTTTTAGAAATTAAGGGGTCAATCTCCTCCTAATTCAAAATAGAATTAAACGAGATCCATTCCACTATTCTTGGTCATATATTAAAATAATTCAAAAGTCAAAGGCAACAAATAGGGGAAAATACCAAAAAAACAAAAAGAAGAAGGATGTAACAAATAAAAAATATGTTAAAATAGTTATTAAAAAGGATTTTTCTTAATATCCTAATCAATTTAACTCCATTGGTTTCCCAGTAATGACACTAAAAACTTAATGGAACTTTAATAGTATGGAGTAAATGCTAACCTTAGGCAAGTATATCTAGTTAAGTTATAGTATATCATAGATTTGAGTTCGAGTTGCTGATCTCATAAGGAACCATGAGATTGAGGAACTAGATTACTAGCAATTTTCCTTAGATTACCAATTATCTAACTTATCAAATTAAAACAATTAAATAATTATATTAAACTAAATGAAAATAAACAAGAGTAAATAAGATATGGATGATAAAATAAACAAGATTAATTAAATTGTGGAAAACATAAGCCTTAGTAAATCTATTATTAATTGTTTAGTTTTATGTAACTTTCAATCTCAATTACACTTTTGGACCATAAAGATTCCTAATATGAATTAACCAAACTCATGTCTCTTAATTAATTCCTAACCCTAGGTATACTCTATTCAAATTGCTTTAGCAATAAAGTATCTCAATATCACATTAAGACTTTGATCCCTTTTTTAGGTTACCTTAATCCAAAAAAACTAATAAACCAAACCTTAGTTAAACTAGTTACTTCTAATTGGATGAATCAATGTAACTATAGGGTCTCGCAAACTCTATAGTAGATTCACGACAATATGTATTATAGACAACACAAAACAAAGCAATCAAATCTTAAAAAAGCAATATCATTTATTGAATATAAAAGCAAGTGTAACATTAGAATGGAGGGGATTTTTAAGAAGAAGAGGAAGATAATATATAAGGAAATAAAAGATTTACCAAAAACAATAAATTACAACATGAAATTAAAATAAAAGAAAAGACACGAGACACCTCGTTATAACTTTACTCTACAATTCTTTCTTGAGCGATTCTTTGGACATTAAGCTTAAGCATCTATTTCTAGAACTTGAACTCAAGGTTATAAAGGAACTTTGCAAAAATAAAAGATTTTCTACTCTATGGCATGTTCATGCCATAGAATCACGACCTTGATCTTCTTCTTTACTTGAAACTCTTATAAATTGATGAAATTCTTAGATAAAAGGTACACAACCAGGGAACACAATCGAGTTCTTACATATGATTTTCTCTAGAAATTATTTCTTGTCTAGACTTTACTTGCTTGGATAGCTCAATTAATGTATTTCTTTGTTAAAGCTCCAAAACTTCATAAATTGCCTAAAAACTTATCAAAAGCTTCTTTAAACACCTATAAATGAAACAATAACCATTCAAGCTCTAAATCCTTATAAATGGACACAAATAATATATGAAAAGATACAAAATTACCCCAAAATATATATGTTACACGAGTATTATCAGCAAAAAAAAGTTTCACTGCCTTTTTTTTTTTTTTTGTTAATGGGTTTCCATTGACTTCTTCTTCTTCTTTTTTCAATGATTTGATTAAGTTGCTGTGTAAAGTTGTTTAGATCAACATGAAAAGAGATAGATAGATGACAACGATGAAGTGAGGGTAGGAAGATTTGAACCATGCTAGATTTCCATTTTTCCTTAGTGTTTTTCCTTACATGTATTATGACAATATTTTATAAATGCAAATTTTATACATGTGTATCAAGTTGTATTTGTTATTGCACTTATGTGTGTATTAGATCTTATTTTGATTTGTATAGCATGTGATTTCTATAGAGTAATAATTCTGTATTTCAAACATTATGTAAACTTTGTTCTCAGTTTAATTTTTTTTTTCTCTTCTTGATTTAATTTTGTATGCTACAATCAAAGATAATCTCTTATACAATTAATCCTTTATAAATTAATACTTGATAAATTAATAATCTCTCTAAAATAATATTTTTTTTATCCTAACTTTAGCTAGTTTATAAAATTAGCAATTTTAATAGATTAATAAGATAATAATTTTTAGGAAGAAATTTATAAAATCTATAATCTCATCAATATTATAAATTAATAATTCTCTAAAATTACAAATACAACTAGAAAAATTTAGTAAAATATGAATCTCTTGTTGTTTTTCTTTTTCTTGAAATCTAAATTTAAATGGATTTCATCTCTAATATTTTTTATAACATTCATATAAAATATGAAGCCATTATTGAGGTATGATTTTAAGAGTTTTTCTATGATGTTTATATAGTAGTTCCCTTCATCATCATATATTTTAATGTATTTAGTTTTATTACAATAAACCCATAAATGTAAGTGACTTGTATTGAATTTATTTAATTAATCAATATAATGAATATGATTTAAGCATTACAAAAAAAATACCATTTATTACTTATTTTCATAAATATATATATGTATAATGAATTTTGTAAATTAATTCATGAAATATGATACATATATCAATGATATACAATGATTTTTTATGTAATTAAATTTATATTCATTGAATTGAAAAAGCACTCTTGAAATTAATAAATTATTAATTTTTCTATTAATTAATACCTCCAAAAATTAATAAAATTTGATGATCCCAACATTATTAATTTATAAATGTTTTACTATAGTGAATTTCATAAAAATAATAACAAATTATTTCCTACTCATCCTCAATTCGAATTTTGAAATTCGAATTTAATTAGCAAAAGAAATTGAAATTTAGATAAATGATACTTTTACCAAATTAAAAATTTTAATAATGAAAAATAATTAAATATTAACTATAAGGTGTTATCATTAATTGCGGTGTACAAAATTGAACTAAAAAGAGTGAAAAAAATAAATAAATTGAGAGTAAAGCTTACACAATGTTTAAAGTACAAAATTATCATTAAATACAATGTAGGAACTACATGATATTCAATCAAAATAAGATCCCAATACGTACACAACTACAACATATACAACTCCATATATAAAAAATACAATTGGAATACATGTAAGCAAAAAACAAAGTAAGAAGAAATGGAAGATTTATCTTAGATTAAATTTTCCCTCCGATCTCCTTCACTTCATAGTAATTTGCCCATCTCCCCTCCATATTGGTCTAAACAACTTTACATGTGAAAAATAGCAAAAGATCTACTAGAAAAATAACAAAAGTCAATAGAATCCCAATCTACCATAGATCAAGTAATAAAGATGGAACTTTGAGTTACAAAGATGGTACCTTGAAATCAAAGTAAAGAGTTCCAAATGGAGATGACTAGACACCTCCAAATTTAAATAGAGAGGGAGAGTAGAAGTGTGAGATGTTAGAGGAAGAGGGAAGAGATGAAGGCGAGAAGTGAGAGAAAGAGGGAGATGAAATGAGAAACAAATGAAGAAAGGGTAAAAGTGAAGGGAAATAGACAAGAAAGATTGATTAGAGAGAAAGAGAGAGAGATTGAAAATAGAAATACACATCATATCAACATATTAAATCTTATAGTCATCAAGTTCTGATGTTGTTCCTTAATTATGATGTGTAGATTGAAAGAACGATGGGTAATTTATTTTGCTATGTTCAAGCTGATCAATCAATTGTAGTTATTATAAAAATTAGGAAAATTTGATTAGGATTATTAGGGTTTAAGGCAAAAGTAAAGCTTTAGTTATCAAGGAAATTAGGGTAGAAGATGGGAATAAAATGGTAATTTTAAATTTTATAACAAATCTATTCCCTATATTTTTTTTTCAAGTAAACATTGTAATGGCTATTATGGTCTTATTTAATTCCTTAGGATTTAGATCATCTTAATTTCTCTCAATCTTCACATCAATGGTTGGAATTATTTTATTGTTAGAATACCCTGTAATATCATCATGATATCCTCTTTTTCTATATAATCTTAATCATCAATTACACATGACATAATCTTAAGAGATAAATTGAAAATGAATACACATGTACTTCCACCTACTCTCATTCAGAATAAACACACGCAATATCTATAATGTCAACCCCTGTTTAGACCTCCTTTCTTTAACAAAGGCTAAGGGCTGTAACTCTTACATCAGTATTTGTTACTAGGGTGGCTTGACAAATTGTGGAGGATTGAGAAATTATAGAGGATTGACTGTATGTATATGGGAAGGACCATCTCTACTAGAACTCATCGACCTTTTCTTTTGAGGAGCTGATGGCATTAAGAGAGGATCTTATTAGGTCTCATCAACGGAATCCCAAATGAGCTTAAAGGAAGGCCCAACAGCATGTCTATATCTAGATAATTGGATGATCCATCGACTTGGGATGGCCCCGAAGTGTGATTAACATGTTGACCTCATTACTACTATTGCTTTATCCATCATCTTAGTGTAATTACCTTGCCTAGGTGAATTTAGATCATCATAATCAACTTGATCCGAGTCATTCTCCACCTCCCTGAGCTCCTTAGCCAAATGTAATGGGTGTAAGGTCACCGGTATGTGGTCATGTACCAGTTACATACCCTAATCAGCATGGACTTAAGCCATAAGATAGTTAGACTAGTCAATAGAAATCCTCACTTGCTATAACTCATCAACTTACAAGAAGAAGGAGATTTGCATGAGGAATTGCAAGGTCATTTAACTCTTTAATAAGTGTTGACAAGTACACACCATGGCTCCAAGCAAAACTCTAATTTAGCCGATGTACTAGTGTGTAATGCTCTTATACTATTGCTAGTACCCATACTTAACACTTCAAAGACCATTGATCTACATGATTGCATTATGTCGATCATTCCAAATGGCAATGTAGCTTGAATGTTGTGTAACCCAATTGACCTCAACCCGGCTTCATAAGTTTATGGAGTGTAGGGACACTTTTATGTCGCCTGGTAGTAGAATTGTCTACAAACCACTAAACTAACGTACAACATGCTTCGGGAAGCATTGCTCCACTATATTAAATCAAATGAGTGGTACCCAAGCTGCCTAAATCACTCTCCCGCATTTGTAGAACTTAGGGAGAATATCTAGGATATTGTTAGGGTACAGTTGCCATACAACCTAAAATTTTACGTTATGAAAGTTATTGTTTATGTAAGTATTTGAAAAGAAAGTTTATAAACGTACGAGAGATACATACTTGATTCGAACTTTGTTTGTCTAACATATCCCAATAGGCCTTTACAACATGGGATGAGTGCTACCTAGTATCCCGATCTACCCTCCACCGAGTCGATAAATAGGCATCTCACCATTTACAAACATCATATGTCTACTCAAGGGGGCAATATGTGGCAACCTTTCCCAAGCACATACCTATAAGAGAATTGTTGCCCCCTACTAACCCTGCACCATCTCATGAGTCATTTCCTTAGACGCTAAGCATAGTTGTTTGTATAGACATGCTAGTTAAGTGAACCCCCAATTGTAATACTAAGCCTTACTGAAGTCTTCAAAAAGGGGTAGTAATGTAACATGAACAAGAGAGATAGATTTGCATCTGGAGACAAATCCCCCAAACATCTACAAAATATATGCTTTAGCTTATTGCATAACTTGCTCGTTGTTGGCTCCAGTAAGTAAGAATAAAAAATAGCTAGCTAACCATAGCTTAACCCGTCCTCCTTAGCCCCATTACCCTTAGGTACTACTCCAAGATAGCTCATATGAATTTGAGGCCACTCTCAATAAGTGCTCTTAGTCATTAGTAAGCCATCCAATCAAAGACTAAGTTGCACCGCCATATTCTAGAGGGTGATCATAAACTTACCATGAGTCATATGGAACGTATGTGTCTCTAGCCTCTATCACTCAACAAATATAGTGATCATATGCTAGTCTAGTTATATGTATGGGAGACGGTTTAATCTAATAAACTTTACCTACTATAGGTAAGGCAACATACGAAGGTTTAATGGGATATTATTTTTCTACTAATCATCTTTGAGCATTTGTTTGTGATGGCATACAACAGGCCACTCCATATCCTATAAATGAAATGACAATCATGTATGAGCAACTCATAATGCATTTGCATCTATGTTGATAGAAAAATCCGAATAATTAGAGCCTTTACATGTCCAGCCTAAATCTACTATGATTTGTACCTTTCTTAGCCAATCAAAACTTATCTGTCCATAATTGGGCTCCGTCTACCATACAAAAGTAATCACTATTGGTTAATATGTAGTATATACCATTTAAGTCAATCTATGGAGTTATAAAATAAGAAACATAGGTAAAAAAAAAAAAAAATTATGTATATCCTACAATCAAGTGTCAATTACCTTATCTATTCCTATCTGATACGTTTTCTTATTGTAGCCTTCTCTCTTACATATGCTACATCATGTTCTATTTGAATACTCTCTAACATTAATCTCCATATGATAACACTTCCTCCTAAGCTTGCGCTTTTTATGCTACAATTACAAACTAAGACTATAGTCGGGAGTATAGTAATAATTGACCAGTTCAGCTCATCTCCAATTGGGAAGAAGTAAGACCTATAGCACTGAATCTGAAATGTCAACTAATACCACTCCCTTATAGATGACATAATCTCAATCCGCAAGAACTTCACCACAACAAATGCATATGATCATTGGATTCTATATATATGTCATTTATTGCGAGTGCACAAGCTATTCCTAAAGTCGATTATATGCATCCTCCTACCTCCCTTTTAATCATTTTTTACATGCATGCTACTTATTTTAACCTCAAAGATCTTATTATATTTATTAAAATACACCACATAATGAGAACTTGCCTTTTTCGTCCAATTCTCCAACATCTTAATGGCATATTTTATGTAGGTTCAGTTCTCCACAATTTTTTTTTTTTTTTTGTTATGTCCCCATGTCGCTCATCCTAATGGTGCACACGGTTTTAGAAGATCTACCTTATAAGGGATGTCGTAAGCAATCCTTGGGCATGTAACAAAACGGATTTATAACTCTCTATAATGTTCAAGGTTATGTAACCAAAGCAATAGTACTCATTATATACAAGTGTCCACTACTCAAGTGGTAATCCGTTAAACCAACTTAAAGCATCTACCTTGGTCTTTCGACTTTCTCTAAGCATTTTTTCAATTTACAAGGCCGAACTTGTATTACAACATAGGTAACCTGTTTTTTGTAATTCTAGTTCTTATGCACCTTGTTAAAGACGCTAGTAATATGATGTACACATTATTGCCACATTGCAAAAGGAGGCTTCCATTCATTTTTTGCATGGTTACGTACTAATTAGACACTCAAACATCTATTTAAAATAAGGCATATCACCTCTCGTCTTTCACAATCTTCTGTTACATGTTGCTTTAGCTTCATGAGAAACTAACCCTATGTCTCACTTGATTCCATATCAACAAAGGCAAAAGCCAATGGGACTATAGGGTTCACTCCATCCATGCTACAAGTAATCAATAACTTATGAGTGTATAATCTATACAAGTACATGTAATCAATGCTAATAACTAGCCTATAGAATTTCTACGTCTATATATGGGTTAAATGCCTAAAAAAACCACTTCAAGTGTCAACAGTTCACTTGATCTATTCTAACCCCAATCAACCTTGGTTTAAAGCTTGCTAATCTTTATTACATTAAGCAGCCTTAGAAGATAGTCATATGGTTTCTCCTAATTTCCAAGCACGGCCTCAATAGCCTTCATCTTAGCTAAACATATCTTTTTATTAGTTATTATGTACCCAAATTCTTAGTTGACAACATTATATAGTTGATCAATTTTCGTATCTAGACTATCTCTAATCATTTTAAGGAATACACTAGCTATTGTATTGGAATCTAGTTGCCGATGATCTTAATGTACAAGTAAGTTCACACACATGTATGGGGACCCTCTAGTCTAATTATGATAAACAAGCCTCTAAGCTTCTTGTAAGCTTAGAGCCTCCACTTGCAACTATCGACCTTCTTAAAGCAAAAAACGAACTAGTTACCCTTCTTGGACTCATCAACAGTAAAGTTGTAATAATGCTTGACATAATACATCTTGATATCTCATATAAGAACTATCTTAGTGTTGAATCTCATACCTCTGCTCCTTACTGAAACCACCACTAGTTAGCATATTACAACAGTTGGCATTTATAGTTTCCTCAAAGTGCATATAGCCATTGTCCCTCCTAGTATTAAAAAAGGGTATGGAATCCCTAATTGCTGAGTTGGTCATATGAATCTCTGATGGATGTATTGAGATTCTACTGAAGTTGTGCCATAAACCTAAGGATGTCCTACAAGCATTTAGGTGACAATGTTTTGGCTTGATCCAGCCTTTGTCTCATCATCTTCCTCCTCAACCTCATCATCATTGTCTTTTTCATCTTCCTTAACCTTATCATTTTCATCATCTTCATCATTACACAATCCCATACATTGAAGTATAGGGTCATATGATGCCTCATTTTGTAAGAGTGATCCAACTACTTCATTAATAACATTTTCATCATCCCATATAGGTACAAACATAGGTAGTAGATCGTACTCATCTACTGTAAGGGGATCAACCATCATAGGTTGCATTGAACATGTTGTACGAATGGATATATTTGGTAGAGATGTAAATTACTAAGGATTTCCATTGATTTCTTCTTCGGATGTTCTCACATGTAAGTGGTGAATGTGAGTCTTCCTAGAAGCTTCAACTATCTCAAATAGGTTCTCTACGTCAACATCATCCCTTATAGCAATCAAAGAGCATGAAATAACTCTTGAATATGCATGAGGTGCCTATATAGTGTCTCAACCCTACTTGCACTAAGATTAGTTTTAATGCTCTTGTAAACTCTCCTAAAGAATTTTTCAAATGTGGCATTGGTTTTCATTTTTAACAACTTGATAGGGTCTCTGTTATACTGCAAGCCTAAATTTCCTCTCATGATTTTCTAGCGACATAGATAGATAATTTAACAAAATTCACCATTTTCAACTTATATATATAAAATTCATTATACTTATTGATCTACTATTTTCATCACAATCTTCATTGTGCGTTTTGTAGTACGTCAAACTTTATACTTTACTAGCAAAGAAGGCCTTGTAGGCATTTCAACAAATATGTTATGGGCATTTTACCAAACCCCTTATAGACATTAACTTATACCACATAAATCATATATTATTATACTAATTTACAAACAATTCAACTACAAAAACATATTATTGATGATATTTACAAACCAAATAAACAAGAAACAACCTAAATTGCAATAGAAATCAATTAAACTATATCACACTCCAACTCCAGCGTTTGATTTAATCCATGTGAATTTAGAGAAATAATGTAAAGATTCTTGTATAAAAAGTGTTATAGGAGACTTATTTGAGTATTTTGGAAGATTTATGAAGAAAACATAAATAAAATTGACCAAGAATTCAATCATAGTAGAGGGTATTAGAGAGAAACAAGAGAGAATATAGTGTTTTTGATGTTTTGAAATGTATCTATATGCTTGATTTTAGGTTTTATTTTGGGCATAGTAAAACCTTCTTATTTAAAAAAATTAAAAACATAAATGCACCTTTACTCCCCTTTAATGGCAATATGTTTTAACCTAGTTTTTAAGGATTTTTCTATGATCTTGTTTATTTTTTTACAAAACTTTCACCATCAATTTTATTTTTGATATGTATTTTTTTAAATTCGATTCGAACTGTTGAATAAATTATGAGTTTAATGGTTTAAATTTTAAAAAATTAAATTAAATAGTGAGATATAGGATGTGATTAGTTTAGTTAGAATAAAAAACTTCCGGTGAGAACAACAATTTCATTGCGCCAAACTTACTTATGCTAATGCAACCGACGAGTCATCGGCAGAAAGGATCTAAAATATGGTGGCATGAAATTTAGGAATGATGTGGCCCCAAGAGAATTAGAAAGACGGCCCACTCACCGAGCTGATCTAAATTCCAATGATCCGACCCCTTCAAGGCCCTGCACTTTTTCCTCCATTGTTTCTCCTCCTCTTCCTTCTTCAATATTTTCTTTTACATCACCCTCCCGACTCCATTTCCGCGCTCTGGGGAATTGGGAACAATGGCCACGACGCAGGGTCTCGTCCCTATCACCAGAAGCTTTCTGTCTTCTTACTACGATAACTACCCCTTCCCTCCGCTCTGCGACGACGTCTCTCTTCTTTCTTCGCAGATTCGATCTCTCTCCAACGAATTCCTAGCTCTCTCTCCTCCCACTGAAGGTGTTATCTCTCTCTCTCGTGCGCGCATTGTGTATGCTCTTTCTCTTAGATTGCTAATAGAGTTTATATTTCGTAAATGCGTGATGTTAGTGCTTGTTCTTGAGTCATCCCCACTGGAATTTCGCTTTCATTATGCCATAAAAGTTGAATTGCAATAATGAAAGTGGATCATGGCTTCGTACTGATACTTAAATTGAAAAGGAGATTGTTTATTTTATTATTATTTTATTATTTTTTAAGGAGAGAGACTTCTGGTGGAGGAAGCGGACCAAAGAGCTCCGCATAAGATGGATGAAAACATGTGGAAGAATCGGGAGCATATGGAGGAAATCTTTTTTCTGCTTGAGAAATCACATTGGCCGTCCTTGGTAAGAATCACAGTTACTTTACTTTGAATTAAATCTGTTGGCTTCTTCAATGTGCATTGCATGATTTTTAGAGAACTGATTCGGTGCATTCTGTGCAATCCTGTTTGCTCTTTTGATTTCTTCTGAAATACTTTTTGTATGGTGAATTGCAGCTTCAGCAGGAGGCCACTCCTGAAGATATTGAGCTTGGGTCTATTCTTAGTCAGCTGCATGATGAGGTTCGAAAAAATTTGGATGCATTAATGTCATTCCAGGCTCAAAATTCTGAGAGGATATTCAACACAGGTCACCCTCTTGCCTTTTTGGTCCGTCTTATTGGATGAGTGAATTGATTTTATAATGAAGTAAGATCAGCATTGTAGTTTTTCATTCTAAGGTAAATGCTAAATGAAGCACATGTGTTTAACACTCTTGAGTCTGTTGGCATATTAGGTATAATATTTGAGTTACTACACTGATGGTGGCTGTTACACAATGTCAAATATCATATCCATTTGGAGAGATGCTTTTCCATTTCTTGTTCTAAGTTTGTCAAATTATATTAGCTGCACTTGCATTTCGATTTATTCTTTTTTTTTTTTTCAATCTTTAGTAATCTATGTGCTGATAAAATGTTGGCTCTCTTGCAAAAGAAAGTAAAGAATAAGTAGTCATGATTGCAAAATTGTGTTAATATCTTCAGTTATGACATACTTGCCACAAGACTTCCGAGGGACACTAATTAGACAACAAAAGGAGCGTTCTGAGAGGAATAAGCAAGCTGAGGTTGATGCTTTAGTTAATTCTGGTGGAAGTATACATGACAGATATGCTCTGCTGTGGAAACAGCAAATGGACAGGTGGGGCTTACAGAATATTAATGCTTTATGCATGATGTCACACCAAAATCATGTTCTTCTCAAAAGCCTTTTCATGTGTACATCATAACCTTCTAAGTTTAGGGTTTACATGTTCAACATCATTCAACTTATTGGAGGGAAAAATTGTCTTTCAGGAGAAGACAATTAGCACAGCTTGGATCTGCTACAGGTGTCTATAAAACCCTTGTGAAGTACTTGGTAGGAGTTCCACAGGTGCGTGATATTCTGTTGTTATAGTAGCACCTTCTTGCCCTTTTATAATGGGACTCTCCTTCAGATTCAACTTTATTACTCCACATTAGGAATTGATACTGGAACTTTACTTCTGTACAATGTCTTTTGTTACGTTTTTTCTTAGCATGATGGCTAATTTTTACATTATCGCTTTCTCTATCAGCCATTCCTCTCAGGGTTTGTCTCCATGAATGGAATAGTTCTAATACTATTCTTATTCTGGACTTTTAATTAATGATTAGTATCCTCTCATTGTTATTTTGATACTCTTGGAATAGTTCTGATACGCTTGGAATTTGGGTTTATCTTTTGGTCCTTCGTATTCCACCATTTTGAACATTTTTTTAGCTCTGATGACTCCTTTCTCTAATTATGTCAGGTCTTACTAGACTTCATTAAGCAACTGAATGATGATGATGGGTAAGTCCCTGATTGGTGAATGACTCATCCATCTATGATGCTATATTTACTTATTGTTTTCATCCCTTCAGTAAATCTTGAAGACAGTGTATATGAGCTCCCAATATGTGTTACTGGCATAAACGATCATTTTATGCAGGCCCATGGAAGAGCAAAGACAGCGTTATGGGCCTCCTTTGTACAGCCTCACGTCGATGGTGCTTATCATTCACCTCTTTCTTTCCTTATCTTGGGGACGCTTTGAGACTAAAAAATTGTGAGACACGTTTACATTTTTCACTATGCTTTTCCATTCTTATTACTCTTATTGCAGTTAGTATTTTTGTGTTAGGTTGTATCTGCATTTATCTGTGTACCTGTTATGCACACCAATGTGATAATGAAAATTATTTTTCAGTTATGAAATGTTTAGCTTGTTCAAGATATGAGAAACTTCCATTAGGGAAAACATATTCTTTATTTTTCATCTCTCAACATTGGATAATGTTAAAATTTTCTTGTGGCCCCACTCTTTCCCCCAATCCACCACCACAACACCAATAAAAAAAAAAAAAAAAAGAGAGAGAGAGAAAGAGAAGAAGAAGTTTTCTTGTATCTATCTTCTTCTATGTGGTCTATTATTTTGATCTGTTGGTGCAGAAACATGGATGAGGTTGCCATACTACAGAAAGCAATTGATGTATATACCTCAGAATTTGAAAGATATATCAAATTCATCAGGTGCTCATATTAGGCCTTCTGGCTATCATTGTTTTTTTATTTGTTTGTGTTTCTAATTTGTTCCAATATCAGAACTTGTGATGCTCTGTATTTTTTTACTAGAAATTTTCAAGATGTAATTAGTGTGCATGCTTTTCGTAAATTGTAAAAAAGGAGCAAAGAGAAAATATTAAGTGGTTATAGTTTTATTTACGTTTAAGTAGATAGAATGCATACTCTATAAGGGAGGTGACAGGAGGAGGTCATTGTTAATATTGCAGATCAGGGCTTACTTAAAAGGGAAGTGATCTACATATGTGGTTCTTGCTTGTCAAAAGATGGATGGTGTGATGCCGATGATATTTCCAAATGTTGTGTTTAGATGTTGTGACCAACTCATGGGAAATCTTGGGCTAGTAGATATAGTCGTGCTCATATATTGTCAAATATCCGGTTAGGGTCCATATGTGTAAATAATTAAATGGGCAAGAAGTAATTATGCATGTACTCAAAATTAAGACCTTCGCTCTAATACCTTATCTAATTTAGATTCACTACTGACTTATTAGAAAAGGAATAAATACATTACGCAAGTCTCTTTGTTTGTGTTGTGGTATCATATGAGTCCTTATTTTCCATAATGGCATGTTAGCAGCATTTAAGGCATGCTAACAAGGCCAAAGTTGCCATAGTTGAGTTACATGGAAAATAAATTATGTAAACTCATGACAAAAAATTTTACAACAACAATTATAGTGTTGGCCTAGTGAGTAGGCCCAAGAGCTCCCATAACAATTGTTATGAGCACTTGGGTCAAATTGCAACAAGGGCACTTATTGGGACTACCTACATAATGCAAGTTATACTTACCTTCACATTTATTGTTATGTGTTTTAGGAGATATTGTTAGTATTTCTCATTATTCTTATTTTTGAGAAGTTGATGTTGATAGGGCTTTCATATTAATCCTATGAGAAGCAAAAGAAGTTGACTTATGGTCTAAGTCAATAGTAGTTTATAAGATCGGATGATTCTTCCTAGTGGGCTTATAAACCCTAATCCGCAAATGGTTATAAGAGATAAACTTTTTTCTTTGGGTCAACGTAACAAATAAACTTGGAACTTGCCACTTGACTAAATCCTCATCTTGGACATAATAACTCATCTTAGAGCCAATCCATCATAAGATTTCACTAGATTTGAAATAATAACTAGCCATATTCATCTAGTAAAAGTAACATAAGTAGACTTCTCTAAAAGAAAGAAAAATAGATAGAGATCATGTAGAGAGAGAATCTTATCAAAAATGAGGTTTAAGCACTAACCACATGGTTAGTGATTGAGTGTCCAGAAACCCGAGTGGCACTCAAGATTTGAATACCCTTGAGGCATGTCTTACCACCATATTGATGCCAGTGTCCTTTGTTGAGTGCTTTAATCACTGCAATGTGCTGCACTTAAATTCTCTTTGACTATTGTTGAGTAGCTAACTCAGTCTTTCATCTGAGAATAATCAAGAGCATAATTTACTAGAGAGAGTTTAAAGAGAGAATCTTTACAAGAGAGCATGAATCTTGAACACTTGGTTGATTTACAAATAAAGGGAGAACCCTTTTATATAAAAGAGGCTTCCACATAGATGCTTTCATGAATCCTTACCTACTTGATCCAATGAAAATAATCTATCTCAGCCTACTAGGTACATAAATAGAGTCCTTATCCTCTAACCATGGTTTATTGTATTGGGACCATTATAGAAAATTCTAGGAGATGGGCCACAACCATGAACTTTATTGTATGGTGAGTCATATGTACACAAAGGAAAAAAAGAACATGGCCTAAGAGGAGAGCTTGTGACATTTTTCCTAACCTAAACCAGTAACTCCCCATAGCTGACTTCTCCTTGCAAAAACTAATCTAGTGGCTCCCTAAAGGTATACATGCTTCCATGATTTCATAGGTTTCTTTACTTTTAGGCAGACCTTTCCATTGGATTGGATACTCTAAGCATGTTAGATGATTTTTATTCTGAGTTAAGCAAACCTGAACGATTCTCTTAGTCTCCTCCTTGTACATCTTCTTGGTACCCTTGTGATTTTCCTCGTAATGTTGCCATGGTCTCTACTCTCTTAATTTAGCAGATTGAACAAGTCTCCACAAAATCATTTGTCTCCAAGCACTTTTGACCAATGAAACTTGTCCTCCACCTTAGCTAGAGTTTTGTAGATAACAATGTGGTCCAACTCTTTTGGATCATGGTCTTATTCTGGAATCCTCTCTTGAAAGATTCTTATAGTTTAGGATATGTATCCATCATCCAATGATTAACTCATGGCCGGTCAAGGGTATCACCTCCAATCTCCTTACACCATTGACCCACCTTGAACCACCAGAAACACCATTTGTAGGAACCTTCTCATGGCTCTTTAATCTTAGGGCTCAACCTCAACTGATTCTTCCATATCCACTAGGGTGTTCATCATTTAGCCCTCAACCAATGCCTCCAAATACACTAGGCCTTTGGACTCTATAGTGGGCTTAATATATGAGATGGTTTGTTCCCAATCAAAAGGAAAATCTGTTGGATCTATCATTTTATTAATCTGTCATAGGAAGACAGCTTCATGTAGAAAAAAGATGAAGGGTGGTCCATGGCTACCCTAAAACACCTTGGTTTATTAAGCTACTTCAGCTATCGGAGGTGGTTGGTTTAAACCATGTTGTGCAGACAAGTAATTATGTTCAAAGTTGGCCACACCCTTGGGTTGGTAGTATTTATCTTCGGAATAATAAGGTTGGATGCATATCTATCACAAAGCATACAATTAAGTTACCGTTAAATTGCTTGTGCATCCAGCTCTTTTGCATATTAATACAATATCTGACCTTATCCAAAAAAAGTTACTGTTAAATTTATCAAATGTATGTTCACCTAGATATGAATATCAATCTTTCCCTGATTGAAGTATTATGATTTCTGATCATTTGAGTTTTATTTTGAAAGAATTATAATGGAGGAGATTAATGTATGAGGATAAGTTCAAATGAGGGATTAACGTTTTAATAAGTTTAAATAATAGATCGATATTTTACAAAATAGTTTAAATAAAGGATCCTGTTAATATAAAACTATAATTTAATAGCTATTCTAAAAAATTATTTGAATCGCTTTATGAAACGTCAATCTATTATTTGGATTTTTTGAAATGTTAATTGCTTATTTGAATTACTTCGTGAAATATTAGTTCCTGATTTGGATTTTTAAAAACGTTAATCCCTTATTTAGATTTATCCTCAAGTATTGATTTCCTCCACTATAATTCTTCGTTTTATTTTTTATACTTGCCAAGAAAGAGTCTTGTTAGTATTTCTCATGGTCCATGTTAACATGGCAACTTAATAAATTAAATTCACAAAACTAAAGCAAATATTTCATTTTTAAATTTACAAAACCTCTGCTTCACAGCATACTGCTTTAATAAAACTTACGGTTAGTTAATATCTTTTACATGTTAGTTTTCATGTTTTTCCTAACAGCAATGTCATTGCAAATGCTCCCTTCTTCATTTCTGCAGAAGAATCTGGTGCTCTGGAAGCAAGGTAACTGGCTTGTTTACTAATTTATTTGATTTCAGAAAACTATTTTTTTCCAAACTTCTACCTGAAACTTTGCAGGAAAAGTGATGAATACAAAGAGATTAGTGTAGCAGCTGGTAAAACACATGAAGTAAGTCACATTTTTCTCTTCATACTATGTGATTTTTGCTTCCAGATTATCAATAAAGGTGGGTCACTGTTAGGTATTAGATATAGTTAATAGTAGTATTACTATAGTAAGTATTAGTAACGGTATAATAATTAAGGAGTCACCCTTTCATATTTTCTTTTACAGAATGACTTAGGAGCTGTAAGCTCTGTGTGTATGAGCATTTTTTGCTCCATGAGTGTGTATCTTTTTTTGTATGTTCAATATAATGAATATTTTAATTCCTGGGTCTCTATCAATTGGTCCAACCTGCTGAATCCAAACGTGGGGAAAAAGAAATTAATTACTCGAAAATTGTTGTTGGGTATCAGACAGCGAAGATAAAAAGACAAAACAGAAAGAAAAAGAATGAGCCAAGACACAGGAGAGTTCCCAACATGGCCGAGTTGAGCAGCTGTTTGAGAATCGCTTGGGCTGCCACTACGAAGGATGGAAGTCAATGTCAGCGAAAGTTGTGGAAAGTGATGTGATGGAAGATTCAAACAGTGTAATAAGGGGGTTCTTTGGAGGTTCAGATTATGGATAAGTCACTTATTGGAGGTGGGCCTGCTGATAGAAACAGTGAAATAGAATGATACTTGGGGAGAAAATATTACTTTGAATGTTTCAATTTTGATAGCAGCCCATAATAAAATACCACTGTTGCTTATCGATGCAAAGATTGGTGTTCATTGGAATCCTCCAAGAGTCCATCACTCAGGACTTCAAATGAATAAGCTAAAGGCAGTCAAAAAAGAAACTTGCAATCTGCCATCGTTCTTTCCAAATTTTCTTTACAGAAAAATTGATGTCAATACCACTGGTTTAGTGATGAGGGATGCGTTTGGTGATTTTGGATTGACAGAAACTTGATGGATACTGCAACCCTAGTCTGCAAAATGGGCGACTCCCTACTTACAGTACTATTACTAATACTTACTATATTAATACTACTATTAGCTATATCTAATAGCTAGCGTTCACTTTTGCAGTAGGTTTTCTATGTCATTACATATGCTCTATCAGGGATCTGTATATGAATCATGCTTTTTTGTTGCGATAGCCTTTTCCTTACAAAAGTATTTTATGTAGAATATGTGCTTCACTGCAATGAAAACAAAGAGAGATTTGCACATTTTTGCTACTTATTTTCTATATGCTCCTCTTGAAATTTAGTTTAGATCTTTGCTTTGTTGTATACAAAACAATTAATTCTCCCAGGAGATTTACTTAGCTCTAGGTTGTTTAAGCAAAAAGATCCCCTTAGAAGACACAGCCGATAGCTAGAAGCACGAGGACTGGTTTGTCTTTCTAATTTAAGATTGATTTCACATGGTTTTTCCCAAAATTAGGTTCTAGTTTATTATCGCTATCAAACTACCTAAGGGCATGAATCAAGTTATATTTTACTCTACACACGTCAATTCGAGGGTTAATCGTCGAGGAGGATGAAAGGTAGTGTTAAAAAGTAGTATGGCTTAGACTGTCTGTCAAGTGCTATGACCCTTTTTGGTGCCAAGTCTTTGCTTAGGTCATCACTACCTATAATTTTAAAGTCCAATGTCATATTATGGCACAAACACCTAGTATGCCTTACTACCCTACTTTTCCCTATTTGTGTTTGTTGTATCCTTATCTAATTAGCAATAAAGGAGTAAATGATTTCAATTATGAGCACCCTACTCTTGCCAAATTCTCAATGATTACTTGCAAGTCCAACCCCATAAATCATTAACACCATTTTATCCGGTGCATAACGATATTTATTAGCAATTGGAATGTCCTTGTGTTTGTTCAATAGATGGTTTGTTACTTTAATTGATGATCATGCTCATGATCCTTGGTGTATCTATTGAAAGAGAAATCTAATGTCTATTAAGTTCTCATATTATAAGTTTTGACAGTAACAAAGGATATTTTACATCAAAATTCTGTTAAATTCTTATATTATACGTTTTGATAGTAATAAAGAATATTTTATATCAAAATTAACTTAGTATTTATTTATATGGAATCCAAAGTTCTTGCTCATATACCCTTACTGAATGGTATAGCAAAACGGAAATATTTGCCATTTCTTAAAAGTGGCATTTTAATAAAGTTTTTAAGGCTAATGCCAAATTCATCATAGCTTTTTTGAGTGAAAATTGTCTTATCAATAGTTAAGGGGACGAAATTTGGCAGCTTCCTAATTGATCAATCAAATTTCCTTGAAGCCTCTTCAATTTCACACTCCTCTTTGTGTCTTGCTCGAGCCTTTCCCACATGTTAGGTTATTGAGTTCTCTACTTCTTGAATCTTTAGGTGTATAGTATTTATCCTAAATAATCATTCTTATAGACCTAAGCTTGACATGGTATGTCTCAAGTGTGTGTTTGTAGGTCACTCTCCATCAAAAAGGGTGCAAATGTTATCATTCCTCAAAGTAAAAGATGCTTTGTCAAGTGTAATTTTTTCTCACCACAACAAAATCTTTTTGCCTCCTCTCTCATGGGGAGATTACAGACGAAAGAGTCATTAGTATGGATGATAGTAATTAGGAGAGTGTCGTCTCTAAGTTCTTGCCGTTAGGTGTTAGGATTCTATACATGTAAGGTCTGTAAAATAACACACTGTGAAGTGATATTGAGGGGTTGTCCGACGTAGCTATTTTAATACTTAAGTTAGTAGTAGGGATTTTGATTGTAGGTAGTAATTTGGAATAATATGTAAATTTAATATGCAAAGTATAGAGAGATTTATTTTTGGGTAGTGACTCGATATTTATAGTGGAGTAGAGTTTATAGTTAGAAGTCGATTAGTGAGAGAGATCTTCTCCCATAAGTATTGGAGAGGTGTTCTCTCATGATATGTCCTATTTATTTTGGATGTGATTATTTCACACTAATTAATCTTTATCTTATACATTTTAACCGTTATAGGGTTTACTGAGTTTAGTCAATATAGGCCTAGGGCTTAAGCCTACAATAGCAAGTCCCAAGTTACGAGATGTGTCGTATCTGATTAGGTTTGAGGGGCCAATGTTTAAAGTGTCCTATCAATAAGGAGAAAGGGAGAGAACTTGGCAAATGATTTGCTTAAGAGAAAATATTGCAGGGAGGGAAAATTGGAAATGAAGAAGATTTGCTAATTGTCATTAGGAAGGATAAGAGAGCATGTACTAAATACGTAATCTTCGGTTGCTTGACATAGTGGAACTTATATCCACCATTCAGGGTTTTTATTTATCTAGCTAATAATGTGGAATTTCCAAGAACTATTGATGAAGCTCTAGTTGTTCATAAGTCAAAGGAGGTTGTTTTGGAAGAAATGAGAGTTCTTTATCAAAACAATACATTGGATATAGTAAACTTACCCATTGATAAAAGATTGGTAGGGAGCAAGTGGGTATTTAATGTGAAGCTTCATACAAATGGAGGTATAGAGAGGTAGAAGGCTCGACTTGTGGCTTAAGGTATAACTTGTGGGATTGATTATGAAGAGACTCTTGTTGCTAAGCTGAACTTTATTCAGGATTTTTTTGGACAAGTTGAGACTTGTATAACATATAAAAGATAAGATATACAAAAAATAGATTAAGTTAGCAATCCACAAAACAAAAACAAAGGACTTGTGGATGGTGAACTTGATCAACACCTAAGCTCACAAAATTTACACATTAACAAAAGATAAAATAATCCTAATCAAAATGTTAGCTGGAATTGGATGAGCCCCCAGATGTCTCAAATTCCTTTCTTTCCAAATATGATAAGGCACAATGAGGGGTAACTTCCTCCACTTGGTTGGTCGAAGCAATTTAAAGGTAGCCACTAACTCAAGTATGTTGGTTGAGGGAAGGCTGGCTGTAAGGTTATGATTGTGCCCTTGTTGGATGCCCTACTATATACTACTTGTATATGGGCATTTGATGAAGAGATGGTTATGATCCTCTTCTGTATCAGCATAAAGGAAGCAATGATTTTCCACGATAATGCCCCATAGAAGTAGTTTGTCTTAAGTGAGGAGCCTTTCTCTAATAGCTAACCACAATTGGAATGTTGGCTTTATTCGAAATGACCATATACCTAAATACTGGTTGCTTTTTAGCTCTCAACAAGTTGTAGGCTGATTTGATAGTAAATCCCTAATTGGGTTTTGCTCGTCAAACAAACATGTCTTTGGTTCCTACCCTAAGCATCAAAGTGCTTGGAGTCCTTATTGAAACAGCACTCCATGCATCCCCAAAAGACCAAGACCATCCATTACCATCGATGATTTCACTCAATTTCACCTCTTTAGACCAACTCATAGTATAAATGATTCTCTCCCCAATCCATTCTACTAGTGGTCTGTTGGGATGCCATGTATCGTATCATAATGATATGTTGTTACTATCCCTAATATGCCATGCGAAGAGTAGACGAACCTAATTCCTTGCTTGCAGGATCTTGCACTATGACCAAGAACCTTGTGTTGGATCAGGGATTGCCCAAAAGTTCTTGCTTTTCAAAAGTTCACCCGTAACCTAACTAAGCCATAGGCTTGAGGAGTCCACCATTAAGTGTCACACATGCTTCAATTGTGCTACTCTATTTCATAGGGTGATGTCTATGATCTCTAAATTGCTTTCATGTTTAGGAAAACATACTTCTTTCTATGCTACCTTAGCTCTGGCTTTGGCTTTATCCGATTCATTCCAAAGGAAATGCCTCATTTTAATGTTGAGCTCCTTTAGAACACTCTTTGGAATAATAAAAGTGGATGCCCACTAAACTGTAAGGAGAAGAAAACGCTTCTAATCAATTGGACATGACTTACATAAGAAAGATGTTTAGTAGTCAAACTGTTTGTTCTAGAAGCAAATCTTTTTACAAGGGTATGACAATGAGTTGAGAGGCATGTTGAGATAAGAGGGACTCCCAGGTGCTTCATCGGTAGCTTTCTTTCACTGAAACCAATCATGGAGACAATTTGACTCTTCAAAGCTTAATTTACACTACTGAGATAAATATGGCTCTTTGAGGGATCACCTCTAAAGCTCGATAACTATAAGAATTCTTGTAGGCATTTGTTAATTGGACTAACCAAGGCCACCTCCCCTTTTAAGAAAATAAGTAGATCATCAGCGAAGCACATATGGTTTACTTTTACTTTCTTGCATCTCTAGTAATGTTTGAATTCTTTGTTTAGACTCAATCTCCTTAAAAGACATGATAATACCTCCATCACCAAAACAAATAGGTAAGGAAATATGGGATCCTTTTGTCTAAGCCCTCAGGAGCTAGGAAAATATCCCTCTGATTCCCCATTCATGCTAACTGAGAACTTAGTGGTGGTTATATATTCCATGATCTACTAAATAAACATAGGAGGGAAGTTGAGGACGAAAAGAAGTCTTTATAGAAAAGACCAATTTACATAATTGTAAGCTTTCATTATATTTATCTTCGTTGCACATTTTGCCCCATGATTGTCCTTGTGATACCCTTAGAATAGTTCTTGAGTCATAAGGATGTTATCAACTACTCTCCTTCCCTTGATGAAAGTGGATTGTTCCTTTCCTACAAGCTTCGAGAGGATACGTTGAAGACGTGATGCAATGATCTTTGAGATGCATTTATAAAGGACATTGCAATAGGAGATAATTCTAAAATTCGCAAAAGATAGGGGAGTGCTTATCTTTGGGATAAGAGCTAGGTAGATAGAATTGATGGTCTTCAAGAGTTTACCAGAAGCAAAGAAGTTTTTAATACCCATACTCACATCTTCCCTTACAATGTGCCATGTTAATATGAAAATGTTTCCATTAAAACCATCCAGCCTCAGTGCTTTGCCCTTGGCTATGGACCAAAGGGTATCCTTAATTTCTTGGTTATCTACTAGCTTGACAAGATGCAGCCAATTCTCAACCATAACTTTCCTCTTAATCAAAGAAGGAAAACAATCCAAGCCTGTCGGACTAGAAGGAGGAGCCAAGAGATTTTGAAAGTACCGAACAACTTTTTCTTTAATTCTTCGCATGTTTGAAATAATGGAGCCATCCCTAAGAGAGATAGAAAGAATTCCATCTCTATTGTGTTTTTGAATGAGGGACCGATAGAATTAGGAAGAGTTCTTATCACCTAATTTCAACCATGTTTGAAATTCTACCTACCTGGTAAAAGTTCCTATTACCTAAGTAAATTCAATACATCTCTTTGAATGGAGAGGTAGAATGAGGGACTAGTAGCAGTAGGAAGAGTTCCTATAGTTGCAACTATTGGTTAGTCATTAAATCAACTTGATGTAATAAATGCATTTTGAATGGAGATATGGAGGGAGAGATGTATATGAAGCTTCCACCTAAATTTGAATCTAAAAATAAGTATTGACTTTAGCACTGTAATCCCACGATTTAAAAGCTTTAGCTTGTAGGTATAGTATAAGCTTTTACATTTATTACTTGAAAAGCCCTCTCACTTGTCCCTGTGACTTTGATTGAAACCATTCAAGTGGAATATTTAATTAATTGGGGTGAAAGATGGCATAAGGCTTTACAACTCGTTACTTCTTCTCTAATATAATGATCATAACTAATCGATCTAAAAGATTAAAGCTATAGATATAGTGCAGATTTTTATGTTTATTACATAGTGAGAAGAAGAAAGTGTGTAAATCTAATAAATCTCTTCTTGGCCTTAAACATTCACCAAGGTGATGGCTGAAGAAGTTCAGTGACACATTAATATGCTTGGGATATGTATAAGGACATGCAATTCGCACAATGTTTGTCAAAATGAATAGTGAAGGATAGAGCTCAATTTTATTAGTATATGTTTATGATATCATCATTATGGAGACAATGCTCTTGAAATTGAAAGGCTAAAGGAGATTAAATCAAAATTTGAAGTAGAAGAGTTTGGAATTTGGAATGGAAGTTGCTAGGAATAAGAAAGGAATTTACATTTCACAAAGGAAATTTAATCTTGATTTGCTACATGAAAGTGGAATCTTTGCTATAAATGTAATCCTGTTAGCACTCCTCTGCAACAAACTGAAAGCAGAGGATTGGGGGTAATAGTGCCCCTGTTTATAAGGAAATGTATTAAAGACTTATTGGTACTCTCTCTCTCTCTCTCTCTCTCTCTCAACCAAACTGGACTCTGCTTATCCAGTAAGTGTTGTAAAGTTTTGTACTCACCAAGAAAGTATAACTAAGATGCTGTTAATCTCATTTAAGATAATTAAAAGGAAAACTAAGAAAAGGGTTATTTTTCAAGAAATCCAATGTAGCAAATGCTGAGGCATTTGTTGATAACTTAATGCAGATTGGGGAGGTGATACATCTGACATGAAACCTACATCTCGATATCCTAAGTTATGTGACAGCTTGGTCATGTGGAGGATTAAGAAGCAATCAGTGGTGGCATGAAGTAGTGTAGAGGTTGAGTTTTTAGTGATAGCGCGAGGAATATGTTGAGCTATTTATTTATTTTTTGGGTGAGAATTAAGTTATTTGGATCCAAAGGGTATGGAAAATCTGAATTTGTTATCTACTTCAATTGAAACTTGGGATTAGAACAAAAATAAGTTTGCTTAGAGTATTGTGAAGAATCCAATTCAATATAATTGAATGAAATATGTTAGAATTGATTGCAACTTCATCAAATCTTAAATGGAAGGAGGCATTGGATTGGCTGATGTTTCTTATTAAATCAAGAAGTAGATGTGTTGGCAAAGTCCCTTGCTAATTAACATTTGAGTTTATTCCAGGCGACCTAGGAATGATATACAAGGAGTGTCGGAAATAAATGCTGAATTGTAGCAGTGTGGAAATAACCTATTTTCATGCTAGTTTTATTGTGTTATTAGCTATAGTAAGTGTAGCTGTCGTTTCAAATTTTTGGAGATTATTGTGTATATCCGATAATCTATTCTTTCCCAATTAGGAGATTTAGTCTCTCTTTTTATTTATTTATTTATTTTTTATTGCATACTTTTATGCATATAGTTGCTAGATTCATCAATAAAGTATGATAGTTCATCGTATTCAAAATTTCTTCACTTTTAGACCTACATAATTTCCCATTTCACTTTCAACTTTAGGATATATTCTCAAGTTGAAAATGATAGTCAAAATGAATGATCTGTGCTAATCTGATTTGAAAAGAAATCAGCTGCAATAAGCATTTACACTCTACTCGTATTGAATTCAATTTCCTGGAAGTGTTCACAATCTAGTTATGTCAAGTTTAGGATTCTACAATCCTTAACCCAAAAAGGGAAAAAAAAAAAAGTTTATGATTCTATGATGGGGAGAAGATCAAGAAGGTTATGATGGTTGATGAACTGACTTAGCAGAATAATTTAGTTGCATAAATTCAGCTGCATAATCTTACTGTATGTAAACTCTGCCAGAAAAAAGGCAGCAGTGTCAATGAGAGTCAAGATGGCTCTTGAAAATATTTGGAGGAGCTGTGTATTCGGAGAGATTTGCTTACCAACACATATATCAAGGCAATTTGTCAGGCCTTGTGATCTTGTATCAAATAATGACTGATTTATAAATTTCTATGTACATCAAGCCAATTTGTCGGGCTTCTTTTGCCTTTACCCTAGTCTTTTATTTCTTTCACATTTCTTTGACTTAGTTATCTATTTCCTTTTCAGTTGTGCTTTGTGCAGTTAGTCTTTTAGTTGTTAGTGGTTTGGTTTTCTTTAGCTGCTAGTGGGCTCGTTGGATGGTGCTGTTTAAGTCTCTGTTTCATGGTTGTTCTACTTTTTTGGTGTTTCATCTTGGTTGGGTTGGTGTGGTTCTAGCAGTCGTTGTGCATTGAACCATGAGGATTTTTACTTGGAGGAATAAGAAGCTTTTGGTTCCTGATTGGTTAGGAAAAGATGTTAAGGTGGACAATGCAGTGGCTCGTAGCTGGAAAAGGAAGACGAAGCTTGGGAGTTGTCAAAAGTTGGGCAAAAGGTTGTGGGGCCCAAGAGTAAGGATGGGACTTCTGTTGAAAAGCGTGTTAAGGAAAAGTCAAATGGAGCCAAAAAAGTTGCCTTTGTTGTTGATACTTCTCGTGTAGATAACCAAAAGCAACTTGGTCCTTTGTCCCCTTTAGATGAAAGTCAAAACTCCTTTTTTGATAACACATTAATTGCCATGTCTAAGGTGGCAGATGACATGGAAAAGGCCTCTAAGGAAGAGGGAAAAGTGGTTTTTCAAAACCACTCTTCTAAAAAAGAACTACTGTCCCAGTCTTTTGTTAACATTGTTTCTCCTTTCCAAGGCCAGACCTCTTCACCTAAGATAAAAGTGGCTTTATCCTATTCCCCCCTTACTCGTGAAGGGGATCATGTAGTTGTCAAACCCCTTAAGAAGGTTTTGGAGGTAGGAGAAAGATTATGGTAAGTTACTTTAGTGGGCTATTTCTTGGGAAGTAACTTGACTTTCTTGGTAGTTCAAAAAATTGTTATGTCCTCTTAGAATAAGGATGGGCTTGTAGAAGTCTTGATTAATGGATGCCGGTACTAGTTCTTTAAGTTTGCAGATGAGGATTTGCTACAAAGAGCGTTACAACAACCTTAGGGCTTTGTTGAATAGCTCTTAATTCTTGAGAGATGGTGTGTAGGCATGTCCTTAACGTGTATGGCCAAAGAAAATGCTCATGGGTTAAACTATGGGGGATTCCTATTGAATTTCTACGTAATGAAGGAGTAGGATATGTAGTAAGCGTTATTTGTGGACCTCTTGAAGTTAACATTGTCATGATAAAAAATGAGAGTTAAGTATGCTATAGCCTTAGTTGAAATGTAAGCAAATAGTGAATTCTTGAAGGCATTTGAGATAAAGTGTAGAAATGGTTCAAGATATAGAGTATCAGATGGTCCCTCCTTTACGGTATATAAGTTGTAGAGTTTTTGGACGTAGTGATAGCAAATGCCATATTAGGGAATGCCTTGAGGTTGAGTTATCATATGAAACACAAGATGGTATTGCTGTAAATAGTGACAAACTAAATGATGTTGAGGCTTAAGCTGTTAGGCAAAAGTCTTTATTTGCCTCTACTGGCGATGGAAATGAAAATAATCTTAGAGAAATAGAAAATGGTGCCAATGTCTACAAAAAGAAGCACGGCCTCATTGACAAAAGGCATAATCTTGGAAAAACAAAATGTGGTGCTTCTTAAACCTAAAGCACCTGAGACATTGAGGAAAGGCAAAGAGATTAGAGACATTGTAGTGTTTGTACCTATACCTATGTCTTCAAGGTTTGAAGTCTTGAGCTCTACCTTGCATTCTAGTCTATTAGGATAGGATATCTAGGGCCATAAAGCAAGTTTGGATGATTTGGGTTGTGAGGGGGATGTGCCTTCTACCTTCACTAAATAAGCTTTCCAATCTAATTCTACCTTTGTTTCGAACTCACTTAGATCATTAGGAGAACTATCAGATCAACAAGAGGTTAACGAGATGCTACCAGTCGAGAGAGAAAGCTAGGAAGGATTTAAAGTGATGTTCCTAAGAAAAAAGTAAAAAGCAAAAAAGAAGGATATAGATAAGGTAAGTGGCCAACGAGTCACTTTTGAGTGTTGTTGATTTTCTTGTGTCCCCTCCTCTCTTTTTGTATATATTTATGATAGGAACTTGAAACTTACGTAGGTTGAATGACTTGGCAAAAGGTAAAGAGGTTAATAGACTGTGTAATGAGGAAAGGCTTTCTCTTGTGCGTTTATTAGAGACAAAAGTAGATGCTCAAAATTTTCAAAAAGTTGGAAGACAGATCATATCACAATAGAGAGTGGAATCAAGTTTTGTCAATCGTATTTGGGTTGCTTGGAAGCCGAATATTTGAGATGTCAATGTGTTGGATTCTTTGAGGCAGTTGGTTCATTGTGTTTGTAACTATCTCATTGATGGTATGATCATTTATATAATCTTCATTTATGCTACAAATGATGAGCAAGATAGAGAGGAATTGTAGAGGGACTTGCTGAGACTAAAAGCCGTTATTAATGGCCTGAGGCTTATTGTGGGGGATTTTAATAAGTGTAGAACTATTGAAGAGAAATCGGGAGGGCTTGAAGTTGTCACTAGAGGAATGGAATCATTTAATAGTATCTATTATCTCCTTGAAGTTGAGGAAGCTAGAACAATGGGACCCTTGTTCACTTGGATTAACCATAGGGAGACTTACCTAATATTGAGGAAGCTTGACTAAGGCCTTATTAATTAGTTATGAACATCTTCATTTTAGAACTTGCATATTTAGATGCTTAGCCCTAGTCTTTCTAATAATTGTCCTCTGGTTTTAGATTTGGCTTTACATTAAGATAATAGCAAAAGATCTTTTTCAAGTTTTATGACATATGGAAGCAACACCCGGAGTTCTACCAAATTATCAACGATGTTTGGTAGCAGAATATAGATGGATCGGCTATGTTATGTCTTTGCAAGAAACTTAAGGTTCTTAAGGGCAGATTGAAGGCGTTGAATATAGTATGTTTCTCCAATTTATCTGACTGTGTGAAGAATGCTAGAATGGAACTTATTGCAATCCAAAAAGAGAACAGATCAAACCTATTGATTGAGGATTGGGAATGAGAAAAATCTCTATATTCTAACTTCTATTTTTTGAATGTTTTAGAAGAGTCCTTTTTGCGGCAAAAGGCAAGAGCATCTTAAATAAAGTTGGTAGATAGAAATAATGAGTTCTTTAATCTTTTAAAGTAAAAACAGTACAAAAAGAACTTTATATCTATTATTGACAACCAAGGTAATAGATTGGAAGGTCTAGAGGAAGTGAAATCTGCAGCTGTTCTTCATTTCAAGGAGATGTTGAATGATACTCATTTTAACAACTAGAATTTTGATAAACTCTGCTCTACAGCTCTAGTATATCTTGATGGAGGAGCAAATCATGCTAGTCCGACTAGTTTCTGATGAAGAGATTAAGCATACCCTATGGGCTTTAGCTAAAGATAAAGCACTAAGGCTGGATGGTTATGAAGTGAACATTTTTCGTGACACTTAGGACATTGTAAGGAAGGGCGTATGTGTGGCTATTAAGGTTTTTTTTGCACTAGGAAAGATATTAAAGGAGATTAATTTGACATCTCTCTTTAATACCTAAAATAGAGAATCCTTCTTTCTTTTTAGACTATAGACCCATTGCATATGGTAACACGATCTATAAGTGTATCTAAAAAATCTTAGTTGAAAAGTTGAAGATTAACATATTATCTTTGGTGAGCAAGGAGCAAATGGTTTTTATTAAAAGGAAGGAGAATTGTTGATAATATTCCATTTGCCTAAGAACTCCTTCAGGGATATTATAAAGATAGTAAGGGTTCCAGATGTACTATCAAAGTGGATCTTATGAAGGCATATGATAATGTCAATTTGAGTTTTTTAGAACATTTTTTTAGAGTTTATGGCTTCCTTGAGTAGCTTGTAGGTTGAATTATGGCTTATGTTATTATAGCAAAGTTTTCCATTAAGATTAATAGGGAACTTAGAGGTTACTTCTCGGCTTTGAAAGGGTTAAGGCAAGGCGACCTTATCTCTTCTTACCTTTTCTTTTTGGCTATGGAAGTTTTTTCTAGTATTATGAAGGAAAAAGGAAATATGGTAGACTTAAAGTATCATTAGAGATGCAAGAAGACAAGGCTAAACCATTTTTGTTTTGTAGATGACGTGTTAATTTTTACTAAAGGGAATGTTCGCTCGTTGGAGATTATTAAAGAGTGCTTTAAAGAGTTGCACCTTCTATTTGGCCTTAAAACAAATGCTCAAAAGAGTTACATATTCTTCAATGGTGCTGAAGAGGCTATCAAGAGACAAATTACGAGTATGTTAGGTTTTGATTTTGGCTCTCCACTTATCAAATACTTGGGCATCACGCTTTTGTCTAGAGATGTATTCAAAAGTGATTGCTTTGATCTTGTATAGAAATTTTCAGCCAAGATTAACCATTGGATTAATAAGTTCCTTTCTTATGCTGGACATGTGTAGCTCATCAAAAATGTCTTATTCCCTCTTTAGGTATATTGGTCATCCATCTTCATCATTCCTAATAGGATATTGTCGCTCATTGAAACAAAAATGAAGAGGTTTCTATGGAATGGAAATGAGGAGCCGAAAGCTAGAGCCAAAGTGAAGTAGAAGGATGTGTAAAAGGAAGGTGGTTTAAGGATCATCGACCTCAAGATGTGGAATAGAGTTGCTCTATTGAAGCATATATAGTATCTTTGTTTGGACAAAGGACATTTATTATAGCCATGCTGAGTTAGGGAAGAGCTCTTGAGAGGAAGAAATTTTTGGAATATTTGCATTCCAAATGATTCCTCATGGGCTTGGAAAAAGATCCTTAAGTCATGACCCTTAGCTAGGCACCTACTAAAGTGGAGAATTGATAATAGCAAGCTCATATGTTTTTGGCTTGATGATTAGTATTCTCGTGGGCCTTTAATTGAGTGGTTAGGCAAGTAGGTTAGCATGGCGTTGGGATATCCTAGGGACACCTTATTATAGGAGTTTATAGAAGAAAATGAATGGTCTTGGTCGGCTTGAGATAGGTGGCTTTCTATCATCACCAATCTAGGGCCTTTGCGGCTTAACTCTTCATTGGAAGACGAATTAACTTGGAGAGCTGCTGATCACAAGCCCTTATCTATCAGAATAGCCTACTTTTTGGGAAGAAATAGCAAGCCTAATGTGATATGGTATTCTCTGGTTTGGCAAAAAGGTTTACCTCCGAGTTTTGCTTTCATTATATGGATGACGGTCCAGCACAAGCTTTTAATGCTAGACAAGTTATATGCTTGGGGTGTGGTTGAGTGCAACAATTGTTTCCTTTGCCATTGTCATGAGGAATCGCATGATAATCTATTTTTTACATGTCCCTTTTCGCAGCAGTTGTGGAAGAACTTGAAAGGATTATATGGCTGGATTAGAGCAAAACTGTTGGGTAGCACATCCTTTGGGAATTTTTTGATGCCACTACATCTTCAGTTGGTGAATGCGAGGCATAGGAAGCTGTTTGCTATAACAAATTAGTATCTATGGAAGGAGAGGAACAAGAGAAGAATAGGAGATATAGGATTCTTTTTAGAAAACCTTTTGAAAGTTGTTATTTTTTTGTTTTTCAAATAGTTGAGCACCATTGTAATGTATGGCCATTTGATTGAACTAAGTATCCTTTTTTTGTCTTAATACGTAGCTCATTCTTATAGGTTTCTTAGTATGCTTTCTTTTGTACACATCCCATGTACAATTTTGGTGAATCAATGATATTTCTCATCTTATCCACCAAAAAAAGAAAAAAAAAAAAACCTTCAGCATTAAATGCTGTTGGTAACTTTTTATCATCTGAATCCTTCTGGGCCTGCATTAACAGCTAGTGGTTTCAAAAATAAGTAGTGTCATCCATTAGCATTAGCAAAGGGGTCATTAATAGATCTTATATCTATGTATGTATGTTTGTATATATATGCTTAAGGGATATTCATAATTATTTTGCCATGAATGCTCTTTCTTTCCTTTTTCTTCTTTTCTATTTTGTTTTTGTTTTACTTTTTATGACTGCAGAACTACTTTTATACAGACTTATGACCAAAATGTGAAACATATTGCACTATGATTGTCAGGTTACCTTGATGGTGGATTCATTGAATTCATACATTGCTTGGGATTTCTCACTGGTGCAAGGCAAAGTGAACATGGTACTGTTTCAAATCTAATTGCATCCTTTTTAAAACACAATTGTGTCCTGTTTCAAATCCAATTTCTTGGGATTTCCTGTGTGGTTGGTTTTTGCGGTAGAAATGCAAATTTGTGTGAAAAAACTTGTGACCAATGATTTTTGTCATTTGTAGTCTATATTAATGAGTGAAGTTATTACCGTCCTATATGAACCTATCAATGGCAATGGTATATTTCTTGTCAGAAATATTAGTTTAATCAAGATAAAGGTAGAATCTTGCTATTGCCTCCATAGCATATACTCTACAGCATCTTCAATTATTTGACAGGGAATACAAGCTAAGATCTCAAACTGGTTTTTGAAAAACTTGATAATTTATTTCAAGGGTTTAAGAAATTTAGATCAGTTTCTCTGTTATGATTTTATAAATTTTTATGAAAATATTTTCCTTTATGTAAAGTGACAGTGTTTTTTGCCACTAAGACCACGATTGAGAATTGCAATTGAATAGTTTAATCTTGAAACTGACTTGGGGTGGGTTCATATGAAAGATACACTGGTGCATGTTATAACATGAAAGTTTTAAGGCACAGACAAGAATCTAATGCAGGGGTAGCACAGTAAGAACCTTCCTCTTCACTGTTGTGGACAAATCAGGTGTTTTTGGATATATGCTACTTATCCTGCCAATTTAATTGAACAACAATACGTCCTTTGCTTTCCTTAAAACATATGTTGTAACTCTACCTTTGTTGCATTTTCCCCAGTTAATAATGCCCCTTAGTTCATACTATCTGGTGCCACCTTACTTTGCGTCCAGATGCAAAAACACATTCTAGTATGATCATCAGATTGAAGTAGATGGAAAACGTGTGGTCTTGAAGTATCCCTGCCTATCAACTGATGTTTTGTCTTGTATATTCATTTTGAATGGTATATTTGCATCATATTGTGATCCTTCTCTCAGTAGCGATCTATATTTTACGTGGTCAGGATATTGGATTCAGCGTGGAGTGCATAAATCCTTCAGGAGAAAAAATAGTAAGTTGAAGAAGCATCAAGTCTACATTTTTTTTTGGGATAAATAGTATCATGTCTACATTTGTATGTCAGAATCGGATTATCCTCCCTTTTTTCTTAATTTTGTTTGGATAATGATGGCTGCTATAGCTTAGCTTACAGCTTTCTGTGAATACTTCTCTTTTCTGACATCTTTCTGGGATTCTCTGCACGATATAATGTGACAGCTGATATTGCCCTATCGTCGGTACGAGTCTGATCAGGTTTAGTTGCTGCCTCTACTCCACAGTACTTATGAAGCTTATCTGGGATGATAGCAGACGTTGATATGCTTATACTTGTACAGGGAAACTTCTGTACATGCATGGTTGGAAATTATAGACTCATCTGGGATAATTCATATTCCTCATTTTTTAGTAAGGTAAGATGACTCAAGTTTGGCTTCCTGTCTAATTTAGAGGTGATAAAAGGTTCGGTGGATAGGGTAGGAAACCTTTCCCAAAATTTGGAACCACAATCTACCCTATAGTTTTTTTTTTTTTTAAATCGTCTTGGAACCTTTACGCTATATAAGTACTTGTGCATTTTTTCATAGGAAGTAAATAACACTGCACACACTAGAATTCTCACAGTTTCGCTGATTTTATCTAAAAAATTTCTAAAGCATAACTTCATCATCTATAAAAATAAATTAAGTTTTTGGTTTATTAACTATATGTTGTTATTATGAGGTTTCATTTCGTAACTATTTGAACAAACGAGTTGCTAACATGAGTTGCCTTTTTGGCAATCAACTAGGTGATATACTTTGAAACTTAATTATACATCACATTTACCAAATTTAATTATACTAAAGGATATTTCATGGGAAATTTAGAGTATATTCTATATGTGACAATAAAATATTGTATGCCGGGAATGGGAAATATGTGTCGTGTCCAAGTAAATTTCAAGGTAGCTCAAAAGTTATATTGTTTACTCTAAAACCAGTGGGAGTAGAAATCAAAGAATGGAAGCCTAAGCCTATTTTTTGACGTCCAATATCCATCCCAAAACTTACCCAGCGTCCACTAATTTCCAAGTTCCAAAGGGTCCAATTGACACCTTAGTATTATTTAGCAACGCACATTTTGAATGGGCATCGGGGGATTAATTGTCAGCTGGCTGTTGTGTTCATGGAAAGGTAGAAAATGCTTAGTAGAAGCAAAACATGACCGAGGTAAATAAGGACATGGGTGTTTCCTAGGTACACGGGGTTGAGACCTTTCATAGGTGGCTTTTGTTTTTCTACATATTTAACCTGTATTTTTTTGGTAAAGTAAGTGAGAAATGAACTTGTAATATGTCTCGTGGTTTTCCCATCTCTTCAAAAAGCTAAAAGGAGACATAAGATGAACAGTAGACAGCTTTTCTTTTGGAGGACTTGCTTTGTTGATTCATCGGGGTGCTCTGCAGGTTGTTCGGTACAAAGTGGATTGCATACCACCTGTGGCAGAGTCCATTCAGTCCATGGCAGAAGTTCAAGAGTAGAGAACATTTGCTGTATATATTCCAGCTCCCCAGATTCTGGCTGTGATCATGTTCAATTTGTTTTTGTATAGGGCATTTGACTAAGCTGGGCATGCTACCTTAGCTTAGCGATTTCACCTCTTTCATATTAATCTTAACAAAGGGCAGCTTCTTTAATTTCCGCATGCCATTCATGAATCACCTATGTTTTTCGAACTCCCATCCTAACGGGCGGTGGAGTAATCTTTCAATTGATCATCCGGTAAAATGGATGTACCGTTTGCTCCGGTTTGGTATTGGCTTAAGTCAGCTCTTGGAGGCTGTACATAAGTGTTAATATTTGGGTTTTAACCGGCAATAACCGTTCACTAAAAAAAGGGGGGAAAAAAAATCCATTACCTTTTCCACATGTAATTATTATATTATTTTTTTTGGCCAGGCACATGTAATTATTTTAAGCACTTTCTGATATAATTTCACCTAAATTGGTAGTAGATATCTTAGACTATGTTTGTCACATTGAAACGATTTTGCTATATTTAATATCTTCTGCCATTGTTGACAATTTCCTTTATTTTTTTAATAATTTCCCATTCCCAGGAAAAAAAAAAAATTGATGATAGCAATTTGGCTACGTCACTAATACTTTTGGAGTAAATTAGATAGACCACAATCGAAAACTTTAAAAATTATACAGATTTTCAACTTTTTAAAATGTCGGAACTTAGCTGACACGAGGATATATGTGGAAATTTTAGTTGATATGGTGATACATGTTGATATTGTATTTTTTAAATATATTTAATTAATTAATTTTGAAAAAAGTAATATGAATATAGAAAATACAAAGAATATAAAGAATAAAAAAAGGCATAAAATCTTTATTAATCTAATACGCAAGTTTCTAGCAAAAATAATAAGTAAATTTGATTGTTAAATTTACCTCCTCTATTTTGTAGAATCTATTATAATAATATTATTTGTTACTATAATATTAAGCTATTGCTGTAAGTGCAAATCAAATCAATAAATAGATATGCTTTGGAATTATGCAAACAATAACATAGATAAGTTGGGGTGGGTGGTGTAATTTTTAAATTTTTTAATATTGACCCATATAATTTATCCATATTTTTAGAGAAATAGATTAGTTTGCTCCTTGTGAGCAAGTTATTTCTTAGAAAATAGTCGTAATTAAATTAATTCCTTAAATACCGTTTCAAAATTGTATTTAATAGATATAATTTTATTTTTCTATTTTTCAATTAATATTAATTGGTCACTAAATAAAAATTAGGTATGATTTACGCATAAGTCGCAGCATAAGGATGTGATTTCTATGAAGCATCAATCATCCATTTTTTGCTGGACATGATGAGAAAGAAATGGGAAGATGTTACCTTGGTAAATCTCAGGAGTGAAAGCAATTTCCGTGAAACACTTATAACACTGGTTGACTCTCTTTGGCAAGGATGTTTATAAGGAATGCAAATCACACGATCAACATGCGATTTTTAAGCTACCTTCGCATAAATTACATTTATTTGAATGTGATTTATTTATAAAATTCGATAATAAATAATTATATTTACAAAATGTAATTTTATTATGGTATTTTTATAATTAATTTAGTTGAAACCCTTGTTTAAAAAATAATTTGCTGATAAAGGATAAACTAACCTTTTTGTCTATCGTTTTATCAAAGACAATGGGAATTAGTGAAAAAAGTAGGTAACTATTATAGTTCTTTTTAGTTACTCCTAGCCGGGATCAATTTGGGGGGAAAAAAGTTGGAAATAGTAAAAACAACCGATGAACTCAGGAACAATATGATGAATAGCCATAATGGAACAGTGTTACTAGATTTGCTGTACACTTATAACAACTTACAAAAAGTTGGTAACATTTATAATTTTAATGTATTATTACAATGAAATGAATATGCCAAATTTAAAGTACTACTGCTAGTTTTAGTTGTGTTTGATATATTCTTCCAACGATCGATAAAAAATTTGTAACATCTATAATTTTATCGTAATAAAACATTTTATAATATTTGAAGTGCTTTTACGACAGGCAGTGAAAAGTTAGTAATAACTTAATGATGTACCAAAATGGAACAACAGTACCGTATTTTATGCATTTTACCACTATTGACAAAAAAAAAAAAAGAAAAAAAAAGAAAAAGATTTGAAGTGCTTTATCAGAATTGATAAAATATTCGGTAACAATTATAATTTTTATGATTCACTATTAGATTCAATGTAACTTTAGCACTATGGCAAAAAAGTTCTCTCAAGATATTTTTTGATGATAAGAAACATTGTGCAAATTTACTAATATATTTATTAAATATGATCGTAAACATAAAAGGTTATTTAGAACGTAAAGATAAATGTTTTGATGATATCAAAAAAGTAAAGATATTTATTAAGTGTGTATAGGTCAATAAGTAAATAATAAGATTTTGTTTTAGTAGTGAATTTGAAAATTAGAACCAACTTTAGAGATAAATTCAAAACTTCAGTACAGTATTGGGAGTTATAGAGCAGAATATTTTGTGAAGTATTTTGGATTTATAAGTGTTTGAAAGCCCAATTCTACTAGTTGGATATATTACATGTTCTACTAAGTTAGATAATTAAATCCATGGAGATTATAAAGGATTAATTATATCATTTTAAGGATAAAATTATTTGGCCATGTTCATCATGGTAGTAGATAGATTTTTGATGGAATCTTATTAATGATTATTCATAAGATTTTTCAAGACTTATTTGGAAGATTTTTATTAAGACAAAATTAAGGAATTTGTGGATAGATAAATCAAATATTTTTCAAGTTTAAATCAAGATGGATATGTGAAGCAAGATTCAAGATTAGGATAAATCTTATCCATATTGCAATAAGATTTTCAAATTCGAATTGAGCTAAGATAACAAATATCTTAAAGAGGATTAAGTTAAGGGAATTAGATTTAATATAAGGCTATTTGTGCAATTATTCATCAAGAAGAAATTCGAAGCTCCAAATTCATAATTTGAGAGTATCAAGCATCAAGATTTGCTCCTAATTTTGAGGAGATATTTATTTTCATAAAGAGTTTAATTTTTGAAGGTCATATCGGTGGAATACGAGAAGAAACTAAATTACATGTATAAGAATATATGCAAACTCCATTCAATTTTGGTCCTATAATATAACGTTCAAATTGAATTCATCAATGAGTGTGATTTAGCTTTCATATCTCGAGGGATCATAACTATCAATGATTAAATCAAGATATTTCAAGATTTATCAAGAAGTATCAAAGATTTATTTAAGATTATAGAAAAGAAACGTTGCACCAGAAGATATAAAAAGAAAAGGAATTCAAATTTTCAAGACAAATATGAGCTGCATTTGTTTACTACAAAGTTGATACTTTAGAAAATTCATAATCATATCCAAAATCTAATTTTGGAGACAACACTATTTACTCTACTTTTATATTCTAATATTATCTTGTCCTTTCATTGAGAGGATTATTGTATTTAGTCCTCATTGTTTTTATAAACACAATTATTTGTGTGATAGTTTTTGCGTTAGAAGAGATATTCAAATTTCTATAGTTCTATGTATAGGCAAAGGTAGTATAGTGAGACCAAACAGAAAGACTTATAATTGGCTCTCTCTCGTTGAAGATAGTAAAAAGTAGATAATGGAATGATATCAGCAAGGAATGCCGGTATTTCAATAGTGAAGTTGGAAGAGTGTAGTAAACATAAGGTTGAAACACTATAAATCTCTTACCTAATCTTCTTATCCCTACTCTCATTTACTTTGTGTTTTATTATTGCTTATACATAATCTCTTACCTAATCTTCTTATCATTGAGAGGATCATTGTATTTAGTCCTCATTGTTTTTGTAAACACAATTATTTGTGTGATAGATTTTGTGTTAAAAGAGATTCAAATTTTTGTAGTTCTGTGTATAGACAAAGGTAGTCTAGTGAGATAGAATAGAAAGACTTGTAATTGGTTCTCTCTTGTTGAAGATAGTAAAAAGTAGATAATGGAATGATATCGGTAAGGAATACTGGTTTCCTGATAGTGAAGTTGGAAGAGTGCAGTAGGCATAAAGCTGAAACATTATAAATCTCTTACCTAATCTTCTTATCCCTACTCTCATTTACTTTGTATTTTATTATTGCTTATATATTGTTTTACGCCTAATCTTCTTAAGTAATCAAATGGGACATTTTTAATCTTGTCTTGCGAAAAAAGGTTAAAATTTTATAGCAACCAATTCACCCCCACTCTTGGTTATTTTTAGGATCTACAATTTGTATCAAAGTTTAGCTCTTAATTGTTTAGAATGCAAAGATCCATAGTGGAAAACAATATATTTGTTACTACAACTTGAGCTCTATATTTTTATGGTACTAACTTTGCATATTGGAAATGTAGGATAGCGATGTATGTTAAAGCAATTGACTTCAGATTATGGGAAATCATTGAGTATGGAGACACTCAAATTGCTAGGGTGGAGGTTTAACACTTATGGATGCAGAGAAGAAAAAGATTAAGAAGAACAATCAGGCTAAGCATTTGTTATTAATGACAATAGCACCTTTTGAATATTATCTTATTTCTTCTTGCAGGACTGTAAAAAATATTTGGGATGCCTTGAGTGAAACTAATGAAGGAACAACAATAATAAAGGAAACTCAGATTAAATCATAGCTATAACGATATGACTTGTTTAGATTTCAATCAGGTGAAAATATACATGATATATTCGATCGTTTTACAGTAATTACTAATGAATTGGCTTTGCTAGTTAAAAAGATCATGTTTGCAAAATACTAAGGATTTTACTTAAATCATGGGATGCTAAGAAAACTGCAATTGAAGAAGCCCAAGACTTGACAAAGATAACCATGAGCCAATTAAGAGAAAAGTTGAATCTCATATCAAGCACATTAATGAACTTGAGAGCATCAAGAAGACAATTGCATTTAAAACTCAAGAAGTCAATTTAGAAACATAATCAAAATCAGATTTAGAACCAGAGGAAGATGAGGACATCACATTATTAGCAAGAAGACTGAATAGGATCCTAAAAAAGAAAGGTAAGAAAAAGTTCTTCAATAAACACTCTTTCACTAATCGTTTCAAGTATGATGTAGGGAAAAATTACAAGGAAAAGAAGGAGAAGAAAGAGAAAAAGGAAAAAAAAAAAAGGAATTGGTATACTATGAGTGTAAGAAGCTTGAACACATCAAGTATGAATGTCCAGTGCTACTGAAGAAACTAGAAAAGTATAAGAAGAAACAGAAAGCAATATTGTCTACTTAAAGTGATTTAGATGAATTCGAAGTAGATTTAGAAACAGACGAAGAAGCCAGCCTATGTTTAATGGTTATTTTTTAGATAAATTCTAACTCTATTGATGTGTGTACGAAAGCGGATTAAGAGTCTTTTAAAAGCACTTGAAATGGTTAATTCAGAACTAAATAAACAAGATGATGAAAATAAGACTTTAAAAAGTGAAAATAATGTATTGTTACAAACAAATTCATTGTTGATTGATGAAAATGATATCTTAAAGAATGATATTGAAGTTTTGCAAATAGATAATGAGAACCTAACGATAACTTAAGATAGTTTAGAAAAGGAAAATTCAATGTTAAAAGAGGAAATTAAGGAATGAAAGATTAGGATTAATGATCTCTCTTGCACAATAAATATGACTTTTAACAAGTTCCATCAAAGTGACAAAAAATTTGCAATTGTTGTTATCCTTACAAAAGTTAGATAATTCTAAGAATGGACTTAGATACAAACATGGTGAAGCGTCTAAGTTTAATAATAAAATTGTATTTGTTAAAGGTAAGCAGGTAGTTCGTATGGAACATGTTAATAATAATTTGCATATTAAGGCTAAATTTAATGTGTAGGGAAATCAGTATCGAAATAATAATTATCCATTCAAAGGATACATTAGAAGCAAATTCAGAGGTTGCCAAAGCCTAAATTTGAAGAAACAAGTAAATAATAGGTATAGATCATCTAATTCCTCTGTTTGTATCTTTTGCAATAAATTTGGTCATGTTAAAAAATATTGCTTTTATAAAATGAATAAGCTTAATGCACAACAAGCTAGATCTTTTGCATAATACGAGCTTAGATTTTGGTAGACTAAAGCTAGTTTGGGTTCCAAAAAAGAATTAACTCTATTTTCATGCTTATAGGAACATGGATCAAGATTGAAAGGAATGTAGTATCTAGGTAGTGGGTGTTCAATCACATGAGTGGTAGTGCTTCATTACTTACAATTTTGCTTACAATTTTAGAGTGAAAAGAAGGAGGTTATGTGAAGCTTGGAGATGATAGTAAGGGAAAAATCATTGTAATTAGTAAAATTGGTCTACCTCCTCATACTATAAAAAATGTTAATTTAGTTAAAAGTTTGAAACATAATTTGTTGAGTATAAGTCAATTGTGTGATAAGCGTTATAAAATGGTGTTTAATAAAAATAAAGTAAAGGCTTATGATAAAAATGTTACAAAACTATTTGAAGGCTATGGAAAAAAAGAATATATATCTTGTTGAATTAGCTAAAGTAGAAGTTGAAAGTTGTTTCTTGAGTGTTTTTGATAATGCATTCTTATAGCATAAGAAGCTTGATCATGTTAACTTTCATCAACTAGATAATTTATCTAAAAATAGTCTTGTTTATGGTTTACCTAAAATGCATATTAAGGATAATTTTTGTTATGCCACATGCATTAAAAATAAAATGAGTCCTATTTCACACAAGTCAAAGCATGTTATATTAACTAAGAGACCTTTAGAGTTATTGCATCTTGATTTGTTCGATCCTACATGCACGTTAAGCTTAGGAGGTAATAAGTATGACTTAGTGATAATAGATGACTTTTCTAGGTATACTTGGTTTCTATTTTTTATGACATAAAAGTGATGCTTTTTTATCAAGGCTTTTCCATTATTAGTTTACAGACTAATCATGGAAAATTTTTTGAAAATAATGATTTTACAAAGTTTTGTGATCAAAACGACATCACTTACAATTTTTTTAGCTCCTTATATTCTACAACAAAATGGAGTAATAAAGCGTAAGAATAGAACAATCTAAAAGATGACACGAACATTATTGAATGAAAGTGGTGTAGCATAGTATTTTTAGGTTGAGGTAGTATTTATATGATGCTATATCGTCAATCATGTAGACAAAAGATTATCCACCAAGAAAACATCATATGAGCTTTATAGAGGTAGAAAACCCTCAGTATCATACTTTCATGTGTTTGATTCTACATGTTTTATTAAAAAAACAAGTCTTAACCTTAGTAAATGTGAGGAAAGAGCACATGAAGGCATATTCTTAGGATACTCCTTAAGCAGTAAAGGATATCGTATGTTTAACAAGGTTATAAAATCGTTGAGGAATCCATAAATGTCAAATTTGTTGATGAGGTTAAAATTAATGATTCTAAAGATGATTTACATGAGAGAGCCAAAGGAAAGGATGAAAATATACATCAAAATTAGACTGGAGAACCTAAAGTAGAAAGTTCATCAAAATTAACATTAGAAGCAAATTTAGAACCACAATAAAAAACAAAAGCAAAAGCAAAAGCAAATTCAAAGGGTAGATTAGAACCTACCCAGGTGATATCTGAGCCTTATGAAATAATCGGGTTTAAAACTTGTCATCTACTTGAACAAGTGATAGGTAACATTAATATTGGAGTTAAAACTAGAGCCAACTTGAGAAATATTGAAAACCGTTTTGCCTTATTATTTGACTTTGAGCCTAACAATGTTGATAAAGCTTTGTCTAACAATAATTAGATAAATGCCATGAAAGAAGAGTTAAATTATTTTTAAAGAAACCAGGTATGGACACTTATTCCTAGACCTAAAGATAAATTTATCATAGGAACAAAGTAGGTATTCAAGAATAAGCTAGATGAGCATGGTAAAACTGTTAGGAATAAGGCAAGATTGGTAATTAAGGGCTACTTACAAGAAGAGTGAATTGACTTTGATGAAACATATGCTTTAGTTGCTAACATGAAAGTAATTAGACTTTTGTGTGCTTTTGCTTGTTATAAAGGCTTTAAGTTATTTCAAATGGATGTTAAAAGTACATTTTTAAATGGATACATTAAAGAGGTTTGAAGATCTATCTAAAGAAAACTATGTGTACAAATTGAGAAAAGCCTTATCTGGATTAAAACAAGCTCTTAGAGCTTGGTATGAAAAACTAAGTGACTCTTTAATTAAGAATGAATTCCAAAGGGATAAGGTAGACACAACCTTTTTTCTTAAATACTATGATCATGACATTCTAATAGTCTAGATATATGTTGATGACATTATTTTTTATCTACTAAGGAGACATTTTGCAAGGAGTTTTCTAAGCTTATGTAGGCTTATTTTGAAATGTCAATAATGGGTTAGCTGAACCTCTTCCTTGGACTCTAAATCAAACAAACCAATGATAGCCATTTTGTGCATTAAGAGAAGTATACTAAGTAAATTCTAAAGAAGTTTGGTATGGAAAATGTCAAAGACATATCTACATCCATGGCTTCCTTAACTAAGTTAGATCCTAATGATGCAGGTAAGAAAGTTAATGAAAAGCTTTATAGAAATTTGATTAGTTTACTATTATATTTGACTACATCTAGACCAGACATACTGTTGATTGGTTTACTATTATATTTTACTATTATACACATTTTCAATCTAGACCAATGGAAACACACTTATTAGCTGTGGAAAGAATTTTCAAGTATATATCTTGCACCACAAAGTTAAGGATCTAGTATCTAAGAAATTAGAACTTTGACTTGATTAGTTACTCAAATGCTAACTATGCTAGATGTTAGATAGGAAAAGTATCTCAGGTACTTGCTAGTTTCTATGGGATAAATTGGTTTCTTAGTTTTCCAAGAAATAAAATTCTATTGCCCTATCTACAGTTGAAGCTGAGTATGTTTTAATTAGTAATTGTTGTGCTTAGATTTTGTGGATTAAATAATAATTATCTAATTATGGGTTAAATTTGAAAAATATTTCGATAAAATGTGATAATATAAGTATAATTAATTTGACTAAGAATCAAGTGTATCATTTTAGATCTAAGTACATTGAGGTAAGACATCATTTCATTTGTGGTCATGTTAACAATGGTAATATAAATATTGAATTTGTGTCGATTAAAAATTAGTTAGCTAATATTTTCATCAAGTCTCTTGATAAGACCAAATTTGAATTCATAAGAAATGAAATTGGTGTTTATTATCCATTTGCATGAATTCTTGGTTGACTAGCATTTTGTATAAATTGTAAAAAATGATGATAAGATTAAGAGTTCCTTAAGTAAGGAATTGATGGACTGCTAACTTTCGGACCACTTATACTTGCCTGGTTTTGAGGCCTACAATCTCTCACGAGGAGGATACTCTTACATCAACCTATTGGGATGAGCTCTTGTATATGGGAGAGTTATGGGTGAACTCTCTAAGGTCCCAACTCGAGCGTACTTTGCTTTGCTTAGACCCTTGTCTAGTTGCCTATTATTCAAATGTCAAGGTTAGCTTACCTTATGCTAAGCTCAAGGTCACTAAACACCAAGCCCTACTCTCCTAACTAACGGAAATGATAAGTGCTAAGGTTGACCTATCGATTACCAAGACCAAGGCCACTACACACCGAGCTCTACTCATTCGGCCTACCGAATAGCAGTGGCCTTTATGTGTCTCAGCAACTCTAAGTACCGTCAGTGGCAGCCACAACTTCAATACAGCTTAGTTACTATGCCCCAGGATTCCTTAATACAAACCCATTGATAGGCTGTTACTTGTTCGTTACTTTTTTGACTTTTGTACCATATTTCTTTTCATCATGTCATATTTACCCTTTTTCGTACATATTAGGAATCTCTTCATTGTCTTTTATGTAATTTTCCTTATTTGTATTGTTACCTTAAAGGACTTATTATAAATAGTCCTTTTACTATAGCTACAATCATCATTATATACCTTAAACTTAATGAATATTTTTGTTCTTTTGAGATACCTCTCTTCAAGTACACTTTTATCGTAATAAATGGGCCTTAACATTATCTTATGAGTCATATCAAGCGAAGTGTAAAGTTGTGTTGTATTTGTTGGTGCATTATATCCTTTGAGCAGCTTCAAGTAAGCTACTGTGTTTGCTGGTCCTTCCATCCTCATTTTCTTCGATATCTCAAAGAACCTACGTGGTTACTACTCTCTATGGTAAGCCCTAATGATTATTGAGCTCTTAGGCATATCATACAATCTTGGTATTAGAACTTGAGATTACGACCGAAAGCTTAGTGTCGAAGTAGTTCTTGTTAGTATGTTTGTTTTGTTATACTCTGTTTCTTAAGTCAAAAATAGAGTAAGTTCTTAAGTTGTTATGAGACGTCGTATTGTCAAAGTTGTGTGAGAATCTTCTATTGAATAGTTAACTTTCTAAAATTTATATTAAGAAATATCAAATCCTAGTGTTTAAGGAGAGATTAATGATGTTGAGAGTGATGCTCTTAGTCGCAGTCGTGTTACCTAATAGACTTTGCAAACTACTAACGAGCAAATACAAGACCTTACTACCGGTGTGACCAATTTGGCTATTTTTGTACAAAGGGTAGTAAAGACTAGGCCGCAAGAAAGAGTTGTTGAACAAGACCGAGATGTTAGAGATAGGTCGAGAAGATAAGTAGGTAAGAATCGAGCACCCGAAACTATTAATATAAACCCAGCTCCACCTTGACATGTTAATAGAGTTACAAGAAGGATACTTGAGTTAGATGAAGTTAAGAAGTATGAGGAGGAAGAGCAATATGATGGGTTAGAAGAACATGAGTTCCATGCTCCTAGGTGAGCCAAGCATCTTAAGGTACTGATTATGAGCTTTAATGGGTTTGGTAGTACTAATGACTACTTGGACTGGGAGGAGAAGATTGAAAAGATATTTGATTTTTGTGATTATAAAGACACTGTTTATATTCAAGTAACAGCACTAGAATTTTAGGTATGCAACAATGTGGTGGAAGAAGCTACAGAATGTACACTAGAGAGCCTAACGAGAAATCCAAATGTGGAACGAGATGAAGAGAGTTTTGAGAAGTAGGTCTATCCCAAAACACTATAAGTAAGACACTTTCCGATGTCTTGAAGAACTTAAACAAGGTAGCTGACCTGTTGATGAGTATGTTCGAGAGTTTCAATTATTGATGATCCATTGTGATGTTAAATAACTTAAGGCATGAACAATAGAGAGGTTCATTTCTAAGTTAAGAACTAAGATTGGTAATATAGTGGAGGTGCAAAGGCTAGGAAGTCTAGATGAAACTATTCAAGTAGCTCAAAGACTAGAAAGGTATAGGAGAATTCAGCTCAGCCAAGTGCTGAGCAACTAACCTAGCGTGCCAAGTAGGACGGGTATGTTGAGCTAAACTGGATATGACCGAGCTTAATACAGTTCCGAGGTAGACCATTGAGGTCAGATGCCAAGCAAACCTGCTAATGGTCGAGGTAAGAGCAAGGCTGAGGAGTCTGAGGTTAAGAAGGACTAGGTCAGAGCTTGAGAAGGAAGACTTGATACGAACACATGGCTTATCAGTGCTCAAACTGACATGTCATTACTATCAAGGGAGACAAACCTTAGTTTGAGGTGGAAAGTGATAGTGAAGGTGAAGAGGACGTAGATGTTAATCACCTATTAAGCAAATTTTGAGAAGACTTAGATGCTATGACCCTACTTGAAATGGGAGCTAAGTATTGTATGGTTGTATGACAATGTCTCAATACCTTCATCTTTAACAAAAATGAGTAGATGGAGAACCTCTTCTATACAAACTGCTTACTGAATGGCAAGTTGTATGCTTTAATCATTGATGGAGGGAGTCATACCATTGTAATAGCTTAAGGAGTGGTGAAGGCCATAAAATTACCAACTTACCCTCACCCTAAGCTATACAAGATTCATTGGCTAAATGAGAAGGGAGGTCTACTTATCGTTGAGTAAGTTAAAGTGCCGATTGCTATTGGTGATAGATACAAGGATGAGGCGTTGTGCGATGTTTTAGCCATGTGCGCCTCACACATGTTACTTAGTTGACCTTAGCTATTTGATTTAATGGTATTGCACAATGGATGTAGAAATGCTTTTATGCTCTAGAAGGATGTGAAGAAGGTTGTGTTGACCTTAATAAGCCTTATAAAGGTTGAGGAGTCATAAGAGAACATTATTAGATCACTAAAAAGGAAGTCCTTAGTGATTTCCCAAGCTTAATTTTCCAAAGAGGTCAAGATGGAAGAGTATATACTCTTATTAGTCAGGAGGCTTCTTGAGTTGAAAGGGATTGGTGCCTTACCTGCCGAGGTGAAGACCTTGCTTCTGGAATATGTTGACTTGTTTCTTGATCAATTGTCGAGAGGTTTATCACCTATAAGAGGTATGGAACATTATATTGACCTTCAGCCTAGAGCTGCTTTACTTAACAAGCCTGCCTATAGGCTTAATCTTGAGTAGGCAGCTAAACCGAAGAAACAAGTTGATGAGTTGATTGAACATGGATATGTCTAAGAAAGCATGAGCCCGTATGTTGTGCCGATTGTCCTGGTGCTAAAGAAGAATGACTTGTAAAGAATGTACATTCATAGCCGAATAATCAACAAAATCAGTATTAAGTATCAATATCCGATCCCTTGACTAGATGATATGCTCAATGAGTTGCATGGTGTGTAAGTATTTTTGAAGATTGATCTAAAGAGTAGCTACCACTAGATCTGAATGAGACTTGGAGACAAGTGGAAAACTGCTTTCAAAACAAAGGATTGTCTATTTGAGTGGATGGTGATGTCGTTTGGCCTTACCAATGCACCGAACACCTTCATGTGGTTCATGAATCATGTTCTAAGGACGTTAATTGGTAAATGTGTAGTAGTTTACTTTAATGATATTTTGGTCTATAGTGTTGACCTCATTTTTCATGTTGAGCACTTGAAATCTGTGTTTAATATCCTTCGTATCGAGCAATTATTTGGCAATTTAAAGAAATGTATATTTTGCCAGAACGAGGTAGTATTCCTCGATTATGTTGTTTTTGAAGGTGCTATCAAAGTTGATGATGAGAAAGTCCAAGCTATTCTCGAATGGTCGATGCCAATTAGTGTTGCAGAAGTAAGGAGTTTTCATAGGCTAGCTTCATTTTATTGAAGATTCATTCGAAACTTTAGTTCCATAATTTGCTTACTAACTGAGCTAACTAGGAAAAACTCTAAATTTAAATGGTCTAAGAAAGTTCAAAGAAGCTTTGATGAGATCAAATCCAAGTTGACTTTTACCCCAATACTTGTCTTGCCCAACGTCGAGAAAGATTTTCAACTAGAATGTGATGCATCTAGAGTCAGCATTGGAACTATTTTTATGCAAGAGCGTTGACCAATTGTACACTTTAGTGAAAAACTTAGAGGTGACATACTAAATTACTCGATATATAACAAAGAGTTTTATGTCCTTGTTTGAGCACTTTAGAATTGGCAACGCTACATACTACTAAGAGCGTTTATTGTCTACACAGACTATGAATCTCTCAAGCATCTCAAAGGACAACAAAAACTTTCTCGACACCATGCTAAGTGAGTTGAATACCTAAAAACTTTCTGTTATGTCATTAGATACAAGAAGGGGAGTACCAACACCATGGTTGGTGCACTTTCTCATCGATGTGTTCTTATTACAACTTTATAGGCTAAGATACTTGGGCTTGGCACCTTGCTCGATTAATATGAGTATGATTTGTATTTTAGACCCTTAGTGGATAAATGTAACATAGGAGAAGTAGTAGATGAGTTCTATTTGAGTCAAGGATTTTTTATGAAGGGAAGACAAATTTGTGTGCCGAGTGGATCTGCTAAGGAATTACTTGTTTGAGAAGCCTATGATGGAGGCATAGCCGACCACTTTGTTGAGAAGAGAATGGTTAAGTTGTTGAAAGAACGTCTCTATTGGCTTAGGATGATGAAGGATACATATAAAGTTCTTGACCATTTCGAAGTGTACTCATACTAAAATGGCTATAGACTGATATGAGCATGGATTTCATGCTCAACCTACCTAGAACATTGTAGAGACATGATTCTATTATGGTGGTAGTCGATCAATTTAGCAAAATGAGCCATTTCTTTTCCCTTCTACAAAACCAATGATGCTTTATTTATTGCTAACCTATTTTTGCATGAGATTGTATGGCTATATAGAATACCAAGGAGTATTGTGTCTGATTGTGATTTGAAGTTCACGAGCTTCTTCTAGAGAACCTTATGGAAAAAGCTCAGTACTAAGCTCATGTTCAGTACTTCTTACCATCTATAGACAGACGACTAGATAGAAGTTATGAGTAGAATAGTAGGCAATCCCCTTTGAGCAATTGTTGGGAAGAATCTATATGATTGGTATCTCTACTTAACTATCATCGACTTTGCTTACAATCACTCCATTCATAGCTCAATAGGAAGGTAACCTTTAGAGGTCGCCTATGGACTTAACCTGAACTTACCTATGGACATGGTATTAACCTAACCTCCTAAGGAGAAAGTTAATCAAGCATGTAACATACTGAGGAGTTTCAAAGATTACATCAAAAGGTTGCCAAGCAATTAGCTAAGACTATGGCCTAGCAGAGTGAATAGGGAAGCCGAGGAAAGAGGAGAGTCATTTACAACTCAGGAGACCTTGTCTAGATTTACCTCAATAAGGAGCGATTCCTAGAAAGGAGGATAAACAAGTTATCCCTAAGTTTGGATGGCCCCTTCAAGATCCTTTACTGCATTAATGACAACAACTATGAGTTAGAGCTACTTGAAGGATACGGAGTGTCTCTTATGTTCAATGTCACCAACCTAACACCCTTTATGCCAAAAGAAGGAGAACAAGATTTGAGGATAAATCTTTAACAATCTTGAGGAACTGATGGACTGCCAACTTTTAGACCACTCACATGTACTCGCCTCCGAGGCCTACAATCTCTTATGAGGAGGACACTCTCATGTTAACTTGCTAAGGATGAGCTCTTGTATATGGGAGAGTTATGGTTAAACTACCTAAGGTTCTAACCCGGGCGCACTTTGCTCTGCTTAGACCCTTATCCAGTCACTTATTACTCAAACATCGAAGCCAACCTATTGATTGATGAGACCAAGGCCACTATACATTACTCATTCAGCCTACTAAACAGCAACATCCTTTATTTGTCTCGACAACTTTAAGTACCATTTGTTAGCAACAACTACAACTTCAATGCAGCTCAGTCATTACACCCTAAGATTCCCAAATACGAACCTATTGACAAGCTGCCACCTGTCCGTTACTTTTCTGACATTTGTATTATATTTCTTTTCGTCATTTGTTATATTTACCCTTTTTCATACATATTTGGAATCTCTTTCTTCATTGTCTTTTATGTAATTTTCTTTATTTGTATTGTTTCTTATAAGGACTTACTATAAATATTCCTTTTGCTGTAGCCTCAATCATCATCATATACTTTACACTTAATAGATATTTTTGTTCTTGTAAGATACCCCTTTTCAAGTACACTTTTCTCTTACACTCTTACATAATCTTACTGAATAGATCAAGATTAATGGTTAATGGACGTTAACATTAACTTGTGAGTCATATTAAGTGAAGTTTTAAGTTGTATCATTTTTGTTGTTGCGTCATATCCTCCAAGTAGCTTTACATAAGCTACTATGTTTGCTAACCCTTCCATCCTTATTTTCTTTTATATCTCTTCTGACATTTGTACTATATTCCTTTTCATCATCTGTCATATTTACCCTTTTTCGTACATATTGTGAAACTCTTTCTTCATTGTCTTTAATGTAATTTTCCTTATTTGTATTATTTCCCTAAAGAACTTACTATAAATAGTCCTTTTATTATAGCCACAATCATCATCATATACCTTACACTTAATGAATATTTTTATTCTTGTAAGATAACTCTCTCCAAGTACACTTTTCTCTTACACTCTTATCTAATTTTATTAAGTAGCTCGAGATTAATGGCTAGCAGCCTTAACATTAACTTGTGAGTCATATTAAGTGAAGTATTAAGTCATGTCATGTTCGTTGGTGTATCGTATCCTTAGAGTATCTTTACGTAAGCTACTGTGTTTACTGACCCTTCCATCCTTATTTTCTTCAATATCTCAAAGGATTCACATAGTTACTACTCTCTATGATAAGTCTTAGTGATTATTAAGATCCTAAGCACATTAATAAGTTATTGGAATAGAGGAGGAGTCAGAACAATAGTCTAGGGATGATGAAGAAATAGAGGAAGAAGGAAAATCTATGAGTAAAGAAAAGAGTACTAAGATAAAACCACATTCAAAACCACATGCAAAGTCAGATCCAGAGTATAAACCAAAAGCAGAGAAAATTGCTAAACGTTTTGAACAAATTAAGGTTGAAAAGAAAAAGGTAAAGCCTAGAACTATGTTTGTTTTATCTTCTAAACAACAATAATTCATAGAGCCAAGTATATTTGAATTTAAGTATTTTCAAAAGAATGACTTTTATTTGGGATGAATTCCTAGATTTCTTAAGGTATAAGAGCATCTATTTTGTAGAGACTATTCTTTATGGAGAGTTGCTAATTAAATTTTATGAAAATCTCAATATGGATCAAAGAGACATGTGGCTATCTAAAGTGAATGGATAGAAATTGAAATTTTGAAGGATGACATTCAAAGATGTTTTGGAATTCCTAAGATGAACCATGATAATGAGATAATGAAATGGCCTACGAAGCAAATTTTTGAAGAGTTGAATAAGGGTGAAAGAATATGGTCAGGAAAGAAAGTTAGCATCTTTAATTTCAGGTTGATTGTGCATATGTTGCACAAGATGGTCATTAGTTGTATACTTTCAAAGAAGGGAAGTACAACTAGCATTTCAAAGGAAGATGCCATGGCTATTTTAGCCATGTTGAGGAAAAATAAATTGGATGCACAAATCATTACACATGCATTCATAACTAAGAGACAAAGGCCTTGTAGTAAATTGCTAATGAAGTTGTTCGAGTATAAGAAGGTCAAAATTCTAAAGGTGACAAAGAAGGGGATACCCATTAAAGTGATAGGAGGAGATCACTTTAACCACATGGGTATAAATGTGAAAAACAGGATCTGGTACACTAATGATTGGGTATTCTATGTGTATGATAGGGATAAGAAGAATAAGCAGCTTAGATCATTGTTTGAGGGGGAGTTGTCAGGAGTAGTTTTAGAGTTTGATTCAGAATGTGAATCAAAACCTATGAAAAGGTCAGCAAGAAAAGAAAGGGCAAGGAGATTTTCAATGGCAAGAAGAAGAAATCCAAGAAGGATTATGAAGTCAGAACAGGAGGAAAGTTCGAGATTAAGGAGAAGAAGAAAGTACCTGAATTAGAAGATGATTCAAAATCTAATTTAGAAGTAGTTTTGAAGGAAGGACCTAGTGAATCTTCTAAAGAAGAAGTAGTTTCAAGGAAAGTAATTGAAGACATGATAGAATCTAAGATGGACTGGCTGTTGACCTAATTCCAAGCATCTCTCAAAGAAGAAGTTGAAAAACCACCTTCTAAACTATCTCCTATAAATCATACTTTACCTATGAAGTCATCCCCTCAACTTACTAAGGAACTTGAAATTCCACCATCTGATCCTTTACTAAATAATCAACTTGATCATCCTCTATCTCTAAAGTCTCCAAATGCTTTGTTTGAGCAACAACCCTTGAGTCCAATTGAACAAGAATCAACAAAATAACCATCTTCATAAGTTCAACCAAGCTTGTTTACTGTTCTAATTTCTTTACCCACCAAACTAGTCCAACTAATATCATAAGTTCCTTCAACAATAGTCTTAATGCTTTCATGGAAAGATTCTACTCCACCACCTTCACAATTGTCTTCTTAGACACTATGGATCAAGAAGAGTTGCTTAAAGAAAAAGAAGAAGAAATGAACCTAACTGCTAATCATTGCTGATTTTTTATTATTTTACTTAATTATTATATATGTAATTATTTAATTGAATTAATTATTTGGACAAATTAGATTATGTCATTTGTCATCTAATAACTAATAAGATAATATTGCTAAAAAAAGTCCTTGTTCACAAACATTAAGGATTCAAATAAAACAAAAAAAATAGGTCTAAAACATAAATAGAAGATTGATGGAATCTTGAGGACTAAAAGTGTATTTATCCTTTCAATAGATACTAAACTTACAATTTTTTGAAAATTCCTCTTATCTAAAAATAAAATAAAATTTAAGAAAAATCCATAAAACAAAAATCAATCCTAAAACTATAGCATTTACAATTAAAAAAATTCAATTATATTTCCATATGAATAGCAACGCTATAAAAGAAAATCATAAGTAGAATTACAAAATTGTTACGTGATGATAAAAGCTATATAATGCTTAAATAAAATTTTTTGTAATTAATCTAATTGATTTATTAATTTTAGAAATTAGGGAAAATTAGTGACAAAATTTATATTGCGTAATAAAAGATCATAATTAAAAAATAAAAAAATTAAAAATTACAAAAAAAATTTAGAAAACCATGAAAGTATAAAAAAAAATTAGAAATTTTATAAAAATAAAAAAATAGGAAAAGAAAATAATAGAAAAAATTGAAATATTGAAAAATATATATAAAAAATAAAAAAAAAAACACAAAAAGATTGAAAATGGAAAAAAAGGTTACAAAATTTAGGGAAATTAGAAAAAAAATCTTAAGAAGATAGAAATACAAAAATAAAAATTTTAAGGTAATGAAATAAAACCTTTGAGTAGAATAATAAGGGTCTTTGGGTATTTTTATGCTAGGTTGGTTTAGACCTAATTTAAAATTTGAATGTAGCTAAGCCAAACTTGTATAGATATTTTGTTTGCATAACAAATGGAGGTATGGATCAATGGTCTATTTGGTTTAGCACTTTAACTTGGAAATCGAAAGAGGTAGAGGTCTTAGGTCTAATTCCAACAATAAGTACTTTGTGCCTTTTATATTTTTGCAACTTTAGCTACCATGTGTTGCAAACCTATTTGGCTACGTATCAAGACTTAATATGTGGTACATATCCACTGGTTTACGTAGTTGATGTGGCACCTACTTGATGTTACATCAGCAATCTTTTTTCCTTTCTTTCCCTTCGTTTCTTTTCTTTTCTTTTCCTATGCAAATCTAGTTTGGTTAACTCACTTTGAATCTATTTTTTACCCTTTTTTCTTTGCAAATTCACCAAATTGATGGTGAAATCGTAAAATAAAGTTAGGATACTATGGACTATTAATAAAAACACGTCTGGATACAAGCATTTCAAAGATCAAATTAGCTTAGAAAACTTAAGAAAGAGCTAAACGCGAGGATGATGCTCTGTGTTGACCTCTAAAATCAGCAATGAATTTCAAGCTTCCATTACTTTGTTTTGGCAAGTTCAAATATGAATTAATTTTGACCAACAATTCACTCCATTTTGAATCAAATCACACAATCATAGCTTAGTTAATAGGGTGTTTTAATTCTTTAAATTCAATTGTATTGGAAGTTTTTTGAGTTTAATCCTTACTATAATAACATAAATAAGAGGTTGTGGATCTATTTTAACTATCAATTCTCACTCAAAAAGACACACCATAGCTAATTCTTTCTTTAGGGTATTCAACTCTCTCTCTCTAGCTTATCATTCTTGGGTGGCAACTTTCGAGTAAAACCACCATCATCTTTAGGCTCTTGGAAGCTTTAGCTTCAAATAGAGGTCAACATTAATCCTCATCGTAACCTTTAACCACCACTTTAAGTTGCTTAGGGCTTCAACACCACCACCACTACTTCGAAACCTTAACTCCACTAAACCTTGATTAAATCCAACACTACCACCGTACCATGAAACTCCTACCTTAGCCACCGGTTTACTTCTAATAATCACCATTGAGTATAACCACCATTGTCGAGCTTGGATTTTTCCTAGTTTTTATTTATTTTTCTTAACTTGATTAATACAAAACCTTAACCTATTGATTAAGAGTTAAGAAAAACTTAGTTTTTCTGCTTTGAAAAGTTTGGGGTCACCACTCGACGAAAGTTGGGAAAAAATGAGTTACGTTAAAACCAATTAAGCGAATTGATTTTAACCTAAACATTTGATTATGTGGAAAACAATTTTAAAAATGGTTTTTGCAAATCAGAGATTTGAGTCCGGGAGCTAACCTATTAAACCCTTAATAAGTATCACTTTTAATTTTTTGAATTTAAAATTATCTTTTAAAAAACTTGTTTAGCTAATTATACATTTAGAAAAACTAATTTTATTTTCACAAAAATAATAAATCAAAATTATTTACAAAATGGAAAATAAAAAGATTTCCCTATTTTAAGTCGCCCCTAGGTGCCTACAAACTTTATAATAGGGATCAAACTTTCTGTAGTTTATTCTGAATACATTAGTGGGTTGGTTTATTTTAATCTAAAAAAATAGTTGTGTTTACATTTTTTATACATTTTTTACCTGGTTTGAGTTATTTAAAGAAAATTTCTAAAGGGTCCTAAATTTAGTTTTTTTTTTTTTTTTTTTTGAAAATTCTAAGAAAGGTCTTAATTTTGAAAAGGTCAATTTTATTTTATTTTTGCTAAAAAATGGTTTTCTAAGTGATAAAATGATTTTCACTTTTCTATTATTTTTATTTTCTTTATTTTATTATCCTATATATATTTATTTTTTCTTGTTTTATCGAATAGTAAAAATAAACTGAACTTCCCCATTTTTTTTCTTTCCTTTTTTTTTCTTTTTCTTTTTCATAATTTTTTTGGTATCAATTACAATAGAATTTATAGAAATAAATAAATAAAACAAAATAAAATAAATACATCAAAAACCAAAACATAAGAGAGGGTCGGACTAAGGAGCTTGCACAGGTTGGATTTTGAGTTGGTTGGACTAGCAGACTTTAGGTTGTCGAATCGGGTTCACATGTAGATTCAAACCTTGTAAGGGGTTAGAAGGCAATATCTAAGGGATGTTGTAAACCCTACTTTTAATGGGCCTAAAGATTTGAATTAAGAGTACTTTCCGAATGTTCCCAAAGATCAACTAAACCAAAAACCTGAGTTTATATTTAGAAACAAATTAAATTTTTACAATTCAAAAGCCAACTGTTGATAAAACCCGAGCTTGAAGAACTGCAAGCTCTAAAGTTACTTAAAACCCTAAACCTTAAAACCATTAAGGAATTTTAACCCTAAATAATTAATCGATAATTTAATTTGAATAATTTCATTCAACTTTAGAAAATTTCACAATTATACAAAAATCAAATCACAAATTACAAAACAATGTAAGATAAAAATCCTAAAACAATTTTCTATAAGGCTATGCCCTTATCTTCATGTATAAGCCTTATACATAAATAAGTAGACCAACCAATCACCTTAGATAACTTATCAATTGAGAGTTGGAATCATTTATCAATTGATAACTTATCAAAATCTAGTGATAAGATAATCTCCTTATCACCTCTTCACTTATACTACATATGGACAATTTTTCACAAGAATTCATAAGCTTAACTTTAATAAATGAGACAAGACCACTCCATGGCCTAAAAAGACTTACCATAGCAGATTTGGACAAGGGAGAAAGGGGGGCCATGCTCTTGTCATTCAACCATCAATCACTTCCTCTTACACATCACTATTCACCCCTTAATGCTTACATCATCAAGAGTTGCAATTGTTGACTTTGTGTAAGCTACAAGACAACACTTTCAAGGCATTTAAACACTCACTCTCTCTCCATTCAAACCGGCCACACTCTCCATCATTTCCCTCACTTTCAATTTCACTTTCACATCTTCTTTCTCTCCTTTGAAACAAACATAAAAGGGAGAAACAACCTTACCCCACAAAATCAACTTTCCTTCCATTTTTGAAGCTTCACTCACGACAACTTTTTCTTTTGTTCTTGTATTATTTTCTTCCACCATCTAAGACCTTCTAAGACCCTTAGAACCTTCCACAAACCTCATTCCAAAAGAACAAAAGATTCGAGTTCCAAAAGGTGGCAAAAAGGAGGAGGCAAAGTCAAAAGCTTAAGTGGAACCTTAGTGCACAACCACCAAACTTTGCTTTAAGGACAAGTAAGTGTTTCTTATGATACGTAGATTAGTATTTATGTTAGGGGACTTTGATTTCTTGAAGATATAAGTAAGGTTGAAGATGTTATAGCACCAAAAATCATTTTAAGAAACAAACCATGAAACCCTTACATAAAGTTGAAATATGAGCATGTAAGTTAGTGTTTTGTAAAGACATTTGTTCAATGCTTTGAATGGAAGATTTTAAGTTAAGAAAATCTTGAAATGAGAACTTTAATGGAGGATAAGCATGCTGGACGTGAGGGTTCCATAGTCATTTGGATGTTGATTTTGTTTCCATTAAGTTAAACATGCTCAAATCTAGACTTAACTTAAGGAAAAATCCATCACATGAAGTTTTATGAAGAAACTAACTTTGTATGACATGAGCTATGATATGGGAGTTGTATTAAATATAAGATCTACTATTTCTTTGTGTGGAACATAAGTTGAGGAATCATCTTATGGAAGAAAAGTTAAGTTAAGATTTGTACATAAGTAGTTAAGTACATAATTTACACCTAAACGTAAGGAAATGATAAGACAAGTTGAAAAACCAAATGAGGACCTCTTGGAACCATCATGAACAGATCTGGAACGTGGGAAAAAGAAGCTCAAAAACATGATAAAAGTGAATGAACAAAGTGAAAAGATCAACCAAAGTAAGTATAGTAAACATATAAAGCCTAAAACTCAATACCGAGCCTAAAACTCTCAAAACAAGCCTATAACTCTAAGTTGGGCCTTCAATGAAATTCTGACCAGCACCTTAAAGTATCAAGAGAGGTTGTTTTGAAGCTCATAAGAAATCCACCTAAGGCCTCATAAGCCCACCAAAGTCACTAACTTTAGTTTGAACAAAAAATAAGCCCATTTGACAACTTAAGCCCACTAAAGGGCCCAAGAAGTGGTTGTTAGCCTTAGGAATATAAATCAAAGTTGTAAATCTGATCTTAAGGAGTATTTTAAGCTTAGGATAAAATCTTAAGACCATGCCCAAAGGATTCCTCAAGTTTTCAAAAAAGCCCATTTACCAAACAAGGCCCAAAAACACTCCAACACATGAGGAACGCTATTGTTCAGACCCATGGACAGAATTGTATATCTCATTTTGAAAATCTAACTTTACCACATTAAAGTACACTCGAAAACGATGAAGATTGACTATAAGATCATAAAAATCGGATTTAAAACGAAAAAGTTATAAGCGATTGAACTTTGAGTAAAAACCAGGAAAAATTACGAAAACTAGTCAAGGATATAACTTAAGAAAAATTTACTTAGTTTCTTAAGTTTGCTTCAATTCCTTATAAAAATTATTTCAATGACCAGGGGATACTATTTACGGAGACGACTTGCCTCCGGATTACTTTGACTGACCTATATGGCAGAGTGAGTAAATTCTTGATGACTCTTTACTTGATTTTGCTTGTAGAATAGATGCATATAAACTTATATATATATAATTTTGGATGCTTGTAGGATATAGGAAATGCATGTGTATGAATCTGTAGATGAATGTGATGATTTGTTAATTATATCTAATAATGGGAATTGCTTGCATTATATATACATGTGAATCGTATGGAATGAAATTGTCTGATCACCCTGAAAATCGAGTTAATCACTCATACAATTAAGAAATCAAAATGAATCATGCATACCCCATATTGCATACAGATAACACCGACTACCGCTTCACGCAGAAGATGGGAAGGGACTTATAGGAATACGAGTTTCCTGCAGGATTGTGCACTAGCTACGCCATCATATATATTGAGTCTCTATCTTAAGTTGATGGGCTTACTAGGCACCGGGAGACGCCAACCATCGGCGAGGGGCCGAGTCTTGTGGCTTCTGCTTAGGGCGTGTGATTGTGGATTGCGGAGGCCACCACACTGCTAGACTTGGGATTTTAAAAGATATGATTTAATTTTGGTAAAGGAAGTATACATATATATAGAGAGAGAGAGAGAGAGAGTTTTGTTTTGGCATGAGCACGATAGTGCAAATGAATAAAACCCAAGGTCTAAAACCCGGATTTTGGTTTGGGTCGGTTAATTATCTCCAAACCCTGACTTCAGGGGGCATAATTCTAAGTCGTATGCAGATCCTAAGTCACTGCATGCGTTGTTTGGCATACTGATTGTTCATACATTCATATGATTGTGCATATAATAAACTTTTGCTATGTGGTACTGACGAGGGCATTTATCTCACTAAGCGTAAGCTTACATCCCTATAGATTTTTGTTGATGTAGGAGAACCTCTTCGTCAATCCGGGCCGAGGCATGCTAGTGGTAAGTCTCGTGTAGAGACGGGTTGAAGCGATCAGAGAGCGAAGAGGATATTTTGTAATAGATTATAGATATTTAGATACTTTTATGTTTCTACGCATAACTTAGATTTTATGCAGTTCCATTATGAACTGCATTTGTTTGTAATATTGTTTTGGTGTGGGTCTCACGAGCCCACACAATTAATTAATTTATAACATAGAAGAAATTTTAGTTAAATTGCTCTATATTACTTGTCTATGAGCCTTGTGTGTCGTATGAAAGGTCTATGATCAGCAAGGGGGTTGATAATAGACCTTTATACGGTACACAGCGACCTATCACGACAACGATACTGTTGGGTTGTTATAGATGTGATTTAAGGCGATTCAACAACTAAAACAAGTAGGAGAAGGTGGTTTAATGAAAATTTTATTGGGGATATAAGGGGTAAGCAAAGCATCAAGGTGTTTGGTGGTGGTTTGAGAAGTGGTTGGTGGTGGTTGTGTGTGTGTAGCCTCATACAGTGATTGCTAGGGAGGAAGGAACACTTAGGTCTTGGGTTTCTAATGGTGCTGAAGCTTGTGGTAAGGTTGAATTTGAGTGTTGTGTAGTGGAGTTAGGGTTTTGAATGGCAGTGGCAGTAGTAGTGATAGTGGCTTAAGGTTTGGAAAGTAGTGGTTTGGGGTTTGTTTGGTAATAGTGCTAAGGGGCATGACTAAGGGAGATAGTTGGTAAAATGGAGAGCTAGGGTCGTAAGGAAGCTCATAGTGGTAGTGGGCTTGCTCAAAAACGATAGGAGAGAGAGAGAGAGAGAGAGAGAGAGATTATTGAGGGTATGTGAGAGTACATTTGTGATTCTTCATGCTGGGAATGAAGCTTGAGTGGCCCTTTTATACTAATATAATCCTAAATGAAATTGGAATGAATCAAATCGCCATTAACGAGATTGAACACGAGGGAAAAACTCGGGCTTTGATTTCAATTTTGGGTGTGAGATGGTGTTAAATTTTGGTAAAAAACATGTCCTTAATGTCCTTCCTTGCTAAAATGATCAAATGGAAGCTTTGATTTTTATTACTGAAGCTTGAATTACGTAAATTCAAATTGAATGAAAATTTGAGTTCTATGGTTTTTCTTGATTTTCAAAAGCCAATTTGAATGCCTAAATGTGTGAATCTATACGTGTTCTTAGGTTCCATTCGAAGTATTCTACGTCTACTTTGTAATTTCATCATTAATTTGATGAAATTGCCAATAAAATTAGATCAAAAAGGGTCACAAAATGAGCTATGGTTTTTATTATTAATTCGATTTTTATTATTGAAGCTTGAATTACGTAAATTCAAATTGAATGAAAATTTGAGTTCTATGGTTTTTCTTGATTTTCAAAAGCCAATTTCAAAAGCTAAAATGTGTGAATCTATACGTGTTCTTGGGTTCTATTCGAAGTATTCTATGTCTACTTTGTAATTTCATCATTAATTTGATTTGCAAATAAAATTAGATCAAAAAGGGTCACAAAATGAGCTATCCAAGCTAGTTGGGCACAAGAAAGAAAAGGAAATGATGGGAAAGAGGAGCAAAACAAGGGGAAAAAAAATTGATGTGGCACCATGTCAACCACGCTATCTAATGGTGTTTTACCACGTGTTTAGACCAGATACGTAGTCAAACACGTAGCAGAGAATGTTGACATGTTATTGTGCCATGTATTAAGATACGTGGCCAAAAACCAAGTAGTGCCACATGTCTACAATAGACATGTAGCCCAATGAAATTTCAATGTGTGTCAGGTGTGCATTGTAAAAAAAGAAAATGGTACAATGTGCCTGTTGCAAAATTTAAATCTAAAACCTCTAGCTCATATGCTTTACTAAGTCTAAGTCTAATACCAATAGGTTATTGGCTTGTGCCTTATCCATATATACAATCAAATTTTATATATAGGCTAGGCTAGCTTGGGCTAGATTTAAATATAAATTTAGGCCCAAAATGCTTTTTGTCATTTAAAACCCAAATGCTAAAACTATTAAAACTTCATATTTTATTTTAAATTATCTTTTTTTTTCTTTCTTTTTTTTTTTTTTAACTTTCTACTTTTTCTTAAATTTTCTATTTTTTGTGCTTCTAAATTTTCCATTTTTTCTTTTGCATTTTTCTAAATTTTCTATTTTTTTGTACTTGTTTTTAAATTAGGATCCTTTTACCTTATTCTAAAAATTTTTAGTACTACACAGGGTAAAAATAGGGTATGTACAACTATCTTTTCAACCAGCTATATGTCACCCCATAAAACACGACTTTAAGCCACAACATCATTCCTACATTCCATTCCCCCATCTAGATCACATGAAAAACCTTTACCCCACTTGAAACAATGAATAGAAATGCCTAAATCGAACCCTTCCAATAGCTTGGAGCTCCCCTTACCATGTCATATATGCCTACCTTATTACTCGACTTAGGCTCGATAATCGACCCGAAATCCGACCTAAACCCGACTTGTGTTTGACTTATGCGCCCAACTTCATTTTAGCTTCAACCCCCTTTACTTTTTTATTATTTTATTTTATTTATTTTGTTAAATTCATTTTCTCTCTTTAATTTTATGAAAAAAGAAGAGAGAAAAAAAGAAAAGGAAAAAAAAAATGAAAAGAAGTCTCTTTTATCATAAATTTTTCTAAGATTGTAAATTTCCTTTTGGAAATTTTTTTTAACTAAAATAATAAAATGAATAATTTATCACTTAGAAAGTGTTTTTAGAAATAAAAATTCATCAATAAACCCTTTTATGAAAATTAGGACTCATTTTAGGATTTTCCACATGACACATTAAAAATAGGACCCTTTTTAAAATTTTCTCAAAATAAAAATCAAATGGATAAAAAAGGTGAATCTAGCTATTTTCAAAATTAAAAAATTAAAGTTTTATAAAAAAATGAACTATAAAAGTTTGATTTTGAATAGTAGGTACATAAGCATTTGTAAGAAACTATAAGGAGACTTAGAAAATGAAAAAAAGAAATTATTTTCCCTTTTTCATAAATTTCTATGTTTTACCCTTTTTTTAAAAAAAAAGTAAATAAATAAATAAACAAAATGTCTTCTTCTTTACTTATAAAAAAATATTAAAAAATGAAAAATAGAAAATAACAAAAATATACTTATTAAAGGTATTTTGAAGGATAGCAAAATTAGAAGGTTTAGGTGATATCTATTTAGGGTTTAACACATTAGCCCTCATATCCAAAATCTCTAACTTTTGAAATTCTTTTCCAAAAACATTTTCTTTTTCGCAGTCCAATAGTTAAATTGTAACAAATCTACCTAATTGATTATAATTTAACCTTTTTCAACCCTGGTTGGGTGGTGACTCAAAACCTATTTCAAAGTTGAAAAGAAAACCAGGCTTTCCTTAATCCCTAATAGGGTTTGATACTAATCGGATGAAGGAGAATGAAAAATTGAAAGTTTAAGCTCAACAAGATGCCTACTACTAACAAAGTATATTATTTACACTAACCCTTAAATGCAAGTGGCATCATTGTAAATATTTAAAAGGCTTAAAACCCTAAAAGTAGCCTACAAGGGCAAACAAGTAAAATAATAAAACTAAATCCAAATACTGTGTCTTTTGATTGAAGCAAAATGAGAACTAAAGGGGTTGGATTTGGTTATTAGAAGCAAAACGAAGCAAGCTCTACTCAACAGGAGATAGGCCTAAGATGAGTCAGATTAGCTCAGGGTAAGCACATTGGCAAACCTGATTTCCTAATTGAGTTGTCTAATAGGCCAATCTACAACAAATTAGCTCATACACATGTTAGGTCCTAAGGGTGAGTTGTAGAGTAAGTGGCATGGTAGGTTGCTAAGCTAAAAGGAGGTCATTCGAGTTGGATTTTAATGGCTTAAGAGATAGAAAATCTTGATCACCAAGCTAATTTCTTAAGCATGAATTAGGTCTGTAACATCTGTTTGTCAGTTGTGGATTGTGTTAGTTTAGGAACCTATTAGGTTAGCTAAGTTCGAGCATCTTCCTCTTACCTTTACTTACTAACTTGGTTCCTTAAGGAAGAGCTTAGCTTTTAGGTTGAAGAGGTTGGACTTTAATTCCTATCATCTTCCTTAAATTGAAATTGGTCATCCTTAACTTTTATTTTGGCAACCTTATAAAATAAGCTTTGGAGTGAGTGGCAAACAAACTTCTTTTTCCTTTCCTCTTCTTGACTAAGGTTATGTGGTCCTTCTATAGCTCTTTAACATACATGGGCGAAAGTGAGAAATTCTTCCCATCCTTATTGAAGGAATAAGTATTATGGAGGTCATCATAGGTGACTCACTTATCATTCTTAGGGTCTTAGTCACCTCATAGAGCATTGTCTTAACTCCTTTCTCTTTATCAATCTCTCTCAAGGTTTTAGCCAACCCGTAGGGCATTTTTCCTTTATCAACTTTTCTCAAGGTCTTAGTTAGCTCATAGAGTATTGTCCTAACTCCTTTCTCTTCATCAATCTCTCTTAAGGTTTTAGCCAATTGTAGGGCACTTCCCTTTTGTCAATCTTTCTTAGTGTCTTAGTTAGCTTATAAAGCACTGTCCTAACTTCATTCTCTTCATCAATCTCTCTTAAGGTTTTAGCCAGCCCTTAGGGTGCTATCCCTTTGTCAAGTCTCTCATAAGGGTTTAAGCCAGCCTATATGGCGCTTTCCCTTCAGTTATCTTTTAGGATTTTAGCTAGCTCATAGATTGTTGTCTTAACTTATATCCCCTTTAGGGTTTTAGCTAGCTCATAGATCATTGTCCTAACTCACATTATTAGTAGGGTTCTAAGCTACCCCATAAGGTTCTTTCCCCCTTTTAATCATCTTTTAAGGTAATAGCCATCTCATAAAGCATTGTTCCATCTCACATCTCCTTTAGGGTTCTAGCCATCTCATAGAGCATTGTCCCATCTTACATCTCTTTAGGTTCCTAACTAGCTCATAAAGCATTGTCCCAACTCCATTTCTCTCTTAGGGTTTTAGTGAGCACGTAGGACATTTTCCCTTTGTCAATGTCTCTTAGGATTTTAGCTAGCCTATAGGCGCTTTCCCTTTGTCAACTTTCCTTAAGGTCTAAGCTAGCCATAAGGTGCTTCCCTTTCATCAATCTCTCTCAAGATCATAGCCAACCTATAAGGTGTTTCCCCATTTCCAACTAACTTTCAAGATTTAATAAGTTCAAGGAGCGCTTTGCATGCCTAAGTTAATTAGTTTAGAGAAACATTACTAAGTTTCAAGTCAATTTACTGTTTAGGTTATTAGTCTCGTAGAGATACTTTCACTTAGATTAGTCAGCTCAAAGAAACATGACTAAGTTTCAAATCGATTTCCCATTTAAGGTTGCTAGTTTAGCTAGTTCAGCCAGTTCATTGAGCGCTACCATTTTAGGGTTCTTCCTAGTTTATGGGGAGCTACCCTCCATTCAGTACTATTATAGGGTTCTTGCTTACTCTTAAGGTGTTATCCTCTAGTTCACTAAAGGTCACTTTTAAGGTCTTACCAACTTTGAAAACATTTCCCTTTCTTTAAAACTTTCTAAGGTTATTGTCAACTCTTAGGGCATTATATCCACCTTTGTTTCCTAGCCAGCTCTTAAAGCTTCATCTTTTTCTTTCAAGAGATTTTTTACCTTTTACCAAATCCCTAGTGGATCGAGCCTAGTATAGCTAGCTTTTTGTAGCTCTTCTTAGGGTAAGTTTATCTCGAGGACAAAAATGGTGTCTCTTTTTCATCTTTATGGTAAAGTTTTACTTTAACTTCACCATAAAGAGGAAACTTTACTAGAAAAGAGATAGTTATAGACACATAATTTTTTCCCCTTATTGTTTTAGAATTTCTTTTAGAATAGGGAAAGGGTCCTAATTGAAAAACAAAAGAAATTATAAAATTTATAAAAATAAAAAAATGAAAAAAAAAATAAATATTTTTCTTTTAGGTCTTAGGTTATTTCATTTTTTAGAGTCAAATTACACATATGCAATTTAATAGTTCCTAGCTATATTTAAGAATGTTAAATTTTTCTAAAAAATTTTAATATTCAAATTGCAGTTGATATTAATTAGTAAAATAAAATTAATTTAAGTTAATTGTACTTTTAAATGATATCTCAATTAGACTTAAATTGATTGATTTACAAGAAAAGTAATTTTTGAAATAATTGTGCGATTAATGAACTAGGACTCAAAAAACTATTAAATTAGATTTATTTTGCAAATATTTTTGAAATAAGTGCATTTTATTTAATCATTTTAGGATGTCTTTCATTAATCATATGATTCGAGTTTTAATTTAGCTTAAACTGGACTTATTCCTTAAAGTTGATTTAAGTAAACATAAAAAGCTTAATAAAATGTGTCTACTCATTAATGATTAAGGAAAAGATCAGCCCAGTTGGCTAAGGGGTGTTTTAACAAAATAAATGTCTAAGGTTCTATCCTATCCAAGGTGCTTAGCACCTTTTTCATTTTTGGTTACCAACATAGACACGTGTTAGCCTATAATTAGTTGATCATGTTTGCTTTCCATCCCTTTCTCAAGCTTTCCTATACTTTCTCACACTTACTTATGTGTACAGCTCACTTCATGACCTTTTTTCTTCCCTTTTTCTTTGTGATTTTATTAAATTAATGGTGAAATTGTGAAATACATTTAGAGTACTTCGCATTGATACTCATATCATTTCTAGATTCAATACTAAGGAGGTTAAAAGGTGATTCAAAAATTGAGGAAAATATGAATGCATAGATTTTTCTTTGAATGGACCAAGCTTTGTTCCTGTATCCACATTGAAAGTCAAAGCTTCTAATGGCTATTTCAAGTAAGAATGACACCTGGTCAATAGGTTTTGGCCATTTTTTGGATCTAAATAGGATTAATTTGCTTCAAAAATGGTAAAAAAATCATTTACTCGAAATCTTAACATTTCTATGGCTACTGGTGACCTTCTAAGCTAGAATAAAGCTTGAACAGCATAAAAAGGGTGTTAGACAATCGTTTTAGACATTAAGAAATCTTCCCAATACCCTTTACAAGCACATTCGACATACATACTCTCTTTATACTCCCCATCGCAGTCTCTCTCTCTGAAATTCTAGCTTCCCTAGCCACTTTCGAGATGAACTGAAGCTTTTAGGGAACTCCCTACAACAAGAGCTTTTGAATAATAGCAATCTTGCTCTTTGCCGTGGCATCCAAGCTCAAAACCCACCATTTAGGGTTTAGGTCATGGCCACCATCCATAAAATACCACTCCTAAAGCTTCTCATAGATACCCAATTTTTGCCTTCTCTATTTTATTTCATTTCATTTCAATAGGATAAGCAGTCTTAAATTAAGAAAAATATATATATATAAAAAAAAAAAGAAAATTAAGAAAACCCCAAAAGTAAGAAATTTAGGAAAATACAAAGAATTGGAAAAAATTAAGAAAAAATCACAAAAAATATAACGTTTAGAAAAAACTATAAAGATGTTTAAGGAATTTAGAAAATAATAAATTTTTAAGTAGTATAAAATAGATTTTTTAATTTAAATTTAAGAAAAGGACCGTTCGACTTAAACTTAGATTTGAATCTAGTTTAAGCTGACCTAGTCTATATGAGTAATTTAATTATACATATAGACAAAGTATAAGCCAATGACCTAATGGATAAGTACATGGATATAGTATTAGGATTAAGCATGAGGTCAAGGATTCGAATCTTAGCAAAGGCATAGAAAGCTTTTTTCTTTTTTCTTCAGAGGACATATACTGCATTGCCACGTGTTAGGGTTTCACCATGCCATGTGTCCTGATATGTATTAGCTTCAAATTGGCCAATGTTTATGTAACGCCATGTGGCATGCCACGTCAACCGCTATGTGTCATTATTGGATACGTGACACCCCAGGACTAGACGATGTGGTTGATGTGGCACCACATCAACACCATGTGAACCAACTTTCTCTCCCTTTCCCTTCTTTTCCTCTTAATTTCCTCCACTTTCTCGGCACAAAAACAACTCATACCCCTCACTTTGAATCCATTTTCAACATAAATTCTACAAGTACATACATGATTTCTTGGTTTGATCTTATTCTAGATAGGGCCTTCTTCAAATCTAATAAAAAAACAAGACTAAGTTCAATCAATTTCAAGACCAAGTCGAGCTCCAAAAATTAAAAAAAAAAATGAATTTCGGAAATTTGCATTTAATCTAAATTCAAACTTCTTCACTTACTGAGTTGATTTGGTGTATAAATAGGGGTCTTAGATTTGTTTCACAACACACAAAATCACCCAGCATTGATTAAAATCACTTACGAATACTTCCTCTCTATTCGACAATCACTTTCTCTCTCTAGCCATATCTTTCTCTCTAGAACAAGTTTTAGTTTCAAGCTCTTCGAACTAAGACCACCTTACAGCAATCATCTTCCTTCCCTAGACTACCTATAGTAACTACCCATTATAGCTGCCATACTCCATAACCCCTCTACTAATCAAAACCTTCACCACTATCGTGGCCTTTACTCAAACCACCACATCTACTATTATTCGAACCAAACCAAACCTACTACAACACTTACCAACCTCAAAAACCCTCGACTTAATTTCGCTTCAACCTCTAGTGACCACCATTAAGCTCATATAACCACCACAACCAATGTATCTACTCTTAACCACGGCCAAACAGCTACCCCAAGGCATAGCACTTTATCTACCCCCCCTAATCCTAATTAGAAATTCACGAGAACTTCTTTCCCCATTCGATTAGTTGCTTAGAACGTCTTGAATCATGCCTCGCTAACTGTTGCAATGGAAGTTGGTGACTCAACCTAACTCGATCCAATGACCTGACTCGAACTCAATTGACCTGACCTAAAGTCCACTCCAAGTCCAACCTATATGCCTAACTACGTCTGAAGTCCAAATTTTCTTTTCTTTTTCTTTTTTCTTTTTTGTTATTTAGTTGTTGTTATTTACATTGTTAGCCTTGCTATTATTATTTTTAATTGCAAATGTAAACAAAAAGAAAAAAGAGGAAAAGAGAAAAAGAAAAAGGAAAACTGAAAGAGAAAAACATAGGAATAAAAAAGAAAAATGAGAAAATGAGAGTGGTAGATTAGATAAGAATAAAAAATGAAATAAATAAATAATAAAATAAAAAACCAGTAAATTATTTTATCACTTAGAAAAATATTTTTTTTTCAAATAAACAAAATAAATTAACCCATGTTTAAAATTAGGGCACTTTAGAATTTTCCAAAAACAAAATTTTCGATTTAGGAACCTTTTAAAAAAATTTCATTAAATAACTTGAATTGGGTTAAAAACATAAATTTGACCTATTTTTCAAACTTAAAATTGGCTAACCCACTAAAATTTTTACAAAGAATGAACTATGGAAGTTTGATTTCAAATAATGAGTACGTAAGCACTCGTCTGTAAGTACGGAGTGACTTAAAATATGGAAAATTTATTTTTTCCATCTTTGTAAATATTTGTGTAAATTAATTAGATTAGTTGCATATGATATGATTAGTCATTTAGAAATTGAAAATGGGTATCATTGAAAAGAAAAATTAAATTTAGAAAAGTTAAAAAGTGGTACCCATTTTGGGGTTTAATAGGATAGCATCCGAATTTAGATCTTTGATTTTGAAAAACTTTTACAAAATTGGTTCTATCGTTTAACTAATAGCTAAGTTATAACCAATCTACCTAATTAATTATAACTTAACTCTTTTTCCCGACTTCGATTGGGTGGCAACTCCAAACAACTTTCAATATAAAAGAACCAATTTTCTTTAAACCTTAGTCTAGGGTTAGTATTAAACGGGTTGGATTTAATATTGATTGGTTTAAAGAAGACTTAATTTAAAAAAAAAAATAGAGAGGAAAAAATCAAGCTCGACATTTCTCAATCGAAAATGCCATGATGGTTGGACTCACTATACTTTAAAACCCCTAACCCAACTGCCATTTGACACTCAACAACTACTCCACACAACAACCACCACCACCCTTTTCGATCGAACTCCAATGGTTGCTCAAACCACTACCAAACAAGGTGGCATTGTCATAATACCCTCTATCCCTAATAAAATACACATGAGAATGTTGGTTCCCACTAAAAAAAAATGCTTGGAGCTGCCTGTTGAATGCTACACCGTCGTCCTTACTCTCCACCCATTTGCAGTATATGTGCGCTACATGTGATGGGTCTAACAACCTGACTTGATACCTAATTCTAATACCCTAGCATGTATCTTACTTTTAGTGTTGTTTTACCTTTTTCTTTTTAAAAAAAAAAATTAATTTGTTATCTTAAAAAGGAAAACTAAAAAAGTAATAAAAAAAAATCTTTTGTTCATTAATTAAGCTAACTTAGGAATAATAAAAAAATTAATCTTTCTAATAAACAAAATAAAATTTTCTTCAAATTTGCTTCCTTCCCTTATTTATTTATTTTGACTAAAATGCATCAATAAAGTGTATTTAAATCACTTAGGAAAATTGTTTCCACGAGTAAAAGTCCAATTAATAAACCATTTTCCAAAAATAGGATTTCCAAATTAAGACCCTTTCTTCTATGATTTTTCTCAATAAAAACTAAAATGGATAAAATAACGTAAAATTGACTGTCTTAGCAATCAAAAGAAAACAAACTAAAATTTTATAAAACAAACTACAAAAGTCTAATCCCTTAAAGCAAGTATGTACGCACCTATAGGAAACTATAGAGTGACTTAAAATATGTAAAAAAAAATTATTTTCCCCTTGTTGTGAGTAATTTTTCAATCTCTTAGTTTTTGTAAGTAGATACTTTATTTATTTATTTACTTGTAAATATATTTTTTAGAAAGGGTAAGTTGAAAAATAAAGTTAAATTTGGAAGGTTAAAGTATTACCTGTTAGGATTTAATAGGTTAGCTCTCGCATGTAAAACCTCTGGTTTTCAAAAACTATTATCAAAATTGGCTTTTTCATAGAGTAATAGCTAAATTATAACTAATTTACCCAAATAGTTATGACTTAACACTTTTCCCGACTTCGGTTAGGTGATGACTCCAAAATCATTTCTTTTTTAAATTAAAAGAAAACCTAATTTTCCTTAATCCTTAGTCAATGGTCTATATTGAATGAGTATAGTGTTCAATATAGGTCGAATTAAGGAAAAATAATGAAAAGAAAAAAATTCAAGCTCGACATCATCTTCTCCTCAAACCTACTAAGCTTAAGGCTCATAAATTTATGGTCAGGGAGTTGGCTTCTAGTGTCTTTTCCACCATTATCATTCATCCTTGATAGCTAAGTTAATGACATCATCCAATGGATTAAATGGCTAGAGCTTAACCATGTCAGTTATGCATCTCAAAGTCTACTAAGAAACCTTGTTGTTGTTTGATCTCTTAGCTCTTGCATCTCGTAATGGGTCACCAAATCTCAAACTCTTGTAAATACTCTTCAATATTATTCTATCCTTACTTGAGGTGTTAGGATGCGTGGAGCATTCTTGCTTGTAATAGCTTAGAGTGAAGCATTGGCTTATCAACCATTTCATGAGCTTCTAAGGTTGATTGGGCTCTTCTTCTTTGTTGGCTTGCTTAGCAACAAACTTGTCCCACTATGGAATTCCATACTCAACAAAAGACAAAGACGCAAGTTAGACCTTAATCTGGTCATTGCACTCATAACACTCAAGAATCTTCTTTGCTCATGGTACCTAATCTAAATACTCTTTAGGTTAGCTAATCTTACTATAGGTTGAGAGTTAAGGCTTGATATGTTATAAATCTTGGTTAGCAATTCTTAGCTCTTCTTGTCTTTTTCAAGCTCTTTGCTTGCCCCGAATTCATCACTACCTTTTTTTTCATCCTTTATAGAAGTAAGACATGTATCGACTCTATGTAAGGCGCTTTAATAGTAGTATGAAAGTAAATATCCAATATGTCTTTACGCGGGACACCTTGGTCGTCAAATAGGCAAACAACCATATAGATAGCTCAAGAAGATAAAGATGGGGGGTGGGGTGTTGTGTAACTTTCCAAACTAATGTTGCATGTGGGCAATAGTATAGGTAAGTATACCTAGTTAAGTTATAGTATAAATAAAACAAATTATGAGTCTAAGTGTCGATTCTACAAGGAACCTTATATGGGAGTAGTCTCTAATTATTTAGTAGTTGTTTCCTTAAATTATTTCAACTACCTAACTTATACGATATAGATTTAATTAAATAACTAAAGATGGGAAATTAAAAATTTCAATAACAAACAATAAAATAACAAGAAGATAAACTTAAATAAACAAAAATAATAATAAGAACAAGAAAAAAACAAATTAAATTAAATTAAAGAAGAAAAAACTTTTCCTTAGTAAATCTTTAGTGTTGTCTACTACTTAGTTCTAAGTGATTTATTTAATCTCAATCACAATATTAGACCATAGGGATTCTAATTACTAGCTAATTGGACTTGTACCTCTTAGTTAATTCCTAATCTTGAAACCTTCTCTACCTAAATCACTTCTAAATGGAGTGTCATAGGATCACATGATACTCTTGAATCCCATTATTAGGTTGCCTTAATATAGAAAAATCGAACTACTAAACATTTTAGTTAGCCAATTTTGCTTAATTATATCAATTAGTCATATTGCATGTTCTCATGAACTTTACAATAAACTTTAGCAATAATTCAATCATTAGTATATTGAATTAAAGCAACAAATAAAAACAATACAATAAGATCACAATATACAAAATCATAGATTGAATTTCGTTGATAATAAAAAGTCACCCTAGATTATAGGGTTTAACAACAATTTATTAAGAAATTAAAATAAATACATAACAAAGTAAAAAGCAAAGATGAGAGAAATCTCTTTTAATTCTTTATCCTACTGACTCTCGCACTAAAGGGGATCTCCTTACAAACCTAGGCTTATGCATTTATTTATAATGAGTAGATCTAAATTTACAAAGAAAACCTAATAAAAATAAAAGATTTAAAAATTATTACAAGTCCATAGGCTAGGTACACAGGCGTAATGTTTGAGCGTATACTTGCACTTTGTCTAAAATCTTTAAAATTCGATTAAATTAATCAACGAGGGGAACGTGGGCATGAACCATGGCGATGGTCTATAACCGTGTTCCCTCCTAGGCTTTGTTTCACACTCAAAATTCTTTCCCTTCAGTCCTTGATCAATGCTTTTGTCAAAATAAGTCTCAAAACTAGATAAAAATCCTTAAATGTTCATCAAATGCCTCTCGAAGTCCTTAAAAATGAAAATTAAACGAACTAAGCTCAAAATACTATAAAATTAACTAGAACAATAACCAAATAGCACAAAATAACTATAGAATATATATGCTAACCAATAAAAATAAAACAAAAATATCTTAAGGGCAAGATAATTCAAATTGTTCTTTGGAAAAGTATACTCTCAATTTTAAGTAGTTTTGGCAAAAATTCCTTTAGAATAAACCCTTTTTCCATAACTTAATAATGTCTTTAGAACATTTAGATAATAACTTCTAAGAACTACTAAATTTTAGTCATCAATCTAAATAATTCAGAGTTAGTCTTATTACTTAAACAAAAACTAAGCTAAAAATTAAAATAAACATAAATAAGCTAAGAAAAAGTTATAAAAATTTCATTACTCTAACTTAAGAGGAGAGGAATCTTCCCTAAACTAATTTTTAATTGAATCGTTTTTGACAAATTTCTTGTTTGATCTTTCCTTCCCCAATAAAGTCACTATTCTGTTAAATCTCTCCTTCTTTAGTTAAATCGCCAAATAATGCATGGTAAAGGTTGTTGCAACTAGCCACTTACATCTAATAAGTGTGTCAATTGACCTCGAAGACATCTTGATCTAATGACACGTGGTGAGATGTTGTTAGGAAGAGGTATGGGAGTAAGAACAGGCAAACTCAATATCTCAAGTGTGTCCATATGATAGTGGATCAAATTCGATGTTTACTCTTGATAAATTACTTGTTTGATCTTTTGTGAAATGATTTTAGCAAAGCTTCAATGTTTATCTTAAGGTTGCTAGTGTTTTGAATGAATCGAATGAGAAGATAAGCCTCTTATTTATAAAGTTTAGAGGTCAATCTTATCTGTCGGATGGCTTTAAGATAAACAATTGAGATTAAGCTTTATTATCAAAGCTTATCCTTTCCTTTAGCTTTCATGAACTTGGATATGGGCTTAAGGCTTATAATAATTAAAAGAAGCCTATTTTTTCTTTAAATAAGTCTAAAACACACTCAAGACCCTTCAAGGCCAAATAAAGCCAAATGAAGTCTAAATGAGCTTAGAAAGGCTATTTCTATGTTTACCTTTCGGACACAAGATAACCAAGAAAGGTCGAGAACAAAAATCCAATTTAGTGATCTCCATTCTAAGCCTACTAAGCCAAGTCTCACTAAAACATCCCTAATCGAGCTAATTTCCTAGATTTTGTAACTGGCTTTAGATATTGTTCTATGGCATTAAATTGGGTTAAAAGCTCAATTACCAAAATGACCCTCTATAACTTTCTTACTAATAAACCGCAAAATAATCTTTTCAATAATACTTATAATCTAGGTTAGAGAAATCACCTTAATTTTTTATAGGGAGACTAATAGTAGTAGTAGAACAAGATTGTTTAAGCTTAAAATAAGAACCCCAAATTGGAGGAGATGTCAAATAGGTATATTAATAGCTTAGATGCTCAATTTGAAGCGAGTGAAGCTAAGATTAAGAAAATAAAAAGGCATAACTTAGAAGTTTAGATAATAAATTGGGACAGCTAGCTAAAACTGTTATAGAAAGGCAACAAGGGAGTCTGCATGGAAATACTGATTCAAATCCTAAACTTGTGGGATCCAAGCAAAATTGAAAGAAGGATGAGTTTTTTTTTTAGCCAATGATGCTAAACAACAACATTCTTTGGAGGCAATCCAGGTTACATCTATTTAAGTTTTTGTTTGAACAACCAAATGTTTAAATTTCATTGTTTAGGTTAAGTTAAGTATTCTTGTGTTATTTATTGTCAGTTTCTTTTTCCCCTACATGAACAATCTTCTATCTTAGGGGAGCAGTCAGTTGTTGAGTCTAAAAGTGAATTTTCATCTTTAAAAGCAATTAGTCTCGCCAACAATGTTTTTAAATTGAAACTTGATCTTTCACAACTTAATTTATCACATTTATGATCATTCAAAGAGTGATTTTAGGTAAAGATATACAGAAATTTGACAAAATTTAGATTCACGAATTAGAGACGATCATGGCCAAAGTTATGCCCATGAATATGCCTATGATCCTCTTGGAAATGAAAAGGAAGAAAACCCAATAAATTGGAGGTTAAGAGCATTACAGTCAGGATCATGCCCATGATTATGCTTTAAGGTAAGCATGTATATCAAGCTAGGAAACACAGCTAAGAACATGTTGTGTTCTTGCTTGTAGTCATTCCATGATTCAAAAATCATGAGACTTTCTTCATTTTTTATCCTAACTTTATTCCTTTCTCTACTGCATTACAGTCTACCACATTCTCTTGCTACACAACTCATTACCCTTGCAATCTTGGTGTAATTTTCTTCTAAAATCAACAAATCTAAGGTGTGTAGAACTCGATTTACACTTGGTTTTGCTATTTTACTTGTTATTGTTGTTTAGTTAGGATTTGATGGAAGAGTACGAGATTTGCATGTATGATAATCTTTAGTTTTAGGAGTGATTCTTAAATCAATGTGTAATGGAAATTGTTGTTTTTATGTTATCGGTTAAAAATCTCTCCTAAAAGTGTGATTTTGAAGTTAGGATAAGGAAGAACATAGGGAGTTCTTGCTAAAGATGAGAATAAAGAGGGGTTGTTCTTGAATTGTTCTTGCCTATTTATGATGAATCCATGTTATTTATGTGTCAAATTTAAGGAAACACTCATATTATGCTTGTTTCAGATTATACTTAAAACTACTATGGAACATGAATTCCCATAGCATACTTTAAATTAGATTTTATGAGATTATGAACTAGGATAAAATTTCTTATGTTCTTGTTAATTGAAGGCTAGTTCATGATTTTGTATTGGTAAAAAAATTTGGTATTGTAATGTTGGAATCTTAGAATCAAGTAGATTGTGACAAGCATAAATTTCTCCCCAACAATTTTTTTTAGAAAGTAATTCTTGAATTTTTTAGAAACTTAATTGTATGATTTCATTGATTTTTTTTGTTTCAAATCATGCCTTGTGTCAAACAAATCCTTAGGAAGGAAAGCTCCAGTAGTGCTTCACAACACCTTATGATCAGGTTCATTGATGCCTAGTAGAGGAAGCGCTATAGTAGACTATGTAAGAAAGGCTTAAGGGAGAATGCAATTATGAGTTAAGAAAACCTAACAAGAGCTAATTATGATGTAGTAGTCCAAAGATACTTAGAAGTAAGAGGTTGAGATAGGCTTCTAACTATTTGTGAGTTGTCTTACTAAGAGCTCACATTAGAGTTCCTTAGCACCTTCACCTAGGATTTTGATTGAAAACGAGACCCAAAACACAATGAGATTTTGAGTTAATGGGCAAACGATACATATGCCATCGAAAGATTGCTAGTGGTCCTAGGCAAATACTTAGAAGAATTTGTCTACATGGCCGAGTTTTGTAATATGCTAAGGGGTGAGTGATGCATAAGTTTGGGCAAGGTTAAGTACAAGAGACTTGGTGTATAACCCAAGTAAGTCTAAGGCCTCCAATTTGAGAGAACCCACTCTGAGGATTATCTACTCGATTTTGGCTAAAAGTGTGACAATAAGGAAAAATTGTACAGGCATTTATCAACTTAGTTTACATTATTATTTTGTATAGCTTGGCTACACAACACTCGATCAACCTATGATCTAAAGTTCCTTGTTACTTAAGCTTAAACATAAACTAGGGATTAAGATAGATGTTGATAGGTTGACAACTAGTTATTTGTATTTTTAAGCTTAATTTGAGAGGATAGTTATCTATTTCTGTTTTTTGATTTTTTTCTTTTCAAAAATGGATAAATCGATTAGATTTGTCCTTTGAGAGCCCCTTGAAAAATCAAAATAGTTGGAGGCAAAATAAACAAAGAAAAATAAAAAAAGGTATATAAGTTGGTAGGAATTAGCCTTAATCCATCAGAAGAGCAAGGTTTTTTCCCACTGCTAACATAAAAAAAATTGGTTGAGATAGTAAGGATCGGCCTTGGTCTATCATAAAAGCAATGTGAGAACTAAGATGATAAGGATCAACCTTGGTTCATCAAGAGATCAAGGTTTTTTCCTATTGCCAACATAATCATGCTTAAATAAAGGAGTTGATTGAATTGAAAAAGCCTTCCAACAAATATACATACTAAGAAGACAATAAGAGGATGAGTTGATGTAACATATGTCACGCCCCGAAGCGGTAGAGTCGTAACAACCCCACCGTGTAAACCATCCTTAGATAGAAGTTGGCCTTACAACCGCTATATTAGACCTGATCTACACAAGGCGTTCACGACTAACCCGCTTTGAAGTAAACAGTTTGAAATTTAAATAAATCATTTATCTAAGAAAGTAAGGAAATATATATATTCACTATAATTTAGTTATTACAATTATCATTTGCAATATTTCTCCGTAATATATTTCCTAGTTATTACATTATTCAAAAATGAAAAATAATTCTAAAATAAAAACTTAGACCTTAAAAATATGTGTTTATTCTTCAATGTTTTTCCTCACTCCCTAGGATCTAGCAATTGCTAGCTTCGGAGTAGTTGTTTGCCACTTCTGAGCCAGCACCTACACGACGTCTATAGAGATGTGAGCAACCACAGCTTAATAAGTTAGGATGGAGGACTTAAAACTATACCATAAACACAACAAGGTTTTCAACTTATTAGGTGCAATGCATGTGCAAGTAAATGCCATCACACGACGTTGTCCGGCCCATCGTGAGATTAGAGAAATTGCGCTCGCTTTAATCCGGGTTGAGGAGTTGCCATTAATGCAACAGCTCACGACCAAACCTAAGCTTGTACAATGGAGACCTCGCTCCTCCCGCGACTACCTTCGAACCACTGACTTCACCCTCGTTGCGACCTCCTCTTCTGTCACTTAGTTCAATTGAGGATGAAGAAGGGACCATTATGCAATCCTGCGCTACTCCTTTTAAAGGGGTCGGTATTTGGCTGGAGAGTCCTAAGTTCCCCTAATGGGTTGCTATGCATGTCCGATTATAATTACTGGTCGTATATTTGATTAAGTCCAGTTTAGGGTGATCAATCATTTTATACAAATCATACAATACATGCTAAAGCAACAAACAGAATCATAGCATCACCCATAATCAAGCACATGCACATATTCAACTATCTAGTAAGCACAAACAAGCATAATTTTAAGCCTCCAAAATACAGCATCGTATTAATCCTAACTTACCTCGACTCCTCGATCACTTACTCGAGGTCCAACTTGCTCAGGCTATCGCCAATCATCCCTATAACACAAACATGATTTCAGTTTTTCATATAATTATTATAGGTTCATTTTATCCTATAACGCTTATTGTTATGTTTTATTTAGGGTTTAATATGCCTAATTATCTAGGTCTTAAGTCTTTTACAATTATTCTAGGTTTGAGGTTAGGTTCGGGTTTGGTTTCCGGATCAATTTCTAAATTAGGTTCTAGTTCGATTTCTAAGTAGTGTTTTATACTCTAACCCTAGAAATTCGTTTCAACCCATAATGTAAAATTAATCACATTACTTCCCGATCTCCTAAATATCATTATTACCCCTAGTTAGTATTTTATTTCACCCAATACACTTAAATCCGTATTAGTATACCGAATTCACTCCTGATGTGAGAAATTTTTACATTTTTCATATAATTACATAAATTCAAGTCTTCTATCAATTTTATTATATATCCCTATTATTTATATAATATCAATTTTCATCCTAATATTTTCTATTTATTATATTTTCAATAATTACATATTATGTATTATTACCTATTATGTATATAATACACTTCTAATATTTCTATCACTCTAATTATCATCTCTAAACATCAATTATCATTTCAAAATGTATAAATTCATCCTAAATCAGATTTTACTCCAAATTTCCCTAATTTACAAAATTAACTATTTTTCCCTATTACTCATTTACTATATAATTAACCTAATAATTACATCTAACACCTTAAATACTACAAGTATCATACTCCATCAGATTTCCACATCCTAAAACATACACTTATTCACTAAATTAGTAATTAACCATTTAATTACTTAATTAACCCTAAATTACCCATTTTATACCTCATTTTAGGGCCTAAAAATTATCTAAAATTTTCGAAAATTGATTTTTGAAAACAAGCTTCATAGCACTATTCTATATCATCTAAGTAATCTACACAAAAATTTTGGGTTCAAAACTACACTCTTAAGGTTATTTATTTCTAAATCGAAACATGCTCGGTTTTACACGATTTCTTAAGGACCCAATATCACGAGACATATTTTCATCAAAATAATATTTTTCCTAAAAACTACATACAAAAATATTCCATAATAACAAAATTCATAATTTTCTAAGAATATTTACTATTTTTAACAAAATTACATAAAATCGGGCTAGAAATCGGACTCACCGATCTGAGTGACTCCAGCCACCGCTGGCTGCCGTGGTCTTGTTGGCCGGTCTGGGCACTGTCACCACTGTGTGGTGGTGGTGGCCATCCACTCCCAGCTGCTCGTCTGGTGTGGGTTCCCTTTAAAGGCCCTAATTGTACAGTTTTTCTTATTTTTTTTAACTCAAATTTTTCTCTTAATTTTCGACTCTCCCTAATTTTCTCTGATTTCTAACTGTCCAAATGAGCTTCTGAATTTTTATTGCTATTTATAGAGTTTTAGGGTAATTATTGTGCAGTAAATTGGACAAGACAATTATCTTATCCCTTAATTTTTGGCTTTTGTGTTGTCTTAATTTAATTGGCTGATTTTTTTTTCTTATTTTTCCCAGCTGACACGACCCAATTCTGGATCATTTCTAATTTTTCCTAATTTTTCTTGATTTTTCCTTAATTAATTATAAATTTTCTTTAAGTATTTAGTATTATTTTAGCACATTTCGCGTGTTTTAAGTAATTACGCGTATTTATACCTATAGGTAAATTCATATATAGTACAAATAAATATTTCTAAATATTATTTAGGTCATTTTATAATTTTTAGTATATATATAATTTATTTCTAGCGATTCGTTAATTATTGAAATGCATTTTACGCATTTTACGCATTTTCGATAAATAACGAGTTATATACTTAAAATTTGGAATTTTTATAATCTTTTATTTTATTGCTTATTTTCGTAAATTCAAACTTACGGGGTCATTTTTACTAATATTTTTAGCTTTACTTTATAATTTAAGCTTGATCGAATCTTTCAACCGATTAAAATCTTGAGAGACTGGTTGTAGGACTTACAACATACATCCAGTTCGAGTTTTCATAACAAGAATAGTACACAACAGATTTCTCTCCTCTTACATTAGAGTGGTGAAAATCTTATACCTTTTCTTAGTTCATTAATGTTTGTTTTGATTTCTAGTTTATTTTCTATTTAAGTGATAAGACCAACTTTGGATTATTTGGATTGATTATTGAAATTTAGTAGTTCTTTAGTATTACTATTTAAGTACTCTAAGGGCATTACTAATAAAAGAATAAGGGTGATTTCGAAGGAAATTGTGAAGCTCTTTGATTTGAAGATGCATTTTTCTAAGTTTTAAGAGAAACTAATAATCTTGTCTTAGGAATATTTTATTTTGATTATTTACTTAAGGACAAACAAAAGCTTAAGTTTGGGGGAATTTTATAACCCTTATAGAGCATATACATTTTGGTGTAATTTTGTAAACTTTGATGTGGTAATTATGTTAATTTTATAAGGATTTGGAGCTTAATTGGTTATTATTTTGTTTGTAGGTATTCAAGAAGCTTTTGATAAGTTTTTATGAAATTTTATGAAATTTTAGATTTTTGACAAAGAAATGTATTGATTGAGCTACTCAAGAGAGTGAAGTTCAGATAAGCATTAAAGTTTAGAGAGTATCATGTGTAAGAACATAGCCATGTTCCTTAGCTATGTACCTTTTATCCAAGAATTTCATTAAAATATAAGAGTTGCATGTAAAGAAGAAGATTATGCCTAGAGATGATGACCATGATCCTAAGACATCAACATGTTATGAAGTAGAAAATCTAATATTTTTAGAATGTTCCTTTGTAACACTAGGTCTAAGTTCTATAAATAGATTCTTATGCTTAGTTCTTAGAAAGAGCCCTTTGAGGAAAAATTGTGTAAGGTGAAGTTACAATAGGGTTTTCTCATGTCTTTTATTTTATTTTCTTTTAATTCGATGTCATAATTTATTATTGTTCTTAGTAGATTTTTTATTGAACCCTAATTCTTATGTAACACTTGCTTTTATATTTAATCTATGATATTGCTTTTTTTGCGATCTAATTAAATCGTTTTGTATTATCTTTAATTCAATATTATTGGCCATTAGATTATTGTATGAGTCTATTATAGAGTTCGCAAGATCTTATGGTTAGGTGGACTAATGTAATTAGAAGTAACTTATTTGACTGAGATTTAACTTATTAGTTTCTCTGAATTAAGGTAACCTAATAGAAGGATTCAAGGTTTTAATGTGATCTTGAGATACTTTAGTGCAGAAGTAATTTAGATAGAGTATACTCAGGATTAGGAATAAATTAAGAGACACAAATCTAATTAATTAACACTAAGAATCTTCACGGTCTAAAACTACAATTGAGAATGGAAGTTGCATAGAATTAGGAAGTAAAAAATAGATTTACTAAGGATTATACTTCTTGTAACCTAATTAACCTTATATGTTTATTTTATTATGTATTTATTTTATTACCTTACTCAATTTATTTACTCTTGTTTATTTTCATTTAGTATAACATAATTGTTTAATGGCTTTAGTTTGACAAGTTAGATGATTGGTAGTTAGGGCAGATTGCTATAAATCTAGGGTTTCCTCAATCTTATGGTTCCATGTGGGATTGACAACTCGAACTCAATCAGTCATATACTATAACTTAATTAAGTATACTTTCCTAGGGTTAGTATTAATCCCTATATTGCTAGAGCTCGACCAATGAGTGTTTAGGTGATAGTGTTTAGGATAATTAAGGTATAAATAAGTGGTTATAGAAAGTGTTTAGGATGGTATTTAAGGTAGGATAGTGTTTAAGACTAAGTGTTTAGTGTGTATGGTAATTAAGGTAATGGTTAAGAGTAGATAACTCTTTGGAGACTTTGATCAATCAATTAGTGAGGTGGAGCTCAATTGCTCCAATAAGCAAACAAACTTAACTTCCCTTTCACTGTACAACACTACAACTTGACCAAGTACTATTCCTTCTACTCTATAACCACACAACACAAGTATCAACATAATGTCTCACATTACAAATCAAATGCACACAAGGCCTATACGTTACAATACTTACTACTTCAACACCCTTTGTCATCCTTTGCTCTTTTACAAAATTTTAAGATGCTTAATCAATCTTACTAGGATATCATAGCAAAACTCGACCAAATAAGAACAATAGCCTAAATTAGATGAATTAGGGTTTTGGATTAATGGTACATAATATCCTACAGAGTTGTTCAAATCCTATAAATTTCAAAAGATCCCAAATGAAACTAATTCAATTCAATTATTGGTCTTGTATGGTTCAAGATTTCGATCATGGGCATATCATAGTTTTCTAGAGGTGAGAGATGTGGTAGCTTATGAAGTTGCTTTGGAGTAAATTCTAATAATGATGGTATTATGCATGATAATTGGGTAAAACTCAACCCTTGAAATAGGGATGACAAGTTCTACTAAGATGTGAAACTTTAACAAAAAACTGATTCAAGGATTTTGACACAAACATGTACCCAATAATTATTAGGATGTCATTGAGTTGACTTATGTTAGCCCATTAATCAATAAGTTCGGTTCAGGTTAAATTAGTGTAACATAAACAAGACTGATTAAATTATCTTATCTTATTGAGCCATATTATCGAGTCATGAGGTGTCTTAATAGGTGAAGTTATCAAATGGGGTACATACTAAGTTACATGAATAAGGAGTAGTATCAATGGATTTTCTTAGTAACCCTTTAACCATATTCAAAACAAGAAGTGAAAGTGTCAAATTTTTTACTAGGGGCTTTGTTGATATAAAATAAGTTTTAGTCATTGATTCTACTTAATCAACTACATTATAAACTATATAAGTTTATAAATTTGAAAAAGAAGATCCAATTACATAGATGCAATAAGTTTAATGTATATTATGTGAATTAAGCAACTATTTTGGACTCTATATTTGAATCATGTCACAATTTTAACCATAACTTTATATAACAATAGTGATATCAAAATATGTGCACGTCGTAGGAAATATACCCATTATATTTACCTTATGAGTGCTTAACTCCTATATCCTTAATATTGAGCATTTCAACCCTAAAATCTTAAGGAAAAAATGTGCTCGAAACCATATATGGGAGTAAGCAGGTAACTCTATCATATAGGGTACCTACTGAAACTCTGTTCAATTGAATAGGTTCTAGGTAGGTAATTAAGGTCATAAGGTAGATTCTAAAATTTTTTGAAACCTATTCTCATAGGGTAGGGTTTGGATAAGAAATCAGGGTACTCTATACTCACTTTAAAACTTGTACATTGAAGCATGTAAGATACAGGTTCTAAGGTCCCTACCCTACAACATAATTAAATAAAATTAATAAATAAAAAAAATACTATCTCGTTAAAATAAAGCAAGTCTAACCTATTGGAAACCCCAAAACTAAATGCTTGTCAATCCTTTCCCTTCGATCTTTCACCTTAGTTTTTACTCCATTATTCTTTTCTTTCTACTCCTTTTTTTACTAAATCCATTATTTGGTAAAGTTCGAAAAAGGGAATATAAGTTCTTAGTTTCTACTTTTAACGCTACGTAAAAGTCACAATGTATATCCATTACTTGTTTTCTATAGTGGGGTAGTTTCCTTATTTATGTTTGACAAAAGATTTGGTATTATTTTTAGAGTAAAATTTGATTTTCTTAGAGTATAGAGAGATTATTTTACTCATGTATGTACCTTGTGGAAGAAGAATATCTTAGTTTAAATCTATGTTTTGTTTCGTTTTCCATGTTACATGTTCATTTTCCTATGGTTAATTGTTTAATTCTACATTATCATCATATCCATAATTATTGAATTATATAATCTTCTGGATCTTCTATTCACATATTAATAAACTTTGTAGATCTCACATTGAGTATAATATTTACTAGCTTTTATTATTTTATTTTTTTGAAAATATTGTGCTTATTTCCTTAAATATCTTTGTAATGTAATTATTACAAAGTGAATGTTTTGTATAATGTTTCTGTAAGAAATCATTCATAATAATAATGGTTAAAGAACCATTGAAAGAAAGAAGAATGTCGAAAATAAATCTCAATAGACTCTATTTATTGGTGTCATTTGAAAAATTGATTAAATTAGGCAATTACTTTTGAAAAAACAAAGGGTTAGGTTTGTTTTATATTTTGAAAAAAATAGCCATATTGAAATTTATAAGGAAAATAATAATAAAAAAAATCTCTAAGTTTTACAAGACACCTTATATCCTATACAATCTATGTACTACAAGGTATAAGGTGATTCCAAAGTATTATGAGGTGGGGTACAGGTAGCAAAGCTTTGGAATCGATACCTATAGTGTTGGGTATAAGTAAGGATTTATACTTTACTTACCTTGTATCAGCTCATCCCTACCCTTATATGACTATTTTGCCCTTGAAAAAACAATTAAATTTTTAGAAAAAGGAGAAAACATTAGAGTATAATAAAATGTTAAAAAAATGAAAATAAATATAAATATAAATAAGGATTTCTCTTTTTTATTGACTTTTCTACTATTAATATTTTTCAATTACTTTATATAAGGGAAAAAATAGAAAAATAGGGTCTGAAAGAATATTTTCTAAAGGTGTGGTTGTATTAATGCATAATTTAAAGATAGAAGTGCTAAGTGTACATGGTGTGTTTGCAATTTACTCCATTTATTATTTTATTCTAATGATACAATAAATGCATATATACATAACCATGCACAAACATTATACATTATTATGATTATCATGACCTAACAATATCGTTGTTGTAGTAGGTCACTGTATACCACATAAAGATCTACAATCAACCCCCTGTTGAGTATAGGCCTTTCTACGACACATAAAGCTCCTTTCACTAAATGTTACCACTAAGTCCATAGATATACAATATCGAGCAATTTAACTAAAATTTACCCTTTATATGAAATAATAAAGTAAAAGTATGGATATGTATAATTCCATACCAAAAAGAATATTACAACATGAATGTAGTTCTTATAAGAATTTGCATTAGGAAATTCTATCTAGGATATGAATTGAAAAAGATAAATAAATATCTACAAAATGATATTACAAAATTCCCTCTTTTCTCCCTAAATGCATTGTCTTGTTTCCATACGAGACTCACCTTAGGCATTCCTTTGCCTGGATGGACAAAGATGTGATCTTTTATCAAAAGAAATCTATTGAGATTTAAGCTTACGTTTAGTGAGATAAATCTCCTCTTCAATACCGTAAAACAAATTTTATTTAATGCACAAACATATGAATACATGAGCAATCAATATACTAACTAATACATGTAGCGACTTAAGGACTGCATGCAACTCAGAATTACACCTCTTGTAGTCGAGGTTAGAGATGATTAACTGACACAAACCACAACCAGCTCCTAGCACCTAAGTTTTTATACCAATCATACTATTGTGCTCAAGTCAAAACAAAATCATATATATATATATATATATATATATAACTTTTACACGGAAAGTACTTTATCTTTTATGTCTTGTACTTTAAACCAAAATTTCCAAGCATAGCGATATAGTGACCTCTGTAATCCACAATCATATACCCAATACAAAAGCCACAAGATACAGCCCTTTACTAACAATTAGCATCCTCTAGCACCTAATAAGCCCATTTGCTCAAGATAAAGACTCAATAATATAATGATGGCATAGTGATGCTTAATCTTGCAAGATGCTCTCCTCTTGAGAGTCCATTCCCATCTTCTACGTAAGGTGGCAATTAGTATAGTATGATGCGATAATGAGAAGTGCATGATTTATTGAATTCCTTAATCGAATATTTACTTAATCTAGTTTTCATAGGGATCAGACAATTTCATTCTATACAACTATATACATATATTATCACAAACATTTATATTACTATCTTATTAATAAATCATAGCACCCAATCACACCATCATACACATACATTTCCCATAACCTATAAGCATCATTTACATTACAAGCAAAATTAAGTATAGAGTCATCAGGAATTACTCACTCAGCCATGCGAATTAGTTGTAGTAATATGAGGGCAAATTGTCTCCAAAAGCCGAGTCCCCTAAACATTGCAAATATGATACTATAAGGATTTGAAATAGAACATAGAAAGTTAGGCTAAAACCCTTTAAGTTATATTTTTAACTAAGTTTTGTATTTTTCTCGGTTTTACTTAAAAGTTTAATCGCGTATAACTTTCTCATTTTAAATCCGATTTTTATGATCTTATAGTCAATCTTCATCTTTTTTAGTGTAATTTAATGTGGTGAGGTTAGATTTGTGAAATGAGACACGCAATTCTATCTATAGGTCAAAACAGTAGCGATCCTTATGATTTGGAGTACTTTTGGGCTTTATTTGATTGTTAGGCTTTTTGATATCTTATGAAATCTTTTAGGCTGAAGCTTAGGATTTCATTCTAAGCTTAAAATACTCCTTAAGGTTAGATTTTCAACTTTAATTTACACTCCTGGTGCTAACAACAACTTTTTGGGGTTTCATGTGGGCTTAAGTTATCAAATAGGCATGTTTTTTATCCAAATAAAAAATAGTCACTTTGATGAGCTTAGGGAGTGTTATGTAGGTTTCTTAAAGGTCTCAAAATGACTCTTAATGGTGGATTAAGTTGCTGGTTAGAAAATTGATAAAGGCCCAACTTGGAGTTTAAAGCTTGTTTTGAAAGTTTTAGGCTTTATACACTTATTATACTTACCTTGGTTAGTCTTTCCACTTTGTTTACTTTCTTTTATTATATTTTTAAGTGGCTTTTAACATGGTTCCAGATATGACCATGGTGAATCAAAAGGTTGCTCACTTAGTTTTTCAACTTGTTTCATCATTCCTTAAGTTCAAGGGTGAGATCATGAACCTATGTTACTTGTATTCCATTTTTGACTTAACTTCCCTTCCATTAGATAATTATTTAACTTATACTCTACATGGAAATAATAGATCTCATACTCATCATAACTTCCATGCTATAGTTCATATCTTGCAAAGTTGATTTATTCATAAAAGCGTCATGTAATGAATTTTCCTTTACCTAAGACTAAGTTTGAGCATGTTTAACTTAATAGAAGTGAGAATAATATTTAAATGACCCACAAACACTTCACATCCAGCATGATATCCTCTCTTTCAAGCACTCATTTCATGATTTTCTCAACTTAAAATCTTCAATTCTAAGTATTAAACATGAATTTTTATATAACACCAACTTTACATGCTCATATTTCAACTTTCATATAAGAGTTTTATAAGCTTACTTCTTAAAGTAGTCTAACTATTTCATCAACTTGTGATCATGCTAATATCTTCTTGAAAACATGTCATATTAGATTACTAACACAAAAAAATAACTTACTTGTCCTTAAAGCAAAAACAAGGTGATTATGCACTAAGTATCCACTCATACTCCTTGTTCTCCCTTCTCCTTCTTGCAACTTTTTTGGAATCTTGAGTTTTGATATTTAAAATGGGGGTTTTGGAGATATTCTAGAGTTCCTAAAAGTGACTTTTGAAGTTAACAAATGAAGATACAAAACAAGTTTTGTATCGTAACCAAGGAAGCAAATAAGTGGTGGCAATGTTGGGATTTAGTAGGGTTGTGTTTTCTCTTTTATTTTGTGTTTAAAGTGAGAGAAAAAAAAGTGAAAATGAAAGTGAAAGTGAGAGTAAAGAGAGAGAGAATAGTTGGTTATGTAAGGAAAAGAAGTGTGTTCAAAAAGTTTTGATTTGTTGTTTTGTAGTATGTATAAATGCCAACTTTTGACAAGACTAGATAATGTAAGCATTAAGGAGTGAATAGTAGTGTGTAAGACAAATTGATTAATTAATGAAAGACAAAGCATATCCTCCCTTACTTAGCCTTTTAGAACTGGCCATATAGGCCTCCTTTTTGGCATGGTATTGTCTTATCATTTAATTAAAAGTTAAACACATAAAATAATGTGATAACTTATTCATATGTAGTATAAGTTACGGTGATATAAGGAAAGTGTCTTACTACTAGTTTTTGATAAATTATCAGTTGATAAATGATTTCAACTCTCAATTAATAAACTATTTAGGGTGAGTGGTTGGTTTACTTATTCATGTGTACAAGTTTTTATGCATGAAGATAAGGAGATTGTTATATAAAATTATTTTAGAGTTTGTTTCTTAAATTGATTTGTAAGTTACGATTTAATTTTTATAAAATTATGAAATTTTCTAGAGTTAAATAAAATTATTCAAATTAAATTCTCAATCAGGTGCTTAGGGTTACAAATCCTTAATTGTTTTAGGATTTAGGGTTTTAGGTGACTTAGGGTCTGCAGTTCTCGTATTCGAGTTTTATCAATAATAAATTTTCAAATTGAAAAACTAAATTCGTTTTTAAATGTAAACTTAAATTCTTAGTTTAATTGATCCTTAAAAACGTTCGGGAAGTACTCTAAGTTAATTCACAAACTTGCTAAAAAGTAGGGTCTACAATGATTGTAGCTATTATACATTATAGAAGTTGTATATGTGTGATACATTATTGTAATTGCTAAAATTATCTAATATGTAACACACATAAAATGCATATATGTATTTATTAGGTGACGATATCATTACGTGTGAAATCAATAACACCGAAGAGGGGGCTAAGAAAAAAAACAAAAACAAAAAAACAAAAAGGATGAGTGAGCGAAATACCATTCATTATTTATTAGCAATGAGCCCTGCCCTCTTTATAAACTAATTCCCTAAAAATTAGGAAGATATATAGAGATTAGAGTGATGGACTTATTATTTATGTAACGGTATGAAAAATAGAGTCTGTGGTTGCTTGATGGGTGATGAGTTTATTGAAATTATGATAGTAACCCCTTATAGTTTATAATTATAACAAGAGAGATAGTTTGTAGTGAAATGGCATATGATGAAATATTATTAACAAAATGTGAGCGTGACACTCAGACCCTCTATTGGCTTTATTAATAGTAGTATATGACTTACTAATAACTAATAAACCATACTTAGTATATTAATATTATCCTATTCTAGCTATATATAATATTTTTCCACATCTATTGTAATAACTTTATTTTTACTATACATGTATAACGTATGGTTACACATTATCAAACATCATTGTTTGAGGAACTTAATTTGACGAGTTAATTATCCCAACGATGCAAATCATATTCGTTTTTTTGTTTTTCCACCCCACCCCATGGCTTGAGTGAAAGAAACAGAGATAAGCATCAAAACACGATTTATAATTATAATGCTCAAAGGATTCACAAAGAGCTTTTGGTGCTGCATGAGCCCCACTAAGATTATACCTAGCTATAAATACTAATTGCAATATTGCAGAATTCGCATAATTAGGGAATATATAAAGGAAATAAGAAAAAATGAAAAAGAAAAATGATCATTTTAGAGAAATAAGAGTTTATAATGAACTTATCTTAAATATCGAAAGCTATTCCCTGGTAGAGTTTTAACATGTTAGATAATTTTCATAGTTAAATTATCCTTTCAAATGTCCTTGTATTTTAATATACTTTTATTTCCTACATATATTTTTTTTATGATGAGTACCTTTGAAGCCAAATATAACCTAAATGATTATGTTGAGTCAACGAAGGGGCAACAGAAGGTGCTTGTTCGAACGGAAAGGAGGATATGCTAATCTTAAATGATTGGAGGGCAAGTTCATAGTCCAGGTCCAGGAAGATTGAAACTCATAATTACTGCCAAGTTAGAAAATCAAGCTGCGATTGGTATTACTTCTTAGCATTATATATACATATAACATTATATCAAAATTATTTATATCATTAGACATATAATCTCAACACCTGATTTTAACGGGATATATATAATATCAAAATTGATCCAACACAGCAGATCAGTCTAACGACCTTGTCAAAACTAATCAAGTCTGGTCGACTACCACTAGGATCAGACAAACCCAGTCAACCGAACCTCCCAAACATTAGCCAAAATCTGTTTGCACTCCCAAGATTCTTTTACTCATTTTGTATAATTCTTACTATTGTATATATAAATAAATATATACATATATGCATTGTCATGCTAATTTTAAAAAATCGTCGTATAGGTTTCAACTCAGTCGTCTTAATGTCCATGTCTTTTGTTTATGTCTTATGTGGATTAATCAAAGAGATTGAGATATATCATGGATGTGACTAATGTGCTCATTGAGGGGGGGGCATGTCAGAGACATAGCAACCCAATCTGATTAGTGATTTCAAATGGAGGAAGCATGGTCACATGGGAAAAAGGCAAATAAATAGCATTACGTTAAAATAATCATGCAGAAACGATAATAGGCATCGATAGCAAGAAAACGAAAAAGATAATAATCATGCCAATCATTATTCGAGCTTTTTACAACCCAACAATAGAATCCATATAAATTTAGAAACAGAGAAAGTGAAACTTACTCTTTGCATAATGTCAAAAAATATTTTGCTGCTGTGTCCAGCCTTTCGCCTTTGCTTAACAAAAAGGACAGGGCCGAATGTTTATATTTTTTTATAAAATAAATATTAATATAATTTTAAATCCGAATCCCTAATTTTGTATGATTATGTACCCATCCATAATTAGCAAGACGGATAACCATGCAAATTGGCCGTGTATACGTCATGCATGATCCAATCTCCAATCCACACAAATTAGCCAAACTTGTATTATTGCTTAAGACTTCACTGATGCATGCATCTATCAATCCTATTCCCTAGGGCATGTGATCGCATGTTTAACCAACAGAGATTTTGGCCGAAATAAGGAAAGAAAAAAAAAAAAAGAAACACAACTAATCATCATTTTATCTTTTTTGTTATTTTTTTTTTTTTAATATTTCTTAAGGCACAAAATAAATAAATGACGACAGGTAAAAGAATCTTTACAACTAGTCCGACATGTATTCATAGGTTGGATTAAATGCCCGATAAAGTTTTAGTTAGTTGTCATGTTTGTAATGTTTATCAGAAATTCTGCGACTAGAAAAATGCATTGTCATTATATTTCGCCATTAACTAATAGAACATAGCTAAAAGAGGTTTTATCCAAAGAATTCCTTTTCTTTTTTCCCTTGTGGGAGCTATATTTATTCATGCTATTTACTTTATTAACAATAATGTTGAAGATGCTGTTTGTCAAATGTTGAAAATGAAAAACAATATGTCATGCTTTTTCGTGATGTTTATTGATTCCTCCTACTCATTTCTTTTCATGCACGAACAACTGCAGCTGGTAAAAATGTCAGTGTAGGAAAAATTAGTAGATTAATTTATTTAGTTTGAAGCTTTGTGTGTTTCGTCATATGTTATGGGATTATATTTTTGATAATGATGTTAACCATCCCTATGAATTTGTAAGTTATACTTATATCATACTTTTTCAATATATAGCAATTAAACCCCTTCTTTTACCTACATGGATGCTTATTTGGCATCAAAACTGACCTACCATCAACATATCATCATTATCAATAAAGTTATTATAATTATATTTAATGATTAACTAAATTAATAAAACTTTATAATAAATATGGAAAAAGTTAACAAAAAATAAAAATGTTGAATTTTTTTGAAATATCATCCCACTTTATATATATATATATTTGTATTATTATAGAGGTGTATATAATTATTTAATTAATTAGCTAAAATGAGTAAAAATTCATAAAAATAAAAAAAAAAAAACGGAAAAAACATACAAACAGTTAAAAAAAAAAAAAATTCAACCAACCCTTAGGTCCATTGACTCATGTTAGACCCGATTAGATAAGGTGAGCACTGCTGGAATCATACAATTTATACTTTTTCTAAATTGAATCTGATATTACGTTTTGTCTTTTTATTTTTAAGTTAAGTCTAATTGTATAATTCAGTTTATTAATTTTCCAAACCTTAAAAAAGGGTTTGATCTAATTCGATGCCCGATTGAAACCGTAATTACAAATATATTACTGTTTTGAGTATGTATTTCATGAGATGCGGTTGGCAAACGTGAAGCCGTGACTTGAGGATTTAAGTTTCTTTTAGTTTTATATTGTCAGCTGCTATGCAGCGATTCCTTCCGTTTATCAAACACCGGTGCTATTGGTTTTTAAGTCCTATGCGATGTTTTTGTCCTGATATTTGAGTCTCTTAGTCACACACTTGTAACCGTTGTTATTTCATTATATATATTTGCGTTGGTTTGGTTTATTAAGTCCATGCCTCTGGCTTGTTGCCAAATCTTCTTTCATGCTATGTTTCTTGGTGATTGATGGTGTGCTAAATAGATAGTAGGTCATGTTACTCGGTTATGAGTCAATTTAGTAGTATGTAAATATTAATAAAATATTGATATATATTTAGTATACAAATTACTCATGGCAATGATTTTGAAAAATAATCCTATCATTAATATTCATGTAAACATGTTATTGATATTTATATGTTATGTGTATATAATATATGATATGTAATACTTATTAAATCTTTTTTCTGGCTATGATTAAATTCTCATATAACTTTAATTGCCATTTTTTTCCCCTAATAAGTCAATTGTTTAGGTTTGGCTTACTTCCTTAAATTGAACCGTAGACCCATTTCATATGTTCAAATCAAATTATCACCCAAACCATTTCCAAAAAATCAATTTTCTTATTTAGGTTAATTTACAACTTACTCGAATTTTTTTGTCTAACACTATAATTAAGTATTTACGGCATTCTAGCTACCCCATGGCTAGGGATGGCTAACATCCACCACTCGAAGGTTTCATAATCCCTCTAAGTGTGCTTTATGACCACCTTTACTAGCTTTTCTTTAAAAAGAAAAAAGAAAAAGAAAGAAGAGATGGATAGAGAGAGTAAGCTTGACCCCTAAACAAGTGAGTTAGTTGCAATCCCATGAACTTTTTTAATTTTTTTTTCCTTTTAACCTAACCACCTATCAAGCGATCCACTTTCTTTAGTGGGTTGTAACCCAATTAGATATTTGTGCTCGTTTTATATGTTAAATTTTTTCCTTTCCTCTTATTTGTTTTTCAAATTTTTATTTAATTCAATTAACTAATGTAATTATTATAAGTATAATGATATGTATGCAGAGTGAAATGATATTATTAAAAAAAAAAAATCAGCATTTCCTCTGTTTTTACTTCTCTGAGTTTAGTTTTGCTTTTTATTGATTTTAATTAATTAATAAATATTTTAATATATAAATAAAATTATTAATAATGTTAACATGGCAATGAAACATTAGTTATAGTATCATGCAACATCCAAGTAAGTGAAATAAAGGGTATAAATGTTATATTTTGAAAAGGTGAGGTAATTTAAAAAGATAATAAGGGTCTTTGACACAAACTTACATCTATACTTTTCATTGGATGTTCGTGTATTCATAAACCAAACCTTATATGATGGATTTAGTGTTATTGATTTCAAGCAAGTCGACTTAAAGCTTTTTAATGGATTGTAGATTTATGATAATAGTACGGTGAATGACGAATGTACGGGTTAAAAAAAATTATGAAAAACACTGAAAGGTTGTCAAAAACTTACCTCAAAAAATGAAACCAAAAAAATTTACGCATTCAATGGGTGTCATACATCCAATAGATAGGTCCCATTCAAAAACTTTATAATCAAAATCTAGAGGGTAAATTCGGGTAGAACTTTTCGTACCTACTTAACGCCAGTCACATTGTGTGTGTGTGTGTGTTTTTTTTTTTTTTATGACAACACCTAATTCCATTGTAGTGTTTAATTTAAGCCACAACTAGCAGGATTTCGCACTTACAATGTGATTGCTTAATAAACTATAGTGTTTTTATTATTATGTTTTAATTAACAAATGTAGTTTATAAAATAGATAGATGAGAAAAAAGACCAATGGGTTAATAAGATTATTGGGTTATTTTTTTCTTGATGAAATGAAATGCAAATTCAAAAATAAAAGTTACGGTTAGTATAGATGATATATTTACTTTGACACCTTCAATTAAAAGGTTCTTTTTGTTCTACATAAATAATTAGTTAAGAACCATTTCATAGATTCAAAAATAAAAATTATTCATAATGACTAAAGATACCGAAAAGTAGTTATCTAAGGCTCTTTCCATTAATAACACAGATAGGCTTCAGAGTTGATGTCATTTAAATGCCTGATTTCAAATAGAATTTACTCCGATGCTTATTAGTTATTATTATTAACTTAGTGACTAAAGAACAAAACCATATGTCATATGTGTCTACCATGATAAATCACCATAATTATAGTCGGATGGTACACGAACTCCGCTGCTGAATCACAAAATTATCCATATAATGTCCACAAAAGCTGTATGTCAGAATCGGAGTCTGGAATCCCAAGGATCTTTCCTACGAACAACATAATACCTCCGTAGATCTAACATCAGAAAGAGCGAATCCCCGTGTTGTTCCCATGCAGACGCAACGGACTCCATGCAGACGCAGTGAGCAAGCACAGATCTTTCCAACCAAGTTTAAGAGTGCCGTTGTCTTCCACCAATGTGTAACCATCGCAAGAGAACATCCCCAGTAGGAGGGTGGCCTGAGTGGCGGCGTTCCCCGCCAGCGACACCCCTTTGAACCCCGACTGCTGAAGCTTCTCCCTCCAGTTGTTGAACTTCAACTCACCGCTCCTTGAAGGTCCTCCCACCGCCAGCACGTTTCGTATCTCTCGTGAAAGCAGCTGCTGCTCCACCACATGTCTCTCCTCGCTCTCTTCCCCGTAACTCGCTCCCAGCGAGTCAAACAAGGCCGAGTAATAGTGAATCGCCTCCACGAACCTTCCCAGGAATGAGCCAGCGTGGCTCAGGTCCTGCTCCACCACTGTCACAACCTTCGGAGCCAACCTGAGATTAATGAACATTATATTAATTTAAAAAAAAAAAAAGGAAAAGAAATGAATTGTGGATGAAAAGGAAAGGAATGGCTGAAGAGAGCTGATCAAAATCTACACAAATGGAAACAAAAAGAAAAGCTTTGTGGAAAAAGATGGAGTTGCTAAGTTGGACTTGGACCTTTTGTTCTTCCTTTTACGAAACAATCCCTCAAAAAGTGAAATCGAATCCGATCAACTTTTCTTTGTTTTGCATTGTAATTTGCGCGAAATTAAAAGCTTTCCAGTTTCCACCAGCATAAAAAGAAACCAATAATAAAATTAACATAGCTACAAATACTGAAGTAGAACCATTATTGGAAAGAGAGGAAAAGAAAAAAAAAAAAAAAAAATTGACACCGTAGGTGTTCTTTCATCAATCCCACAAAATGGAAAGAGGAAAATTACAAACCCCCCACTGTAGCAAAGCTGTAACGAGCCTTTTATTGTTTCCAAATGAAGAAGAAAAAGGGACGATTGTACTTTCGTAAAGAATATAAAAATAAAAGGTAAAAAACTAACTAGAGAGCTAGAGACTAGCTAGACTGGAGAAAAAAAAAGAGCAAGGCATCGGGATTGCACCATACATAACACAGCATAATGATTAAAAAATTTAATGGTTACACGAAAAGTTGCACGTACCTTTGCAAGAGCCACAAGGTATTGACATCGGAACCGGTAACGTCGTAAAGCGAATGCTGCAACCAGTGAACAGCCAGGGCCTCCTTCTTGCTCACGTTAAGACGGTCGGGGTCCAAATTCCCCACCCTCTCCGCAACCGGACAAAATTCCAAGGGGAGCCCCAGTTTGTCTGCGAAATCCGCCAAGCGCTTCCCTGTGGCCTCCAGGGCCTCCATAGATGTTCCCAGTCCCGTGAGCCTCACATGCGGTGGGCCCCCAGGCCTGGACGCCAAGATATGAAACAAACCGGGCCACTGTAGCCCCTGCATGATGTCCAGATCTATGATGTGTACTCTATCCTCCCTTTCGAAGGCTTCCTGAATTGCCTGATTCGCCGTGAAGTGAGAGAACTTCACAAAAGGGCTGATCCCATTGAATACCTGGAAGGCCGATGCCATTTTCTGGGTATGTGGCACCGAGGGAAGCGAAGCGTATATGCCCAGACAAGAGCTTACTAAGCGAGCCGACATGGCTTCGGAAAAGTATGCGGCCACCCGCTGCGCCGATGTCCCGAAAGGCGTTGACAACTCAGATACTTCCAGGAGCATTTGCTTGGCTTCTTCGTAGTTCTCGGCAGAGACTGCTTCTGCACATCGCAGGAGCAGTGTTAGCAGGTGCAGGCCTTCCTCGTCCTTCTTCTGCTGCTTCATTTCCTCTTTCTTCTCTCTCGCGAGTGCCGCAGCATCTGGAACCGGCTCTGCCAATGCCACTTCTGGCGATTGGGAAGATTTGTCTCGATCCTGGGGATCACTGTTGTTTGCCGGAAGCTGAGGTTGTTGTTGCTGTGGCTGCTGATGATTAAGCAACGTCGACGGCATTGGCGAATTCCCGCTCCAGTTCGCATAAGGAACCGGGGAATTTGAGAACGGAACAACCGAGTCCGAAAGCGAGTAGGCCGGGATGTTGTCAAGTCCTGATGATGAATTGTTGGGACCGGGTCTTTGGGGCTGAGGTCTCCTGTCTGGGAAAGTAGGAATAGGTGGCGGGTCAGTCAGACAGCGGAGTCTGTATTCCAACACCGATGCAAGATTAGGGTTGCAAGGGTAGATGATCTCCCTCACGTTTTGTATGAGTTGTGGGATGGAGACGGAGGTGGAGCTGTTGATAAGATCCTTAATGATCCCATCAATCCATGCCAGTGCAGAGCTTTCTTCTGCCATAGAAACACCGTTTGTTAGCGGCGGTGGGGGCGGTGGGTTGGAATCAATAACTGTGGAGCTTGGAAGGCCCCCGGCGTTGCGGGTTCTTTGTTCAGGTGGAAATAGAGGCAGACCGGAGAAGACGCAGAGAGCAGGCGTAGGAGGAGGAGGAGGAACAGGAGACGGAATTGGTTGGGATTGCGTGGAGGGAGGCAAGAGCACGTCCAGGAAAGGTAAGTTTGGGGACGTAGTGCTGGGTGCAGAGGATAAGAACACGGGTGACGTCAGAGGCAAGTTGGTTGAAGATTGCATTTGCATGATAGTGGAGTGGTTGGGGGTGGTCGTGGAAGTCAGATTTTGAATTTGTGAACACTCCCGGTTATTACAATTATTAGCAGCTATAATATAATTCCCTCCGGTACTTATGCTGATGTCGGAGACTGTGAGGGGATTGGTTGTGGCTGTGGCAGTAGTAGTGCTCCGCCGTGAGAATCTCAGATAGTCTGCTCCGTCGTTGGTTTGCACATTATCCAACTCCGAGGCCATCCTCTTCCGAACCATCCTGCCACCACCGAGGCTCGTATGTTGCTGCGACGACTGGCGACCTCGTTGGAGAGAGGTACAAAAGAAGGGGTTGCCGTTGTTGCTATTGTTGGTAGTGGTGGCCGTCATGGGTGTATTATTGGAAACAGTCGTGGAAAGGCTTTCGTTAAGACCTATACTGCTTATGTTGTTGTTGGTGCTGTTGCTATCATCATTGACGGGTAAAGCGCTGTTGTTAGTGGTGGTGGTAGCGGAGGTAGTGGTATTAGTACTACCATCGTCCGTCAGCGACGCACATGCAGCCATGAAAGTGAAAGAAACTATGGATTCGGTTTTGGGATGTGGTGTTGATCTTCATAACCGTTTGAGATATAAAAAGTAAAGGAGTATGAATGAGTACGAGAGAGTAGAAGAAATCAACAAAAGACTAGGAGACTAGGCACAGTATGCACATGAAGTGTTCCAAATCCAAATAGATAACGGCGTGTGGATTGGGACAGAAGGCTTTGGGATTCTTTCTCTCTCTCTCTCTCTCTTTCACACAATTAAAATTTGTACTCATAGCTTAAACACAGCACAAGATAACACGTTCTTCTATATTTCACCTTTTTTATCAGTGGGATATTAAAACTAGGTGGAAGCTATGTGATTTGGATGCATATGAGTTTTCGCAAAACCAAGGCATAAATAAAGGAGGATACGAAGAGGCAGGTCAGATGGGTGGTTGTGGGGATGGTGGCTGTTTGCTGTCCGTCTGTTTCCGGATGGAGGATTTCACATTTTAACTCAACAACAACAATAATAATAATAATGATAATGATAGTGTTGGGGTTGAGACTTGGGAAGGGAGAGGTGAGGGGAGAGGGGGTTTGGTCTCTATCTCTCTCTACTAACACTATAGTCGCTTTTGAGAGTGGTGCATACTATATATATATGCAAAAATGTATGCATATGTGCACGGCACAACAACATGAGCGTGGGAGGAGGAAGGTAATTATAGGAAAAGGGTAGCCCTCTCTGGTTGTGAGTGAGGATGAGAGAGAGAAGAAAAAGGGTGGTGCTACAATTACAAGTGATGTTGGTACTGGGGGTGGGCTGGCAAATCAATGGCAAAAGTGCAAGCAGGAAATTGATGTTTAGTAGTGTAATTAACTGTGCACTTTGGAAATGATAGGAGGGGTGTGGAGTTTGTGTGTCGTAGCATGTTTGACTTCTTCGCAAAGCTAATTTAGATAGAACGACCATAACAATGAACCTCGACACCAGCGACATCGAGAAGGCAAACACGATTTGCGGTCAATTTAATTATTTATTAAATTGGTATTCTCTGTTTCCACGCTGTTCCTGCTGTCGACTAAAATCCGGCGAACATCTTCAAATCATTCCATCCCATGCATTTACTTATTTAAAAACAAAAAAAAAAAAAAAAAAAAACGAGAATGATTTCCCAACATGATGTCCTGTATGGAATATTATTCATTTTTTCATTCAAATAAATTTCGGGTATGCTAAGGTTGAGCCACAATCGATGAGATCTTGAGATACCGACGACTTTCATGTGGAACTTATGAATTATCAATTTTGGAAGATACAATGTAATCCCCAATATTTAGCACAAATATGAACTAACTAAATGAGATACATAATGCTGAGAAAAAAAATACGATTTTTTACTACTTTTTTATGGTTTTATCGAAAAGAAAGCTCAAAAACTTCGCAACATAGAAACTTCGAAATACCTTTATAACTTTATCCTTTCTAATTTCTAGTGGAGAAATTCTTTTGATGACATTGCTTAATATGAATATAAATAGATGTACACTTCTTAATTTTCTTAATACTTACCATAATTTTGGAAAAATCAATAAGTAGGTCTTGGATTCACTTATTTTTACTATTATCTTTCATTTAGCTTACGATAGGTAAAAATTTTTTTTTTTTTAATGAATTGCATTAGCATTTTTATGTTTCATAACCATAAAAAAAAAAAAAAAATTGTACAACTTTTAAGAAAAATCCTAAGTGTCAGGACAGAATAAAATGTGTTTGTAAAAGTCAGTATTTCCAAATTTATCTATCTTTTCCCTTATAATTTGTTATAATCACTAGCCACTTCTATCACAAAATTCTTGGAGGACACTCCAACCCCCTACTTCATCACTAAAGTAGTTCCTTAAAATAGCATTGATCCTTAACTTTATTTTTTTCACAAACTTTAGTACATTCTTTAAATTTCAACATATTGTCCCAAACTACACACACACACACACACAAATTCTATATTACCCGTCACATATTTATATGGTATTGATAATCAACAGCTTTTAAAGGAATTACTATCCATTTTTTCCATGCAATATATTTGTCAAACTTCTATTAGACAAACCTACCTATCGCTTATATGTAGCTTATAATGCAAAATAAATCTTTTTTCACACAAATAGAACATAATATGTAAGAAGTTTACCATCAATCGAGAAAGTCCTCAATGAAAAAAGTTTTTTGAATGCTAAAATACATAGCAATCTAAAATTTATAATTGCTTGTAGAGTTGGGTATTCAATTAATGCGAGTTGCTTCTTCTCATCTCTACCTCATTCAACGCTCAACAAATAGTGTTTTAGGTTCTAATTGATATATACTTTCTTTAGGAAGTTAAAATTGATGAATTAATTAGAGGATTTTTCATATTAGGGAAATTAGGATAGAAATCCAATGGACTATAGAGAGGGAGAACGGTGAAGATGATGGAGGAGATGACATATGGATTCTAGAATTTCCCTTTAATATATTCATCTTAAGAAAGCTACCTTGAAAGTCTCTTATGCCTATGTCAAAAGTTAATGAAGTATTGTATGTTTTAATTGAGTTATTTAAGTCCTCTAAGCTTTTTTGTGGTAATTTCAAACCCAGATTAGCTTGAATATTCCAATTTTGTTTTATTCTAAATTGGTCATAAAACCAATTTGATTTAACCCTAGTTGAACCTACTATCTAACTTGGTTTATCCTCATCCCTTAACCCTTTCACAAATCCAAGTTACCACCTAAGTCATGTATGACAACATATTCAATAGAGCTCATTATATTTCAAGTCAATTATATTTGTGTTATTTCACCAACTCCCTCCCTTTATGGTATTTCCTAAGTATACATTGATGATTTATATATGTTGATATAAATATGGATGACTCAAATTATTCAATTTTTCTTCTATAAAGGAATTAACTAAAATTCCGTATGAAAATAGAGAATCTAAATGAGATAGCTAAAATAGAAAAGACTTAATATAATTTTAGTATAAATCTTTGAGGATTCTTATTGTACTTATCCCTATTTGTTATGTACGATTTATCAAATAGGAGAAAGGGAAAACACAATTGATCACATTTGCTAAAAGTATATTTTCCTAAATAAATAAAATAACTTATTGAATGTAAGTTTTTGGATTATACACATTGATGACTCACATCTATAATTCATGGCTTATGCATTCAAATTTGAATTCTCTTCATTTATCATTCTCTCAATTTACAAATCAATGATTAAAATTCTCTAAATTTTTGAAATATTATATAATATCAACATAATGTTATCATATTTCTTATAATGTCAATTATTGATAACACATGATAACATCTCAAAGGGATATCCTTTAGTCAGCCTTTTTGTTGAGCTTTAACATTCGTTCTTCTACTCGACTTGACACTTTGCTAAGCATAATAACTTCCTTGAGTGAGTTGGTCTTATTAGAATGGTCGGCTCATTAGAGGTTGGCTTAGCCTATTCCTTCTTTACCTTTCTACTCGTTGGGCTATTCTTATAGCCTTATCTAATGTAGTGAACTATTGAAGCTCTACGATGTCTTGGATGTCACCTCTTAATCCAGTGAGAAATCTAGATATTGTTTAAGCTTATGGTTCATCCACTTCACATCGAATCATGAGCATTTAAAACTCCTATACATATTCATCAATAGTTCGACTTCCTTATTTCAACTCTTGAAGCCGAGCATAAGTATCCAGCAAATAAGTATCCGGTATGAATCCGTTTCTAAGCATCCTCTTCATCTCAAGGCAAGTATTAACTTTCCTATATCCTTCTCGTTTCCTCATAATTTGGAAGTTCTTCCACTATATCACAGCATAACCTGAGAACTTTACAGCAACAATCCTCACCTTCTCACAGTACTCATACTAGTAATAATAAAAAACATACTCTACCTTCTTTTCCTAGTCTAGATAGTCGTTAGTATTTTCAAAACCATTGAAGCTCCAAATCTAAAGCTTCAGATAATTAACAGCTTGGGGTGCTCGAGCTCACTCTTCTTCCTCATTGTACTCTTTTTCTCCTTCATCATCCATATCACTTAAGTCAATCCTTCTTCATATTCATCCTCCTACTCCTCCACCACGAGCTTATTGAGCTAAGATCTATCCTCTTATAGGTTGATTGGCTAAGTCAATCCTTCTTCATATTCCTCATTATACGCCACGAGCTGTATGACTTTGGCAAGTCAAAAGTCCAATGCATGAAGAGCTCTAATTAGATCGGTATTAAGGTTAGCTATCTTGTTAATTCATTTATTGGTACTTCTAAGGGTATTTTGAGGTTGTCATCCATGGTAGACAACACTACTATTGTTATCTCCAATACAAAACTCAATAACAAACTCAGAAACCTCAGAATAATAGTCATTATCCTTTTTCAAGTCAAACAACTCATAAATACACTTTTCCATATGAAAGTTTAAGCTAACTATGAACACAACAGCTACTTCAAATAACTATAAACTCGATTAAAGTTTGCTCTATTTTTGTATGCATGAGATGGAGTAAAATAGAGTATATAGCCATAGCAAATTACTATGTCTTCTACCTACTCAAACACTTACAACTAACTTCTATGTAGCTATAACAAACTATCACAACAAATACAATTCACAAGAAAGCTCAAATATCACTTACCTAAATGAACCTCCACTCTGATACTAAGATGATATGCCGCACCAAGAATAGATAAGGGTTGTAGAAAGCTTGAAATGAAGGGTAATGAAATATGAAAACAGCAAATAAGTAAAAGGGATGAACAAGCGAAACCACAAATGATTCTAGGGAGATGATGCACCAAGGAAACTTTGTGAATTCACAAAGCTAACTTGATATGATGCATAAATAGCTCGATTGGGTGACTCACCACCTAGCCATACTTAAGGATTAGGATAAGAGTAAAGAGAGAAAAAGTAAGCATACTTAGCTCACAAAAGGGGGGAGTATATTCAATATCGAATGTATGAATGTTGCACCTACATATTGCAAAGGCTACTTATACTCGAAATGTTAAGACATCTTAATTAAAATGAAAAAGACAAAAAAGGTATTGCTTAAAAGAGGTAATTTATATGGAACGATAGATGGTATAAGTGAAAAATCAAAGAAATTAATGATTAATGCAACAAAATCCTTTCACGTGGGATTGGATATGTAGCATCAAGTCACCGAAGAAGCTTTTAGTAGAAATAGACAAATGGTACGGTCAAAATGGAGGTCATTGAGTAGAGGTGCCGAGCAAACCTAGGGACCTTCTAAGAAGGCGTAGGTATGGATGTGTAACGGGGTTCTCAGCATCGATATTGTCAAGCTGAAGGTCGGCACTATCATAGCTGAGCAGACGTGTAAGGGGTCAGACTGTTAGTGGAGCATGTTTCAAGTCAATACTCAATTATTAAGAGATGAGAAGTTACTAGGCTTGACATATAGAGTTGGTCATCAGTGAGGATTAGCTCAACCTCGGTAGGAGTTGACTGAAATAATAGAATCCACTTTGCTAGTCCTTCAAGACCTCACACTTGGGCTTAGGTTAAAGATCCAGTAGTTTGATTCCTATCAGTTAAAGCTTATGACATCTTATTTGGGAGGTAACCATAAAGGAAGAAATTGATTCTCTCATTTAAAAGTATGCATGGTAGCTTGCTCTTTCCCCTTCAAAAATATTGTAGGCAATGCTAGAAATACCATGTTAGATATGATTGTAAATGTACTATTAAGTCTTATAACACTTGGCTGGTTAACTTATTAAGAAGGCACATACTACCATGATAACATTTAGTTTAGTCATCAAACTCTCCTCCATTAGGTTAGCCATATCCTATGATTCTCCTCCTACTAGTTGATTTGTTAATTTAATGTTAAAAATACCTTTTCTCTCATGGTCATCTCATCGAACAAGTCTTCATGAAGTAACCACCTAAGTTCATGTATCATAAATATCCTTACTATGTCTATAGTCTTCATTAATCCCTTTATGAAATAACTTAAAATTGAGAAGTCAATCAACAAGTCAAATAAGATTATTCAAAGACTAATTAAAATGAAAATTTCACGTTCTTGAACAAATTTTTTAAAAAATGACCAAAATGTCCTTACACCCTGTTTTCATAAAAAGAGTAAAAAGTTGACCAAGATAATTAAATAAATGTTTTGAGGTGAGATAATTATAAACGATTTAATATGGAGATTTGAGGGATAAAAACTAATTATGACCTAAAAGGTCACTTTTCTAAAAGTTGGGAGAAAAAGTTAAGCGCATATTCGTTTTAGGGTTTTAGGCAGCACATGCTCTTATTTACAAACACCTGTGCCACCGTCTTAAATCCAAGGAGCGCTTTTCCTTTTCTTAAGCCTTAAAGAAATGATGGTGGGAGAAAAACCCTTAAACCCTAGCTCATTAAGCTTAGACCTTAATCTTTTCTTTCAATCCCTCTTACTAACTATACTTAGAATGATATTTTGATGAGGTCTTGAAACAATGGAAGACATCTGCAAGCTCCACCATCCTTGGGATGAACTTGGGGAAGCAAGAAACTTGAAAATCTTTTAAGGCTTAGTTTAATTCTTGAGTTAAACTTCAAATATACCTAATTATTAGTTGTTTTAACCTTAAAGGCTCTTTCTAAAAGTTGAAAAAAAACCCATTTGGTCATCTCTTATTGTAGCTAGCAAAGAGTTTTGGGAAGTGAGTGTAGTTCTTTAAGTGGTAAGTTAGAATCTCTAAACAACTTAGTATATTTTGGAGAAATGGAAGCTAAACATGAGACTTTAAGTGATATGGTGCTTTAGGTAAGTTAAAATGACTCTTTTATGGCTAAATGAACTTCTATACTGAGATTATTACTAGTGCTACTTAGTAATTGGAGATTCTTGCAATAAGATGTGATTAAACTCAAAGAAATATACATATCTTGATGATTAGATGATAGTCAAGGCTTAGAAGCATGATTTAGAAAGCTTGATATAATGAATCCTCCTTTTTCTTTATTGAGCTATGGCTAATTTGTGTTGGTAGGTGTAAGCTCCCAAAATTGAGTTTAGCACAACTGAGCTAAGATTTTGGTCTTTCAGGGTAACTTATCTAATTGAACCCAAACTTTGCAACTAGAATGAAAAAGTTAGTCAAGATATTACAGTGAAGTTAGATTTTAGTAATAATGACCCGAAATTCCAATTTTGCCCTTAGAAATTGGAATATTTACTAAAGCCCTAAAATGTTCAGAACTCCTAAAATTGAACTTAAATTGCAACGAGAACTTAGAGATAAGTTAATTGAGCTATAAAATGAGATAATGTAGTATAATTTACTATAAAAAAATACACGTAATTTCTTAGTATACCCGATACAAATAATAATTATACTCGTAAATTAACTTTAAATTAAGTAATTATATATATATTGTATTGAATTCATGAAATTAACCTTAGAATGTATCCTAAAAATAAAAGATATGCTAAAAACTTAATTATATGAGTAAAGTTATATATTTCACATGTTATTACATAGGGTATAACCTTGTATATTAATTAAAATAATTAATTCTAACATATAATATCTATATTTAAGTAATTATTTAATAAAAGAAAAAGAAAAATTAATTAAATAACATTGAGATTTGCTGGAAGGAGGCGTAGCAGGAGAATGAGAAGTGAAAGTTGCTGAATCAAAAGTGAAATTGTGGGAATTTGACACCACATGCTTAGTTAAAATAGGAAAAAAACAAAAGAAAAAAAATAAAGAAAAATCATAGGCGATGAAAGAGCACTATAAAAATTACCCCAACAGCAGGATGATAACATTTGACAATTTGGAATAAAAATAACAGAAAGAAAAATCAGAAAAAAATCGTAGAAAATAAAAAAAAAAAAAAGAAAAAAACAGGACAATCACCGAGCAAAGCTAGTTCCTAGAGTTCCCTTTAATCTGCTGTTACGCCACTCCACCACCAAGGAGTACCCCTAGCGTCTAGGCGTTTCGACAACCACCCAGCCGCCGTCGGCCACCGGAGCACCTAAGAACGCCAAGGTCAAATTTTTGCCCTGTTTTTCAATAATTTCTAAAAAATAGTAAATCCGCCTAGAAAATTATGAAAAAAATTACACTTAGGTTATTTTAGACATGCTTTCATTTGATATTTTTATTTTTGAAAAATTCGTAATATTTAATATACTTTATTAAGAAATCTGTAATTCATCCGAATATATATTAGTGAAATAAATGTACTATATGATATTGTTTCTAGCTGAAAATTTTTGTGTAGGATGTGTATGATATATGAGTAATTGCTACGTAGCCCAAATTTTTATTTGAATAATTTTAATATTTATTGAATTTTTAGGCCTGAAATTGGTTCGAAAATAGGCTGAAATTATGAATTTAATAGGAAATTATGAAATTAATTGATGAAATGGACATGTACTGATCTATAATAAATAATAAT
>JAMXBB010000002.1:62673077-63167620 GCA_024138015.1 Lumnitzera littorea
GGGGCCGTGGTTCGAAGGCGGTCTTGGGAGGGGGGTGTTCTCCATTGCATAAGCCCGGGTTTGGTTTAACTTGAGTCGCGATGAAACTCCTCAATCCGGGTTGGAGCGGATGAAATTCCTCTAACCTCACAGTGGACCGGTTAACACTGTGCGATGTTTTCATTTGAGTGATTGCATTGCATTTCATCATAATTATTAACCTTATTTATGATTGTATAGTACTCTTCTGACTCCGCCCCACTTACTGAGCTAGTTGTACTCATACCCCTACAGACTCTTTTGCAGGTGCTGAGTGAAGGTAAAGATGTTCCGGTACCACCATTCTCAGGTTAGTGTGCTGCTGTGTGGGAAAGTGAGGAACGAGGAATTTAACTGAACCTGAGCTTTTACTTTGTCTTTAAGTTTTGAAGAAAACTAAATGAGAATTCCCTGGGAGCCCACTAGTTTTCTAACTTATTGTATATAAATCGTATAACCTGTGGTTTTTAAAAGACTCTGATCGTAATCTTTACCCTTGGACGTGAAATGTTGTATAATTACTGTTGTATTACTAAACTACAGATTGTATAGAACAAGTATTTTGTAAAAGCTCTACCATAGGTTTGGATATTAACAGATGTCAGAACAGACGTTTCAAGCTGGTTGAGTTGTGCGCCTTGTGTAAACTGCGTCTACGATAGCAGCTGTGAGGTCAGTTTCTATCTTAGATTAGTTTACACGGCGGGACTGTTATGACTCTTCTTGTTTGGGGCGTGATAGTAGGGGTTGTTTTTGATTGTTGTAAGGGTCGATCAAATGTTAGACATGTTGAATGTGGTGATAAATAAGTGATATATAAAGTAAAAATTTATCTAAGGTCTAGTTTGCAAGATTTCACCCAAATGTCCTTGATGTTGCCATCATGCTTGAATTATGTGTGTGATTATGTTTTGAAGTGTGACTTAGAACTTATAATATGTTAATATGGTAATCAAGTAATGAATTTTATGCTACTTTATGATTTGACAGCCAAATGCTACATGAATATTGATTAACATGTCAAATTTTGCCTATGGAGCATTAAAAGTGTTAATTAAGTATGTTAGCATTACTTAACTAAAATTTCTAGCTTGTGTAGTATCCAAATATGGCATGGCTCTTAACACAAATTAATGCCCTTGAAGTTGTGTTAGTTAGTGCCATGATTAAAGAGTTAACTAATATATTAAAGTGACTCAATGTAGAGTTAAAATGTTGAAGTGTTTGATTTGGAAATCATTTTTTTTGCCTCTACATGAATGTTGATAATATGATTTATTCTACAAAATTAATGTGTTGACAATATGTTTTAGGACTTTAAAATGATTTCATTTTGAGTTATATGCTTAATAAAGAGGTGAATTCGATCAATTACTTAGCTAAAATAAGTAACTAATGGTTAGATTAGACCACAACATGGGTTGGCCTATTAAACTCCTAGGCTAACCCATGACTTAAAATAGTTTACCAAGAATCAATTTATTAAATCCTATAATCAGTTCCCTTAAGGGTCATAAAATACCTAAATAACAAGGATAAGTTAATGATCCTAAATATGAGAAATAAAAAATGGGCTTTTGAAATCTATCATGGGCATATCTTAATGGGCTTACTCAACTCTAAAAATGGTAGCTTGATTTCCCTTTAAGGCACATAACTTATATGGGTCTAGGTCATATAAAATAATGTGCCTAAATATTAAATTGGAAGAGTTAGGCTTAACTAAATTCCTAATGGGCCTATAATTGGATAACCTAACTAAATAGCCTAATTACATTAAAATAGCTTAGCCCATCAATAGTTAATTAATAGTAGCATAGTAAGCCTAATTCCAAACTCCATTAGGTCAATTAACCTAATCAAAGCCCAACACTTTATGGGCCTTAATACAAAACCCTAAAACCCCAATTTAATTTAAAATATTTCAATGTGTAAGGGGGAAGGTTAAATCTCCAAAATATGCTTAGGCCCATAACCTTTTACCTAGAGCTCATATCTTAAATAGGCCCTAGGTAACATAAAGCGATAAACTCAATAGGTAATTAATAGTTAAAGGTTAACAATTGATAACGATTCCTTAATTAAAATAGTAAGTAATCATAATTCTGTTAATTGAACAATTAAATAAATTACATATATGGCCTAATTCCTCTCTTAAGAGTAATTAAGCTTACTAGCCCCTTAAGGTCCTTAACTTAGATAGACCTTAACTAACATAAAGACCTATCAAGAAGAATCTAAGTATAGGCTAATAAAATATGGTTATACATTATCAAGGATGGAACCCTATTACTTAATCATTAGATAACCGATTTTCAAGGGGGACTATGATGTACTTATCTCTTTGTTGTCTAAGGCTTGCGTAACACTATAGTAACCTTGAGTGCTAGTTACTAGAATTATAGGATAACTTAAAATTGAATTAAGAATGTAAACTCAAATGACTAATTGTTTGCTACTTGTACTTAGTCGTTTGATTTAGCGTAATAGTACCCTTAGGCTAAGTTATAACTACCATTGTAACATTAGGATGATATGTTAGGTGAAGTCTAGGCTACTACTATAACTTAGTGGATAGTTGATTGAAGGGGATTGTAAGTCTCTCTATAAGAGACTACCTTGTAACAGTTTTTGCATGGAGTTTGAATTCATTATTTGTAAGCCCCTAAAATTGTGTTTAAGATAATCGAGCTTAGATTTAGGGTCATCAGGAAAAGTTATTTAATTGAGCTCAAACTTTATGACTAAGACAAAAAAATTAGTCGAAGTGACTTAGTAAAGTTAGATTTTGAAAATAGCGATCCAAAATCCCCATTTTACCCTTAGAAGTATGATTATTTAATATAGTACCAAATTACTCGGAACCCCTATAAATTGAACTTGAAATACGACGAGAACTTAAAGATAAGTTAATTAAGCTATAAAATGAGATCATATAGTATAATTTAGTATATGAATATACTCATATTTTTATGAGTATACTCAGTATAAATAATAATTATACCCGTAAATTAACCCTAAATTACTTAAATGTATATATAATGTGTTGAATTCATAAAAATAATTAAGAAAGATATCTTAAAAATAAAAGAGATGTTAGAAACATAACTATACGAGTATAGTTATATGCTACAAGTCATATATACATAGGCTATATATACTTGTATATTAATAAAATAACTAAATACTAATATAATATATATAATTAACATTTAATCAAAAATATCTATTTAAGCTTATTTAAATGGCTAAAAAATGTTTGGAAATTTGCTAAGGATGTTTGGAAACTGTCCGTGGCAAGTTGTGGAGGTTGGAAATTGTTGATTCAAAAGCAATTTGCATAAAAGAAGACACTTCCTACTTGAATTAATGAAGGACAAATAAAAAAAAAATCTCAAGTGGCAAATTGTTTCGATAAATAGTGAACCATAAATGATTAGTCTCATTTTAGTAAGTTTGAACCTAGAATAAATATAGAAAAAAAAATCATAGGAAAAATACAAAAAAAAAAAAAAGAAAAACAGAGGAATTTTTGAGTTAAGGTAGAAACCCAACCCAAAGTGAATCTGTTGTGGAACCCAACCGGCCACCATCAATCCACCTTGCGCCTAGCAGGTCCAACAAGGCCCCACCATCTTATGGCTACCAGAGCACCCAAGAACATTAAAGTCAAATTTATGTCATATTTTTTTTTATTTTTAAAAAATAGTAATTTCACCTGGAAAATTATGGAAAAATTTATAATTAGGTTATTTCATACGTACTTTGTGTGATATTTTTATTTTTGAAAAATTTGGAATATTTAATATATTTGCTTAAGAAAGTTACTATTCATCCGAATTTTGATTTTCAAAATAAATATATCAAATGATGTTTTTTCAACTCAAAATTGTTGTGTAGGATATACATGATATATAGATAATTGCTCTATAGCCTGATTTTTTATTTTAGTAATTTTAATATTTATTGTATTTTTTTCGACCTAAAAATAGCTAAAAATTAGGTTGAAATGTAAAATAAATAGGATTTATGAAATTAAATGGTGAAATTGACTTGTACTAATTTCTAATGAAGTGTAATGATGTTAGGATTGGTTGAAAAATAATTTTTTGCAAAAAGAATCATATTTCGGTAATTAAGTGTAATATAAGAGTAAAATCATGATTTTGAATATATAGGTGATAAATCGAAACATGAAAGTGATGATTGAATTCCCAATATTTTTAGGAGTCTATAGAAATTTTTAGAGAATTATTTGGTAACCCAAGCTATTTATTTTGAATTTACGTAGTAAAATAGCTTAAATAACGAACTGATACTCAATTCTAAGAATAATAGATTAAAATATGATAAATAGTTGAATAAAAACTATCTATATGTGCACTTGTCATATTAGATAAAAAATATATATTTTTAATATATTTAATGATATTTTAATAACCGGAATATGTTATATATATATTAGGGATTGATAATACCCTTATTATAAATATATATTGGAAAATTAGGAAAAATGTAATTTAATAATATAAAATACATATAGTATGATAATATTTGATTAGATCTGTATAACTGTGTTAAAAACTTGAATTTCCAATTAAAAGTTATCTTTAGAAATAGGACCCATAATATGTATCGTTAAGTTAATATGAACCTAACAATACTATTTTTACTAAAATCGGATAATATTAAGTAATATAACCTTTAACTCTATAATATTACTAGAATGTACGTATTATGATAACCCTACCCAAATTAAAACACGACATAACCAATTAAACGTATGTTTTGATATGTTTAAAACAATTATTATACATAATAGTATAATTATGTATATTATTAATAATTAATAACTTAACTCGATATATATATAAAATAATTATATATAGTTTTATTATATATATAATTTTTTTAGATAAAACTCTAATGTTTTTGTAATTATTACGAAAACTAAATTTAGATTTTGTATATATAAAATTCCCCAATAGTCAGACTATTGACAACCCGAGTCTCCCGTAGTGAGCATCTAAATAGGTAAATTAGGATTGTAGTTTTACCACTTGTTGGGATACTATATTAAAGTATTTGGAAACTTTAGAGTACTTTAGTCTATGCTTATAATTAGATATTTGTATACAAGCCCTACGTGTATTTGGTATTCAGTGGTGATAGGAGTTGAACTCCTTAGTGTGCCATTTTGTATAATTGTATTGTTTCTATATTGTATAAACTTATTGGTTACCCCTAATTATAACTAATATTTATGTAAGTACTATTGTGTTATGAGATAACAAGTTATATAGAATAAGTATTTTATAAAGTTATTCCACATTTTTTATTATTTACAAGTATCAAAAAGGATACTTCAAGTTGGTTGAGTCGTGTATGCTTTATATAGACTATATCTACGATAGCAGCTATGTGGTTAGCTTCTATCTTAGGTTAGTTTATACGGTAGAACTGTTACGAATCCTCTTGTTTGGGGCGTGATGGTTTTGAGTTGGTATTAGAATATGATTTTAAAAAAACCAAGCTTTAAAGTGTCTAACTAAAATGAGTAGATAATAGGATCACTAAGAGTGGAGTTGATAATGGATATAAAAAACGTAGATTCATAAGATATATGTATAGCTTATATATATATATGTGTGTGTGTATGTGTGTGTGTGTGTGTGTGTGTAAAACTAGGTTATAAATTGACTTTAACTTATTATTTTAGATTTATAAGAGTGGTATATTACATATATTGTGGAATTTTGAATGGAAAGGGGATGAGACTCTTATCAAGTATAAGATTTAGTTCTAGAATTTATTACTCGATATGGCTAACTAGAAGATGTTTTATATTATCGATGAGATCATTGGAAATTATAAGCGTGGAATGTCTTTTAGTATGTAGGATGATTGGAGGATAATGAGGGATGAGTTAGGACCTATATATAATGAGTATACTGTTATAGCTGCTTATGAGAAGAAGTACTTCAAAGAAAATAGAGTTTTATTTATGAGGATTCTCATACTGTATTTTCCAAGTTTAGTGGAGGCAGATAAGGATTACCATCCAGGTTTTGATAAGATACTCCCATATATCCCACATATTCCTAAAAACGATGGTGTAATTGATTGGTTTTTTAGATACCCCTTAAAGGAAATTGCAAGTACAGAAATACCATTGTAACCTCAAGAGCTTAAACCCCCCATAATACTGCTTAAAAATTGACCTCAAATAGCTTAGCCAAATGTAGGATTAGATAATGATAATGATGATGATCCTGAGGAAGATCTAGAAGAAGAGGTGGTTGAAGCAGAAGATGGAGCCAAGGATAGTGGAAGTGAAGTTTGCAAAGTGTGGTCATACCAAATACCCTTATAGTGGTGGAGATTAGCTCAGGGTTTGACAGGACTGGGATAGGAGATTGGTTTCCTTTGGAAGATGTAGTAACTCCAAATAGTCCAAGTAATTAATAGTTAAGAAGATAGTAGGAAGATAAGTTTAGGGCTTTTGATATCACCTGACCTAGTTGTTTTGATGTATCTAAGTCCTCTTAGCAACTTTTGATGTGCTTTTGACTTTTTGAATATAACTAATGTAGTTTCGGATGTTACAGCTGCTAAATATGTAAATGATGTACATAGATAATCAGATGTGTAATCTGATGTTGTAAATAAAGTATTGTGATCTTTTGAACGTACGATATCGATTATCTTATGACTATGGTAAAATGCATATCTTTATTAGTCAGTTTTTGTATGAGATATCACCACGAATATGATATAATGTTACAAGTGAAACGCCATGAGCTCATGACATATAGATATATATTTAAACACACATAAAGTATGTAACAAGTGATATATGAATATATCATTGCTTATATGGGGATGGAGTATTACAGGTCTTATGTTGATTGAGATCCTTAATAGGGAAATCTGTAGTTGTGTATTGCTAATGTAGAGAATAATTAATTTATATGTGAATATGAATCCCTTAAGTTAATCACATATTGTGAGTACATGATTGATAATTAGTGAATTGTGAATCTGAATATGGTAGAGGAAGCAAAAATAAATAGAAATGGAAATAACCGACCTGAAGGAGAAGTACCGCCTCTTAACCCTCCTAATCTTCCTAATCTACCAGAACCACCTAGAAATGACATATTACCACCTACTCTAAACATGATGGATCCAACTCAATTTGAACAAATGTTAGCTAATATGAACACCATGATCCAACAACAAGGAGCTTCAATCTAACATTTGATCATAGGTGGAAGTGTGAAGAACCAAAGGTTAGCAAAGGTTGAACCTAAAGTGATTTGACCTCAAGATACAAGTCATCTTTCTGAGTTTATGAAATCCAATTGGTATTTTGAAGGGGAAATGGGTAAGCCTGCCTTAGCTAATGATTAGTTAGGTTAGATTGAGTATGATTTTGAAGTGTTTAGGATTCCTGAAAATCAAAAAGTCTCTTATGGCACTTTCTTACTAAAGATGGGAGTACAAGTCTAGTAGGACTCGATAGTAAGAATAATGGCAAGCCCCATTACATGGCAAGTATTTCAAGAAGCATTTAAGAGACAATATTTCTATGTTAATGTGTAAAATTAGATGACCAGATAGTTAATGGAAATGAAGAAAGGCCCTATGAGCGTAACACGATACGGGAATGAATTTAACAGGTTATTGCAATATGTGCCTAAGTCATGCAAAGATAATCAGGGGTTGAAGAAGGATCTTTTTCTTAATGGATTTGACGCTACAATGTGATGCAAGTTAATGGATTGTGGATTCACCACTTATCATCAAATTGTAGATAAAGCATGTGAACTAGAGAATAATCGATTGACCATGTAAAATGAATGGAGTAAGAAACTGAGGAGAGTTAATCAATATAGGCTTGTTTTCACGAGAACATTCCTAAGTACAAACAATATCTTGAGCCAGAAAGGAAAGAAGTTAGCTATTGTAACTAGTGGCCCTGCTTTAAATAGGACTAGATTTAGTTTTTATGATGAGGTAGGAAATGTGAGATGCTAAAAGTGTGGAGCTTAGCACTTCCCTAGGCAATGCGTTCAGTTAAGGGACAAGTGTTTTCTGTGTAGTGATCCGAATAATATGTTAAGAGAGTGTTTAAAGATGAGAGCAGTAAAGTGTTATAGGTATGGAATGAGAGGACACTTCTCTAGATATTGTGATCACGCAGGACAAAAGGATAAGAAATCTAAAGGAGTGGAGACAACTGCTATGCCAGCTTAGGTATTTGCAATTGAGGGAAGAGAAGAGGACATTGAGGATTTTGATGAATGGACAGAGGAATACTTTTATGATGGTTCGGATGATAAAATGGAGATTGATGAACTTACCAAGGCTTAATAATAGGTACGTAAAACTAACTCGTAACTTTTACTTATTAGTGAGTTAGTTGCAAATTTATATGTATAGATAGTGGTAAGTACTGTGAAAATAATTGACTTAAGTAGATAACTATAGTAATAGTAATTGTTTCAGGAAATATACTTATAAATGGATGAGTTGCTTATGCATTGTTTAACACTGAAGCATCACATTCATTTAATAGTCGAGAGTTTGTCTTAAGAAATGGAATTAAGACGAGTAAAGTTAAATCTACATATAAAATAAGAATACTTACAAGAGAATAAGTGTTAACACGAGAAATAGTAGATAATGGACAATTGCAAATCTAAGGACAAGAATTCTCGATAAAACCGATAGTATTACCAATAAAGAGATATAATGTTATTATGGGAATAGATTAGTTGTCCAAATTAAGAGCCAAAGTGGATTGCTAAAATAAGAACATAATCTTTGGTGAGGGTATGGTCATATTTCGAGGAAAAATGAGTGAACGAAATCTAAGATTATTAATAATAGAAGTAAGTGAGGAAGTGAATGAAATTATTGAAGAATGGTAATTGTGTGGGATATTTACTATTGAGGGAAAGAACGAGACCCTAAAAGTATTAGAAATACTAGTGGTAAGTCAATTTCCTGATATTTTTCAAGAATAATTACTTGGATTAGCACTACAATAAGAGTTAGATTTTTCTATAGAATTGGTGCTAGGAACTGAACTAATATCAAAATCTCCATACTGAATGTCATCAATAGAACTTCAAGAGTTAAAGAAGCAACTTCAAGGGCTATTGGACAAAGGATTTGTATAACCTAGTGTAACTCCTTGGGGAGCACTAGTGTTATTCGTAAAAAAGAAGGATGGAACCATGGGGTTATGTATTAACTATTGAGAAATAAATAAAGTGACTATTAAGAATAAATATCCACTACCTAGGATTTATGACTTGTTTGATCAACTGCATGGTGCCATTATATTTTCATGAATTGATTTAAGATCTGGATACCATTAGCTACGAATTAAGCTGGAGGATATACCAAAGACAGCTTTTCGAACTAGATATGGGCACTATGAGTTTTTAGTAATGCCTTTCGATTTAATGAATGCATCAGCTATATTTATGAATTTAATGAATTGGATTTATCAATCTTACTTGGATAAATTTATTGTAGTATTCATTGATGATATTTTAATTTATTCCAAAACTAAGGAGTATCATGCTGATCATCTATGTTTGGCCTTACAAAAGTTAAGAGACCATCAATTGTATGCCAAGTAGAGTAAGTGTGAATTCTGGCTAGATAGAATATCATTTTTGGGACATATTATGTTAAGCGAAAGAATTTTAGTCGATCCTAAAAAGGTCAAACCAATAGTTGAATGGAAACAACCTATTACCATAACGAAGATAAGAAGTTTTCTTAGAATGGCGAGATATTATAAGCGATTTATGAAAGATTTTTCTAAAATCGCCAAGCCTACGATTAACACAAAAAGATGTTAAAGTTGCATGGAGTGATGAATGTAAACAAAGTTTCCAAGAATTGAAGGATCATTTGATTTCAGTACCAATAATTATTTTATCAAATCCAAGTAAATCTTATTTTGTATATAAATGGACCATGTGTGTATTGATGCAAGAAAGGAAAGTGGTAACATATGCATCCAGATAACTAAGGCCTCATGAGAGGAACTATCCGACTTATGATTTAAAATTAGTGGTTATAGTATTTGCTTTGAAAATTTGGAGACATTATCTAGATGGCCAACATTATGAGATATATACAGATCATAAAAGTTTGAAATATTTCTTTACTTAGAAAGAGTTGAACTTAAGACAATGACATTGGTTGGAACTAATCAAAGATTATGATTTGACCATAAACTATTATCTTAGCAAAGCTAATGTCATAGCAGATGCATTGAGTTGCAAGAACTATGAACAAGTAGGCTCGTTACTCACTACTCAATGCGAATTGATCAAAGAATTTGAAAAGTTGGAAATTGAATTTGGATGGCATGAAACTGAGGTACAGTTGATGAGTTTAGTAATACAACCAACCTTGATAGAAAGAATCAAGCTTCAACAAGACAAGAACTAAAGATTGAAGGAAATCAAGGCAAAGTTGAATATAGGTGACGTACTTAACTTTAAAATTGATGTTAAAGGTGTGTTAAGATATAAGAATAGAGTCTGTGTGCCTAATGATTCAAAGCTAAGGAATGAAATAATGACTGAAGGACATGACATAGGTATACATTGCATCTTAGTAGGAATAAGATGTATCGCAATTTGAAATCATTGTTTTGGTAGAAAGGCATGAAAAACAATGTAACACAATTTGTGGCTAGGTGTAATATGTGCCAACAAGTGAAAGCATAACATAAAAAACCCAGTGGTTTATTACAACCGTTAGAAATTCCTCAATGGAAGTAGAATCATATTACAATGGATTTTATAATAGGACTCCTAAGGACGAGATTAGGTTACGATTCAATTTAAGTTATGGTAAATAGGTTGACGAAGTGTGCTCATTTCTTACTTTATCAAACTGGTGATTCAACAAAAAAGTTGGTATAACTGTATATTAGAGAGATTGTTAGACTACATGGTGTGTTGATAAGTATTGTGTTAGATAGAGATAATTGATTTGTATCAAAATTCTGAGAAAGCTTACATCGATTTTTAGGAACTGAACTACAATTTTGCATGGCCTATTATCCATAGATTGATGGATTGTTAGGAAGAGTTATTCAAACACTTGAGGATACGTTAAGAAGTTGTATTTTAGATTTCAGTGGCAATTGGCATCAATATTTGCCACTAGTGAAATTTGTTTATAACAATAGTTATTAAGCAACGATTTAAATGGCGCTGTATAAAGCTTTATATGGAAGAAAATGTCGATCATCGTTGTATTGGAAAAATGATGAATACACAATGATAAGACCTGATATGATTAGCCAGATGAGTGATAAAGTTAAAATAATACGACAAAAGATGAAAGCAACATAGGATTGATGTAAAAGTTGGGTTGATTTGAAAAGGAAACCTAAAGAATTTGCCATAAGAGATTATGTGTATGTAAAGATAAGTCCATTTAAAGGATTTAAGCATTTCGATACTACAAGAAAGTAAAGTCCCCAATACATTGGACCTTTTGAATTTTGGAAAGAATTGAAAATGTTGTGTGCCGAATTTCTTTACCACCATGTTTAGCTAAATATCATGATATATTCCATGTATCAATATTACGGAAGTTTGTGAAAAATCCAAATATCGTCATGAAATTGAAAGTAATGGACTTACAAGAAGACTATGCAATTGAAGAAAAACCTATCAAGATCTTGGAAAACCAAATTCAAAAGTTAAGGAATTGAGAGGTAGAATACGTGAAAGTTTAATGGGGTAGCGATCTAACGTCGGAGCTAACTTAGGAACCGAAGTCAGCAATGTAGAATCATTACTTGGAACTCTTCAAAGAAAAAGGTAAATAATGGGTTTTATTAATAAATAAGTAGTTATTATGTTTAGAATTAAAGTTTTGAGGACAAAATTTTCTTAAGTGGGGTGGAAATATGAGTCTTTAAAATTGTATTTAGGACAACTAAGCTTAAATTTAAGGTCATTAGGGAAAAGTTATTCGATTAAATCTAAACTTTATGACTAAGATAGAAAAGTTAGTTGAAGTGATTTAATAAAGTTAAATTTTAAAAATAGCAACCCGAAATCCCAATTTTACCCTTAGAAGTGTAATTATTTAATATAGTACCAAATTGCTCGGAACCCCTAAAAATCGAGCTCGGAATGCGACGAGAACTTAAAGATAAGTTAATTAAGCTATAAAATGAAATAACATAGTATAATTTACTATATGAATATACATGCATTTTTATGAGTATATCTAGTATAAATAATAATTATATATGTAAATTAATCCTAAATTACATAAATGTATATATAATGTGTTAAATTCATAAAAATAATTAAGAAATATATCTTAAAAAATGAAAGAGATGTTAGAAAATAATTATACGAGTATAGTTACATGCTACACTTCATAGATACACAAGATATATATACTCGTATATTAATAAAATAACTAAATACTAATATAATATATATATAATTAACATTTAATCAAAATATCTATTTAAGCTTATCCAAATGGCTGAAAAACATTTGGAAATTTGCTAAGGATGTTTAGAAACTGTCTGTGGCAAGTTGTAGAGGTTGGAAATTACTGATTCAAAAGCAATTTGCATAAAAGAAGACACTTCCTACTTGAATTAATGAAGGACAAATAAAAAAAAAAAATCTCAAGTAGCAAAGTGTTCCGATAAATAGTAAACCATAGATGAGTAGTCTCAATTTAGCAAGTTTGAACTTAGAATAAATATAGAAAAAAAAATCATAGGAAAAATAAAAAAAATAAGAAAAACAGAGGAATTTTCAAGTTAAGGTAGAAACCTAACCCAAAGTGAATCTGTTGTGTAACCTAACAAGCCACCATTGGTCTACCTTGCACCTAGTCGGTCCAATAAACCCCCAGTATGCTATGGCCACTAGAGCACCATTGAAGTTAAATTTATGTCTTATTTTTCGATTATTTTTAAAAAATAATAATTTCACCCAAAAAATTATGGAAAAATTTGTAGTTGGGTTATTTCATGCATACTTCATGTGATATTTTTATTTTTGAAAAATTTGGAATATTTAATATATTTGCTTAAGAAAATCACTATTCATCCGAATTTTGATTTCAAAATAAATATATCAAATGATGTTATTTTTTAGCTCAAAATTTTTATGTATGATATAAATGATATATAGATAATTTCTATATAGCTTGATTCTTTATTTGAGTATTTTTAACATTTATTGTATTTTTTTGGCAAAAAAAAATAGCTACAAATTAGGCTAAAAATGTGAAATACATAGGTTTATGAAATTAAATAGTGAAATTGACCTATACTAATTTCTAATGAAGTATAATGATGTTAGGATGGGTTGAAAATAATTTTATGTGAAAAGAATCATATTTAGGTAATTAAGTATAATTTAGGGGTAAAATCGTGATTTCAAATATATAGGTGATAAATCGAAAACTTGAAACCAAGTGATGATTGAATTCTTCATATTTTTAGGAGTCTATAGAAATTTTTGGGAAATTATTTGATAACCCGAGCTATTTATTTCGAATTTACATAGTAAAATAACTTAAATAACTAACCAATACTCATTTCTAGTAATAATATGTTAAAATATAATAAATAGGTGAATAAAAACTATCTATATGTGTAGTGGTTAGATTGGATAAAAAATATTTTTTAATATATTTAATGATATTTTAATAACCGAGATATGTTATATTATTAGGGATCAATGATACCCCCTATTATAGAGATATATTAGCGAATTAGGAAAAATATAATTTAATAACATAAAATACGTATAGTATGATAATATTTGATTAGATACATATAATTGTGTTAAAAACTCGAATTTCTCATTAAAAGTCATATTTAAAGTCATATTTAGAAATATGACTTGTAATATGTGTCGTTAGGTTTATATAAACCTAATGATTTTATTTTTATTAAAATCGGACAATCTTGGTTAATATAACTTATAACTCTATAATATTACTAGAATGTATGTATTACGATAACTCTATCGGAATTAAAACATAACATAATTGATTAAAAGTACGTTTCAATATTATTAAAACGATATATTGTCTAATAGTATAATTATATATATTATTAATAATTAATAACTTAACTTGATATATATATATATATATATATACATATATATAATTGTTTTAGATAAAACCTTAATGTTTTTGTAACTATTACGAAAATTAAATTTGGGTTTTGTGTATATAAGATTCCTCAATGGTCAGACTGTTGACAACCCAAGTCTCTTGTAATAAGCATTTGAATAGGTAAGTTGGGATTATAGCTTTACTGCTTGTTGGAATATTGTATTAAAGTATCTAGAGACTTGAGAGTACTATTATTTGTGCTTGTAATTAGTCGTTTGTGTGCATGCCCTACATATGTTTGATATTTAGTGGTGGTAGGAGTTGAACTCCTTGGTGTACTATTCTACATGATTACATTGTTTCTATATTGTATAAACTTATTTATTCACCCCTAATTACAACTAATAATTATTCAACTACCATAAAACTGGACATGCATAATACCCATTAGGGAAAATGATTAGGAGTGTCAAGCCAAATATTGACTCCTTTCGATGAGGACAGTTGAAATGGTTTTTTCCTCATTCTTAGTCGAATTAAGTGATAGGCGACGAGGTCGCAGTAAGGGTGGGTGCTTCGGGTTGAAGGTGGTCATGGAAGAGGGTGTTCTCCATTGTATAAGCTTAGGTTTAGTTTGACTTGAGTCGCGATAAAACTCCTCAATTTGGATTGAAGCAGATGTAATTTCTCTAACCTCACAATGGACTAGATAACATTGTGTGATGTTTCATATGATTGACTGTATTGTATTTCATCATAATTAATAACTTTGCTTGTGATTATTTAATACTCTTTTGACTTTATCTCGCTTTCTAAGCTAGTTGTCCTTATATCCCTATAAACTTTTTTGTAGGTACTATGTGAAGACCAAAATATTCAGATACTACCCCTAAGTTAGTGTGCTATTGACTGGGAAAGTGAGAAATAAAGAATCAACTAAACCTGAGCTTTTGACTTTTCTTTTGAATTTTGAGGAAATTAATTGAGGATTCCTTAGGATGTTCACTAGTTTCATAACTTATTGTAAATAAACTGGAAAACCTATGGTTTTTTTAGTAAACTTTTATTATAAATTATAACTCTAAATGTGAGAATTTATGTAAATTCTGTTTTGTTCTGAGACAACATATTATATAGAATAGGTATTTTGTAAAGCTATACCATAGGTTTAATTATTCATAGATATCAGAAAGGATGCTTCAAGTTGATTGAGTTATATATGCCTTGTGTGGACTATATGTACAATAGTAATTGTGAGGTTAGCTTCTATCTCAAGTTAGTTTATATAGCGAGACTATTACGACTCTTCTGTTCAGGATGTAACACTACCACTATAGCCCCTGATGACTACTATTGTAGTGTTGGATCTTGAATCTTACTCTAGTAAGTCAAAACTCATCCTTGGATTGCTTATAGTCATGAGTGCCCTTGTGCTACAAGTTTTATCTAAATGTTAATGTAATAAACTGAACTTACTTGTTGCATTAAATTAGGCTTCTATAACATATAGATTGTAGATTTGGTTCCTATCATGCTAAGTTCTTTAAAGCTAACTTGTTTATTTCTTTTCATATGAGGATGAGTATGTTTTCTTATATGATTTGGATTATGACACATATTTCAATATTCCAAGAGATTTTGATGTAGCTAATGATATGGAGATGTAAACCGCTTTTCTAGTTGTTTCCATGATGCTATAGTACTCAGTATTTTTACATTGGTATACCCATCAGTTTACTATTGTAGATATTTTTGAGAACTTTGATATGGTTATTAAATGATTATGCATATACTTGTATACTTATTTAGATCTTTTCTAACAATAGCCATTGGGTTGATGTTTTGGTTGTCCTATTGGTTTTGAGTGCATTATGATCTTTATCTTTATCTTTACATGTCCTTATGTATATATGATTATGCTTTCATGATGATCATAATGTCTTTAATTTGTTCTCCTATTTGTAAGGTTTTTGGATGTCAAATTAGATTTCACCAAAGTTAATAAGGATTTCAAATTTCTAAAATTAACCAAAAAATCCACTATTTAAATTAGGAAGCCTTACTTGTAATAATTAAATGGTACATATGCTAGACTGTTATGCTACTAGAGGGTTTAAGGCATTGCACTATGTCTTTAATTTGATAGTTGTCTCCTCCATCTATGTTTTGTTCAAATTTAGGTCATTTCATCTATGTTTGTACATTCCACGGGATTTACCACCTCAATAGTCTTACTCTATGCAAATGACATTATTTTTATTGGTAATATCACTTCACTTATCTCTAATTTCACAACCACATTCTTCTATGCCTTTATAATTAAAGATTTAAAGAGAATTTGACTTCTTAGATGCTTGAATCATACACACACACACCTTAAGGTCCTGTAATCTCATTGTCATCATGTTCCAAGGATCTTTAGAAATGGAATAATATGCACCTTTTTTGCATCTATCTAAACGCCACTGTCCCTTTGTACATAACTCAATACACATTGTTTACTTTTATCACCTAGCCTAACTACCTTTTGTGAATTCTTAGACGCTCTTCAATATCTAATTATTACACAACTAAAGATCACATTTCTAATTAATTGGTCAAGTTAATATATGTATAGTCCAAATATTAACCATTTACAAGATGTTAAATGCACTCTTTACTAGGCACCATTTGACCATGTATGTTGACATAGATAGATAGGTTATCTCGATACTTGAAAATGTTATGCTATCTTCTTGGACGAAACCTCATTCCCTAATGTTATGAGAAACAACCTATTGTATCTTGCAACTATAAAGAAGCTGAATATAATGCTTTAGCTTCTGTTCTTATACAACATATCTATATGTGTCACCTTTACCAAAGATCTTGAGGTTCCTCCCTAATATCTCCTCATCTTATGTTACAAAAATCTTGGTGCACTCTAACTCTCTAGGAATCTCATATAACACGATAATATCAAATACAACGCCTAAATCAACTATGCTTTTGTTTGTGGACATATATTGATTGGTGCAACATTAGTTTGCTATAATCTGAATAGATAATAGTGCACTAGCATTCTCACCAACAATTTCGCCACTATTTATTTTGATGATCAATGCCGCAATCTTATATTGACCATAACTATGTGTAATTGAGGAGATGTATAAGCATATACTTCACATACATAGTGAGATTGATTTCACATAGCTTAATGCTATAATATAGGAACATTTTTGTTTGTTTTTATGAGAATAGCATGACCCTAATTATCCTCTATATAATATACTCATCTTATCATGTGTTAATGAAGTTAAACAAAAACATTCAATTTGTGCACTCTTTTCTTTTATCTAATAACTAGTTGAAACCTGTTAAGTGCATGGATTTTATATATATATATATATACAACAAAGTAATAGATTTACTTAAAAGAATTATCAGAATTAGCATTTTAACAGTATATTTTTGTAGACAGTTGAAAAGAAGCTGTCAATAATAATATTTAATTATATTAATATATATTACATGTTAATTTTATACAACTATCGATTATATAGTCCTTATATGAAAGATTATGCCACTTAAACAGAGTTATAACTCTTCAAATTATGAAAATGTAACATTATAAGTTAGCCTTCATATTATTTTGTATTAAATCATACAAAAATTGTGACTCATCATGCAAAGACTACAACTCTTAAGATTCATTTCGTGTATAAAGAGACACCTCTTTGGCATAATTGAAAACCCTTTTTCTTATAGTAAATGTTCTAAGCTACAAAATTAATAATTATAAAGTTTAAGAGTATAAGTGAAAAAAAAAAAAAAAATTACGGAGTACAAGTGAAAAAAAAAAAAAAAAAAGTAAGTGGCAGTTACATTTGTCGAAAGTTCTCGATGAAGATGTAGATGACAGTGATATTCCTTACTCACTCATGACTAATGGCACCACAAATATTATTGGTTTCTTATGAAATGTAAAAGCGCCAAAGGTAATACATAAAGGATAAAATAACAAATAAAAGATATTGGTAACGGATATGTGACTTTTGAAAAAAATTTAATGATGAAAAACTACAATCGAATAGATACTTCAAGATATAATAACAAAAAAACTTTTAAAATTATATATAAACATTGTCTTATATCAAAGATGAAGGGAAAAAATAACAAACATATTGTTAGAAGAGAAACAATAGTAGCCTAACACTGTAATAAATTATTTTGGTAAAAGATGATTCTAGTATTTTAATTCACATCTCCTCATATTGTTGAAAATTATGAAAAGCTTGCTCATAACATAAACTACTAAGTTCGAACATATATATATATATATATATATGTATATATACTTCAAATATATATCTATATCTATATATAAAATAATGCAATGACCTAGAAAAGTTGAAAGCCACTTCAAGAACAAACTTTACGAGATGCATATTTTACTTAAATATGCCAATAAACTACTAATGCCAATAAGAGGAAGCATGTTTAGCACTATTTAATAAAACTAGTGAGTGTGTAATGTGCATGCTTCAATATTATTTTTCCCAACATCAGAACACAATGGAAAACAAATTTTTTCGTAAACTATCATATGATATATCCAGGCAAAATATAAGTCATCTATTTTTTAATATCTCATCATATAAATAAGTGTAAAAAATATATATATATATATTTTACGAAATTTGGCGATACAAGCCAACCAACCTTATTCATGCATTAACACGTTTATCGGGATGATAAACAAGTAAGCACGAATTGGGAAATGAAACTATTAAATAACGTACGAGTGTTAAAATATGGACTGAACAAAGCGCTTATTTTGCACTTACATAACATGCATTACTATATGTTCATATGTGTTTCAACGGAGGTATAGTTTTTTTCTTTTAATTCTAGTTTTTATTTTTTTAAAGTTTGTAATTTATTCGAGTAGTGTTATTTTGAAAGTATTGCATCTCTTTAAATTCCATGGACATGTCCCTTCGTAAGAGATGGTGATCTTGTGAAAACCCACTCGAAGGATGCGTTTCTCAAAAAATGTTATTAAAAAGGGGATTGAGAAAAACATATTATTTGAATAGTGCAATGAAAGCACGCACTTTTTTCATCAATTTTCCAAGAAGAAGGCACAATTTAGTTGTACACCTTCTAATTATTGAAAAAGAAAAAGAAAAAGCTCTTCTAAATTGCGTCTTCACTTTGTCCAAATATAAAATAAAGCACAAACTAAAGCCGCATCAGTTCGTACAACTACACAAAGACAGGCTCTCTCGCACTCTGTCTACTCCCTTCGACCAAACGATACATTAGCACATTCCTTCTTTTTTTTTTCTTTAACAAATTTCCAAATCACTAGGTAAGAAATTCCAAACACATTATCACTACAAATCTTCATGCATTTCATTATATTTCAACAATTTAATATGAACACCAAATTGCAAATGTCGTGAAGTTGATGTAATTTTTGTGCGAACTTATGATGTCTATTTGTTTGTTTGTTATGTAAATACCATGATCAATATGTATTGTAACAAATTTTACAAATGCAATAGTATAGTTATGGATTTTGTTGTTTATTTATGTGATAATGTCAAATGCATCTTAAGTGTTCATTGAAATGCCTATTAGAGTTTCTAGGCTAAGATAGCCAGCAATTTTATGTACAATAAAAGGGAGATGGAAGAATGTGTTGATGGGGTCATACCAATTAATATATTGTATGTTATGATGTGGATATGTTGAGAATGGTTGTTTTCGTGAAATTTTCATTTTGCCCATAAAAACATCATGAGAGGAAATTGGAGTCTAAACTACATTAAGGGCCTCATAAAGAAGTTGAAAATAAGAACCATCAACTATGCAACCTTAGTGTAATAGATTTGTGAAAGCGTTGGTATTGATTCTAGTATAGTTAAGGTTGAGATTATACACAAGCATCTTAATGCCTATGAGGGAGTTGTTTTCTACACTTTGGTTGCTATAAGGGATAATGATGATGTTGAGAATTTGATTACAATGGATGAAGCCATTGGCAAAACTCGCACTCAACACTTGTGTATGAGTACATAAAAAGAAGAAAGGGCCCCTTCTTACCATGTATTTTAAGCAAATGCTTCTGTTCATACAACATCACATGTGTAACCTATGATTGCTAACATGCTTGTATATAAGGAGTCTGCCTTAGAGCCCATATGAGATAATGAAAATGCCTTGATGAAGTTGTTGATTTAATTTTACAAGAGGAGGCACCCCATGACCTTATGATTAAACGTATGAGAATAGGCATAGCGAATGACTACAGGGACGAGGATGAGGATGACAATGAACATAATAAGAGAACCGCATGTAGTATATGTAGGATGGAAGGGCATAATAAGAGATGTCCGAAGAGGAATCGGTAGGATAATTGAAGTAGATTTGAATATGATGATGACAAGGTGAGGAGACTTGCACCATAGTAGAGATAGGGTAAATATGATGATGACACTCTAAGACCATCTTAGGCTTTGAGGTCATTTGCACATCCAAATGTTAGCAGCATATTGGGTCTTTCTTGGAACTCAATTGTAACTATGTTTGTTAAGACTTATTTGTATCTTTTTTTTACACCATCAGCTCCTCATAAAAGACAATTTATGAGTACCTAAGTAGATGATTTATCTCAGATACATGCAGTAGCTCCTTTAGACTTCAATGAGCCACCCTCGTAGTACATACTAACACAAGAGTTGTAGCGTCCCACCTTCGTAGATGAAAGAAGGTGTAGAGAGGGGATAGCATCGCCAATAACATGTGTTTTTACTAGGTCTAAGAGTAAGAGGAACTAGATGTGTACTTTTTGTTATAGGTATGTATTGATTGAATATTGCACTTAAATGCATTTTAATTGAAGTTAAATTATGGGAATTTCTTTCTGAATCATAAATGTCTACCTATAATTGTGTATGATTGGTTGAAAACTTATTGACTAGGTTTTTAGAGTTTAAAACTTATAATTGCGTAGTATTTGCTGCCCAAGCCCCTTGTTAACAATATTTTTTTTTAGAAATAGACCTTCATGACCTTATGTTTATGAATGTGTATGGTTAAAAAATAATGAGGGAAAATCGCATCATCCGAACACATAAGAAAGTTCCATTTTTCAAACTAAAGTAATTATTAAAACAATGGAGGCGGCGGTTGGGAAAAAAAAAATTAAAATAATAGTGGTTTTAGTGAAGAAAATAATTTGATAAATATAACATTGAAAAGGAATTAACAACACAAAAAGCTACTATCGTAAAAGTATAATAATAAAACAATGCTTTTAAAATTATATAATGGATTCAAAATCCTATTTGCATCAACTATCAACTTGTTGTCATTAATTTTTTTTTTTCTTTTATTACTATAAGATAAGCCTGACCCAAGAGGTAAGACCATAATAAATGCTGACGAAACGACTACAACGAGTAAAAAAGACATGCATTAATGGTGCATTAGGTAGGCCTTGAATGAAAAGTGCGCAAGTACTAAAGAACATGGCAGGTTGAAGAAAGGCAGTAGAAGACATAGGGATGCTAGTAGGACTGCATTTGGTCAAGGAAGAAGGGCATCATTTTCCCAGAAATTGTATTGCAACCTAGCGTTTGACATTTTGCTTTCAACTGGATCATCATAGCCTACTTTTTGATCTTCAACTATTTCATATTTACTTTTTCTAACTTGAAAAGGCTGAGCTTTTTTAGCCTCGTTTGACTCTTATGACAAAAGATCACACTTTGCAGTATTACCGAGATCGACAGCAGACTCAAAACCCCAAAAGCAGCAAGGGCACGTTTCGCAAGGTTACAAAATTATGCAGGAGAAAGAAAATAATAAATAAAATTATTATAGAAGATGGCGATGGGCAACTGAGGAGCTAGGGTTTGAGCCGAGCAGGGTCTTCGTGTTTTTAAAATTGGAATTGAGAAAGCGAAATGTCTTTTTGGGGTATTAGAGTATTATTTAATGACGTACTTGTTAGAGCTATGGCCTTGCTGTTAAGTCTTTACCACTTCTGCAACACGTGAGACCACACAATCCCCAAAGCAAAAAGATGAATCACGGTTCCCCTTCTATCTGATTTTGATTTTACCACGGTGGACCCGACTTTACTTGTCTCTTTGTTTCGTGGTCCCACTCGTCCTTGTTTTGCTCTAAACACTGGAGTGAAAGTAAAACGACTGCATCCCCGTTTAAAAGAAAATTGATGATTGATCAACATGTGTTTTTATTTTTGTTATTTTTTAATTATATACTTAAAATTTTAATTTATTTAATTATATTAATAATAAAAAATTTGGTTGTCATTTTTATAATTATATACTTAAAAATTTAATTTATTTAATTATATAAATAGTAAAAAATTTAAATATCACAATTTACATCTCAATTAGTTTCAATTCACACCGTTAATCTAATCACCATAATCAGATAATGAAATAACCATCTACTATCTTTAGAGATTGTGCAACTTCACATGGATGGCCACTAAACACCCTTCTCCAAAATAATGAGTTGCAAACCGTACTTACCTACTTAAAAAATGCAAGTCATGAGATCAACCAGCAGTAGTAGGTCGCCACCTACTATCTTAAGAGGGTCCTGCAACCTTTTTTAAGTTCGTAAGTGACTAACCCATTAACAAATCATAATAACTAAACCAACGATATGAATTAGAGTTAATTAATGTGTAAATAATAATAGTTAAATCTTTAATTGTGTATATTATTAGAAAAGTCAACATTTCAAGTGTATAATTGTAAAAAAATGATAAAGTTAACATATGATCTGTGACATTACTCCTTTAATAAATATTAATAATATTGAGCTATAAGTTTTTACATGTGGTACAAACATGAGGATTTTTGTATAAGTATATAGATTTAAATAAAACATTATGTATGTAAAATAAGACATATATATACGATAACTTTATTTAATAATTTTTATTTTGTCATTTAAACTAGGGATGCAAATGAGGTAAATTTAGGACATGTTTTAGAAAATCCAAAACTTGCCCTTATAGGGCTTAACATTTCCTAGAATCATATTAAAATCTTATAAGATTTTACCTCATATTCTCAAAACCTACTCTTATATGATTCTTAACTTTATAGGAATAAGTTTTTACGAGGTTTAGACTACCCAATATGAGCAAGTTTTCATATGGTTTAGATCATATAAAAGAGGAAAGTAGAGAGAAATATAGCTAAGTAAAATTAGGGTTATACTTATTGCCTTACATATAAGTGAAATTTAAAAATCAAATATATTGTAATGTATAGATTAAGAGAAAATATCTTTGTTAATATATTATTTTTTATTTGGTCGGTTTTTTTTTTAATCCCAAAACTCAACTCTAAACCTTACAAGGTTTTGAATTATATCCCAAAATCTAACACTAAATCTTATAAGACAGTATCTTATATGGTTTTTATTAAGTTTAGTGAGTCAAAGATCCTACAACAACCTATTCGATTGTATACTAATGTGCTGCAAATTGTGAGAACCTTTAATGATGCAAGCATAAAGGAGCCACCAACCCTACACAAGAAGTATAACAATTTTGATGATGTCTTTCCTCATTTTATTTAATTATTTTCTTTATGTATTTCATTATTACTAGAATATTTCTTAGCACTTTATTATTGACCAATTAGAAATTACTTCTATTAGCCAATAAGAATTAAGTTCTTTTAGTATTAATTATAAGTCTTTTATTTTGTTATGGAAATACAATTATGGCAGTCTATTTAAAGTTTTTATTCCATTGTAACAAACATCATCAGTTTATAAAATATTTTTTTCTTGAGTGTAAACTCTCCTTTTACTCTTATCAATTATTTCAATTGTGGCAAGTAAAATAAATTATTTAATCATGCGTCATATTGTTCATTTTAATATAATGAGTGTTAATTCTTATGGTGTGTCATAGTTATAAGAGTTTATACTCAAACCAGCCCTAAATATCCAAAAACTTTGACTTTTACGAATTAGGATCGATCAACTATCAAGTCAATTTTTGTATGATATCTTAATCCTTCGATTAAGCACATCATAATTTGGTATTAAAGCTCTAGTTTCGACATCGGGAGTTGTGTATTGGTAAGTTATTGTAAATTGAGTTCATTAAGATTGTGTGTTGTGTGGTTTTAGTATATGGTGGATTGAAGTTTAGACAATATTGTAGTTGTTTGTTGGTAGTCATAATTGTTGTTGTCTTGTGTTTATGGGAAAGAAGAAGTGTTGTGTGTGTTATTGTTAGAAAGAAGGAAGAAACCCCCACCAAATGTTCAACAAAATCCTACGTAAGGATTTTGATCCCATATCCTAAAACCACCACCACTAACCTAATCCCACCCCCGCCTACACATACACACATCAATTCCAACCCCTTTAAACCCAAACACTTATACTATTTAAACACCCAAACCTTAACATCATGATGAATGAAATATCCTACACAACATCTGACCTTAATTATGAAAGAGGAAAGGTAGTATTCCAACAAAAAAATTTTATGTTTGAGGAAGGATTGAACAGGGTCAATTGCAATTCCAAATTAGTAATTGCCCTATCAACTTAATTTCTAAGATTGTAGTGGGAAGATAGGGTTTTGAAATCACCATCCATTTGAGTTTGTAACACCTAAATCGAAGGAAAAATAAAGAATAATAATAAGCTAAAATAGATAAATAAATGGTGATTTTTTAGTAATGGTATATGTTGGTATTATTTAAAAGTGGTAGGAGTAGTTTAGGCAAGGAAAATTTCCATGAACCTTAGGTATAAATAGTAGAGTATTGCTCATTGGAAACCTTTTCTTGCCTTTGCTACATGTGTCCAACCATTGTGGACTAGGGTTTCATGTAAGACATGAAGCAAATAAGAGTTTACAATAAGATTTAATAAGATTTAGTGAGATTGGGATTGTGAAAACCAAGATAAGGATTGAAAGTGCCTTTTTATTAAAGAATTTCAATGGAATTCCATTAAAAATTCGTTTTTCTAGCCAAGGCAGTAAAAGAAACGAATTTGAGAAAGTCCTATAATGGATTCTTAGTGGTGCAAGCAAGATTAAGATGGGAGAACTTGAGGTAAGGTTGTAAACACCCTCTTTTATAGAAAGTGTTGATCAAATTCATTCAAAATTCGTTTTTCTATAGAGGATAGCAAATAAAACGAATTTTAAGCCATGTATAGGAGTTCCCGCAGTGAGTTAGTGGTAGTGGAGGCACAAGTTTTAGATCTCTAAAGGTAAGAATCTAACATTATACTTTGTATGTGTTGTTTCCTTGAGATTATTGATTGAATGGTAAGAAATGCGATGAAGATTTGATTGTAGAAATGTTTTGATTAGTGTTTTTGTGGGTTGTGAAGTTATGCCATTGTGGGGATAAAGTTATAGAGGGGTAGTTTTTAAGTTTAGGCAAAAGTGGGTTGGAGATGTGGGGATGAAACAGCGCAACAGCCTAAAGAGTTCTATAGACTGCAACCTAGCATTCGGGCACTATCCCCATCAGTGTCCAAATGCTAAGAAGTAGATTGCTCCCCAATCATGGCATTTAGACGTTAGGATCCTATTGCATGCAACTATGTCTCCTTCAGTTTTTAGATGTTTTCTAAACGTTTTTTCCTCTCCTAAATCCTTTCCAAAGCTTTTCTAAATAAGAGTTGTCATTCTATACGTATCTTAAACCAATTAATCCTCTTAGTGATCTTAGGATCTTCATGAGATTCAAGTTACTCTTGAGAGTTGGTTAAGCGGTTAAGATTAAGAGTGTGGTTAGATGAGTTAGAGACTAAGTAAGGTGTTTATTTCTCTTGTGAACAAGTAGTGAAGTGAAGATTTTAGAATTCGAACAAAATACTTAGTAAGGTATAGGATATTGTATATTGTTTGTGTTTGTAGGCTTACTACTTATTAAATGGACTTAATGGCAACTTGGTTTAAATTTTAAAGTGTGTTACGTATACTTAGCTAGGCTCAAGGGATTCATAGGATCGATGATCTTGGGGAGGTACCTTGGTGATCCTTACGCAACATTGTCTTAGGTGGAGTCTCGCTTGGAAATGATCTAGATAGATTTAGGCTTATCCTTGAATACTTTGTTCTTAAGGTATTGGGAAGGACTCAACACTGATACTATATGGTAAATTATATATATAAGTATGTTCGAGTTGTGAGTATTCTTGATATACTGTACTAAGGGCAAACAAGGATGGCCATAACTAGGGGATGGGTCTATGCTTATAGAAAGCTTGAAATGAAGGGTAAAATGTGTAAAAACAAGTAAAACCCATAAACAAATCCAAAGATATGACGCACTAAGGAGCTCCGTAGACTCACGAACCAACTTAATATGAGGCATGAGTTAGTTTGATGAGGTCACTTGCCACCTAACCTCACTTAAGGGATAGGATAAGAGTTAAACAAATAAGCAAGAAATGCTCACAAAGAGGGAAAACTCAGTATATCCAATAATGCCAAAAGGTATATGTATATGATGTTGTAGCTACATATTACATGGGTATTTATACCCAAAAATGTAGGGCATCCTTACTAAAGATGGAAAAGATAAAGAGTAATGTCTAAAAGAGGTAAATCATAAGGAATGTAAAGTGGTGCTGGTAGGTATTAATAGGTTGTAAGAGAAAACAGATGCAGTCATACGAACATTCTAACTAATGTCAAGCTAACCTGTAGATTCTCTTGTAGTGGGATTAGCTTGAACATCGTTTTGGCAACTTGGAATAAGGTTGGCCGAGTAGATAATTAAGGGAGCTAAGCTGTTAATTAAGCATTTCATAGTTCAGCCTTCGAAGATCAATGATAGGTATGGGAGAGTTTAGCTTAGTGGTAGTAGTAGATCGGCAGTCAGAAGCAACTTAGATTCCTCTTGTATAGGTTAGGAAGAAAGAATGCCCCTTGTTAAACTCTTAAGGCCTCGTGCATGGGCTTGAGTCAGGGATCTTGTAGCTCAATTCTATCATTCCCTCCTGGTTGATTTGGATTTGGAATCAAATTCGATTGTTCTTCCTATTATGCTTCTTCAAGGTGGTATGAGCTGAGATTAACAATATTAAATACATTAAAAACTCAGAGGTCTTCAAGTAGTTCTATTTGGTAAGCATTGTCATTAATCTTCTAGAGTACCTTGAATGGTCCTTCAGCTTAAGTGGACAATTTGTTCTTCTTTCTACTCGAGAACCTTTCTTTACTTAAGTGTAATCACATTAAGTCACTGAGTTGAAATCGCCTCATCTTTCCTCCTTTTCCTCTATCTTCCATCTTCTTAGCGGCTTAGTTGATCTGTTAGGAAACTTTTTGGTACATCTATTGGAAGGATTGAGCTTTAGTTCTTGTCTTTAGGTCTTCTTGGTCAGATGATGGCATTGGAGTCTGATTAAGCAGGAGCTTAGAATCAAAGCCATAGATAACCTCAAATGTTGTATGCTTAGTAGTGTCATATATTGTCTTATTGTAAGAAAATTTTACTACGGGTAAACATATATCACAGTTAGCTAAGTTCTTTCATATTGTAGCTTGAAGCAATGAACCCAAAGTATGGTTGACTACCTCTATTTAACCATTAGTCTAGGGGTGATAAGACGTACAAAAAAAAAAAAAAATAGTTTAGTTCCCATCTGACACTAGAGAGTTCTCTATAAATGACTCAAGAATTTTAGGTTTGGTTTGATACCATGCTCCTTAGCACATAGTGTAAACGAACGACCTATTGCAAAAAGAGAAAAACAATAGATGAAGCATTGTTGGTCTTTGTACAGGGCACAAAGCATGTCGTCTTGCTGAATTTGTCTATGACGACCATTACAGAGTCTTTGCCTTAAGTAGTTTAGAGTAAATCGAAGACAAAGTCCATACTCAAATCGGCCTACAGTTTGGTTAGGATGAGTAGAGGCATAGCTCTTTCTTGCTTAACTTTGCTCTTTGCCCCTTTGCAGATAGTACAACTCTCAACCATTTGGTGCACATTGCTCCTCATCTTAGGCTAAAAGAACCTTACATTCAATAGTTTGTATCTCTTTCTTTCTCCAAAATGTCTAAAAAGTCTACTAGAATGAGCTTCTCTCATTGGAAATTCTCTTAAAGAACAAGTCGGCACATATAGCTTACTACTTTAGAATAAGTATCCGTCCTCCATATAGTACTCATCCATTGTTCTCCCTTCTCTACAATGTTCAAATATTAGGCCAAAATGAAGGTCTTGAGGATATTACTCCTTGATGGTTGCAAATCCTAACAATTTAGTTAGCAAATAAGAATAATATGTCTTCTTGATGGGGCATCGATAACTACATTAGTCTTGGCTTACCTGTACTTGACTACAAAGTTGAATCCTTCCAAAAATTCTACCCATTAGGCTTACCTTTTAGAGTATTTTGTTTGACTTTACGAGTACTTCAAGGACCCGTGATCATTGTAAATGACAAACTCTCTTGGTAGATTATAATATTAGCATACTTAAAGAGCTTAGATTGGTGCAAGGAGTTCTTTTTCATAAATAGAGTAATTTAACTGTGGTCCTCTCAATTTCTCACTATGGTATGCAATAAGTCAGCTTCTTGCATCAATACAACTTCTATGCCAACTCTTAATGCATCACATTCTAGCTTAAACACCTTCTTGAAGTTAGGTAAAGCCAACATAAGCACAGAGGTGAACCTCTCCTTCACCTCGACAAAACTTCTTTCTTGTCTTTCTACCCACTTGAATTTTCCACTCTTCTTTGTTAGCTTGGTGAGGGGTGCAACAATGGAACTTAAACCTTTGATAAAGTAATGATAAAAGGGAGCTAATCTACAGAAGCTTCTCACTTTAGCATAAGTGGCTAGGGTTGGCCATTCAACAATAGCTTGGATCTTCTCAATATCAATACGCAAGCCTCTTCCATTGACGATATGTCTAAGGAAAACCTTTTCTTCTTGATAGAAACAACATTTCTTCAAATTCCTAAAGAACTTTTTAGCTTATAGCATATTAAGCATAACTTGGAGATGGTCAGTATGACTAGTTAAGTCGGTACTATACACAAGGATATCATCAAAGTAAACAATAACAAATTTCCTAATTAGATTCCTCAATACATGGTTCATCAACCTCATGAATGTATTTAGAGCATTAAATAAGCTAAAGGGCATGACCATCCACTCATATAGACTATGTTGGGTTTTAAATGCACTTTTCCATTCATCTCCTAGTCTCATTCAAATCTAATGATAACCAAACTTCAGGTCAATCTTATTGAAGATTCTAGCACCATTAAGTTCATCTAGCATGGCATCTAGTCTTGGAATGGGGTACTTACACTTGATCATGATCTTGTTTACAACTTTACTATCTACACTGATATGCCAAGTACCATCCTTCCTTAGCATAAGCAAGATTGACACAACATAGGGGCTAAGACTCTCTCTTATGTATCCTTTCTCGAATAGCTCGTTGTCTTGTCTCTAGAGCTCGGTAGCTTGCTTTGTATTCATCCAACAAACAGGCTTATTCAATAGGGTAATACTAGGTATCAAGTCAATGTAGTGTTCAATCCCTCAAAAATGGGGTAGTCCTTTAAGTAGTTGCTTAAGAAATAGGTCGACATATTCTTCCAACAATTCTTGATCCTCCTTAGGTAGCACGACTTGCTCCTTCAACTGTAACAGTCTTCTAATGAGTAGAAAGGTCGGTACATTAGATTTGATGGCTTCTTATAGTTTGGATAAGCTAAGAACCAATTTCTTCTTTGATCTTTGAGCTAACTTGGCCTATAATTTACTCACTTGGCTTGGAGTCATGGGGTTTAAGATGATCTTCTTCCCATCCTTTTTAAACATATATGTATTCTTAAACCCATCATAGATTTTCCTTTGATCAAATAACCAAAGTCAACCTAATAACACATAAGATGTACATATGGGTAATACATTGCAAAGAATCTCTTTAGAATAGTTCCTAGTTGTGATTGGCTACAACACTTGCTGAGTGACATGTAGTGCTCCCTTCTTATTTAGCCAATGCAACTTGTATGATATGGGATGTGACAAGGTTGGCAACTTGATTTTACAAATTAGGTTAGTAAATGCTACATTAGTGCAATGCCCACTATCTACGATGAGTACATACACTTGTTCGTTCACTTTGCTAAGTAATATGAAATAAGTTCTCTCATTGCTCCTTCTCAACAGTTGGCTTAATACTCATTGCTCTTTAAACAACTAAAGTTAGCTTATCTAGATCATTAGCGTATACGTTTTCTTCAACAAGCTGTTCTCCACTTACCTCAACTTCCTCCTCTAGTTTAGCTTTCTCTTCGGGTTCCTCATTAGTATCATCTACTTCAATGGTAAGGAATTCACCTTTGATAACCATGGTATGTCGGTTGGCGCATTGGGTAGCCATGTCACCAAAACCCTAATACTTGAAGCATTTAATTTAGCTTGTCTTCCATCTTGATCCTTAGTCTTTCTCATAAGTTCTCTTCAGGATTTCCTGGTTAGTAAGGCAACTCTTCTGCTCAGACATAACATTAGTCCTCCTACTAGACTCAGTAATATATCAAGCTAAGTTGCCACCATGGGCAAGTTGACTACCATTAATAGGTTAGCGTAATTGAGGTCGATTGACCTATTCCTCTTCTACCTCTCCACATGCTGAGCTATTCTTATAACCTTGTCCAAAGTGATAAATTGTTGTAACTGCATTATATCTCAAATATTAAGTCTCAAACTAGTCAAGAACCTAGACACTGTTTGGGCTGAAGGCCCATTGACTTTACATCAAGTCATAAGCAACTAAGACTCTTGTACATACTCATCAATGTAATTTCCTTACCTTAATTCTTGGAGCCGAGCAAAAGCATCTTGTAAGTGTTTGGTACAAATCTAGCTTTAAGGACCCTCTTCATTTTGAGCCAAGTACCGACCTCTTTATACCTATCTCATACCTTCTCATGACTTAAAAGTTTCTTTACTACATTGTAACATAGCCTGAAAATTTTATAGCAGTAATTTGGACCTTATTGTAATCCTCGTACTGATAGCATTAAAAAATTTTCTTTACCATCTCCTCTTAGTCTAGATAATCATTAGCATTTATAGAGCCGTTGAAGCTTGAGACCAATAGTTTTATATGGTTGATAGCTCATGTTGCTTGAGCTCTATCCTTTGCTTCATAATAATTATCTCTCTCTCCTCCTTGTCTACTTCACCTAAATTGATTCTTCTTCGCATATGTCCTCCTACTCCTTTACCTTGATCTTATTAAGTTAGGAGTTGTCTTCACGCATGTTGAGGATCTTGAGGAACTCCCCCAACTTCAAGAGTAGCTTGGGACGTATTCTAAATTACATCGATAGGTCGAGAGGCAATGTATGAACATCTTAGGTTAAATTTGCTATCAAGTTAGCCATTTCGTCAAATCACTCATTAGAGCTTCTAGGGGTGTTTTTTCAACCTTGGTGAATAACACAGCTATTAACATCCCTAATATCGACATTAACACTTGAGTCAATCATTCTTTACTCAGTCTCTTGTTCTCAGCAATAAGTAATACTTGTACTATCTAGAAATAACATATGACCACTCCCAATCTATTAACCCACTAGCTACATAGAAACTAAACCTACAATTCAACTATGCCTTACTTCAAAAATTCACAATACTACTAAATTCATCAGACCCAATATAGAAATATCTAGTTACTACTTGCTCTATTTTCCACTCAAAACAAAGTAAAACAGAGTATTATACAACAACCACCACTCCTATTGCTTACTCAAACCTGTACAATTAGTTTGAGTACAACTTCAAAAACTACTTCACTACTTAGCACACTTTATACACAAATGGTAGTTACATAATAATACAGCAACACAACACGATAGTAACTTACTCAATGCAAACCTTCACTCTGATACCAACATGATTTTTCACTTCAAGGGTAGATGAGGAAGACTGTATCAAGGGGATGGGTCTAAGCTCATAAAAAGCTCGGAGTGAAGGATGAAATGTGCAAAAACAAATGAAACCTACATATGAATCCAAGGATATGATGCACTCCATGGACTTACAAACTAGCTCAATATGACGTATGAGTTAGTTCGATGAGGTCACTTGCCACCTAACCTTACTTATTGGTTGCGTACGAGCTCAAGTCAGCGGTTCTACAACTTGATTCTTATCAACTCCTATGTTGTTTGATGGCTAAATCAAATATAATAACTTGTTATATGGCGCATGTTATATGGTGAGTACTTGTAATGCATGTGATTTGCGATACTTTGTTCATGCGCATGTGTTTGTTATATTATGTATTGGGTTTTTGTTCTCCTAGAATAATTTTTTAGGTGTATGGCTATAACTTACAAAGTTATTGATCGAATAGGATAAACAAAAAATTTTAGGATGGCGAATGGCGAATAAAATCTTTATTGTGAGCTTACAAATTGAATTAGGATAGTTAGAGTTCATTACATGATTTATATATTTTTGTTTAGTAAATTATAAAGTTTATTTTGTAGTTATATTGGTTTTATTTGAAGTTTTATGTTTCATTGAAATAATTATTAGGAGATTACTTCAATTATTTGGAGATTAAAATGTAATTGTTTGGAGATTTTTAGTTAAAGGTTTATGCTTAACATGTCAGTAGAGGCTAGAGACATGTAGTAGGTTGTAGTGTTCCAAGTTCTTTGGCATTATAGTTAAAGTGGTATCAAAGCCTAGATTATGGATCATAGAAAAGTAGGGTTAGTGAAGAATAGAATAACTTAAGTCAATCAATCATAAAAGAAGCATAGATTATGAATTTTTAGGAAATAATATGTTGAATGGTGAAATGGCAAGAGTGGGTAAAATAGGGAAGCCCATTTAGAGCCAAAGTAATTTACCTTGTACACATAATTTGATTTCCATATCTTCCTTTTTGTATTTGTTTGCTTTATTACTATGTTTTGCGTATGTATTTAAATATTTATTTATTTACCCGACTTAAGTACACTTTCCTTTTGGGTTACTTTTCTTTCGTTTTTGTCTTATTGAGTTGTCAACTATTGAATGTGTGGAGTTGGTAAGATGGAGGGCTGTGGTGCAACTTGGTTAAGATTCTCCTTGGTAAGTTCAACATAATAATTTAAAAGATAAGAGTAGGCAAAATAACTTTAAATATAAATAATAATGAGAGAAAAAGGACTTAATCTGAAATAGTCATAAAGAAAAGATTTAAGAAATTGACCAAAACACTTGTTAGGTCAATCAATCACCTCTTGGTTAACTAAAACATTTATTATGATAATAGTAACAAGCATATTAGTGTGAAAGACATAAGGATGGTCGCAAATCTAAAACGAATAGGTTAAAGAATTGATCTCAGAGGCAAACCAATATGAAAATCTTTGCAACCATAAATACCATACTAAAATAATAATAATAATAATAATAATAATAATAATAATAATAATAAATGACAAAACTCTAATAGATGCACAAAAGTCCCAAAATATTAAAATCGCGTCACCAGACCATACAAGTGAACAGTAACACATTGAAATCAATTACAACATAAAGTAGTATTATGCAAACACGGTTAATTGCAAATTAATAAAGACAATAAAATTGATAACTACAATATAGGACATTAAACTAATTTAAAAGGGGTTAAAAAAAAGACTTATGAAAACTTAGCATATGTACGCTTGTATTAGAGCTAATGAATATTCCTTCCTTCTCATGCCATGGCGTCATGTTGCTTTGTTGAGTTAGTACAATTTTGGTTAATCTATTAGCATGTGTCTTGTTAGTCTATGTTGAATCCAGCTATCAGTATAATTTTGACGAGTTAATTCAACATCATGTTGACATTCATTAGCCTCGTTCATATGTGTACTTATATTGAGTAGTAAAAGATATGAACTTTCCAATGCTAATTAAAGACAATAAAAATAAGAAACATTCTTCAACAAATAATAGGTATGGGTTGAACCTTCAAATAAGACATACCCCTCTTCAAAAATTAGATATACCAACGACAATAAAGAAGAATAATAAAACTATTGAAATATAATAAGATAATACTAAACTTAATAAAAGTTTATTAAACTTAATTAGACCGTACAAAGAGTACACAAGCTTTTAGTGAACGCCAAATTACACCAACAATAGATGTCATAGCGACAACATAACCCCTAAGTCTAATGAACAAATTAAAACAATTATGAAATAAGTATAGGACAATAATAATAACTTGCTAATAATAATAAGCTTGGGATGAATAAATAAGATGTGAAGCAAAGTGACTTTTAACAATGTCGTTGTTGCCGATAATTATTAAGCAAAGAAGTAAGGAGTGTATGTTCTCTACCTTAGAGTCTAAGAGCCACTAGGAACTTGCAAGATTCAAAAAATAGTTTCTCCTTGATAGAAAACTTGCTATTGACATGTTAAGGTGCAAGACTGTGATGGAAAGGAAGTGATTGATAGGATATAGTTATTAGTTATATTGCTAGATTATAGTAATGAGAGGTTAAAACTTGAGGTGTGAAGTGAAGTATACTGAAATTTAGGTGCTAAAACAAAGAGTAATGGTGTAGTAATTAGATTATAAGTAAATGAGAAGTGAATCAAACAAGAAGGTCAAAATGAATAAGATAATACTTCAATATAGATAGAGGAGTAGTGGAGTTGTATGAATCAATAGATGTAGGAAGAAATTTTGATGGATGTGGTCACATACTGATAAATTGAGTTGAATGGAAAGAGTTCGGTTTTAGGTGTTTAATATGGAGGGAAAACGTTGAAAGTAGTTATGGCTAAATATTGTAATTGGTAGTTTAAGTCTGATTAGGGAAGGACATATGAAGAATTAAATTTTAATTAAAGGATTATAAAATAAGAGATGTGAGGAGAAGAAAGAAAGTTTTGCAAATAAAATGTTGCATGAACATGAATTTGCAAATGTTATCATAGGAGATATTAGTAAAACTAGGTGGAATTAGAAAGTAACCTATGCTTGAGAATCTCTTATCAAAGTGGTCTAAGGGATAAAAGAGATAAAACTCTTGATATTGGAGACTTGCAAAGTTATGATTAATTGAGGGACCTTATGGAGAATCTTAAAATTATTTGATTAAGAGAATAATGGGGTATTTGAGAATTTAATCTCTTAATAGAATAGATATATGAAAATGAATAGGCAAATCTCAAAAAAAAAAAAAAAAAAAATCTTGGGAGAGCAATCATGTTGAGACATAGTAGAGAAATCAAGCAAAACAAGAAGATACTTAGGAGCTACAAGAAGAGATAAGAAGGAAGTATTAAAAGTATCTTATTTCAGTGCTTTAAGCAAACTTTCAAGGATGAAAATTTTTGTAGGTGGGAAGAATTGTAGCACCCGAACCAAAGGAAAAATAAAGATGAATAATAAGGGAACATAGATAAATAAAGGGTGATTTTTCAATAAGGGTATATGTCGGTATTATTTAAAAATGGTAAGGGTAGTTTAGGTAAGGGAAATTTTCATGAACCCTAGGTATAAATAGCAAAGTATTACTCATTGGAAACCCTATCTCACCTTTGCTACACGTATGTAGCCATTGTAGACTAGGGTTTCAGACATGACTTGAGGCAAAGAAAAGTTAATAGTGAGATTTAGTGAGATTGGGATTATGAGAACCAAGGTAAGGATTGAACTTACAGTGTTGTCACCCTATACAACTTTTCATGTGCGTGGCTAGAACTTACAAAGTTGTCAACTGGATATGATAAACCAAAAATTCTAGGATGAGGAGTGACAAAGTAAAAGACCAAGTAGAAGACTAAGTTAGTAATCCATAAATATAAAAACTATACAACCTGTATTTGTGAGTGGTTGTTATAATTTAACTGGTTGGATGACTAGCATGTCGAATACTAGTTGTGGTTACATTTGAGCCTACTTAGAGGGTAGTATGGCCATTAATATAACTACATGCATTAATAGAGCTGTGGTAACACAATGGGGCTTGGGTCTTGGTTTACATGTTGATAATTCCTATTATTATATTGGTAGAAAAGTTGTAGGAATTTGTTGTAACCATAGTTGTTGGTAGGATAAAGGTTGTGTGCGCAATCTTAAATAACTTAGGGTTGAATTAAAAGTGGTTGGTAGTATTTATAGGAATCAAGTAAGGTACTTATGTGTTGATGACTTAGAATTGAGTAGGGATGAGAGAATAATGAGGAATGAATTTTGTTGCGAACTTAATTATTTAGGGGTTGATATGGATCCTTATAAAGATGGAGTGCTAAATTCAACAGAGCCTAGTAGAAGAGTACAATTTTATGGACGTTTTGCAATGCTTGACTATTATGGATTGACACTACTGAGTCCTCTTATTCATGAGGGAACGGTAGATAGAAAACACAATGAGTGGAAGGATTGATGTCAGAATGTTATGGGAGCTATACGCCCAAAGGGGATTAATAGATTATTCTCAAGAGAATGTGACACTTTTAAACTTTATCAGCTATTTGAGTGTTGTTCCTAATATTGACTTGCCTCATGTGTTGGGAGCCATGAAAATGAAAATAAAGATTAGGTTAAATTGTGAGAATCCATTAAGTAAGTTAAGTGATCAACACATCAAACACATGAGAGACTCAAACACTCTATTTTCTATCACTGACATTTGCATGAGGTAGGTACAACATATGTGTTTTATATTTGATCTAAGTGGAAGACACAGTCAAAGATTCAAGTCGAATCTTCTTCTAAGAAGGAGTGATGATGTGTTGTAAGTTGCGATAACCTTTAATGAAGCAAGCACAAAGGAGCCATCAACCCTAGAGAAGAAGAATAACAATTTTGATGACATCTTTCTTATTTTAATTACTTATTTTCTTCATGCATTTCATTGTTATTAGAATATTTTTTAGTGATTTATAAATTAGTTTTATCAGCCAATAATAATTATTTCTATTAACCAATAGAAATTTAGTTTTGTTAGCTAGTAGGAATTTATTTCTATTGATCAATGTAAATTTATTCTATTGACAAATAGAAATTCAATTGTATTAGCCAATAGGAATTGACTTCTTTTCGTATTAATTATGGGTCTTTTATTTTGTTATGGAAATGACATTATGATTATAGAGTCTATTTAAAATTCTTATTCCATTATAATAGACACTTTATAAAACACTTTTTTTTTTTAGTGTAAACTCTCCCTTTACTCTTATCAATCTTTACAATTGTGGTGAGTAAACTAAATTATTTGATCATGTGGTGTGGTATATTGTTCATTTAATCTAGTAAGTATTAATTCTTACAATGCCTCATTCTATAAGAGTTCATACTCAAACCATTTCTAAATATCCAACAACTTTAACTTTTGCAAATTAAAATCAATTGACGCTCGAGTTAATTTTTGCATGTTATCTTAATTGTTCAATTAAGCACATCACATCCCTAATTCAAACAATTATATCAATATATTGTTCATATACGAGAGAAATTAAAATTACGGTTTTGCAGGGAAGAATGGGAATATTAGTCCAATCACATTTGAAACGTGATGAATGATGCTAACTAGCATGCACCGAGAGAGGGAGAAGAAAAAGAGACTATTATGGTATATATTATATATAAAACTATGTATTACGTTAATCTAGTACATGAGCGTTTATGCAATTTTAAATGAAAAAATTTTTAACTACCTCCTGTGAAAATGAATGAATATTTTAATATTTAGATATACCCCCTTTGTAAAGTTTCCAGCTCTTAAAACCAAGCAATCGGATGAATAGGTCAATCGTGTTAAAATTATAGTAGTGATTTGATTGTTAATGTGATGATAAAAACTAGGAAGTGAATATCCAATCAGTATTAATATTTGCAATTAAAATTTTTTTATGGTTTTATCTATGTTTTTGAGAAAATCGACCTATTTTTATATTTTATTGTTAATATAATATTCATTAAATTTACATCCCAAAAAGGAAAAGTATTGGCACATTCCCTCTCTTTTTTTCTTTTTTCTTTTTAAAACCTATTTAGTTTTCTTTATGATAAACTGAAAAAAAAAAAGTGCAGTAAATAAGCATATGATTCATAATTTTTTTTTTTCAAGGGTCTTTTGCTCTTAATTGCTATTCTATTTAACACCACGAGTTTTCCTTTCCTCATTTTTTTTTTTTGTTTGAGTTCTTCAATCTTTTGGGACGATCCACACAAATATTTTGTTAAGGTACTTAAAATTTATATTACCAAACAATAGCTTTATGTGTCTATTTTTCTAAAACACTTTGTTTGAAATGGCTAGACAAAATTCTAAAAATATGAAAAAAGATTCGTTAGGTATTACACACTACATGTTATATGTATGTAGCATGTAAATACTAATAAAATATTGATACATATAATAATTATATAGATATTTTTCAAATCAATTACTATAAGTAATTTGTAACTATTATATATGATAATTTTTTTTATATATAGCATGTAATATTTATTGAACCTTTTTTTTTTGGAAAGTCGGAAGTGGCTTGAACTTTTATTGCTTTCCTATAAGTCCTCCAGCTCTTTTTCCCTTTATGTTTGAGTTCTTCTATCATTTTTCAAGGGGAAGAGCTTTCTCATTAGCCAATTAGTTTATTTATTTTGTTCTCTTTTTTCGAATTGAATTGTGTAGCAAAGTGATTCCACAATGCTAATCTCCAAGAATCCTAAACTTGCAAATAGTAAAATTAGATGCGACTTTATTAATAAGTTGCGGTTTTGGAGGCGATTGAGAACTAGTACTTAAATACAATTAAACAATTGTAATATAATATATGTACTTTTGATAAATTCTAAAATAATGGTATATGATGTTACTGGTGGTTAGCTGGTTCGAATGAGAGCCTTGGGACATAACTGTAATTAAGCAGAATTAATAGCACATGATAGGCCACTTTTTAAAGTTTGTATTGCTTTTTCTGTTTCGTCATTACTTTGTTCAGAATAATTTTACTTCTTGACTGTCCATCTCTTTTGCATGCCTTTCATTCGTCGCTTTCAAGCGGAGCTAACTCCATGGAGTTTAGCAGGAACGTGCGAGGTGCTGGGGTACACGTTAATATGTATACTCCGACGACTTCCGAGAGTCCATTTATCCGGATATGCTGGATGCAACAGCATATATACATGAAATTGCCATAAATAAGAAAAAAAGAAAGCTGAAAACAAATATGGCTGGCATATGGATTTAAAGATACATCCTATCTTAAAACTTAGCAATTATTTCCTTCCATTGCAAACCGAAATTTTACTGCAGAAAAGTTAAGGCCCAGCTTTTGAATCTTATTTGTAATGGGATGAGAGATTGAGAGATATAAGGATGAGGATGGAGCGGATCTTACAAAGTTATGCATTTGATTTGATGTTTAACACTAAATCCAAATTAATGAACGGTATTATGTGGTGCTAGGAAGGATTTTAATCAAGTCCATTTTCCCTCTCTCTAAAAATTGGTCACATCTATATGCTACTTTTATTAAAATAAAATGACAAGATTTTATTATTTTTCCAAAAAGAGAGCAGCCATGGATGCAATGGGTTGTTTAACTGCTAACTTAAAGGATGCATCCCTTTTATTGGGGGGAAAAAACAAAAAAGATTCATCCCTTTTCTAGTATTAGAATTTAGAATCTACCGCTTCCCATTAGCTATTATTGAATATATTTTATACGTTTAGTTTTACATATGGGTGGTTTTATCTTTCGACATGTCAGGGTGTAAATCATACACTCTTGTATATGCACTCTACTTATAATGAGTTACGAAACAAATTACATTTGTACAGGAGCGCTGGGTAAGCCTTAAATCAATTTTTCTTTTTTTCCTTTCCTTTGATAATTTTTTTCTCTACGGATCAAACATATTGACATTATTTTTTGAAGTCTACTATCATTAAACCCTATAAAATTAATAAAAGAAAATGGTTATAAGGATAACGACATATAAATAATGAGTTTTTAAGTTTAGGGGCAATTTTGGAATAGGAAAATAATATAAACCATATATATATATATATATATATATATGTATATATATATACCCACCTCCCTTTTAGTTATACCCTTTCACTCTCTTCGGTGTAGAGTTTCCAATATCTGCCTAGTGGCAAATATATGGCAAATATAAGAACTGCATTGTAGGAGAAGGTGAGTTGCGATTTCTCTTATGGCAAGATCTTTGGGGAAATGAACTTGATCGTAGAGATTGTGATTAAAGATTCCGTTGGTGCCTCATAGTGTAAGTTAATATTAGAGCTTTTAGCGGTATAAGAACAAGAGATCCAATTATTTGAACTCGATCCCTCATCATGGTTATAGTTAAATCTAAGATTCTTTTATTTTAGGAAAACACACTTGAGTGTTTTCCCCAATTTTAGATATTTGAGGATTGGAGAAGGGTGGTTCTATGGTGTTTAACGTGCCAAGGATAGGATGGAAAGGGTTTTGGAGAAGAGATGGATTGAAGGAGAGGAGAAGTGGAAAATTCTAATAGAGTATGGGCTATGTACAACATGTTCATGCCCATGTACCCCTTGAATTTCACTCCTTGCTTTCATGGCATGTTGTGGGAAAGTTGGTTTAAGCATGGCGTGTTAGGGGAGAAGCACAACGTGTCAATGTGGGCTAGTAAAAGTTGGCCATGGCACAGGGTGTTGAGCACAACATTTTGGAAGTGTTGTGTCGTGTTCTTATCATGGCCAAAGTATACAGCATGTCTAAGGCTTTATATCCTTTGGCTTCTTTACTTTTCTTCTACATGACCACGTTCTTCCATAATTAGGCTGTATACTTCCTTTTTTTCTCTTTTATATCTTTATTCATTATTTTTATCCCTTTTGTAGGCTTTTAACCCCAAATATAATAGTTCAAATGCTTAATAAGACAAGTTTAAGTGCTTAATAGACCAAGTTTAAAAGCTTTATCCTCATTCCAACCTTAGAAGATTAGAAGTTAAGAGATTGCAGTCTTCCATAATGTAGGTTGCCTAATTATGAAGTTAATAAAGGCTAGTAGTACCTTTTAACTTAGGTATAGAAATGTTTGAGTATAATTTAAGGTTAAGCTTAGTGGTACCCGCTACTCAAGAACTAGGTACATATTGACTTTACTTACTATTTGTGTAGTCATTAAAAAATAAAATGGATTTAATAAGTATCTAGAATGGTAACTAGTTGTTGCTTGTATTTGGCTAGACTTAAGAGATTGTAGTATTAGTGTCCTTGAGGTGATACATCGATAATCCTTAGGTGACATTATCTCTAATGGAGTCCCCTTGTAAATGATTTAAAGTAGATTAAGTTACTTTCCAAGGTTATAATACTAGTGTCTCAGTACCGATTTGGTTAGGGGCTACAATGCTAGTGTCCCAACACTAGTTGAGAATTTGAGGGCTATAGTGCTAACGTCCCAACTAGAATCAATTTGTAGAGTCATAGGTTACTTCAAGTTTGTTGGTTAATAAAATGATAATAACTAGATTGTTTGATATTATTGTTACATTAGTGCACGTGTTTTTTTTTTTTTTTATGATGCATAATATGCGTGTGTGTTTTTAGTTTTCATATTCTAAGCTTCGATTCATCCTCCACTACTACCTCGTGCCCCTTTCCCCTTTGCTTTTCAGATATAAGAACCTTAGCTGAATTAATAAACTATGAAAAATATGGAGACTTATGCTATTAATATCAAGATGGAGAGAGCAATGATTACATATGCTACTTTGAGGATGACATATTGGTTAAGATGGTTAAAATTTTATTTATAGATATCATTTCTTATTGAAGAATTGAAGATATTTAGGGGTTATTTTGAAATCATTTAAAGAGTTATTTTTATGAGAATATTTGAAATTAATAATTTATTTGAATATTGTAGTATCATTAACTAGTAGTGACACTTGGTGATCTACAGATAAAGTAGTATTAGAGCTTACGTTGTGAATTTTAGAATACCTAGGTGATGGATTTATAGGATGGTGAGCTGTGAAGAGAGTAGGTAGAACGTGGATCCAATTAGAGTTAAAGTGAAAAGTTATGTTAGTTATTTTGCTTTATATATTTGATTCCTATACTCCCCTTGTTTTTCATTTGATATCACTATGTTTTACTTGTATGTTTAATATCTATTTATTTACCCATCTTAATTACAAGTTTTTTCTACTACTTTTCTTGAATTTGTCTTTCTGAAGTGTGATAAGTGAAGAACTCGTGGAGTTGGTGAAGTAGTATATTGAAGAATGGGGATAGAACACGATTAAGCTTTATCCCTTTTATATGCTCAATGTAATGTTTAGAAAGTTAAATTTAGGCAATTGTGTTTACGATTGCAAAATAGTTGCGAAAATCGTGAGTAAAAAATACTATTTTATAAGTTTATGATTTTAAAATAATTTTTTTAGTTAAAATAAATGTAAAATCGTTTATATATAAACTTTTACATATAATTCTATAAGTTTACGATTTTAATAATTTTATATGATTTTATGCATACAAATGATTAGTAGAATTACGATTTTGACAACCATTGCATGCACATATTTAAATCTATGATCTCAATATGAAAGAGAGAAACTTCCAAAATTTAATAGTTGAAACAAAATAAGGGAAAAAACCAAATAATAACAATAAAGGACTAAATAGACCTAGCTAGTTGATTAAAATACTCTCAAATCAACAAAAACATCTCTTTGGTTGACTAAAACATTTATTACAATAATAGTAAAAGCATGTTGTTGTAAAAGACGTGAAAATGCTAACAATCTAAAATAATCAAGACAAAGCATCAACTTGAAAGTTAGATAAGTCAATCATGAAAATTTTTGCAAATATAACCACCCCACCATAAAAATAACAAAACTTTAATAGATAAACAAAAAAGATTCAAATGCTAAATCACTTCACCAAACTTTCATGGTTGATATTAACACATCAAAATTAATTATGATATAAGACTATATCATATATACATAGTTAATTACAAAATAAATAAAGACAATAAAAAGGTAATAGGAATATGGAATAAAAGATTAACTTAAAAGGTTGATTAAATGACTTATGAAAACTTACCATGTGTAGTATTTGCAATGGAGTTGATGAATATTTCTTCCTTTTGATACTTTGGTGTATCATATTAATTTTGTTGTATCAATAAAGTTTTGGTAAGTTTAGGTTGAATCCAGATGTCGGTCTAGTTAAGAGTCGAGTTGATGTCGACCCTACTTAAATGAGTACCTATTTTTTATTTTTCTTTTTGTGTAATGATTTGTACCTTTGTTGGGTAATAAAAGATATAAATATTTAAGTTTTAATTAAAGATAATGAAAAAAATAATGAAAATTAACATAATAATAAAAAAACCTCTCTTGTTGATCATACCAACAATAATAAGGATGAACAATAACAATAGTATGAACGATGAAAAATGAGAAAATAATGTTAAAGTTAACAAATTTATGGAACTCCATTAAACTAGGTAAAAGAGACATAAGCCTTTAGTGAGCACCAAAGTGTTGGTAGTAAATATAATAGTGACAATATGACCTATAAGTCTAATATTTAAAGTAACATAACAATACCAAAAGAATGAATGTGTTCATAAAAAATGACAATGATAACTAGCTAGTAATGTTGAGCTTGGGACTAGCAAAGAAAATGGGTAGCATAGGATGCAATAATTGTATTAAGAGTGTGGAAATATGAGAACTTATGAGGTGACATGGTTGATAGTGGATGATGAGAGGCTCGTTATGTCAAAAGCGAGAGAAACCCTATTATCCTCTTTCCTTTTTTCACTCTTATGTCGCCATAAAAGTGGAAGAACTTTACGTTTCCCACCTTCGGGTTGTAGACTCATAAAAGAATTTATAAGACTTAATTGTTGGTTTTCCTTATTATGAAGTGTGCTCCTTTTTTGTTAAAGGTAGAGGGTATTGTTGGAAATGAAGTTTGTTAAAGGTGCATTTGTCACGTACAGAGTATTTTACTAGCTCTCACATGTAGTGCTTAAACTCTTTGAGCACTCCCTCTAGAGGTTAAGTCAACTTTCCTCACTATAAATCACAAGAATACGCTTACTAAAAGAGAAACAATAAGTACTCAAGTAAGAACATTACTTGTATCTCTACATGGGTTACAAATGAGGGGGTTATCCCCTTATATACAAAAGGCCACCATCATTAAATGGCCAAGATCTACTAGATCTAACGACTATTATATAATCTCACCTATCTTACTCCACTTACCCCTACCTAGCAAGAATCAATGTATCCAAACACTTATAGAGCATTTCAAGCATTAGACCAAGCCTTGGTCATAGGCTTTACCTACTATGGACTTCTTTATATAATGTACAAAAGCGAAAAATGGACTTAAGGGAAACAGTTGGTGAGATTCTTCCCTACCAAAACTAGTGATGTCCCTATCTCCTTTCACTCCTTGGAGAACTCCTTTAGTAAATGTCCAAAGTGGGCATAGTCTACAACATTTTCCTAGGTTGCTTTTCTCTAAGGTAAACCCTACCATTTCACTAAGTACTCTAAGTAGGAAGGTTAGCCAAGACCCTTCATTAGGCGCCCTTTTAGGATCTACTCCACTTCTATTCCACCTTTTTGCCTTGTACCTTGAATGAACTTCTTCCTTATTATTGTTAGGGTCCCTTATCTCTCAAGCTGGCATATTGTACAAGTTTCCACAAAGGCCTCTATATCTTCTAACATCTTTGACCGATGGAATCGGTCCTCTACCTTAGCCAGCATTTGGTAGAGATGCAGGTGACTTGAGTCCTTAAGGTTATGATGCTTCTTCAAGATCTTTAGTCAAAGGTTCTGATGATTAAGAACATGTATTCTTTCGCCTTTCTTATAAAGTAACTCATTTTCCATCCATCACTTCTTTGTTTGGCCTCTTTACTCTAACACCAATCTAACTTGAGGATCGTAGGTTAGGCATTGTTTGATCATCTTGAGCACTCCCTTCAGTTCAAGATCTCCTATTCTTTAGGTAGAAGCATCCTTGTCCACCCTAAAGGGATCTTCCTTCTTCAGTTCCACCTTTCCCACAGGTGGTTGTGTTTTAGGCCTCTCCTTAAGTTGGGCTTTCACTTTAAGCACCCCCTATGCCTGTAGTTCTACTCCTTTTGAGCTTTAGGCTATGGGCTTCTTCCCGCTTGGCTCATCAGTATCCTGCATAGAATATAAAAGCTTTTAGGCTTAGCTAGGGTTACGGTTGATTGGCACCATAAATTGCCGCCCCTCATCCATGATCATGATGCAGTTTGCTGATGGAGCAATTTAAGTACATACCCAATCAAAGAAGTTCATATCGATGACTAGTTCATAGTTATCCAAGGTGATCACCTCTAGCTTCACCTTTCCTTTCCACTAACATAATTAGAAGTCAACATCATGGGCTACCCCCATTGTAGGGACTTCCTTTAAGTTCATAGTTTTTAGCCTTGCCTTACCCTTTTAAATCTTAAGGCCTAACTTGTTAGCCACCTTTTAAGAAATAAATATATCAATTGCCCTAGTGTTCGTCAAGATGTTTATTCTTTTGTAGGCGCAGCCGCCTCTACATATATTAAGCTTCAAGCCTTCTTAGTGTGCTTACTCTATATTGAGCCTAATCGCTTTAATACTACAAGCTTATGGTTAAGTTAGGCCTCTTCTTCTTCCTCCGATGCAACTAAGGCTGTTAACTTATTCTAGATGGGACGATCCCTTGATTTATGCGTCCTTCTGAACATGAAGCATGATGGCTTCCTCTTAGGATATTTCTTCTCTTCCATCGGAGTCTTATCCATTTAGGTGAGGTTTTTATCCTACCTTCCTAAGCTCAGATCTCTTCTTTCTTCAACTTCCCTACATTTTCCATAGTTACCCTCACTTGCCTCTCTCTTAAGTTATTCACTTGTCTTGAACTCTATTAAGCTCTCTACAGTAGCCAGGATTTAGGCTAAGGTCTAGACTTATCGTCTTTTTTACTCTATTTGGGCTTACCTCTATAGGCCATCATAAAAGGTGAACATAGCATCCCTATCACTCATGTCGAAGATCTCTAACAGCAACTTAAAGAATTCCTGTACATAGTCCTTGATGGACGCCTTGTGTTCTAAACTCCTCAATTAGGCCCAAATATCCCTCTTGGCATTATTGAGGTAAAACTAAGCTCATAACTCCATCTTGGATTCTTCATACATTCTAATTTCCTTAGCTCCCTGCTTGGCTCCATCAACTTATCCTCTCCACTATAAGGCCGCCACATCATCAAGGAACATAGGAGCTACCCTTAACCTTAATGCATCATCTAAGACTTTGATTACACCAAAGAATTGTGCTAAGCTCCAAAGAAAGCCATTTATCTCTCTAGCATTTTGAGAGCTGTTGAAAGTCTTGGTTTTAAGCACATCCATCCGTGCCATAGTCCTAGTAAGGTTCGATCCATACCTTGTCTCAAAGCATTATTAGACCTAGGTCCTTAATCTCCTAACTCCTTACTCAAGGACTTCACCATGTCTTCAAAGGTAACATCCTGTCTTTACAAATTACCTATAGCTCGATTTAGTGTTGTTAGCATCTTACTTAGGAGCTCCTTCTCCAACTTCTCTAAGCCTTTCTCAATATCTTAAACTTAATCCAGTACATCGATTGTGGGTAACTCTACTCCAGCCACCCTTGCCTTAAGTAAGGCTTTGCTTCCTAGGATTCTCCATTCAATGGTGAGCTCTTGATCCATCATTAGAGTTAAGAGAATTCTAGCATACTTTGAAGGGACATCTAAAGTACATGTTCCTACCATCTCTTCCATGACGCAGCTCTAATACCAAATGTCACCTATAGTGTTTTATTAGCTCTCATGTACAGAACTTAGATTCTTTGGGTACTCTCTCAAGAGGCTAAGTGATAAGAATCAACTCCACAAACCCATTACTAGAAGCGAAGCTAGAAGAATATAAGGACTTGCTTGACGAGTACTGACTTGAGGACTCTCCAAGGATGAGGACTCCAACATCAACTGGGCTACGTTACACTTCATTCGCCTTAAGTGCCAAGTTGTGGACATGATAAGAACAATTTTGAGTAGGCAAACACTACAATTCTTCTAGATCCAAGTAGACAACCATCTAATTAGCCATGCCTTTAGAACAATGCCTAGTATTTGAGCTTAGATCTGACCTAGATCAAGTCAGTCAATTCATCCATTCCTTTTCCAACCTCTACAGAGCTAACACCATTAGTTACCAAGTTGCTAAAGATTTACTACTTGTAGGGACAACCAAACATACATAATATTAGGTTTGCCAACTAAAATTCGATACATGCCTTCTGGTACAACTTCCTAAAATGATTTCCCCTTTTGTACATTGTACCATATAGTGATGTGTTTACCCTTTTTTCCGTTTGTCTTAGGAATCTTTGTATCTAATATGTAATTAACCCACTTTTTCTTTTTGTTTTTAAATGTAACCCTAAGGAGGCCATATATAAGCTTCACTTACTTCTAGCGTAAACATCACTTCTTTCATTACTAATATAGACATGCTCTTTGAGAGTACTCACTATGCCTTCTCTTCCTAAACTTTTATCTATTTCCTTTTGTAAGTAGTGGTGAGTGACCTTAATCCTCACTTATGTGTCATATCAAGTGAAGGTTAAGCCAAGTAGGATTGTTTAGCATGTCATATTCAGCTGGTAGCTGCTTGGGTTTTTGCTAAACCCCTTTGTTCTTTCTTTCTCTTTTATCCGTTTTGGTGCTTCTCTATGTATACGACCTTGGAGATATATCAACTTCGCTAGTATCAAAGCATAGTTCCGACAAGGGAATGTGTGAAGATTGCAGTAGAGTTCTTATTGATGTTGCTGTTAGTAGTTGCTATGTTCTTCCATAGTTACTATAGTAGATTTTAAAGTTGTAAGCTGAGAAGTATTGATTTACAAGGGGTAAGTGTAGTAACTCCCATTGTTCTATTTTACTTTGTTTCTCAATTACGAAAATAAACCCTATTATGAATCCTATATTGAGCTGTATAGTATGAAGTGTTAAGGTTTTAGAGACTGTTGGTTGAGATTATCGGTAGTGAGTATTAATTAATTAAGTATGAGTAGTGGTTTCGAAGTATTGTTGAGTAGTAGGGTTTTCTTCGGTGCATACTATTGAAGTTGTTCTTATTAAAGGAAGAAGTGACAAAAAGTATCGGATAATGTTAGATTTTAGTGTTCATAGAGTTATTAGAGACTAAGATAGCAGTGCTCAAGCTAGCCATGGCCAACAGGGGAGTCATACGCTAGGGTTAGTTGATGATAAGCTTGATAGACTCACTATCCTTATCGAAAGTCTAGTCACAACTATGCAAGGTGTGAGACAATAGCTGTAAGGTGCACCAAATCTTAGCTAAGTAGAAGGTGAACAAGAGCTAAGATATGGCCATGTAAGCTAAGTTAATCGCTAAGCACGACCTTATAGTGCTGGAGGAGTAGTCGACCACCCTGCTTAAAGGAGGTTAGAGATGGAAGAAGTTGAGGAAGTAGAGGAAAAGCTTGTTGTAGAGGCTAAAGAGTACTACGAAATGGACGAATGAAGACGTCGAGCTTTGGGAGGACTTGATAATGTCAAAGTCTAGATTCCAACCTTAACAGGTAGTAGAAATGTTGATGAATACCTGTAGTAAAAGGAGAAGGCTGAGAAAGTGTTTGATTATTATGGATATACTAATGGTGTGAAAATTCAACTTACTACTCTTGAGTTCTCTAGATATGCCACTATATAGTGGATGAACTTGAATACAGCTAGAGAAAGAGATAAATGAAGAGGTATGCAAACTTAGGAAGACCTGAAAAGGTTGCTAAGAGGAAGATTTGTACTTAGGACATACTTGCATGACACCTTTTCCAAATTACAAGAGCTTTGCCAAGGAAACTGAATTGTAGATGACTTCTCAAGGAATTTCAAATGTTGATGATCCGAGCTAACATAGATAAGCTTGAAGATTGAACTATATCAAGGTTCATATTTAGACTTAAGTATGAGATTCGTAACATTGTTTAAGTATAGAGGTTTTACACTTTATAAGAAGCTATTAAGATAGCATAAAGGGTCGAAAAGCAGAAGAGGAATGCCCTAATCTGACCTAATTCGAGTTCTTTATGGATTGGTATTCTATGTTGAACTAGCTATGTTAAACCATGAAGGCCAAATTGAGTAGAAGAAAAGAGTGACCGATCTGATATAGTCAAGAGTTAAGCTAGCCTAAAAAGTTGAGCTAATGATAGAGCTTACCCAAACACATTTGAGAAAAGACAATCCTCAAGTTAGAAGACAAGTGAGATAAATGCTTTAAGTGCTTAGGTTACGGCCACATGGCTACTAGGTGTCTTAACTAACGTGTTATTGTCCTCTAAGGTGATAAAGTAGACAATATTGATGAGAGTGAACCTAAGAAGGAAGAGAAAGATGTTGGACAAACTAAAGTAGAGGAGGAAGAGACATATGTCTACGTCGACTCGAGTGAAGTAATGACGCTAGTGTTGAGGCGACTACTAGCTCACTGTTAAGCTTTGTGGAGGAGCAAAGAGAGAACCTATTCCATACAAAGTGTTTCATCAAGCATCAACTATGCACAATTATAGTAGATGGAAGGAGTTGTACCAATGTTGTTGCCCAAACCCTTGCATAGAGATTAGGTTTGCTAACCTCTAAGCACTTTTCGACTTTATAAGCTACATTGGCTACATGATAAGGGTACTCTACATGTATTTAAACAAGTAGTTGTACCATTCTATATTGGGAATGTCTACAAAGATGAGGTGGTTTATGATGTTATCCTTATGGGAGCTTCACATTTACTATTGGGAAGACTTTGATTATTTGATCAACGTTTCATACATAATGGGTATAAGAACACCTATACTTTTAGTAAGGATGGTAAGAAGATAATGCTGCAACCTATGACCTTGAGTCAAGTGAATAAAACTCATAACTAACCTATCCGAGTTAGTAAGAAAAAGGCTCTAGTGTTAAGTTAATGAAAACTTTGAGCTATTGAAGAGGTTAATGAGCCTATGCTTTTGTTGATTAGAAGATTGTTGGAGTTGAGAGATATGGATGATGTACCTAAAGAGATTTGGAAGTTAATAGATGAGTTTTTCGACCTACTCCCAGATGAGTTACCTAAAGTATTACCGCCAATTCGAGGTATTGAATACTATATTGATTTATAGCTAAGTGTAGCTTTGATGAATGAATCTTAAGTAAGCTACCGAGCTTAAGAGACAAGTGGATGAGCTTATGGAGTGAGGATATGTGAGGGAGAGCATGAGCCCTTATACTGTGCCAGCCCTGCTTATCTTAAAGAAAGATGGTTCTTGACACATTTACATCAATAGCCAAGTTTTCAATCGAATTAATATTAAGTATAAATATCTCATTCCAAGGCTTAATGACATATTAGACGAGTTTCATGGTGTCCAAATGTTTTCAAAGATTGATTTACGAAGTGGCTACCATTAAATTCGCATGAGACTAAGAGACAAAAGGGAGACTACATTTAAGACTTAATATGGTCTTTATGAATGGTTTGTTATACCATTTGGTCTTACTAGCACACTAAGCACTTTTATAAGGCTTATGAACCATGTAATGTGCCCCTTGATCGGGAGATGTGTAGTTATGTACTTTAATGACATACTAGTGTACAATACCAACCTAACCAATTGCTTAAAGCATCTTTAAGCTATTTTTGACATACTTTGTGATGAGAGATTGTTCAGAAATCTGAAAAGTTATACATTTTGCTAGCAAGAAGTAGTCTTTCTTGGGTATGTAGTGTTTAGAGAAAGAATTCGAGTTGATGGGGAAAAGGTTTAAGATGTCTTAGAGTGGTTTACACCAAAGAATATCATTGAAGTATGTAGTCTTCATGGTCTTGCTTCTTTTTATAGAAGATTTATTGAGAACTTTAGTACTATTATAGCCCCCTTGACTAAATTGACAAAGAAGAGTGAAGGATTTCACTAGATTAGCTAAATTGAGAAGAACTTTAGGGAAATCAAGGAGAGGCTTATCATAACACCTGTCTTGGCTTTGCCAGATTTTGATAAGCACTTTGAGCTAGAGTATGATCCTTCTAGTATTAACATTGGTGCAATCTGATGCCAGAACGTCGCCTTATTGCTTACCAGAGTGAGAAGCTTAGTCGTGCTACCCTAAATTACTATGTATATGAAAAAGGAGCTATACTCTTTTTTTCGAGCTCCTACTATGTGGTAATATTATTTATTACCTCGAACGTTTATGATCTATATGGACCATGAGTCCTTGAAGCACCTTAGAAGTAGAATAAACTTTCAAAGAGACAAGCAAAGTGGTTGGAGTTCACGGAAGGTTTTTAATATGTGATCAAGCATAGAAAGGTAGCGTTAACTTGGTTGCTAATGCTTTTTCACATCAACATATCTTATTGACCACCTTGTAGACTAAATTCTTGGGATTTTCCCTTATTACCGAGCAATATGCATAGGATCCCCATTATAGTCCCATCATTGAAAAGTGCTAAGATAGAATTGCCGTTGGAGGATATTACCTAAAAGATGGTACCGATTCAAAGAAAGGAGATTGTGCATACCAATTAATCCATATACGATTTGTTAATTAGGGAAGCTCATAGCGGTGGCTTATCTGGGCATTTTAGAGAGACCAAAATTGTCGAATTGTTGAAAGAGAACTTCTATTGGCCTGGTTTGGCTAAGAATGTCCATAAGGTTGTCAAAAGTTGTGATGTGTACAAGGGGGGCAATGGAAGGAAAGAACTATATGGGGAGTACATGCCTCTGCTTAAGATGACCTCACCTTGGGCTGACCTTAGCATAGATATTATCATAGGATTGCTTAGGACATCCTAAGGAAGAGACTTGATACTTGTAGTTGTGGATTGATTTAGTAAAATGGTACACTTCATCTTGTGCCGCCGAGCTAATGATGCTTTATATATTGCTAATTTATTTTTGCAAGAAATCGTTTATAAATTCATTATTTTAGATCAAGATACCAAGTTCTTAAGTTACATTTAGAAGACCTTATTGAGGAGACCTGGCACTAAACTTGTATTCAGTAAGAGTAGTCACCCCCAAATAGATAGCCAAACTAAAGTGTTGAACAAAATGTTAGGGGCTCTATTCCAAGCTGTTGTAGGAAAGAACTTAAAAGATTGGAACTTATGTTTACCTATTGTAGAGTTCGCTTATAACCAGACTGTCTATAGTACTATTGGTAAGACTCCCTTTGAGGTCATCTATGGCCTTAACCTTACCACCCCACTTGACATGATCAGTACCCCTACAATTCATGAAGAGAGCCAAATTGAAGTTGATTGAGTCCAAGGACTATAAGAACTACATCAACATGTAGCCAAGAAAATCACTAAGTTCAACGAACGATAGCAAGAAATAGGTAGTCGTGGTTGAGGAATTGTGTCTTTCAATCTAGGTGACCTTATATGGATCTACCTCAGTCGATAGAGGTTTCTACACCTTAAGAAGAGCATACCATCACCCAAAGCCAATGATCCCTTCAAGGTATTGAAGAAAATCAACTACAATACCTACCAAATTGAGTTACTCAAAGATTGTTGTATTTCTTCTACCTTCAACGTATCTGACCTGATCCTTTACCATCCAAATGAAGTCAAAGCACAAATAGAAGAAGAGCCAACCAGAGAAGACCTTACAGATTTGAGGCCAAATCCCTCCAACCACCAAGAAGATGATAGGAATCAACTCTATAGACCCATTATAAGAAGCCAAGCTAAAGGATTACAAGGACTTGCTTGATGAGTATAAGCTCAAGGACTCTCTATGGATGAAGATTTCGACATCAACTGTGATATTACACTTCATCTGCCTTAAGTGTCAAGCTATGGTTATGATAGAAACAATTTTCGAGTAGAAAAACACCACAAGTCTTCTAGAGCTGAGTAAATAACCATCTGACCAGTCGAGAGCTAAAAATAGCACCTAATGGTTAAGCTCCAATTCAAACCAAGTCAGGTCAACTAAGTCATCCATTCCTTTTTTGACCTCTATCGAACTGACACCATCAATTGCTAAGTTACTAGAGATCCAGCGCTCACAAGGGCAACCAAATACACACAATGTTAGGCTTGCCAACCATAATTTGATACGTACCCTATAATGATTCCCCCTTCTATATGTTATACCATATAGTGATGTTTTTACCCTTTTTAGCATTTTCTTAGGAATCTTTATATCTAATATGTAATTTTCTCACTTTTGTCTTTTCTTTAAAATGTAACCCTAAGGAGGCCCTATAAGCCTCACTTACTTGTAGTGCAAACATCACTTCTTGCATTACTAATATAGATGTTCCCTTTAAGAGCACTCACTGTGCCTTCTCTTCCTTAACTCTTATCTATCCTTTTAGCAATAAGTAGTGGTGAATGACCCTAATCTTCTCTTGTGTATCATCGGTTAGGTCAAGTAGGACTGGTTGGTATATCATATCTAGTTGGTAGCTGCTCATGTTTTTGTTAAACCCTTTTGTTCTTTCATTCCCTTTTATCGGTTGCATTATAGTGATAGAAGATTGGAAATTTGAGATGTTGAAGTAAAATGTATTAATGTGGTGTTTGCTAAAACAAAGTTTAATAGTATTGTAATTGAGTTGTAAGTGACTGAGAAGTGGAATAAGGAAGAGGGTAAAGATATACATAGGGATACTTTAATGTAGTGGATATTACGGGTGGAGTTATATCAATCAACAGTGCTAAGAAGTAATTTAAAAAAAAAAGTGTTTGTAAAGTGGAAAGTTGAAGGGTCATATAGAAGGAGTTTAGTTTATGCTTTAATTTGAAGAGAAATTGAGAATAGTTGGAAGAAAATCTAAGGATCATAATTGAAGATCTAAAGTTTAAATGGTGAGGGAACTTAGGGAGTCAAATTTCAAATAATAGGATTTGAGGGAAAAAAAAAATGGAATAAGGAAAATGAAGTAAAATTTTGTAGATAAAAGTTGCATGGGCACAAATCTATAATTTCTATTTGGGAGATATTAAACTCGTATTAGGGAAGTAAACTAAGCCTAAGTTCATCGGATCAAGTGGATCAAGGGATGAAAGTGGTAGAATTATTGATGTTAGATATCATTGATAGAGATTTATGACAAAAATGGCAAACTTTATAGAGAATCCAAAACTATTTATTTTGAGAGACTAATAGTGGAATCAAGAATTTGAAATAACCTTATAATGAGACAGATATTTGAATATGAAAGAATAGATCTCAAAGAGTAGAAGTGATCAGGTATGTTGAGGTCTAATAGATCAGTAGAGGGAGAAAGAAAATTTTATGAAAGTATCGGATAAAGAAACTTATAGTAAATATAAGGAGACTTAAATGAATTAGTGACCTAGACTAATTCTAAGTAGATGATGGAAGGAGGAGTAATGTTATTAACGTAAAAGGAAAAGCAATCACAAGAATGTAACTTAAAGAGAGGAAGTATGGATTAGACTAAAGATACAGATGAGATGGAGTAGGAGGTATTTGAAGAGGTAAAAGCTGTAAACTATAGAAAATTAAATGTTAAGTACAAGGATATGTAGAAAATTTAATGAGGTAAGAAGGAGAGTAAAAGTGTTTAGTAGAGTAAGTAGAGAGTAAGGTCGTAAAGCTAGAAGAATAGACTTCAAGTTGACATTACCACAAAAAATAGGAGTATAAGAAGATTACTCATATGTAGATGTTGAAAAAAGAGGTGTCAAACTCGAACCAATACTTGTAGTTAGGTCTCTAAAAGTGCAGTAGAATCTTTCAAAGTGGAGAGGTTTATTAGAATTATAAGACTATAGGAATGGATCTTGAATAGACAAACTATCAAATAACTTTAAGTATAGTAGAGGAATTATAATTGACATCCAAAAGATGGGAAACTTTTGAAGACAAAAGTTTTTGTAAAGGGGAGAGAATGAAAAACTCACAAAATTGATAAAAGAAAATGTCTATAAAGATAAGGCTAAATATATAATAAGCTTCTAAGTCTAAGGGTAGTTTTAGAACAAGGAAATAACAAAAACCTATATCATTCCCATCTCTCTTATTATTATACCCTTTCACTCTTTTTAAAAGAGTTTCCAACATCTACCTAGTGACAAATACAAGAATTGCATTATTGGAGAAGGTAAGTTGCAATTTCTCTTATAGTAGGATCTATAGGAAAATTAAGTTAATTGTAGAGATTGTGATTAAAGGTTCCATTGGTGGAAGTTAATTTTAGGGCTTTTAGCTGTATAAGATCAAGAGATCTAATCAGGTAAACTCAATCCCTTACCATGGTTATAGCTAAATGTAGGATTCCTATTGTTTTGGAAAAACATACCAAAGTGTTTTCAGTTGTCAAAGGATTGACATTTGATTAAGCAATTTATATAAGAAATCCATTAAATTATTGTTGTAGCACCGTTAATCCCAACCTAACGTGGCATGTTATCTGCCACATGACATTGACCAAACGTAACATGATGCTAACATAACCAGTTTATTTATAATAAAATAGGAAAAATAAAAAGTAAATAAAATTAATAAAAAAGTTTCACTATGTAAAAGAAAGAAAACCATATACTCCTTTCTACAATTGTTGTTTAATGCATTTTAGATTTAATAGTTGTTGTTAAAGGGAGTGTATGGTTTACTTGAGGTTCTATGATGGAGATTTCAAGTTGATGAGTGTTGATAGTAGATTTTCATTATCATTAACCATTACTCAGCACTTTTTTAACCTATGTCTAGTTTAGAGTTGTATTAGGTGTTGCTACTTCACTCAAGGCTAAGGCCGTATCTATGTTGCCACCTTAACCTAATGACTTAGGGGACTTTAGGCTTGACTGATCAATCGGCTAGAAAGCTTGGCCTGCTTTAATTACACATTCAAATTCAAAAGGAAAGGTGTGAACAGTTCAACAATTGCCAATTCTCAATTGCACAACAACTAACTCCCTTTCGAATTTAGCATATGATTAATTTCAAGAGTCGCCAGGTGTCTTGGGAATCTCAATTGTCCAGGTATTACAGTTAGAAGACACAAGTCTATAAATACGGAAAAATGACCCCGTGTAAGGACCCTTTAGACACTCTTTCTACATACTTGCATAATCATCTCTTAAATAATTAAAACACTTATTGACTTAGGCATCAAAGTGATTACGTTAGATTAGCCCCAACTACCCCTAAAGCCTTACTTTTTCTCTCTTATAGGAGTTGACAATTTGTACAGATTTCAACCAACAATAATGAGTCTTTGATTGTATATATATTATAGTGATTTTATAGTATTTTCCTTATGATTTTGTGTGTTTTTTAAGAATGTGATTTTTGAGTAATATTTTTATTTTAGGGTTTTAACGTACTCTTAGAAGAAAAATGAAGAAAAGGAATCAAATTCCACTCAATTTGGCATTAGAATGAAGTTATAGAGTTTCGAAAATTGACACAAGCAGTGATGTGACCATGTCAAAATAGAAGTGCACTTAAAGATCTAAAGAGGTTAAATTATAGAATTTGACATGACCAAAATGATCGAGGTAGAGGTTGTGTCCCACCAACTTTCAAGTATTTTAAAAAGACTCAAATCTCTTTATGAAGATTTAAGTGACATGGCTTGAAAAATGATCGTGTCAATTGTTGAACTAGGGTTTTTCTTGTTTTATTACAAATGGTTGCCTAAGGGTTTTAAGATGCACTTTGGCATGAATTTTCCGAGACTCAAAGGACTAGAAGAGCACATGAGAGCACATCATTTTAGCTTCAAGATTGAGAGATTCCATAAAATTCATGATTTTGTTCTTTGTGGTTTCTTTTGTTTTGATTCAAGATTTTGTCTTTGCCATGATGAGAGTGTAGATTTCTTGTGTTTAGATTTTGTGAAACCTAAGATTATCATATGATATGTTTTATTATTTAAATATAGTGAAGTCTTTGAATTTATTGATTCAATTGTGTTTTCTTTCTTTATTCTAGATTAATATTTCTAAGGTATTGATCTAAATATATGATATTATGCATAATAATTGAGATATCAATTACATAATTAGATCTAGATTCATGTAATCTTAGAGATAAGTTACATGACTCTTTAGGATCTTGATTATTTTCTTTACAAGAATTCATTGTTCTTTACTGTGATTTTGAGTCATGCTATTGAGAAGGGATTTTACTAAGTAAATTAAGATTAAGGTTCATATACTTGAGAAAATTATTAACTTTGTTAAAAAATTCTCCTTGTTAATAAATTTAACAATGGAATTAGATAATTTTCATTGAATTCACATGTTTAATACTAGGAGACACAAGATCTAGATACATCTTTGCATTCTTGAAGTAAATCTTTAGTTTGATTTCACTTTTGATCATTAATTGAGTCTTGATTAGTAGTTATTCAATAGTTCATAGATTTAATTTAAGTTCTTGCATTAAAATTTATTGGTTAAATAATAGGAAAATAGTAAGTATTAATACTTATAATCTATGTAGGAATGATATCTATATTCATTGTATTATACTATAGATTGGATAAGTATACTTGCCTTGTATCACCAACATATCCCAACAAATGCTATGAAATTAAATTTCACTCTCTAAGTATAATATATCTTCTAAAATTCTAGTATTTGCCACTATATATTGTTTTCTTTACTAGGCCTTGCTCAAGTTTTGATCTTTTGTTGTTCTTGGTAGCCATTTATCCTTTCTCTTCCATTGCTTTGCATTCTTAAACTGTTTAAAGTTGTTTGAATTTTGGGTTTTAATATTTCTTTCTCACTATTAGGTCTTACCAAATTTTTTATTTTTTTATGGTTTCTAATCATTGTCTCTTTAGCTACTTTGAATTTTTGAGCTATTCAAGATTATTTAAATACTAGGTTTAAATAGTATATGCTGAGTTCATATAGGGGTCTTGTTAAAGCTTTGATCTTTAGTTTTTATTATTATTATTATTCAATTTTATGTTTTTTTTTTAGTTTTCATTTTTGATATATGTTTTTTATAATTTTATTTACATTTTTTTTCATATTTCTTATTTTATTATAAATAAATTGACTATATCAATGCCTCATTAACACTTGGTTAGCACCACATGGCAAAAAATGTACTACATTAGGTTAGGGGTTAATGGTGTTATGACAATATTTTAATAGATCCCTTATTTAAATCAATTAATCAAATGTTAATCTCTTATTTAAATTTCCTAAAAGTTTAATCTCCTATTTGAATTTATCTCTAAATGTTAATAACTCTCTGTGTAATTTTCCCTATTTGGGGATTGAAGAGGGGTGTTTTGTAGTGTTTAATGTACTATGGATAGGGTGGAAAGGATTTGGAGAAGCGATGGATAGAAGGAGGAAAGAAGTATGAAATTCCATCAAAGTATAGGCTTAGCATGCTATGTTTATGCCCATCCAATCCTTAAATTTCACTCCCCTTGGCTTTTACGTTATGTTGTAGGAAAGTTAGCTTGAATACAACATGTTTAAGGAGAAGCACAACGTGTCAGTATGGGCTAGTAAAAGTTAGCCATGGTATGTAGTGTTGAGCATGGCGTATTAGGGACGTTGTGCCATGTTCGTTAGCATGGCCAAAGTACAAGGCATCTCTAAGGTCATGTACTGTTAGGCTTCTTTTTCTTTTATTCTATAAGGTAGTGTTCTTCCATGGTTAGGACGTGTACATCCTTTCTTCTCTTTTAAGTATTCTATTAATTATTTTTATCCCTTCCATTGGCCTTTAATCCTTAGTATAATAGTTCAAATGCCTAATAAGACAAGCTTAAGTGCTTAATAGACCAAGTTTAAGAGCTTTAATATTGAGTCTAACATTAGAAGATTAGAGAGCTAATATAGGTTGAAGTTAATAAAGGTTAGTAACTTTGTGCTTTTTAAATCAAGTATAGAATTGTATGAGTATAATTTAAGGTTAGGCTTAGTGGTATCATTGCTTAATAACTAGGTACATGTTGACCTTATACGTTGTTTATACTTTTGTAGTTACTAAAAAATAAAATGGAATTAATAAACATTTAAAATGGTAATCGATTATTGCTTGTGCTTAGCTAAGCTTAGGGGTTCATAGTACTAATGTCCCTAAGGTAGCACTTATATAATCTTTAGGCGATGTTATCCCTAGTGAAGTTTCCCTTAGAAATGATTTGAGGAAAATTATGCTGGTGCTTGAAGGTATATCAATGTCCCCATACAGGTTTTGTTAGGGGCATTTGGGGGTAGTAGTATCAATGTCCTAGTGGCAATATCTTTGCTAAGATCCATATGTTGAGTCATGACTTACTCTAAGTTTTGGGGTTAGCTGCAAATGATCTTAAACTATGATAGTTGTTGGTTAATAAAAAGATAATAACTGGACCATTTGATATTATTGTTACATTATTACATGTGAATTTATGTGATTCCTAGCGTGTGCATGCGTTTGCAATTTTTTCGTACTAGGCTTTAGCTTATCTTTTCCCTTTTTTTTTTCCTCCCTTTTTCTACTGTAAGAACCTTAGTTAAAGAAATAGATCATGGAAAATATAGACCCATACTAATATTATCAGGATGGAGAGAGCAATGATTATGTATGCTACTCTATGGATGATATATAGTTAGGATAGTTAAAATTTTAGTCTTATAGATATTATTTCTTGTTCAAGAATTAAAGATACTCACTTAGGAGTTATCTTAAAATCATTTAAAGAGTTATTTTTATGAGAATATTTGAATATAATAATTGATTCAAAGTTGTAGCTCAATGTTTACGCCTTAGCATGTCATTAGCTAGTAATGACACGTGATGGTTTGTGACATCTTGAGTCTAGAACAATGTGACTATGTCAAAACATTTTCATTCTCCATGTAATAACGTCACAAAATCATCAAACACCAATCCCTCATCACGAATTCCAACCTTATATATAAACCTTCATACAAAATTGTCGAATATTGATCCTTCGGGTGAAAAAAAAAAAAGAAAACTACTAATATGTAAATGAAATATATAAAATATATGCAGTAATATGATGGTAGAAAATTGGCCTTAAAGAAAAAGATAGAGTATAACCCATTAGCAATTTATGAAATTTGGACTTTAGGTGAACCCCCTTAAGAATGGAAAAAGATTATAATAAAAAACAAAAGAAAAACAGATTAAAAAGAATATAATTTTTTATTGCCTTCAACCTATTATTTCTCACACAAAACACAATATCCCTTCAATGCCATCTACTCTAATGTGTAGTGGATGCCCATTCAATTAAATATAGGGTTCATTACTATATGATTTTTGTTAATTATTATACTTGATATTATTGGATTTTTTCAATGCACAATAAAAAAGTGACGTCTTCTCCTATTTTAAGCACTTCAAATCATTAATTGAAGCTACTTTTGAAATTGCATTAAAGTCCTTTATAGTGATTGTAGTGGTGAATTTATCAATAAGGCTCCCACTATGTTCTTATGTACAGTGGCATCCATCTTTGGGTTTTATGCCCTTATATTCCCTAACAAAATGGTGTTATTGTAAGCCTTAGAGCTAAGTCAATTTACCGTAGGATTGAATTTAGAACCCAAGGTTTAGGGCGATCGGTTAAAAGATCCGATCAAACCCAAATTATAAACTATTGAGAAAAATATTAGTAAAAATGACCTCGTAAACTTAAATTTAAGAAAATAAGTAATAAAATAAGAGACTATAAAATTTAATTTTAAGCATAATAATTGCTAATTACCGAAAAGGCGAAAAGTATAATATAATAACTAATAAATTACTAAAGATAGATTATATGTATACTAAAAATTTTAGAATGACCAAAATAATAATTAGGAATGTTCACGTGTACCCCACATGTATTTACGTGTAGATAAAAATACGCAAAATTACCTCAATTGGCTAAAAACTAAGTAAATAATTAAAGAAAATTATAAAATAATTGTGGAAAAATTAGAAAAAAATCAGAAGGATGTGGAATGATGCAAGGTTGGTCGTGGCAAGTCAGAATATGAAAAAGAAAAATCAACCAATTAAATTAGAACAACATAAAAGCAAAAAATTTAGGGATAAAGCACTTGTCTTATCTAAATTAATACACAATAAATCACCTAAAACCCTATAAATAGTATGAAAAATCCAGGAATTCATTTGGATAGTTAGAAATCAGAGAAAATTAGGGAGAGATAAAAATTGAGAGAAAAATTCGGTTTAAAAAAAAATTAGAAAAAACTGTGCAGTTAGGGCTTTTAAAGGGAACCCCCACCAGACGAGCAGCTGGAAGTGGACGGCCACCACCACCATATGGTGGTGGCAGCACCCAGGCCGGCCGATAAGGCCATGACGGCCCGCGGTGGCCGGAGCCACCCAAATCGGTGAGTCCGATTTCCAGCCCGATTTTTGTGTAATTTTGTAAAAATAGTAAATATTATTAGAAAATTATGAATTTTGTTATTCTAAGATATTTTTGTATTTAGTTTGTAGGAAAAATATTATTTTGATGAAAAAATACCCCGTAATATATGGTCCTTAAGAAATCGTGCAAAACCGAGCACATTTCGGTTTAGAAATAAATGACCTTAAGAGTGTAGTTTTGAGTCCAAAATTTTTGTGTAGATTATTTAGATGATATAGAACAGTGCTATGAAGCCCTTTTTCAAAAATTAATTTTTGAAATTTTTAGATAATTTTTAGGCCTTAAAATGAGGCATAAAATTGGTAATTTAAGGTTAATTAAGTAATTAAATTATTAATTACTGACTTAGTGAATAAGTAGATGTTTTAGGATGTGGAAATCTGATGGAGTATGATACTTGTAGCATTTAGGGTGTTAGATATAATTATTAGGTTAATTATGTAGTAAATGAGTAATAGGAAAAATAGTTAATTTTGTAAATTAGGGAAATTTGGAGTAAAATCTGATTTAGGATGGATTTAGACATTTTGAAATAATAATTGATGTTTAGGGATGGTAATTAAAGTGATAGAAATATTAGAAGTGCATTATGTACATAATAAGCAATAATGCATAATATGTAATTTTTGGAAATATACTAAATAGAAAATATTAGAATAAAATTTAATATTATGAGAATAATAAAAATGTACAATAAATCTGATAGGAAACTTGAATTTATGGAATTATATGAAAAATGTAAAAATTTCTCACATTAGGAGTAAATTCGGTACACAAATAAGGATTTAAATGTACCGGATGGAATAAAATACTAATTAGAAGTAATGATGGTATTTAGAAGATTGGGAAGTAATGTGATTAATTTCACAATATAGGTTGAAACAGATTTCTAGGGTTGGAATCTAAAACTTTACTTAGAAATCGAACTAAAAACCTAATTTAGAAATCAATGCGAAAACCAAACCTGAACCTAAAACCAAACCTAGAATACTTACGAAAGACTTAAGAGCTAGATAATTAGGTATATTAAACCCTAAACAACACCTAATAATAAGCGTTATAGGAAAAAAATGAACTTATAATATTTATATGAAAAGCTGAAACTACGTTCGTGTTATAGGGATGATCAGCGATGGCCTGAGCAAATCGGACCTCGAGTGAGTAAGCGAGGAGTCGAGGTAAGTTGGGATTAATACGATGCTGTATTTTGGAGGCTTAAGATTATGCTTGGTTGTGCTTGTTAGATAGTTGAATGTGTGCATGTGCTTGATTATGGGTGATGCTATGATTCTGTTTGTTGCTCTGGCACATATGGTATGAATTGTATGAAAGGATTGATCACCTTAAACTGGACTTAATTAAATATCCGACCAGTAATCATAATCGGACATGCATGGCAACCCGTTAAGGGCACTTAGGACTCTCCGGCCAAATACCGACCCCTTCGGAAGGGATAGCGCAAGATTGCAAAATGGTCCCTTCTTCATCCTCAGTCGAACTAAGTGACAGGAGAGGAGGTCGCGGCGAGGGTGAAGGTAGTGGTTCGAAGGTAGTTGCGGGAGGAGCAAGGTCTCTATTACACAAGCCTGGGTTTGGTCGTGAGCTGTTGCATTAACGGCAACTCCTCAACTCGGATTAGAGGGGGCGCAATTTCTCTAATCTCACGACGGGCCGGATAACGTCGTGCGATGGCATTTGCTTGCACATGCATTGCATCTAATAAGTGATTGAAAACCTTGTTGTGTTTTTGGTATAGTTTTAAGTCCTCCGTCTCTACTTACTGAGCTGTGGTTGCTCACATCCCTATAGACGTCGTGCAGGTACTGGCTAAGAAGCGGCAAACAACTACTCTGAAGCTAGCAACTGCTAGATCCTGGGAAGTGAGGAAAAATATTGAAGAATAAACACATACTTTTAAGGTTTAAGTTTTGATTTTAGAATTATTTTTCATTTTCGAATGATGTAATAATTTAGAAAAATACTATAGAGAAATATTGTAAACTTTAACTGCAATAACTGAATTATGACATATATATATATATAATTCCTCACTTTTTTAGGTAAATGATTTATTTGAATTACAAACTGTCTACTTCAAAGCGGGTTAGTTGTGGACACCTTGTGTAGATCAGGTCTAAGATAGCGGTTGTAAGGCCAACTTCTATCTTAGGATGGTTTACACGACGTGGTTGTTACGACTCTACCATTTCGAGGCGTGACAGTTGTTGCATGTAAACACAAACATATTACTAAGCTATCTAGCACCATTCAAACATATGAAATCTTCCATCCACATTTTGGGTCCATGCAACTTTCACTACTATTTATACAATTAAGAGATAGTCTTTTGCTACACTTCATCAAAAATCTCCATTTAAGCTTCTTTGCTACATGTCTCTCACTATAATTTTATTTACACATTTGTATTTCTTTGTTTTCCTAACATGACATCTCAAGGTTTAAGTAAACTTTCCCTTCACTCCCTTCTTTGTATGTTCCTTAGTTATTTTACCTAGCATAAAGGCTATCATTGCTTAGATCCCTCCATGAGCTAGGTTCACATTAGTCGTCATGTTGTATTCCATGAATAGGTCTTTCTCTACACCACTCTAGCACCTTCTATTAGTAATCAATCTAAGCTAGCAACCTCCTTATGCTTTCTTACCTTCAACACACAATTCTACGTACCTACTGACTCTAATTGCCACTATAATGTTACTTATGATCTACATCTGTAGAGACCTTTCCTTCTCCATCTACATCTTTAGATACCTCTACTTCAGGTACGTCCACATCTCTAGACTCTTCCTTGCCTTTGTCTCTACCCATCCACTAGTCATTCATGTTCATTGCTACACTCGTCTTCATCCTCTTTCATAATTAAATTCTACTAAACTCCCTTTGTAAATCCTATAAATTTTTAGTTAGAACCCTAAATTGGATCTAGATGCCCTACATAACATCATCAGTCAATGAGGCCAAATAAGTTAAAAACTTAACTACATTATAAGCTTAAATTTACTATGAATGAGGAAAAAAAAAAACCCTAATATGCTAATCGAAACCTTAATCGCATTTAAAAACCTTAAACCTTATGCACACGTAAATACAAGAGATGGAATCCGAACTTGATAAAAACCCTAAAACTAAAACTTTAAGCTTATAAATATACAAATTTACCTTAATGGTGATAAAATCCTGATTGGATACAATTATTGATCGACACGCATAATCGCATAAGAATTGCTAATGAATAAATAGAGATAGCTCCTAAATATTTATAAACATAAAGAGTAACAAACTAATTAAATAAATGAACAAGTTTACAATTATTATCTTATGATTATTTGTGACTTCATATATGTGTGTTAGTTTCATTTTGATTTAATTTTATTACATATTTTATATTTATGTAATAAATGGTATACATTAATTTTACATCCTATATTTTCTTCCTTAATTATATCATATTTTATTCTAAAGATTATCTAAAAATGGGAAAATACATTAAGAAAACCCGAAGAGTAATTTTTCTTTCTTTCTTTCTTTTCCTTTCATCTTTTCTCTCTAATGTTATTCATGTCATGTGTCTTACACTTTTCTCCATGTGATGAAATTTTCAACCAAAACAAAAGTAAAGTCAACTTACCTTTTTCTATTTCCCTTATCTTTTTCTCTTTTCTTTTTCTTTTCTTTCCATCACATTTGGCCAAATCACTATCTAGAATATATTCCACTTTTCTCCTTCTTTTTCAACTTTTAAGTTAAAGTTAAGTTTTTCTTTTTTCTTTTGTTAAACTGACCCTAAACTCTCTCTCTCTCTCTCTCTCTCTCTCTTTCTCTTTCTTTTTCTAATTTTCTAACTTCTTCATTTTCTTTCCCTCTCCTCTACTCCATCCTCTACCATCTTGATTTCATTAAACACATCATTTTATCTTCACTCCAAGAAAGTTGAGAGCTTCAAAAGGAAATAAAGAGAACTTCTTCTTAAGGTTTTAAGGATTAAAAATAATGATATAATACTTTATGATGTATTAGATTTATATCTTTATAGAATAAGTTATGTGTGTTTTTCTTATGTTGATATGTATTTTAGCACTTTATAATATAGGAGATACATGTATAGAAGTTATTTGTATTTTAGTAATTTTTTTTTTTGTAATAAAAATATATGTACATGTATTTGAATTGTATGGATAATTCTTCTTCTCATGTTTATATATTTACGTATATACTTAAATATAACCAACTATATGTACATATATGTTACATTCACCTAGTTATGTATATATATGTTATATATAAATATATATATAGTACACGTATATACACATAAAACTAAGTATACTTACTTTATCATACATGTGTGTAAAATATATTATGAGATAATATATGTATAAATAAGTAGTAAAATAAGGAAATACATGTATACATAAATAGTAAACTATAGGAGTAGATATTTACACCTATATGTATATATATTACTTTATTTTTCTAAAATTTAAATAAGTATACATATAGTATAGTATAAGTATTTATATATGTACATGTACCGAAAATTACATTTACATCTATATTAGTACCTAATTTTCTTAAAACTAAAACAAGAAAGTATATTATATATATATATATATGTGTGTGTGTGTGTGTGTGTGTGTGTGTACATATGTGAGGTGCGACCTCCAAATGAGGAATAGAAGTTATTTCCAATATTTAATAATTTATAGTATTATATATGTATATATTAATATTACAAATTGGAAAAATGCAAAAATTAAAAGAATTAAGAAAATTGCAATGTTGACTAATAGGAAGCTATTGTGTCAACTTCTACAATAGTTTTTCTGATTAAAACTGTAACTTACAAAAATAATAAGATATTAATAATAATAAATTAATTAGAAAATTACAATTATAACAAAAAAGTAATATAATTAATAATTTAGACTNCATTATGAATCAATGAAAAGCTACCATGTTAGCTTTCTTTTAATTTTTCTAATTAAAAATAAAAAATAAAAATAATTAGTAACTTGAGCTTAAAATAGTGAAATAAAAAAATAATTACAAAATGGACTCGAAAATAAAAATATTTATAAAATATAAAAATTTAAACAATATTTCAGTCTATTACAAAATTTAAAATTAAAAAAAACAAATAAATTCATTAAGAAAAGTAAAAAAATTAATTGAGCCAAAAATAAATAAATTCGTAACATTTTTTTTCCATAATAAAAAATTACAACTTTCAATGTCCAAAACAAACCCCTTTACTTGAAAATACGTCCAAAAATGATAAAAATTGACTATAAGATCGTAAAAATTAGAGTTCAAACATAAAAGTTACATGCAATTGAAGAAAATACTCGAACCGAAAAATCATGTAAGATAAATAGAAAATTTAGGTGAATTTTTAGATAAATACTTATATAAATAATTATTTTACTTAGATACTTACTATCTTTCATATCCTTTAATTATCAGGTGATCTCGACAAAAATACTACTCTCCGTACCAACTACTATGATCCTTGTGCTTTACTATGATTGAGTGAATACTTTTAATAATTCTATATTTATTTGTGCTTATAGATAGTCATATTTAAATATTTATGATAAATTGATTGATGTACATGAAGTTTAGGATCTACATGTGATTGATATTGATTGGCTGCCATGTGAAAATACTTTAACTTGTTATAACAGATTGTTTGTTGCATTTTAGAAAACTATAGGAAATTTAGGTGTTTATGATATTGGTTACTCATTTAATAACTAAACTTAAGTACATTTGACTTTATTAAATTAAACTAAATCATCATAAACATGCATTACATTGTAATTATTCCGGTCATCATATCATACAAAGGTAGTGAGTGGCCATGTGAAGGTTAATATCTGTACATTGAAATTAAAGTGTTTAGTACAGTATACTCATACAACATAATCTTACCTTGGCCGTAAAATTACTAGGCATTGGAGGCGCGAACCATTTAGTTAAGAGTCGAGTCTAAAGGCCTCTATTCAAGGGTGAGTATGGACTGTGAGAGCTTACTCACAATCATATTTAGAACTTAGTTTTTAAACTTAGAATTAAATCGATTGTTTTATTTTTAATACAAAACGTAGAGTCTTTTAGATATATGAGTTCAGGTATGGTACTTAGATCTAACTGGTGCAGTGTATTCTCCAACCCTAACTTCAAAGGGCTTTAAATCTAAGTTACATATAATACCTCGTCAAATGTATATATTTGTATGGTATTCTGATTGAACATGCATTTATATGTTTGAAATTAATCATTGAATAACTCACTTATACGTATGGTAGAGGGATAACCTAGTAAGCTTTATAGCTTACACCCCTTTATGCTTTTAATGCAAGAGGACTTGCTTACTACTCTTGGCCAAAACATGATTAAGGTTAGTTTGGTACTTTTAAGAATTGTGTAGAAGCAGAGAGTTTAAGTCAATATAGACATATAGAAATATTTTCAGCTAATATTTGGTTGATATTTTATGTTACAATATCTGGTAGCTAAGTAAGATTACTCTCTTTATTATTGTAGATTATTACTGCAGCTTGTTTACTAGTATTTTGGGATTTATGAATTTGTATTACTTAATGAGATTACTGTATGAAATCTTATATTGTTATATATATATATATATATATATGTTGTGATATGATCCTTACCTATATAACTCTTGGGCAACTAGTTGTATAGTAGCCTTATATATTGTATAAAAGGTTATCAATTGAAGAGGAAGCCAAACCGCCCCTCTAGTTATGACACCTTTAGGATCCTAAACTTTATGCTCCTTCACCTCTACACTTGCCCTCTCTTGCAACCATCTCTCTTGACTCTTCTCCATCTTCCTAAATTCAATCCTCTCAAACTGCCCTTACCCTTGCCTTTAGACATGTTGCCTCTATTAGTTTACCCAGCCTTATAACTTCAACATCTTCCCCTACCTCATCAACCTCCTCTTAGACTTTTCCTTCTCATCCCATCTACTCCATGCATATCCGATCTTAATTTGGCATCATAAAGCCAAAAATCATCCTTAATATTTCCACTCTCAAAACTCTATCGAGTCTCGTCACTATATTAAAGCCCTTTAAGACCTTACCTAAGTTGCTACCATGAGAGAAGAATTTTGTTTCCTTCTTCACAACTGCACTTGGGTCCTTTTACATCCTCAATCCAATCAAAATGTTGCTGGCAGCACTGAGAAGTTCCACATCAAATATAATGCTAACAGTCAGGTTGAGCATTATAAAGCTCCATTCATTGCCCAAGCCTTTCCTTGGTGGGAAGACATTGGTTATGATGAAACATTTAGTCCTATTGTGAAATACACCAACATTCATTTTGGTCATCTCATGCAATCTCTTCTTCATAGGAAATTTGTCAACTTGATGTTAAAACTCCTTGCTGCACAATTGATACACTTGACCTAACCCTATCTTTTTAATAACAAATAATAAAAGTGTATTTTTTTACTAGTAAGTGCATTATGTCACATATGAAGTAATAAAACTGGTGAGAACTAAGTTGAACCCATAGGGAATGGTGATTAATTTTTATTAGCATTAGTCCCGTATAAATCTAAGAAAATAAAATAAAGGGTTTATGGAAATAATTAAATTATGAAAATTAATCTAATATAACAATTTAATTGGTATATTCATTACCCTAAAGGATTCAATTATAACAAAATAATTAGAAAATTAGTTAATGTTAACTCAAATGTCATTAACAAGTTTAGTTTTAAGGCAATTAGGCCCTAGGTGGAATTCTTTCTTGCAAAGTGGATGTTTATTGAGGATCAATTAATTTATCTTTTCTATTGCTAGACAAGTAATAAACTAAATTAATCCTATTTAATTCCTAAACCTTAATTGAATTGAAGAGCATATCACCATGTCTTCTTTAATCCAAATTATCCAATACTAGAAAAGGTCCAATAACTCAATCATAATTAAAAGCTATTCTAACAGAGTCAAAATACATGTTATCATAATTACGGAATTAAAAACTTCTAACAACAAACACAATTCATTAACTCATAATCTCAATTATCCAATAGAAAATATTAAATTAAGCACGCATAAGAAATAATAGAGAAGACAATATCCAAATAAAAAATTTATTAAAAAGAATGAAATGACATGTTTAGAAGTTCCAATCTCTAATTAAAGATCAAATATCGCTCCTATTATTCCCTATGTGGAACTTAAAAAAAAATAATAATAAAATTACTCTCTTAAAACCGTCAACTAATTGAATGAGAGAAAATAACAATCTACCGTCTATTGAATTGCCTCTACTACTTTCTACTTGTCTATTTTATTATCAGGCCTACTGTTTATATTACGATGAATCACATATAAAAGTGGGCTTGCAAGATACATATGTATCCTTCTTGAGTATTTCCAATTCTCACATAGATACATAACTTGGATTAAAATACACACAAATTAGACATTAGAATGTACATGGCTTGGAAACAAAATGTACATGACTTATACATCTTTCTTGAACTAAATACACAATGTATTGCATTTTTCTTTATATTGGTACATGACATGTAGCTAGTACATGCACATGCTGTCCACTCATTAAGCTCTCTCATTAATTTCTTTATTCCTTGTAATTCTGCGTGCTTTTCATCATCATGTATATATTTTCTAGTGTCATGCACTTTTCAATCAAAAGTATAAAAATATACAAGTTAGTGTAATAAGGTGCAAAAATAAATATTAACAAATAAAGTAGTAAATTACGCTAATATTATATTAAATAGTCTATAAAAGCAGTATAAAATCTACATATAAAATAGTTATAATTAAGCTCTATCAACAATCACCTAAATGAGATGGTGTTAATGAAATAACCTCTAAGTTTGTTCATCTATGCTATCCTCATGGTGTATGTAAACTCCAAAAGCCTCTTAAATGACCATAAAAAAGCTCTTTGTGCCTAGTTTCATCGATTTAACATCTTTTTGTTTTCTCATATGGGTTTTCACCAAAGCAAGGCGAACATGTCAATATTTATCCTTTCTCAAAAATCAAATGTTCTTATCCATTTGATATATGTTGATAACATCATTCCTACTAGCAATAATTTTGTCTTATATCCCATCATACTTCTCTCATCTCTTGTCAATTTGCAATGAAGGATCTTGAAACCTGACATTTTTCTTAAGGTTAAGGCTTGTTAGTACAAGAACCCAAATAAAAAGATTTTTTATGATAAACCCCAAATTAAAATGAATTTTGATGATAACAAAATATATGTTGAAATGAACAGAAAGTTTATTATTATTATTATTATTACTAATCATGTTACCTAGCAAGCAGAGCATAGAAATATATTCTTAAAAATACTTGAGTCAAGTGATGATGATACGTCAAGATAAGCTATGTGAAGAAACCAAAAAACAAGTATCAGTAGTAGACACTAATTTAGAAACAACAACTATTAGATGCTGATCAAATAATAGAAAGACATGGCTACATTATTTTCTAATGAAGGAAGAGAACAAAAGAACTAATCAAAAGACAACTCATATTAATAGCACATAACTCAATAAGCAAATCAGAAGCATAGATAATGGTTCAAAATTAAGAAGTGATTAGAACCTTATTATAGCAAGAAGAAGTTAAGACACATCACTGTGGAGATATATTTGGATAATATATTTGTACTAACCAAAGGATGCATATGCAATACTTATGAAGTTTTTAGAAGCTTGTGATACAATCGGTTAATACAAGTTTTTAAGTATATGATGAAGCTATAAGGAGGGCATCACATGATAGATAAGAGGATCTCAAAGACAATAAATCAATAGTATCACAAAGATTTGAAGATGCAATGGTTCCGTAATGAATATTACTACATAGGGAATAATTGAATGTTGGAAACTACGAGTATTCAAAGAAGAAATGATCGATGAAACAAGTAACTAGAAAGAAGGAAAAAGAAGAAGAAGAGGACAATGTACGTATGAGAAAGAAAAGAAAGAGTTGTAAAAGTATTCATGATATATAAAATTAGCTTATCTCACAAAAGTTTAAGTGATGAGAGAGATTTAGCTCAAAAGCTTAAGAATTTTACTTATTTAAGCATTATGCAAAAGTGTGAGGAAATCCATTATAATCCTCAAAAGGAATTACTAATCTCTTTAAAAATTAGTGGGATATTGTTTGAAAGAACTTAAGAGGGAGATTTTGTAAACTTATGACTTGGAGGCAAGGTAAAATTGTAGAAATTATTGACTTCTATGTAAAAGTTTTCTTCTAGTAATGGAACTTAGGTAGGGAGTATTTGATCCCTAGCCACGAGGTGGAAGTGATAGGAATCAGCCTATGACTATCTCTAAGCTAAGGCCAACCAATACTAAGCCAAGGCTGATTAGCTTTTGCCGAGGCCAAACTAATAATAGAAGATTAAGGGGAAAAAAAGGAGACACTCGACGCTAAGTCTATTGTCTACAGAGAAGCTAAGAGAGCATACACCCAAGGACTCGAGACCCAAGAACCACTTGGCATGGCATAGAGAGACTAGTGTTGACTAATTCTAGAACTCAACAATTATGGGCCAACCTTTCTAGTGTCTCCACCAAGCACTACGAGACATTAGAGACTCTTCATTGGACTCAAACATGTCACGCCCCGAAGCGGCAGAGTCGTAACAGCCCCGCCGTGTAAACCACCCTAAGATAGAAGTTGGCCTCACAACCCCTATCCTAGACCTAATCTACACAAGGCGTCCACAACTAACTTGCTTTGAAGTAGACAATTTGTAATTTAAACAAATCATTTAAGAAAGTGAGGAAATATATATATAATCACTATAATTCAGTTACTGTAGTTAAAGTGTTCAATATTCCTCTATAATATATCTCCTAGTTATTACATTATTCGGAAATGAAAAATAATTCTAAAGTAAAAACTTAGACCTTAAAATATGTGTTTATTCTTCGATGTTTTTCCTCACTCCCCAGGATCTAGCAGTTGCTAGCTTCTGAGTAATTGGTTGCCGCTTCTTAGCCAGCACCTGCACGATGTCTATAGGGATGTGAGCAACCACAGCTCAGTAAGTTAGGACGGAGGACTTAAAACTATACCATACACACAACAAGGTTTTCAATCACTTATTAAGTGCAATGCATGTGCAAGCAAATGCCATCGCACGACGTTGTCCGGCCCGTCGTGAGATTAGAGAAATTGCGCCCGCTCTAATCCGGGTTGAGGAGTTACCGTTAATGCAACAGCTCACGACCAAACCCAGGCTTGTGTAATGGAGACCTTGCTCCTCCCGCGACTACCTTCGAACTACTGTCTTCACCCCCGCCGCGACCTCCTCTCCTGTCACTTAGTTCGACTGAGGATGAAGAAGGGACCATTTTGCAATCCTGTGCTATCCCTTCCGAAGGGGTCGGTATTTGGCCGGAGAGTCCTAAATCCCCTAACGGGTTGCCATGCATGATCGATTATGATTGCTGGTCGTATATTTAATTAAGTCTAGTTTAGGGTGATCGATCATTTCATACAATTCATATAATATGTGTAGAGCAACAAACAAAATCATGTCATCACCCATAATCAAGCACATGCATACATTCAACTATCTAACAAGCACAACCAAGCATAATCTTAAGCCTCCCAAAATACAGCAACGTATTAATCTCAACTTACCTCGACTCCTCGCTCGCTCACTCGAGGTCCGATCTGCTCAGGCCATCGCCGGTTATCCCTATAACACGAACGTGGTTTCAGCTTTTCATATAACTGTTATAGGTTTGTTTTATCCTATAATGCTTATTGTTAGGTTTTGTTTACGGTTTAATATGCCTACTTATCTAGGTATTAAGTCTTTTATAATTATTCTAGGTTTGGGTTCGGTCTCGGTTTCCGCATCAATTTCCAAATTAGGTTTTGGTTCGATTTTTAAATCCTAAACATGCTCGAATCCTAATGTGAAATTAATTACATTAAGCTCGAGTTTCCAAATATCCTATTGGGTCTTAATTTAGTATTCTAAGCTATTTGGTACACGCTAGTCCTAATTAGGGTATCGGATTTATCCCCGATGTGAGAAAATCTTACTTTTTTATATAATTACCTAAAATTCAATCTTAATTCAGATTTAATATTATTCTGATTTTTACTCTAATATTATCTAAATAACCCTAATTTTTCCATATTTATTAATTTAAAATTTCACATATTACTAATTTCTTATATTACTTACCTAATTTCCTTATTTAACTATACTTAGTACCTAAATGCTAGGATTAGGGTTCCACTGCAGAGATTAACTTCCTTAAACATCTAATTAAGATCCAAATCAGTAATTAACATCCTAATCACCTAATTAACTCCAAATTACCCAATTTTTCCATCATTTTAGGGCTAAAAATTAACTTAAAAATTTCAAAAATTAATTTTAAAAAAATGGCTTCATAGCACTGTTCTATGTCACATGAGCATCCTACAGAAAAATTTTGAGCCCCAAACTACATCCCTAAGCCTATTTAATTTCCGGTTTAATCATGCTCGGTTTTGAACAATTTGTTAAGGACCCTATATTTCCAGACATAATTAAACTAAATAAACATTTTCCCTAAATCTATATACAATAAAACCTCAGAATAACAAGTTTAATAATTTTCTGGGCAAAATAACTAATTTTACAAAATTATACAAGAATCGGGCTGGAATTTGGACTCACCGGTTCAGGTGACTCCGGCCACCGCGGGCCGCTGTAGCCTTGTCGGCTGGCCTGGGCGCTGCCACCACTGTGTGGTGGTGGTGGCCGTCCACCTCCAGCTCCTCTTCTGGAGTGGGTTCCTTTTAAAACCCTTAACTGCACAGTTTTTCTTATTTTTTTTTATTTTCTGGATTTTCTCTCAAATTTTCGACTCTCCCTAATTTTCTCACTTTCCAAACTGTCCAAATGAGCTCTGTAAATTTTTTCCCTATTTATAGACATTTGCTGTAATTAATATGCATTAATTTGACAAGACTTTGTCCAAATTCCTTAATTTTTGGCTTTTAAGTTGTTCAATTTTTATTGGCTAATTTTTATTTTGCAGCTTTGGACCTGCCACGACCTTATCTTGCTTCAGTTATCCACTTCTGATTTTTTTCTGATTTTTCTATAATTATTTTGTATTTTTCTTTAATTATTTACTTAATTTTCAGCCTATTTCACTAATTACGCGTATTTTTATCTACACGTAAATACATGTAGGGTGCACGTGAACATTCCTAAATATTATTTTGGTCATTCTAAAATTTTTAGTATACATATAATCTATCTCTAATAATTTATTAGTTATTATATTACACTTTTTGTCTTTTTAGTAATTAGCAGTTGTTATGCTTAAAATTTGAAAATTTTATAGTTTCCTATTTTACTACTTATTTTCTTAAATTTAAGTTTACAGGGTCATTTTTACTGGTATCTTGTTAAATAGTTTATAATTTGGGTTTGATTGGATATTTTAACCGATCGCCCTAAACCTTGAGTTCTAAGTTCAATCCTACGGTTACTTGGCTGAACTTTAGGGCTTACAAAACATCCAACTGTTGCCCCCGTCTAGTTCGGATCCTACTCTTTCTAGTATAAGCCGAGTGATTGCATGTCGACTTCTTCTATTAAATGTACGATTTTGTATTCTTGTATATGTTTTCTTTATTTTATTTATCAACCCATTCTTTAAGGTTTAAGGCCTTGTACATTATTTACAGTTTGCCACTAGGGTTTAAGACTTACTATAAATAGCAACATTTGTAATTAGCAAATAACATGATACATTATTGAATAGAAAAGAATATTTCTATTGAAGCAAGGTTATACTGAGCTCTTAGAGCTTGCATTGCCGAATTATTGAGTGCTAAGTAACTCCTTAATCTTTCTTGTGTTTTTATCAATCTTGACCTTAAGATTGTGGTGAACCCTCATTTGAGTTAGTTAGTAAGTTGTATTTAACCGTCATTTAAAGCCTAAGTAATACTTAGTATTCATGAGTTGTATCAAACCTTATTTCAAGCTCAAACCCCTGATTATGTTTGTGTCTTGATGCATGATATCCATACACATTCACTGTCAAAACCCCCCACTTCACTCCCTGTTCTTAATACCCACTTAAACCCCGATTGCCTCATCTTTGGTTCGAGACCCATTGCTTGAATCATGGAAGAGTAGACTGATGCAGAATGTAGAACCATTATATTTGCCTGCTTAATTTTTTAATCGCTACACTTTTTATTTATCAACAATATGTTTATTGCTTTCATGATATATTGCTTGATTGTGCACGATAAGATTTATTAGAATCATCTAAAGGCAATTGGGTTTAGATATCAAAAGCATCTTACACGTGTGAAACTATTTAAGGAGCTACATTTGCTAAGTGATTAATTGGTTTTCATTCACATATCTCTTATCTAAATTTGTTAATATTTCTGATATGTTTGGAATTAAGAACAAGTTTAATATAGGATATCAAGTGTTGAACATTAGGAAGTAAAAATTGGTTAAGTATTGAAATTCTGTAATAATCAATTTGTCCATCACTTCTTGATTGTTCATTAGGATCAACAATTGGTATCAAAGCAAGTTTACTCTCAAAATAAATTACATATCTGATTCTATATATCAAACTTAAGTTAGGAATCTAAGTGATATATCCATTTAGAATTTAGATTATACATTATTTATCATAGAAAACAAAACAATGCAGGAAATGAAAAGAACAAATAGATACATAGAATAATTTGTTTTGACTATCAAAAACTAAGACATGTAAAGAATGCTAAAAAAATCTGAAGAACAAGATGTCAGAATTTTGCCTAATGGCTAACTCAAAGTCAAATCAAATCAAATAGAATCTAATAGTAGAGATGTACCAAGCAATGTATATGCAAAAATGAAAAAAACTACTAAGTACACTCTCTAGAGCCATTGATCAAATCTCAAGAATAAACATTGAAAATAAGTTGTTGAAACAAGAAAACTAGAAGTTAAAATGTAGGAATGGATTCTTGACAAAGGAAAAATTTTTTCTCTAAAAGGAGAAAAGTAATCTACACTAGGTCAAGGAAGAAAATCAAAATCTGAAGAAAGGAGGAGAGATATTAATATAAGAATTGATACTCTTTACAATTTACTCAAAGATGTTGATGTGAATTGAGGTCTGGCTAGAACTTGTTAGAATTTTAAAAGATCAAGAATCCATGAGTGAAAGCTAAATAGCAAGGGAATCAAGGTTGGAAGATGAGAAATGGATTAACTGAACAAGTTAAATGCCGATACAATCACACTTGTGAGGAACCAAGGCGTAATCAACTAAAAATTAGAGGTACATACTGTGTATCACATGGTGGCAAAATGTACATGCCCTGTACAAACTTAAGAGCAAAAGTACGGCCATTCTTTAAGTATACACCATGTACTTTTGGTGAAGTCAATACATAGCCATCATACGGATATACATGCTATGTCTCCTTGTCAAAACCTAAACATACGACCACCTCATAATTCTACATGCCATGTATCCCTATTTGAAAGCGTGTAGTTATTACGTCACATTGTTTGCTTCTTTTATTCTCAGTTGTTTATTTTTTCCTTTAATATAAGGCTAGGGTTTATAGGGTATCTCCTATATATATAAATACTTGTTATTTCATTTGAAGTTTTTGTTTAGAGTTGTCATATTTTATTTTAGAGACTCCTTTGAGAGTGTTTGCATCAAGAGTAGATTTCTCTTAGATAATATGTCTTATCAATTTAAGTGTTGGCAATAAATTATAGCAACAATAATATATATCGATTATTAAAATGTGTACATAATATCAGTATTTCATAATCATTTATGTGGATTGTATGTCATATCAATATGTTATTACCAATATTTTATCAGAATTGTGTGCTATTTTTTCTATTGAGAATATCTATTTGAGATCAACTAGTTGCATAGATTATTGTATGACTCGTGGCCATATCAAATGTTCATGAGAAGACCTTTAATAATGAGAAAATGTTAAGTCAGATGCTAAAGGAACAAAATATTTAGAAGGAGTCCAATAAAGAGGGACAGAAGCAAACAGAGGTTAAACTAAAAAAGGAAAACCATAGAAAGAAGTGTCCAGATAAAGAAACGGATAAGTAGTAAGGAAACAAATCATTTTCAAAGAACGAAGATCAAAGGCAAAAGTCACAGACCAAGGAAAATTAGACAAATCGATAACATAAGTCAATAAAACAAAGGTACATTAATAAGATCACTTATTATTTTCGTGAAACTTTGGTCATTTAGAAAGAAATTTCCTTTACAAAATTGATACGTGGTTGAAATAGGAAAAACAAAACTTAACTTGGGTAAGAAAATATAAAACAAAATTAAAATGACACAATCTTTCCCAAAACGTCATTTGATAAGATATTTCTCTTTAGTTTCTGATTTGAATTTAAACCTCTCTTGCCTAAACAAATATCATAATAATTCTCAACCCAAATAAACCCTAAGTCCATCGTCAAATAATGACTCCCAAGAAATCTAAAGAATCAATTGCACAAGATATAAGTATGGATAAAAGAAGAAAAACTCAAAGAATAAAGAAGAAGTCACAAAAGAAAACCTCTTCGTTAGAATCTCCTTCTAAACTGTTGAGGTAAACATTGTTGATTTTATTTTTTTTTTTAGAACATGAGATAAATTGTAGAATTATGCTAGAAAACCATGGGTGAACAAAGTATTGCAAATTAAAAAAAAGATTTTTGAAGCCCAAGTAAGAGAATTTTCTTCAAATCTAAATAAAAAGAAATCAAATGTTTTATAATCCAAAGTGAAAGAAACCTCCGTTAAAGTTACATGGGAAGATATAGTAAATTACTATCAAGTGAAAGATGTAAGGACTTGTCCTCTTTTATAGAGTTAGACAAAGAAAGAAGTTCTTAAGCAATTAAATAAAGGAAATGAAGTTGTCTATGATAGGGAAACCTGCAATCATTTCTTTCCTGTTGTGGTGAGAATTCTGCACAAAATAGTGTTTAAATGTTTTCTCCCTAAATTTGGATATACAACCACCGTAACCTTAAGCAAGGCCAAATGATTTTAGCAGTGTTGTTTCAATATAAGTTTGATTTGCTAGAGCAAATGATTAAACATATCCATAACATGAACAGTGAAGGAAGTATAGTTTTGGGAAGTATGATCTCTAGATTGCTACAACACAAAGAAATTTAGTTGACTAATGAAGCATAAGAGTCAATGTTAGAATTACATGCAATAGAAGCAAAAACCTTCACAAATATGAACATGGAAGTAAAAGACTTAGTTTGAAGTACTAAGGAAATGCAACATTTGATGATAGTAAAATGTAGGAAGTAATAAATAGAGAATTGCAAATGAAAATAGGAAGTTAAAAGTAAGAGGAAATGTAGAAGAAACTTCTATAAAAAGAAGGAAAATTGCTTTATTTGAAATTTCTAAACAATTTGAAACACCTCTAAGCCTGCCTCCAAATACTACTGTTGAACAAGCCTTAGAAATACAGACTACCCTAGAAAAGCAAGGTAAAGGAGGGAGCAAGGCATCTTTTTATCATGAGGAGATTGAAATTCCAAGGATGGATACTATATCTAAGATTGATTTAGAATGTGTTGAAAGTGAAAGATCTATTAAGGAAGCTTAAAATGAAATTTAAGAGAAGAGGAAGGAGAAGGAAAAGATGTCGAAAAGGGAGAATAATTAGAAATGGATGCAAAGAATGAGTTAGACAAATCCTTTGAGAATAAAGCCATTAGTCATGAGGGCAATAATAACCTAAGGATGGATTTAATAGCTATAGAAAATCAAGGAGCATAAAAGGAAAATAGAAGGGATGAGGATAAGGAGAATGAAAACTCTATTTTCAAGCTACTTAAATCACCCTTCTTGATAAGTCACGCCAAGAGCAAACAAGGTCGACCGTATTGTGGGTAAGTCTAAGCCTATTGAGAGCTTGAAATGGAAGGTGATGAAGTGCGTGAAATAGTAGCAGAAAAAGTTAAACAAGTAAATACCATAAACGATTCCAAGGATATGACACATTAAGAAACCTCTATAAACTCATGAACTAACTTGATATGACACATGAGTAACTTGGTGAGGTCACTTGCCACTTATCCTTGCTCAAGGGATAAGCTAAGATTTAAGGTACAAGTAAGCATAGTAGCTCCCAAAAGGGTAAAGTGTAGTATATTCAATATCAGATAATTGTTGCAAGTATATGTATAAGGGTATTTATACCTGATAATCTAGGGCAACCTTCTAAAAATGGAAAAGGCAAAAAGAGTATTGTCTAAAAGAAGTAAAATACAAGGAATGTAAAGGGGTATAAATGAAAATTCAAGAAAATAAGTGATTAGTGTTGCAGATGCCTTTTATGCGGTTGTTCAAACACGTAGATGGTGGCTAGTGGTTGGGCTTCTAGTAGAATATACAAAATTGTATGGCTAATCGAACTGTTCTTAAGTAGAGATGCTGAGTAGAATTAAAGATTCTTCTTAGGTGAACTAAACTCAGACATGCTCTAGACAGCTTAGAATCAAGTCGATTGAATGGGTGATCAGGTAAGTCAAGCTATTACTTAGACATTCCTTAAGTCAGTAGTTAGAAAAAAATGTATAGGTACGGGAGAGTTCAGCTTGGGCGATGCAAAAAGTCGGTAGTTTGGATTAGTGATAAGTGTATGAAACCACACTTATCTAAAGGATTTTCTAACAAATATATGTGATTCAATAGGTTTTTGAGCCAAAATGTGTGAATTTTTATCAAAATCACATATAACTTCTCAATACAAGTGTAATTCATATTTTAGTGTTTCAATGCTCAAAAGTAGCATATATTTAAAGAATTTAAGCTATTTGTGTTTGATCTTATAGGTCTCAGGGCTACCATGTCATGGTAGTCTCAATTCAAGAAGTCGAAAATGAAGAAAAAAGAGAAAAAGAAGGGAACTTGGAGTTAAAACTATCGATATGACGGTAAGCCTATCTACTGTCATGACAATACCTTGAACAAAATTAAATCAAGTTGCAAAATTGGAAAGGTATATTGGTATGATGGTACCTAGCTACTCTTAACCGTCATGGTAGCATACTTAACTCCTAAAGCAAAAACATGTTGTTTCATTAAAAGGAAAGAGGAAAAGTACTTAACACATGTCTACCATCATGACGATACCCTTGATTACTGTCATGCCAATAATGAGCTAATATAAAAACTTCTTTTTCTTCATTTTTTGCAAATTTTGCTTGGTAATTTTCTAGGGTTTAAAGCTCTAGTTTCAACCACTCTTTCTTTTTTAGGCTATCTTAGGTTACTTTTAGCATAGTTTTATAATCTCTATAGTGTTTTCTTGCATTTTCATGATTGTAACATAAACTTTTAGTAGATTTTATCTCTTTTCAAAGTTTGAGTTTATGGATTTTCATTGCATCCAAGGAGATTGTTGGGAAAATCTTGAAGAACTCCATTTTTGAGGTTGAGGAGCTCAGTTTTGTAATGTTTCTCATACTTTTTCTATGTTTAATGCAATTTTTATTTTCATGTTCATGTATATTATGTGTTAATGTTTATTCATTATGAATATGATAAATAGAGCTTATTATACTTATGGGTAGTGTGTAAATATGATGAAGTAGTTTTAGCTATTGATGTTTTTGTATTGTAATAGTATAAATTTGGAATTTTACTTAGTTTTATGATGTAATTAGGTATAACTTGAGTGTTAGGTTAATATTGAGCTAAATAGTGTTTCCTATACATTAGGCCTTCCCCTTTGTTTTCCTAATAGGGTCTAGATACTGTAATAGGATTCGAAAACTCCGAATAGAACCAAGGCTTCCTAACTTGGATGGGTAATTTTTGAGAATTAGGACTTAAATTCTTGTACTCACCTAAAGCTAAAAGTTGGTTAGAATGAGAAATTAAATCTAATATAGTTATTTGAGTAGTGACGAGACTTGAATAGCTAGCTGATAGTATATATGAGATATTGATAATACAATACTCTTGTTACATGATAAAATTTACAAAATGGGAGTTGGATAAATAGTATGAGTATGCGTAAAATCCATGTTTAAACTATCATAAATACTCTAATAGCATTGCTACATTGATCTTAAACGATTGTTTACTTGTTAGTTATACATCTTTTATAGAGAAATCCATATCCAAATACTGAGAAATTGCTAAAATCTACGCTTATTTCCATTATAGTTTTTACTTCTATTCAGATAACTTGCATGTTCTTTCCTTTGAAATTGCTCAATTAGTTGCCTAGATTAGAGTAGAAACAGTAGAATTTGCTACTTAGTTATCTTTCTAAACTCTATTCTTTCCTTTATCACAAAATAAGACCTTGGTTACTCTCCCTATACTATCAATAGATCGGTATGTTTGTCATTTGTTCACGGTTTCTGCTAAAATTTATTCATTTCTATTTGTAAGTGAGTCCATCAATAATATAGCATTGTACTATTTTAAAAGGGAAAAATTCTTATTTGTGTGTAACACTAGTGGAAGTGAGATTGTGACACCAATTAGCCTAGCCTCTTTAGCTGTAGGCTGGAATGAGAGAATTCACTTTGTCAAACCTTCAAGGCTTCGAGCTCGAGCTTGAGTTAGTAACCCAGTTGCTCGATTCCTAATATCCCTTTTAGGTTGATTTGGATTTGAGATCAAATCTAGGTAATCTTTGTTTTATTCTTCTTTAGGTTAGTAAGGGTTGAGGTTGACAATATTTAAAGTATTAGAAACTCCATAGTCTTTAGGTAGTTCAGTTGATAGGCATTGTCATTGACCTTTTGAAGTATTCTGAAAGTACCTTCGGCTTAGGTAGAAAATTTGCTTTTCCTCTTGCTTAGAAACCTTTCTTTGCTTAAGTGTAACCATACTAAGTCATTAAGTTGCAAGTATACTGTCTTCACTCCTTTACCCTTCTCCCTCAACTTCTCGGTAGCTTGATCAATTTGTTGAGCAACCTTTTGATAGATTTGTTGAAAGGATTGTACTTGGGCTCTTACATTAGGGTCTTCTTGCTTAAGCATGGGTGCTAGGCCATAATCAAAGGGTAGCTTTGAGTTGAAACCATAGATGACTTCAAAGGGCGTTAGTTTGGTGGTGTTGTACACTATTCAATTATAATAAAATTCAACTACGGGCAAACAAACATCCTAATCAACTAAATTCTTCCCTATTGCAGCCCAGAGCAGTGAACTTAAAGTGTAATTGATAACCTCTATTTGGCCATCGATCTAGGGGTGGTAGGAAGTGCTAAAAAGGAGTTTGGTTCCCATTCGACACTAAAGAGTCCTCTAGAAATGGCTCAAAAACTCTAGGTCTCGATCTAACACTACACTTCTCAACATGCCACACAAACGAACAGTCTTTTGCAAAAAGAGAAAAGCAATAGCTAAGGATCATTTGTTTTGGAGCAAGGCACAAAGTGTACCATCTTACTAAATTCCATGACAACCATAACAGAGTCTTCATCTCAAGTAGTCTAGGGTAATCTAGGGATAAAATCTATGCTCAATTCGGTCCAAGGTCTAATTGGCACAGGTAAAGGCATTGCTTTCTCTTATTCGACTAAGCCTTTGGCCCTCTTGCAAGTAGTACAATTCTTAATTACCTAATGCACATCTTTCTGCATCATAGACCAAAAGAATCTTTCATTCAACAACCCATATGGTCTTTTCTCCCCAAAATGTCCACAAAGCCCACCATAATGAGCTTCTCTCACTAACAACTCTCTTAAGGAACATCTCGACACACATAACGTACCTCCCTGAAACAAATATCCATCTTCTACATGGTAGCCATCCACTGTTCTTCCTTCTTCACATCATTCGAATATAGGACTAAAATGGGGGCTTGAGGATATTGCTCTTTAATGTTTGTAAATCCCAAGAGTCTAGTCTATAGTTCAGTAAGAATGACATGTCTTCTTAACAAGGCATCGGCAACTACATTGGTTTTACCTTATTTGTACTTGATCACATAATTGAAACCTTCCAAGAATTCAACCCATTTGCTTGTCTTTTTGATAGTTTGGTATAACTTTTGAGATGCCTTAAGGACTCATGATCGGTATAAATGATAAACTTTCTCAATAATAAATAATGTTGCCATACTTGGGGTGTTTGGATGAGTACTAAGAGTTTTTGTCATATGTTAAATAATTCAACTAAGTTCCTTGTAGCTTATCACTATGGTAAGCAATAAGCCAGCCTTCTTACATTAGCGTAACGCCCATACTAACACCTAATGTGTCACATTCAAGCTTAAATATTTTCTCGAAATCAGGCAAGGCTAACATAGGAGTAAAGTTTAATCTCTCCTTTACCTCAGCAAAACTTCTCTCTCCTTTCTCTCTCCACTTAAAAGTCAATGTTCCTCTTTATTTGCTCAATAAAGGGTGCAATAATGGTGTTGAAGCTTTTGATGAATCAACGGTAAAAGGATGCCAATCTACAAGAACTTCTTACCTCGGCAAAAGTGGTTGGGGTTAACTATTCAACAATTGCTCATATCTTCTCATCTTAGACTCGTAAGCCTCCTCTACCAACTAAATATCATAGGAATACCACTTCCTCCTGGAAAAAACAACACTTCTTCAAGTTGTCGAATAGTCTTTAGGCTCGGAATACATCAAATACAACTTGAAGATGGTCTAAATGGCTCAGTAGGGCAATACTATATATAAGGATGTCGTCAAAGTAAACCATGACACACTTTCTAATGAAATTTTTCAACACACGATTCATCAACCTCATGATAGTGCTTAGGGCATTTGATAAGCCAAAAGACATTACCATCCATTCATAAACACCTTATTGAGTCTTAAACGTAGCTTTCCATCCATTTCTTTGCCTCATTCGAATCAAATGATAGCTAGACTTTAGAGTGATCTCGCTGAAGATTCTATCTCCATTCAATTCGTGAAGCATGTCATCCAACCTTAGGATAGGGTATCTATACTTGATTGTAATTTTGTTTACAGTTATACTATCTATGCATATTCGCAAAGTACCATCTTTCTTCAATACAAAAAGCGCCAAGATAGTATAAGGGTGTATCCTTTCTCTAATAACTCGTTGACTTGTCTTTAGAGCTTTATAACTTATTCAGGATTCATCCGATAAGTAAGCTTGTTCGGTAAGGTAGCTCCAAATATCAAGTCAATGCAATGCTTAATCCCTCTGAAAGGGGGTAATCCTTTAGGTAATTATTTAGGAAATAGGTCAGCATATTCATCTAACAGTTCTCGAACCTCCTTAGGTGTTATAGCTTGCTCATTTAACTCCAATAACCTTCTAATTAATAGAAAGGTCAGCACATAAGACTAAATAGCTTCTTAGAGCTTTGATTGACTCAGAACTAGTGCCTTCTTAGATAGTTGAGCTAACTTAGCTTATAACTTACTAAGACGAATTCAGGGAGGCCAAGGACAGACAAGGCCAACTGATAGGGGTAGTAGGTCTAATCCTATCAAAGGAATGGAAGATAAATGGGAGTCGATGGTTTAGCAAATCTCACGCATTAACTCTACTGATATGACACATCGTAAAACCATGCATGGACCTAAGACTCACCGGATGTGACCACCGGTCCGAATGATAGGGTTACCCGCTACAATCCTTGCTAAAGGGATTGATAAGAGCTAGTAAGGGGGAGAGAGCTTTTCGAGAGAAAAGGACTCAAAAGGGGTTTTTCAATAATTCTATTATATCTATTTCTACATTGTTACAAAAGTTGCTATTTATAGTATATCCCAAGCCCTAGTGGCAAAATTGTAAATAATGTATAAGGCCTTAAACCCTAAATAATTGGCCTTCAAATAAAATAAAGACAAACAAATACAAAAATATAAAACTGTGCATTTTATAAGGAAAAGTTGACATGTGGTCATTCGATATACCTTGGAAGTAGTCTCGTAGTGCCTCACCAAGTAACCAAAGAGATCGGCCCACATTTGCCGAGTTCTAAATTCAATCTATAATAGTTCTTCGAGGGTATGTCGAGTGGGTCCAACACTCAAGATGATCTCTCAGCCAATAAGTTGACAACAGACTTTAGCCAAGTGAATGCAACTCTCGAAAACGTGATACTTTAGCCTATCGGCAAGCATGATGCTAAGTAAGTGATTGCTCAGGCATAGGTGAAGATAAGTTGTTGTCTCAGCCTTATGCTTCTCGACACTCTATCTATAAGAAATAGTGTTATTTGACTCAACAGACAGATTGAGTCAACAAGTAGAAGACTTTGGCTTTGGCAGTCGGCTTGGGTCGGTACCTTGAAGCCTACCATTTCCTCTCCCTTAAAGAAGTTTCGACCTGAAACTTGGTAATTGGCGGCTTCAAATCCCACCGGGATCAAATACCAGTCGACAAAACTTAAATTGAAACATAGTACACTATAGTTCTTGTAACAAGGGCATCACCAGCTGATGCTCCCTCCACTCATCATGGGCTTTATCAATCATACCTTTTGTCTCGGATCTTTCCTTACACTCATCATGGATCCGATTAACTACACCTTGGTAGCCCCAATAACTATCAAGTATGTAAAATAACACAATCTCTAGGGCATATAAAAGATTATGGGTGAGTAGGTTTGATGCCAACAAGAAGTAAGATGGCTCGTTAATCATAAGTACTTCCAACTCTTTAAGCTCAACTAGCTCGAATCTTACACTCTCCTCATTCATCGAAATCAATATTCCCTTTGCTTCCTCGTAAATCGATTCTTCTTCCTCCTTCCACTTAGGGTTATGATCATCAGTTTGGATGGTCGATGGTAGGGGCACATCAAGAATATGAGGGTTTAATGCCAACTCGGCTTAGTCCTCTTCCTCTCTACTACTCGCTTCTCCAACAACCTCTACCTCCTTAACTCCTTCTTCATTACTCTCTAATTTGGCATTCCTTCGTTGTCTTATTTCATCCTGGAATGCTTTAAGTCATCTTTCAATCTCCTTCAACTAATCTTGTAATTCCGAGAAGTTAGCTTCATAGGTGGGTTTTCTCTCATACAATTTGTTGTTTATCTCGTCCCATGTAATGTTCTCAATGTTTCCCCTATCAATTCTTTGATTTATCATTCTCTTCCACCAAGTAGCTGCAAAGCTAATCATCGAATACTTTATAGCATAGGCTCTCTTATGCTTGAGGTAAGAATAATCTTTGAAAACCTGATCAACTTGAAATTCCCAACTCAAATATTCATTCGAAGTACCATATCCATCAAACTTTAGAATTTGTGATATCACGTCTTCATAATAATATTCATAATCGTATCCAACTTTATATGTCATGTTGATGATATTCAATTTCAATAGCATAGTACTTAAGCTTATATGTGAGGGAATTGCTTAACAGCATTAAAGAAACATGGCATAGACAATCAATTGTGCAACTCGGCAATTCTTTTCCTTTCACAGTTTAGCAAATTATTTGTCAACTTGGATAAATTCCACAATCGCAGTTCGACAGCCTTCAAATAGCATAGCTTGGCCACTTACGTATTAGGAACTTAGATAACTCTAACGCTTGTTTAGTGTACAATGACTCGACACTTAGGAAACAGTAGCTTAGAGTAGTATAGCAGTTCAACACTTGGCCACAACAACACGGCTAGCACAGTAGTAACACATCACAACAAACTTTTTACAATAGCAAGCTTTGACACATACAATAGTACTTTCTTGGCTACTATCACAATACTAAAACAGGATAACCCATTGAACACTTGAAGAAGTCATATCTCGACAACAATCTAGAGTAGAATTCCCAACCTTTTCTTTAATATATATATATAATCAATATAGGACTTATGATGTAAAGAAATTGCAGCCCAAATTCTCACTAACCCACTCGAAGGAAGTTCAATTGAAACCAAACTTATATCCAACAAACAAATCCTTGATATCCTAAACAAACCCAATAAGCCAACACTTCCTTAAACACAATATAGAACAGAAACAATGACAAACTCTCGGCCATATTTGGAACCTCAAGCTTTGATACCAAACTGATACGAATTTAGAGAAGCCAAGGATAGACAAGGCTAACTAGTAAGGGTTGTGGGTTCGATCCTATCGAAGGAACGAAAGATAAATGGGAGTCGATGGTTTAGCAAATCCTACGTACTAACTTTATGGATATGACGCATCATAAAACTACGTATAGACCTATTAGCTGGATGTGACGCACCAGTCCGAATGATAGGGTTGCCCGCTACAATCCTTGCTAAAGGGATCAATAAGAGCTAGTAAGGGGGGAGAAAGCTTTCTGAGAGAAAAGGACTCAAAAGGGGTTTTTCAATAATTCTGTTATATCTATTTCTGCATTGTTACAAAAGTTACTATTTATAATACATCTTAAACCCTAGTAGCAAAACTATAAATAATGTACAAAGCCTTAAACGCTAAAGAATTGGGCCCATAAATAAAATAAAAACAAACAAGTATAAAAATATAAAACTGTACGTTTTACAGGAAAAAGTTAGCATATGGTCATTTGACATACCTTAGAATTGGTCTCGTGGTGCCTGGCCAAGTAACCAAAGAGGTCGGCCCATAATTGCTAAGTTTTGAAGTCAGTCAACAATAGTTCTCTAGAGGTGTACCGAGTGGGTCCAACACTCAAGGTGATGTCTCGGCCGATAAGTCGACAACAGACTTTAGCCAAGTGAATGTAACTCTCGAAAACATGATAACTTGGCCTATCGACAAGCATGATGCCAAGTAAGTGATTGCTTAGGTATAGGTGAAGATCGGTTGTTGTCTTGGCCTTATGCTTCTCGGTACTCTATCTACAAGAAATAGTATTATTTGGCTTGGCAAACAGATTGAGTCGATAAGGAGAAGACCTCGGCTTTGGTAGTCGGCTTGGGTTAGTACCCCGAAGCCCATCACTTACTTACTTGGCTTAAGGTCATAGGGATTAAGGTGATATTCTCCCATCTTTCTTAATGTATTTGTATTCTTGAATCTATCATGGATAACCCTTCTATCAAACAACCATGGTTAGCCTAGCAACACATGTGATGCATTCATAGGTAGTACATCATAGAGAATATCATTAGGGTAGTTTCTAATGGAGATCAGCACCAATACTTGCTGAGTGACATATAATGCTTCTTTCTCATTTAGCTAATCAGCTTATATAGCCTCAAATGTGAAATGGTTGATAGTTTGAGCTTGTTAACTAGCTTGACGAATGTTACATTAGTGCAACTTCCACTATCTACTATGAGTGCACATACTTGCTTGTTCATGTTATAGGTGATGCGAAACAAGTTCTCGCATTGCTCTTCTGCAATTGATAGTTCAATGCTCATTGCTTGTCTAATAACTAATGTCAACTTATCCAAGTTCTCAGCAAACACATCCTCCTCAACTAGCTTGTCATTAGCCTTAATTTCTTCCTCTAACTTTCCTTTATCCTCGGGTTCCTCATTCTTACTATTTACTTCAATTTTAAGGTATCACCCTTAATAATCATGGTTTGTCTATTTGAGCATTGAGCAATTATGTGTCAAAATCCCTAATACTTAAAACACTTGATCTAGCTTGTCTTTTGTTCAAACCCTTATGTCTTCTCATAAGTTCTCTTCAAAGATTTCTAACTAGAAGTGTGACACTTCTACTTAGTCACAATTTTAGCTCTTTTATTAGAGTCAGTACTCTATGGAGTTTGGCTGTAATACTTTAGGTTTTCTAGCTAATGTGATAACTTTGGGATCCAAATCCTTAAATTTAGGGCGACAGGCAATGTTGTTCGTTTTAGTTCAAACTTTACAGTAAAGCTAAAAAAGTTCGACGAAGTATTATAGTAAAATCAATTTCTTAAAATAAGTTATATAATATGATTAATTTAAGAAAAACATCAATTTATCAATAAAACCAATAATTATTGAAAATATTAAATTCGAGTTTTTAGATATAGTGAGATATTAAAAATAAGTTATTTAACTTATAAAAATAATAAATGAAGTGAATTATATATAATATACATGTATTTACATTTGATATGCATTATATCTATTAAATATATACATATAATAATACATTATAAAAATAAGGTAAATTAATATAAAATCATGAAAAATTAATTAAAAATTGACTTGATAAGTCTCCAAACCACCTAAGTATGAAGTGGTAGCTTAGGATCAGTTAGGATAATGAGTCAAAAGCTAAAAAAATAAGGAAGCAATACATAGCAAAGTTGGACACCAAGGATTATTGGATTTTTGGTACATGGCACTCACTTTTTGGACATGTCATCTTATCTAACACTATAAATAGGGTATCATTAAATATATTACAACATTTTGGAGTATGAAAATACAAGAAAATCACATTAGGAAAATTTACAAAAACTCAAAAACAAAAACAAAAACAAAAACAAAACATGGATCTTATCTTNGTAATTATATATATATTGTGTTAAATTCATAAAATTAATTAAGAGAACATATCTTAAAAATCAAAGATATATTAGAAACTTAATTATGTGAGTAAATTTATATATTACACGTGATATTTACATAGGGTATATACTTTTAAACTAAATAAATAACTAAGTCCTAATATATAATATCTATATTTAAGTAATTATTTAATAAAAAAATTTGACCAAATGCATTGAAGATCACTGGACAAAGTTGTGTGGTAGGAGATTAGGACTTTATAGCTGATTCAAAAGTGAGTTTCCTAACAATTGGGCACCTTATGCTTGGGTAAATTAAAAAGAAAGTTGAAAACAAATAAAATAATTAGGAAATTAATTATCTAATTGACTTGGAGGCACTGTAAAAGGCCAAGACCTTCAAATATGTGAAGTTTAGTAGTTTGGAATAAAAAACACTCAGAAGAAAAATTTTAAAAAAATCGTGCAAAATTAGAAAGAAACTAGAAAAATAGAGCAATTTTCGTGCTAGGCTAAAACTCAAGCCTACCCTAATTTTGATGTGAAACCCAGCCAACCTTAGACTATCCACCCATCATGTAAGTCATCCAACACACCCCCAATCACCGCCGGCCATTGGAGAATCCAATAACACAGAGATCGATTCTCTGCCCTATTTTTAAATAATTTATAAAAAATATCAAATCTGCCTAGAAATTTTTTTTTTATTTTTTACTTAAGTTATTTTGAATATAATTTTATGTGATATTTTTATTTTTGAAAAATTCATAATATTTAGGCAGAGAAAGATATTAGCTTTAGTTGTGAATCCCTCCGATCAAGAATAATAGAAATTAAATTGAATATATTTTAAAAAGGTTACATGTTAAACACTAGGGGAAATAATTCCTAAATACATCATTGCATACTTGAAGTCGTTCGTAGTTTTATTGCTTTCTAATTTGCGTAATTAAGTCTCATAATTAGTTTAGTTTATTAATTTTAGTATTTTTAATTTATTCAACTCGACATAATTTTCCGGTTAGATAATAAAGCTAAAGTTAATATTAGTACTCAAAATCTCTGAGGGATCGACTCGGACTCATATCCGCTATATTAAAATTGATAGGTGCGCTTGCCTTGTATCAAGTTTTTGGCGCCGTTGTCGAGGATTTTTGATATTAAGAACGCTAGTTGCTTTATTACTTTAACCATTTTTTTTTATTTTCTTTTGTTTTCATTGTTTATTTTTATTATCTAGAGCTGCAATTGATTTTTTATTTCTTGCCTTTGTAGTGCATGACCCGCAGTAATCTGGAAGATTTGGTAGAACTCGATCCTGAAATTAAGAGAACTGCCCTTTAAAATTTGAGATCGCGACCTAGACAAATTGTGGCAACCATAGACGACGAGTCAATCGTTGAAATCAAGGAAGAAGGTCAAGAGGCCAACACTCAATTCATCGAGCAGGAAGATCCACCACACATGGCTAACAACGGGAATGAAGCAAATCGGACCATGTCCGATTATTCAAGGCCTACACTTATTGGAGCTAACTCCAGTATTGCAAGGCCAACCGTCGCGGCTAATAACTTCCAAATTGCACCTAACATCATACAAATGGTGCAACAATATGTTCAGTTTGATGGTCTCCAAGACGAAGATCCTAATGCCCACATCTCTAGTTTTCTAGAGATTCGTGATACGTTTAAAATCAATGGAGCCACGGATGATGCCATTCAACTGCGGCTATTTCCTTTCTCCTTGAGGGGAAGAGCAAAATAGTGGTTGAACTCCCTACCAAGAAATTCAATCACAACTTGGAATGAATTGGTAGAGAAATTTTTGGAGAAGTATTTCCCACCTGTAAAGACCGCTAAACTTCGGAATGATATTTCGTGTTTTGCTCAATTGGAAGCGAAGACGCTTTACGACACTTGGGAGCGGTTCAAGGACTTACTTAGGAGGTGCCCACATCATGGCCTCCCACTATGGATGCAGATTCAGACTTTCTACAATGGTCTCAATCTATCCACTAGACAGATGATTGATGCATCCGCAGGAGGTACTTTGAACACTAAGACACCTGAGCAAGCCCAAAATTTGATTGAAGGAATAGCGATGAACAACTATCAGTGGGAAAGCACTAGAGCCAAGCAAAAGGCCATGGGAGTTTATGATGTGGACTTGACCACTGCTCTGGCAGCCAAGGTGGACTTGTTGAGTAAAAAGATTGACGCACTCTCAATTGGCCCACAACAAGTGCAATCGGATGTAAGTGATTTTGGTATGCAGGGGTATGGAACACAAGAACAACTGGAACAGGCGGATTATCTAGGAAATCCACCTAAGCAACAAAATAACCCCTATAGCAACACTTACAATCCAAGATGGAGGAATCACCCTAATTTCTCTTGGGGAAACCAAAACCAAAACCAAAACCAAGGCCAACAGAAGACCAACTTTGGCCCACCTGGGTTCCAACGACCATTCCCACCTCCTCTCCCTCAAGAAAAGAAGCTTAGTGTGGAAGAACTTCTCACAAAATACATTCAAGGCAATGAGGCTCGCTTATCCAATATTGAATCCTCGCTGAGGAATCAAGAGGCTTCTAATCGCAATCTTGAGAACCAAATTGGTCAACTTGCGAAGCTAATCTCTGAAAGACTACAGGGAACACTCCCAGGGAATACCGAGGTTAATCCTAGGGAACATGTTAATGTTGTAACCTTAAGAAGTGATAGAAAATTGCAAGTGGAGAAGAAGGATGGTGAGGAAGTAGTTGAGAAAGAAGTGGAAGTCAACCGTAAGGAAGATGCAAAGCCACTAAAATCAAAAGAAAGTATGGAATCACCGAAAGTGAAAGAGTACAAGCCTCCCATCCCTTACCCGTAGTGCCTTAAGCAAAGTTACATTGATCCGAATAAGGAACTTGGTAAATTTCTTGATATTTTCAAACAATTGCACATTAACTTACCTCTTGTTGATGTTATCTTGCAGATGCCAAAGTATGCGAAATTTCTAAAAGATCTTCTATTGAACAAGAGGAAGTTGGAGGAGGTTACAACTGTCACATTGAACGAGGAATGCTCGGCACTTCTCCAGAAAAAGCTGCCACAAAAATTAAACGATCTAGGGAGTTTCACTATTCCTTGTATGCTTGGCAATTTGTTAGTAGATAATGCTTTGGCAGACTTAGGAGCCAGTATAAATTTGATGCCGTATAAATTGTTCAAAAAGCTAGGGTTAAGAGAACCTAAACCAATACGCATGAGTCTTCAATTAGCTGATAGGTCTATCACATACTCTAGAGGCATCATAAAGGATGTTTTAGTGCAAGTAGACAAATTCATCTTTCCCGTGGATTTCGTTATACTTGATATAGATGAAGATATTGAGGTGCCAATCATTTTAGGTTGACCCTTCCTAGCCACTGCTAGGGCTGTTTTTGATGTTAGTGAGCATAAGTTGATATTACGGGTCGGGGATGATGAAATAGTTTTTAAAACTTCAGAGGCAACGAACAAATTTCTTGACCTAGAGGACAGATATCACAATGTTAATACCACTAATGTTGTTATAACTACATGTGTGCAGGAAACGCTTGCCAAGGATTCCTCGAGCTATTGCTTGCAAAAGGGAGATGAAGATTTGGTGACCAACCCCAATTGTGCAAAAACGGTATCTCAAATAAAAGTTCATGAATCTATTGTGGACAAGAAGGGGGTTGATCAACTCCATAAGTCAAAGGATCCTAGGTTAAAATCTTTCAAAGAGAAGCTACCATCTTTGGAACCAAAATTATCAAGAAATCGTGTGAAACATGCCTTTGTGGTGAAAAGTTCAAAACTTCCAATGACAACTACATCTAAGGTAAAAGCGGACAAGATGAAAAAGTTTAGGCTATATGAATTTGATAAGTGGCATGATAAGGAGAGAAACTATGGACGTTATGCACCAATAAAATGGAATTGGCAAGGTCAATGGCCTAAAGGCAAATTTACGCTCATATGGAGGGTTCGAAAGCGAGATACAGGAGGAGTCCTATCTCCAACTAAATGAAGAATCATGAGAAGACGTATCCCGTCGAGCTATCGACGTTAACTAAAGCGCTTCTTGGGAGGCAACCCATGTCTAACTTTGCTCATATTTTAGTTTATTTCAGTTTATTTATTTTTCATTTATTTATTTATTTATTTTTCTCTTTGATCTAGTTTTGCTTTGTTTCTTTTATTTGTTTCAATTTTAGTCATAGGCTTTTCCCTTTTTAGTTTCATTTTTTTTCTCTCTTTAGTTTTCTTTGTCTTATTTTTCTAGTTTAAGTATTTTTATTTATTTATTTAGTCTTTATTGATTTATTTATTTTAATTTTCTTGTATTTTTAAATCCATGAATTTAGGTTAAAAAAAAAAAAAATTTAACACGGGCGAAGGACACGGTCATGTCCCAGCCCGTATCCATCCAGACCTACAAAACTGCCCACCCACAGAAAGTTACACGGGCATGGGACACGGTCGTGTCCCCAACCCGTGTCCACCCAGACTTTGATCCTCGCCATGGGCACAGTAAGTTACACGGGCGTGGGACACGGTTGTGTCCTAGCCCGTGTGTGTCCAGACACCACCCGAGAACAGAAAGTTACACGGGCGTGGGACACGGTCGTGTCCCAGCCCGTGTCTGTCCAGTTTTCATACACGAGTACAGATTGTTACACGGGCAAGGGACACGGTCGTGTCCCAGCCCGTGTCCGTCCAGGTAACACACGACATGCACAGAATGTTACAAGGGCGTGGGACACGGTCGTGTCCCAGCCCGTATCGACTCAAATAACACGGTTTTCACACACGACCGGTTTATTTAAATTACACACCCTCTCACACTCTCACAATCACACATATCCCTCTTACATTTGCTCTCATTCTCCCTCTTCTCTCCACAATTCCTACATTCTACACTTTAATCCAAGTAAGTCTTTCTCCTTAATTCTCCTTTCTCTTCCTTATGTTGCAGCAATTGGGTTATGTATTCTGCCTTTTATGCCTATTGTTTTTGCCCTGCTGCTTTCTTTTGATTTTTCATCCATGACTATGCATCATTGCTTTTAATTCTTGATCTTATATGTTATCATGCTTCCTCATCTAATTAGATTTCATTATTGCTTATCTTATATGGATCATGACTATGCATCATTAGTTAATTTACTGTCATTCTCCATTTATGCTTGTTAGGGTTAGCAATGGGCGATCATTATTCTGGGTCATTTCACGTCTCTCATATGTATAGACGCTTGTTTTTCCTCGTTAATTAGTGTGTAGTGGAATTCGCTGGAAGTATTTTCCACTCATTTCTTTTCCACCACCTCATTTTCTCGTTGTACTCTATATGTTCGATGAAATGCCCCAATGAGCATTCCTTTCACAATCTCACCCATTGTTATTCCTGTTTTTCTGTTGCTTCAAACTATGTGCAATATGGATGTCCGTGTTTGATTTGGCTTGTTGTCTCTTTTCAGGTATTCCAATAGCTAATCGATCTAAGCTTTCCGTCCGCCGGAAATCCAAATTTGCGGCATCCTCTTCGTCACAAGCCGGCGCAATTGTTGAGCCACTAGCGACTCTTCCTCCTATGGAGCACCCAATGCTCCAATTTAAGGAGGACTATCAAGTACAACGCTACCAATTGCTTCAGTCTAAGCCTTTTAGCGAGACCCTTCGGTTGGATTGGGATGTTCTCGCTCAACTAGAGCTCACCACCGAGATGAAGGCGCTCTTGGATGGTACCGTTTGGGAGCGCCTCTTATCCTTTGAAGCTCCAGTTTATAAAGAGCTGACCCTGGAATTTATGTGCACTTATAAGCTGGATAAAGACAGTGCTACTCGTATGGGTCCAAACCGCCAATTACACTTTACCTTGAGTGGCCATCCATTCCACATGTCCATTGCTCAACTGGGCCGCTATCTTGGTTTATATGCAGACAGATACACTCGGACGGAAGAATTCCAAAGTCTTTCGTGTCGGTTTCCTCGTGGCGTCACGATAGGATCATTTTGGAATGAGATCACGGTTGGCGATGCCTATGATCCCGCCAGGAGTAAGGCCTCTCAATTAGTCCGGCCTGAATACCGAGTTCTTCACTGGCTCTTCTCCCATACGTTGACTGGTAGAGGCCTTAGCACCGGGGTGGTGTCTAACAAGGATTGCCTCTATCTTTACAGTGTCATCCATAAGCACCCCATTAATCTAGCCATTGAAATCGCCGAACTCTTCAACCATCAAGCCACCACTACTCGGAAGAAAGGGCATATTTGCTGTGGCCCTTATATTACATTACTAGTGCAGGCTATGAGAACTAAGGTTGTTGCTTGGCCCTCACTGACTTTCATTAGCCAAGTCACTCCTATGCGCCTCAATTCCTTTCGCCTCATGAACCCCTTACCATCAAGAAGTTAAGGTCAACGCTCTCGCAGCAGCACATCTCGGGGCCAAACGTCTTCAGCCAGCTTAGACGATAAATTTGATTTGTTGCTGTCTAAGGTTCGTTATATACGAGAGAGTATGGATAAACTTCATCTTCGATAGGACAGAATGGAAGAATGTCTCAAAATGAAAGCATCGGCTACTATTGAAGAGGCGAGTGAGGAAAAGGATGAGGAGGATGAGAGTAGTGAGGAAGAGGCTGATGAGGAGGGTGAAGACGAGGAGGCTGGAGAAAGTAAGGAGGATGATGAGGATGATGAGGAGGGTGATGACGATGATGATGCTACTATGGCTAAGGCATCATCTGATGAGGAGGCTGAGGAGACGGATTCTGATCACTCTTCTTAGTTTCACATTTTTTGTGTTTTCTTTTATTGATCAAGACTTGTGAACTCCGTTATATATAATGATGCTGCTTCTTCATTTTGCACTTCTTTTCGACTGCCAGGGAAGTATTAGTTTTTTTTTCTTTACATATGTTTCCTTTTTCCTGTGATGTTTTTTCTTGCTGCTATGATTTTCTGTGGTACATTGGGGACAATGTACATTATTAAGTGTGGGGAAGGGATATATATGATTTTGTTACTGTTTAGGAGACCAATTATTCATATTTGACCCAATTAATTTTTAAGAAATCAACTATGTCATCTTGATTATTATTGATTTTATGATACTTTACTAGAATTGATTAGTCAAATTTTTGGAAGGTAATGTTACGAGTTATTTAGCTTAGGAATTTAAGACTTGAGATTGGAGCAACATCACTAGTTGAGAGTTAGTCATGGTTATTTTTAAATTTACTTTTGTGTATACCTTTTTCTTAGAAATTTTTAAGAGTCCTATAATTTTTAGCAAACAAACAAATGAAATTCTTCTTTTGAGAAACTCCTGAAAAATCATAATGATTGGAGATCAAAAGTAATAACAAGTGTATGAATAGAAAAAAATTGGTACGGATTCGTCTTGGTCCGTCAGAAGAGCGAGATTGAGCCCTAATGCCAATTCTAATGAAAAATTGATATGGATCGGCCTTGGTCGGTCAGAAGAGCAAGGTTCTTTCCCGCTATCAATATAAGGAATAAGTTGGTATGGATCGGTCTTGGTCTGTCAGAAGAGCGAGATTCTTTCCCGCTACCAATACAATTGTGCTTAAATAAGGAAAATTCAAAAGACCTCTCAACAAAAGCATGAACTAGGGGGATGATCAGAGGATGAATGGATGTAAAATGTGTTTGTTTTAGATTATGGTGCTTAGTGAGATGGAAGAGAGAATTGTATACATTTTAGTTAAATGGACAAAATTTTTATGACTTTTTCTCGGTTGGCGAGATGTTAAATCTAATTTTTAGTTTAAGAATCCTTGGTTAAATGGTTCGGGTAAACTTTGATTTTCATAAATTAGCTAGTGAATTCTAGTATTAATTATTGTTGGAGCATTCGAATATGGTCAGATGAAATTGGTTGACTTTATTATTGCAAGTTAGTTGAGAATGATTTTCTTACCTTTCTTCGGGTCAAGTGTATTCTTTCACCGGTTTCTTAAAAAGTGATAAATTTTGATTAGTGTTTCTTGTCCTGAAAGTTTTGTTTTGATTTATTTGCTTGAGGACAAGCAAATGCTCAAGTGTGGGGAAATTTGATAACTCTGATTTTAAACATATTTCATATGGTGATTTTATAGCATTTCCCGTACATTTTTGGTTTTCTTTAAAGAAAATGATACTTAATTGAGTAAAATGTTGATTTCAGGGTTTAAACGCGTTCTAGGCTCGAAAACGAAGAAAACGAATCAAGTTTCACTCAATTCCGAGTTCAAACGAAGAAGTTATGAAATTTTGATGTTGTGCAGAAATTTTGCCTTTGTGTAGAAAGTTACACGACCTAGAGACACGGCCATGTCTCAGGCCGTGTCTGGTGACGAAAATAAAATCCGTGTAATACACATATATAAGGGGATCTTAAGGTTTAAAAGAGGGAGAGACATTATAGAAACGAAGAGACACAAGAGACGAGAGGAGACTTGAGAAGAACATCAATCAAGAAGCAAGAACAACATTGATTTCAAGATTAGAGATTTTTCATCAAATCAAGAGGGGTTTTCATGCTTTATTTTACGTTTTTTATGGAACTCGTTTTTAGATTCGTTACGATAGCTTAGAATTCCAGTATTTAGGATTATGGAACCTAGGGTTTCATGTAACCCTTAGATTGAATTATAATTTCAAGAAAGTTTCTATCTTTTCTTGATTCAATTATGTCGTTTAGTTATGGATTGATAATTCTAGAGTATCAATATATGATATTATGCATGTTGATTGAGAAATTGCATGTGTAATTAGATCTAGGCATAATTGAAGAGAATTACATGTATACTTACATGTATACTTAGAGATAAGATACATGTTTCTTCCGGAAAGTTAATTGTTTGCATGAGAATTCATTATACATTAATGCAATTCTAAGTTATATTACTAAGTGAAGAGATTCCGGTAAATAATTTAGGATTAGGGTTAATATGCTTGAGAAAGATATTAGCTTTAATTGTGAATCCCTCCGATCAAGAATAATAGAAATTAAATTGAATATATTTTAAAAAGGTTACACATTAAACACTAGGGAAAATAATTCCTAAATACATTATTGCATACTTGAAGTCGTTCGTAATTTTATTGCTTTCTAATTTGCGTAATTAAGTCTCATAATTAGTTTAGTTTATTAATTTCAGTATTTTTAATTTATTCAACTCGACATAATTTTCCGGTTAAATAATAAAGCTAAAGTTAATATTAGTACTCAAAATCTCTGAGGGATCGACTCGGACTCATATTCGCTATATTAAAATTGATAGGTGCGCTTACCTTGTATCAATAGGCCATGTCAAGAGCGAACAAGGTTGGCCATATCATGAGTGGGTCTAAGCTTGCTAAAAGCTTAAAATACAATAGTAGAAAAAAGTTAAACAAACAAATACCTATGAACAATTCTGAAGATATAACAGACCAAGGAATCTCCGTAGACTTATGCACTACCTCAATATGACACACAAGTAACTCAATGAGGTTACTCATTACCTAACATTGCTTAAGAGATATGATAAGAGTTAAGGTAGAGTAAGTATAGTAGCTCACAAAAGGGAAAAGTGTATTATATTCAATATTAGAAATTGTTGTAGCTACAGTGTATAAGGGTATTTATACCCAATAATCCAAGGCAACCTACTAAAAATGAAAAAGACAAAAAGGGTATTGTCTAAAAGAAGTAAAATAGAAGGAATGTCTAGGGTTATAAATGAAAAGTCAAGAAAATAAGTGATTGGTGCTACAGATGCTTTCATGTGGTTGTTTGAACACGTAGCTAGTGGCTAATAGCTAAGCTTTTGGAAGAACTGACAAAATTGTATGGCTAATCAGGTTATTGTTGAGCAAAACAAAAGATTCTTCCAAAGTAAACTTAGCTCAAACATGTTCTGGACAACTTGGAATCAGATCGGCCGAATAGGTGATCGAGTGAGCTAAGATATTGCTTAGATGCTCCTTAGGTTGCTAGTTAGACACTAAGGCATGGGAGACTTCGGTTCGAGTAAGACAGCAAGTCGGTAGTTTAGATTAACTTGGCTTCTTCGGCTATAAGCTGGAATGAGAGAATCCTCATTTTCAAACCTTCAAGACCTCAAGCTTAGGCTCGAGTCTATAGCCCAGTTGCTTGATTTCTATCACTTCTACATAGAATTAACAAGAGGAGTTCAACATGTAATGAGAAGTGAAGTCAAATGGACAATAGAGACGGTCAAGGAAGCCATATATGGTGATTTTTCTAAAATTGCAAAAGAACTAAACAAAACAGTTAAGGATTTTAAAAATGATTTTCATGTTTTCAAGGAACAATTCTTAGCATTCCTAAAAGACTTGAAACTATGGAAAGGAATATTAATAGGATGAAACGCTTGCTTAAAGGCAAAATAAGTGAGAAGTTTCCTATGTGCTACACAAATTACCACTACCACTACAGTTAGACTAGAAGACATTTATCTTCATGATTAAAGAAAAACCTTTAAAGATTTGATGTGATGTTTGATGAATTGTTTTTAGAATTTGTGAACCAAACTTATTATGAAGAACTCACATAGGCATTACAAAGAATGAGTCTTACAATTTCGTAAGACAAGAAGTTCTTATATTACAACCAACAACTCTAAGCAAGAATTGAGTTTCCAAAATCTATGATTCTAACATATATAAAATTACTACTATATGCTTAAATTAATTCTAAAAGAATCAATCCTAAGAATTACTTGAATATATTATACTTGATATGAATTTTAGGGAAAAGTCTCAAAGAGACTGGATCCATAATTACAAATGCTTATGCTCTTAGATTTGAGATCATGTCTAATGAATTCTTTCTAGGAACCATATCAAAACTAATTAAGAAAAGTTCTACTTAAAGGATTATTATGACGAATTATTCTAAAATGCTTTATCTAATGAATGGTCTGAGAAACCTAATGAGATTTAAAGATAGGAAAATAATGTGAATACATTTGATATGAGTAAGTTGATAAAGTTTTGATAAATGATTTGATACTTTCATATGAGGTGATACATTGTTTCTTATTGAAAACATAGCATAATATCAATAATAAAGAAAGAATCTAAAAATAAGAAAAGGAATGATATTAGAACCCCCATAAATTTTGGGAGAGCAAATAAAGAAATAGGATACAATAACATTTCTATCATAAATATTTTTTAACACTAAGACCCCTCATGCAGTCTTATTATTTTTTATGATAACAAAAATAAGGAGAATAGTACGACATAAAGAAATATAACAAAAAGAGGGAGAAATATGAGTGACATAAAGGGGAACATAAGCAAAAAGAAAAGAATGAGTAAAGGGGGAGACAAATGCAAAAAGTAAATATAGTTTTTGCAAATTCATAAAAAGAATATTGAATTTAGAAGTTAGTATCATACAAGGGGAGATAATACTTTCTGGGAAAGAACTTTTTTTTTTTTTTTTTGACAAAATAAAAGATAGCTTATTAAAATTGCATATTAACTATATTGGCTCAATCATTTCCCAATGAAAAGAACAACTATTTTATCATCATAAAAGGGGGTGGGGGGTGTTTTGTAATTATAAGTTCAAGAACTTGAATAAAAAGGATTTTTGATGATAAATCCCAAATTAAAATGTATTTTCATGATAGCAGCATATGTTAAATTGACAATAGGTATTTTTTTTTTTTATTACTAACCAAGTTATCAGGTGTGCAAAACATAGAAATATATTCTTAAAGGTACTTGAGTTAAATGATGATAATATGACATGATAAGCTATATGAAGATACCAGAAAACAAGTATTAGCAGTAGACACTAATTTAGAAACAACAACTATTAGAAGCTTATCAAATAAGAGAAAGACATGGCTACATTATTTTCTAGTGAAGGAAGAAAATAAATTAACTAATCGAAAGACAACTCATATTAGAAGCATAGAACTCAACAAACAAATCAAAAGCGCAAATTATGGTTCAAAAGCAAGAAATGATTAGAACCTTATTATAACAACAATAGGTCAAGACCCATCACCTTAGAGATATATTTGGATAATATATCTACACTAGCCAAGGGATACATATGTAATACTTATGAAGCTTTTAGAAGCGTGTAATATAACAAAGTAATATATAAGTTTTTAAGTATATGATGAAGCTATAGGAAAAGTATCACATGATAGATGAGCATATCTCAAGGACAACAAATCAATAAGATAACAAAGATTTGAAGATGCAATGGCTATGCGATGACCACTACTATATTGGGAACAATTGAACATTGGAAACTATAAGTATCTAAAGAAGAAGTGATCAACAAACATGTAGCTAGATAGAAGAAACAAAAAGAGGGCAATGGACATATGAGAAAGAAAAGAAATAGTTACAAAAGTATTTGTGATATATCAATGTAGTTGAGCTCATAAACGTATATGTGATTAGATAGACTTAGCATTAATGCATGAGATTTTCATTTTACTAAGCATTATGAGAAAGTATGAGGAAATGCATTGTAATCCTCAAAAAGAGTTACTAATCTCTTTAAAAATTGGTGAGATATTACTTGAGAGAACTTAAGAGGTAGATTCTATAAACTTGCAACTTAGAGGCAAGGTAGAATTATGGGAACATTTGACCTCTATGTAATTTTTTTTTTCTTTGAAATAATAGAACTCAAATGTGGAGTACCTGATCCTTAGCTATAGGGTAGAAGAGTGGACTAATACACAAGGCAAAACCACTTTATATGCTTGCCTGATTAATTAATCCCTACACTTTTTTTATTTATCAGTAATTTGTTTATTAGTGCAGTGATATATTACTAGATTACTCGATTGGTTACAAACGATAGCATTAATAAGAATTGTCTACACAAGATTGATTAGGATCATAAGCACATTACATGTATTAAATTGTTTAAGAAGCTAGAATTGCTAAGTACCTAATTAGTTTTTGCTCACATATCTCTGACCTAAATTTGTTAGTTTTTGATACGTCAAGAATTAAGAACAAGTTTAATATAAGTATTAAGTGTTGAACATCAAGAAGTAAAAATTAGTTAAGTATTGGAATTCTGTAACAATCAATTCAACCTCCCCTCCCGCCTTAACCCTTTCTTGATTGTTCACTAGGACTAACAGGGCTACCTGCACACCTTAGAGACTATACCTAAGCTAATCTCACTTTATCCTGACCTATCAAATGACTTTACATGTATCTTAGAAAACTAGTCAAAACGCTAATGTCACATTGTAATCAACTTAATACCTATGGTTTTCTATTATTTTCTAACCTTAATATCTATGGGGAAATTGTTATGCACTTTAGTACCTTACTATTACCACACTAGACATTAACTTTATGGTTAGCCAATTGACTCAAAACGTGTACCTTCCAAATACTAATCACATGTAGGTAGCTAAACAACCTCTCCAATATCTTCACGAAACTATGTCATCTTCCCATTGTTTACACGTCTTTCAAATCCTCAACCACCTATTTCAATGAAGACTAAGCTGACTATCCTAACATTTGTAGATCTTGATAGGAATCAGGCCACTAAACCTTTGACCCGAGCCCAACCCCGAAGATTGGAAAGCATAGCAAGTTATGTTCTCTCTTTTCACCCTACAGTTGATAAGTCTGAGCTACTATAGTTTGCCGACTTGATGCCCTCTTTGAGTCAAACCCTCTTGTGTCTATCAATAGTCTCTAATCGTTGATTAGGGATGCATTTGGACAATAGCTCGATCCACTTAACCAACTGTATAGCCAACCTGAATATGAACTGCTTTGACAGTCTGGCCTCTCATACATGTGCTCGGTCATAACCATGCCTAACTCTATCTCAACAGTATTGGCGCCAAGAACCCCAACACACATCCATACCTATAACTTCTCGAAAGGACCCTCATGTCTACTTAATACCTCAACTCATCAATCACTAGCCTTAATACAGATTTGTAGATGAACACATAAACTCAATATCACGCATAACTAAAGGGGGTAGGTCCCATGCATTGATGATAGATATGACATACCAACTCTTCACACAAGCTCGGGTCACAATTGATATGATGCACAAGTATGGCCGGAGGTCACTCGCCATTAGTCTACGCTTGAATGAGCTAGATAAGAGTAGCTTAAAAGTAAGCAAAAGGACACTTAGCTTAAGAGAGAGTAAAAAGGTTTAGTATATTCTTCTGTATATATTTTTGCGGCTATTATATTATGCAAGTATTTATAGTACCTAATTAGGGTAAGTCCTAAACTATAGGAAATTATAGAAATGGATCCTTGCTTGCTAAACAAAAAGAGAATAATTTATAGGAGAATCATGAAATTGTGTGTAAAGAACATCCTTTGTCAAAAAGGACAATATGAATGTTAGAAAGGACAGCGTACACACATTTTACTCAATCTGCAATCTTGACAACACTGCATGCCGAGTAAGGGTGGGCCTTGATTAAGCTTGGTCAACGTTGGCAGTTTGACAACTTTAATTGTTAGGGCTGGATAGGAGTTAGCTCGGAAACGGCTCACATTCGGGTCGGTCTCAAGTAGTTGGCTTCTGACAATTGTTAACTCAGCCTTGGCACTATAGAGATGGTTGTTTTCTTGATTTGGTGCTTTGATTGGGATGTTATGGTGGGGTCAGTTCCACATGTCGACTACTCACTTTGACAGCTTTTTGGATGGTTTAGAGAGTAAAGTAGCTTGGCAGATTGAACTGGGGTAAATATTGCTCCTCGGTGCTTAACTCTCCTTAGACAGCTTAACAAAACATATGAGAAAGCCCTTGGGCTCAGGAGCGAGTGATCGCTCCTTAATCCCTATTAAACCTAATTGTATAATTTGTCTACTTCTACCAAAAAGTCACCTATCTATAGAAAGCCACGTACCCAAGCAATCATATGATAGAATCCTTCATAAAAGACTGACGTTTTTCTTGATTTTCTCTTTATGCCCTTTTTCATTCTTTATACATTACTTTTTTAGGACTTTACCCTTGTTAGTCATTTCCATTTATAATTTTTTCCTTAATATTTCAAGTATAAACACCCATTGTAAAGGTAGCTACATTAATCATACATATGATATTGGAATATACTTCTCCTTTTGGTAAACATTACTCTCTTTTGTTTACTTCACTTTTATCCTAACCCTTAAACAAGGTTAAGTGGTGAGTACCCTCATTGGATTAGCTCGTACGTCATATTGAGTTAAGCCATGAGTTCTTGGTAGTTCCATGGTGCATCATGTCCTTAGAGTAGATCATGGGTTTTACTTGTTTTACTTTCATTGTTGTTCGCATCATCCTTTTCCTATCTCCATTTTCAAGCTTTCTCCAAGCTTAGACCTACCTTGATACTGTCGCTCTTGTCTACCCTTAGTGCAGCACATCAAATCTCCTATAAGGTATGCCATTTTCCTTGAACACAACCTCATTTCCTAAAATTCTAAGAAACAACCTATTGTCATCTAAATTTCCACCAAAGTTGAAAATAAAGCTAAAGCTTATGCTATTGTAGGGTCTACTTTGATTTTCTATCTAGGACATATGCTATAGATTCCTTTTTAGCATCCTATTAATCTATGTTGTAACAACCTTGGTGCTGTTTATATGAGTGGAAATCTTATTCATCATCACCATACAAAACCTATTGACATTGACTATCACTTCATGTGCAAATAGGTTGCCTATGGTTAGGTTTGAGTTTGCTACATTACTACTCATCATTGACATTCAAACATTCTTACCAAGAATTTCAATGCTAGTACACTTCTTGATCATTCTACAAATCTTATCCTAAAATTAGCACCATGAGATTGAGAGGGTATAATACTGTATATATGTTTAGCTTTATATATCAATAGTTTTAGCTTTCCACATGTTAAGGTGTGAAGCCTACTCTCTTATATATATAGATATATATATTTATATATATTATATACTCTACAATCAACATACATTATTAATTTACAAAACATGTTATGTTTGTATGTTATTATTCCTTGAAATGTTTACAAAAGACACTTCCTTGAATCTAACCAACTTTTGCTTCGTTTTATTAACCAACAGTCTAGTAATCTAAACCACACAATTAACCAAACCATTAATATAATTGGCAATATCTACTAAGCCTAATTCAACTAAGATGGCTACCATCCATGTAAATGGGCTAAGATAAGATTTTTTTTTTTAATATTTTAGCATTCAATATCTTAGCATTAAGCCCATTCACTTTCTTAGAGAAGCCTACCATAACTAACATACAATGATCCTTAACAATGTAAACTATCTTCCTCAAATTGTACATATGTGACAAGACCCATCTACATTTGTTTTCAATCAATAATCCAATAGTGGGACGCATGAATTAGATTTTATATAGTTCATATTTATTCTCTAGCTACTCCTTGCACATCTTGTCTCCTTCACATTCCTTTTGCAAGTAACCTACTTTGCCTTAAAAAAAGGAAAAAAGAAAACCCTACATTTACTAATGTATTCTATAGGCGACAATGGCTTCTTCTCATAAATCCCACAACTTTCTTCTATGCAACTTAACATACTAATGCAAACAAAGCCTCTATTTTGTGTTGATAAATACCCTTCAAACCCTTAAACATTTCTTCCTTCTTACTCTATAATCTACCTACTTTTCTTTTTGTCAATTTTTACCTTGACATGCCAAGCCATGTGCTTCTCACCTAAAAACACAACATAAGGTATGTTTGGTACTTTCATCCTCACTAGAAGCAAGTTGATTACAAGCTAGTTGAAATGACTAGCTTTGAGATGGACATATAGAATAAAAAATTTCCTACCCCTTTGACATCAACATGCCATATGAAGTCTACTCACTTTCCAACCAACTTATGAAGAGTTGTCCTTGCTTCATTTCTCTGATCTATTCCAATTCCCGAGCTCTTGCCAACCTTTGATACTAGTATAAGTTGAAGGACCTGACTTTCTTAAGCTCTCCAATAGCTCAGCTATCTAACCAACAGTTTGTTTAACTTATTTCCAACCTTTTCATACTAGAAAACATCCTATTTAAGCGAACCCACCTTATCCTATTTTCATACATAATTCGCTATTCCAAACCAAAACAATACCTTAAGCATCTTTCAATGCGCTTCCCTAACATTCCTGTATATGGAACTATTTGTAAAGGATATTCTTTTTGTCTAGTTGATTTTGGCCCTTTTTAGATCCTTAAACCTCATATTTTCCTCTAATAGCTAATTACCTTTTTAGCTTAGATTTTGTTTTATAACCCTCAAGGGTTTGCGACAAAAGCCTCTCTTGTCCTTTGCCCAAAATCATCTTCATCATAATGAATATATTTTATTTCCATCATTGTTCTTGTATGTGCGCAAGTTCAATACCCTTAACTTGTATCTACCCTATTGAGTAAGGAGTAATGGTGAGTGACCCTCATTGCTTGCTTGTACATCATATCAAGCTGGTTGTTAGGTTTGTATATGGCTATGGCCTGTCATATTTGCAACTAGTGCATGGTTTTTACTTAAACCTCAATTACCATTTAGTTTCAAGTCATAACATAATTCGAACCCATCCCTTGTGTTTGCTTGATATTGTTGTGTATATGGCCTTTCCTCTGTGGTGGTGCTCATCCTGCTATCAGAGTAAGAAGGTTTCAAGAAGTACCAAATGTTTGAGCTACAATTTGTTTCAAAGTACTTTAGTAAGTTACAGTGCATTTATTTTGTAGTTGTCAAGTTACAATTATTGTTGTTGCCTTCTGTTGCTGTTGTTAGGTGTAAATTTTGAGCTAAGTCTAAGTTGCTATGAGTGTTTAACTATAAACGAGTGTTTCAATTGGGCTAACTTGCTTAGAGAGTTTTATCAATTATTGTAAAAATTAGTAGACGAGAGTGGTGTTAGTGTTTCTAGATTTGCTGTAATGGTTTAAACAATGGTACAACTGTTGTTTGTCCAAAGAAGTACTCAATGAAAGTATTTACAATGTCAGATTCAAGCTTATAAGTGGTGGTTGGAGACAATAAGAGTAACACTCCAAACTATTGAAGAAAAGTTCCGTAGATGCCCAGATGAATAGAGGAAAGATTCGATGAGTTGGATACCATGACATCTGAGCTAACTCACGTTGTGCACTAATTAGCTAATGCCTAACTTGTTGAGGTTGTCCATGAAGCTAACCAAGCTAATATGTTTATTAGAGATAGGAGAAAAGAAGCTCGAAATGAAAGACATGATTACATAACTCAAAACGTTTAAATTGGAGGAGGAGTGGATGGAAGAGCTTAAAGTCATATTAAGTAGATGACATTAAAGAAAAGGATGAGGACGAGGATGGGGTAGAATACTATGAAGTTGAAGAAAGAGGAGCCTAACCTCCTAGAAGTGTAAATAATGTCAAAATGCAAATGTTGACCTTTAATGGTAATGGTGGTAATGGGCATTTGGATCTAAAAAGGAAGGTTGAAAAGTTTTTTGACTATTATCAACACAAGGATTGTGATAAAGTAAATGTGGCCACCTTGAAGGATATGCCGCAATGTAGTAGAAAAACTTCTTGGCTACCCATAAGAAAGAGGGATTCTAAAGTGTTAGAACATGGGTAGAAATGAAGGGAATTATCTAAGCTAAATTCATCTCAAACTCATACTTGCAAGAAACTTTTAAGAAGCTACAAGAGTTGAAATAATGAGGTCGAAGTGGAGATAAGCATGTAAGAGAATTCTAGATGTTGATGATCAAATGTGAAGTTAAGGAGCTTGAAGCTTGAACTATTTGAAGATTTCCTATTAGCATAAAGCATGGCATTCGAAGTATTGTAGAGGTATAGAGATTTATGACCCTTAAAGTGGCTATTAAGATTTTCCAACGAATGGAGAGGTAGAGAAGAAATAATATATATTGAGCTCAAATGAGAGAACATATTCAATCTAGCCAACATATTCAATCTAATACTTGAAACTAATCAATTCAGAGTTGAGTAGGTGAGATGGATAAGTGTGCCGACATGTTAAATGCCCTATTAACTGCCCGCCCCCTCACATACACCTACTTGGCTCTAACCAAGCCAACCTTTAGATCAGAAACATTGGTGCCGTGAAGCCAAGAGCTCCAGTACATATCTACAGCCACTCCTTTTTTGACAAGCCTAAGCCTACCGACACCACTATTCAGCACCCCTGCTTAGCCCTCCATCATGACCATACTATTTTGTTTGTTTCTACCAAAAGCATCCCCAATATACGATGCTAATCATTAGTTTGCAAATGAAACGTAAGCAAAAACCTACAAACAACTCTAGAGGATATGATGCACCAATGGAACTTCTGAAAACTCACGACACAATATGATATGACATACAAATCAGTCTAGTAAGGTTACTCGCCACTTAGCCTTACTCAAAGGTTAGGATAAGAGTAATGCCATGAGTAAATGAACAGTGTTTACATAAAGAAGAAAATACTCAAGTGTATTATGGATAATTTGACTCTTTATAGCTACAAGTATAGGGGCAAAAATGAATATATAAGGAAAGCAACCATTGGCGAAACGAATTCCTCATATGATACTATAAACGTGGTGATGCCGTTGGAAGATGTGGACAAAAAGTAAGGACAGCTTGCTTATCCAAGCAGAGGTAGCTTAATCAATCTAGATTCTTTCTCTTGGCAAGGGTGCGACCGAGTAAGTAATTGACCAGGCATATATGAGAATGAAGATGGGCTATTGTCTCGACCTTTCGCTTCTTGGCACATAACATATAAGAAATAAGCAGTCACTTGGCTCAGTAGGCAAAATGGGTCAGTAAGGAGACACTCAACCTCCGTATAAGTTAGCTAGAATAAGAGAATTCATCTTACTAGTCCCTCCAGTCCTTGGACTCGGCTACGGGTAAGTGGTCTAGTAGCCTGATTCCTATCATTCCCACTAGGTTGTTTTAGATTTGGGATCAAATTTGAATGGCCTTCGTTCAGCTCTCCGTCAAGGTGATACAAACTAAGGTCAACAACATTGAAGGCATTAGAAACCCCATAGTCCTCGGCCAACTCCAATCTATAGGCATTATCATTGATCTTCTAGAGGATTCCGAAAGGTCCTTCAACTCTTGTAGATAATTTGTTCCTCCTCTTGTTTGAGAACCGTTCCTTACTAAAGTACAGTCATACTAAGTCTCCAGGCTAGAATTATTTAGCCATCCTACCATTGGTCTTCTCCTGCATTCTTCTAGCAACTTAGTCGATGTGCCGAGTGACTTTATCATAGATGTGCTAGAAGGATTGTGCTTGAGCTTTAGCATTAGGGTCCTCTTGTATGGACACAAGTACAGGGGTGTGGTCGAGGGGTAACTCGAGATTAAAACCACAAAACACTTTGAAGGGTGTTTGCTTAGTAGTAGCATGTACTATATAGTTATAAGCAAATTCGACCACTGGCAAGCAAACGTCCCAATTAGCTAAGTTCTTTCTTACTACAGCTCGAAGCAATGATCCTAAAGAGTAATTAACCATCTACGTTTGGCCATCAATTTGGGGATTATAGGAAATACTGAATAGTAGTTTAGTCCTCATCCGACACCACAAGGTCCTCTAGAAATGACTTAAGAACTTTAGATTCCTATTGGAGACTATACTTCTCGATAGGCCATGTAACCACACAATCTCCTGCAAGAAAAGATAAGCAATAGCCGAAGCGTCATTAGATTTTGAGTAAGGCACGAAGTGTACCATTTTGTTGAAATGATCTACAACGACCATTATAAAATCTTTGGCCCGAATAGTTCATGGTAGTTCGAGAACAAAGTCCATGGTCAATTCAATCTATAGCTTCACTAGAACAACTAAAGGCATTGCTTTCCCTTGGTCAGCTCGGTACTTAGCCCTCTTGCACATGGTATAGCTATCGATAACTCAGTATACATCTCTCCTCATCCTCAACTAAAAGATTTGGCCATTAAATAGTTCATAGGTCCTTCTTTCTCCAAAATGTCTAGAGAGTCCTCTATTGTGAGCTTCCTTGATTAGTAGCTCCCTCAGCGAACAAGTCAATACACATAGTTTTCCACCTCAGAACAAGTAACCATCCTCTACATGATACTCATCCACCATACTTACATCAATGTATCACATGATTATGGGTCTAAAATATGGATCCTCATAATACTATTTTTTGATACTTGTAAACCTAAATAGCTTAGTCTACAGTTCAGTTAAAAGTGCTTGTCTCTTTAAAAGAGCATCTGCAACTACGTTGCTCTTTCCCTACTTGTATTTTATTACAAAATTAAATCATTCAAGGAATTCAACCTATCTCGCCTACTGCTTTGACAACTTCGCCTGACTTTAGAGGTACCTCAGTGATTCATAGTTAGTATATATGACAAATTCTCTCGATAGTAAATAATGTTGCCATACTTATAGTGCTCAAATCAATGCTAAGAGCTCCTTGTTATATACGAAGTAATTTAATCGTGGCCCTTTGAGCTTCTCACTTTGGAAAGCAATTGGTCGGCCTTCTTGCATTAGAATAGCACCTATTCTAATGCCCGATGCATCACAATCTAGCTCAAATATTTTCTTAAAGTCAGGTAGAGGCCAATCTTTCTTTTACCTCAACAAAGCTTCTCTCCTCACTTTCTCCCCGTTAGAAGTCAACGTTCTTCTTTGTGAGCACAATAAGAAGCACGACAAGGGTGCTAAAATTCTTAATGAATTGTCTATAAAATGAAGCCAACCCATAGAAACTTCTCATGTCAATACAAGTAGTAAGAGTCGACCACTCTACAATTGCTTGGATCTTTTCGCCATCTACTAGTAAGCCTCCTCCACTAACTACGTAGCCCAAGAATACCACTTCCTCTTGGCAAAAGCAACACTTTTTGAGATTTCCAAATAGTTTCTCAATACGGAGGATATCCAATACTTGTTAGAGATATTCGCAATGATTCGACATGTTGGCACTATAAACCAATATGTTGTCAAAGTACACCATGACACACTTTATAATCAAATGTCTTATGTAGATTTGATAAGCCGAATGGCATGATCATCCACTCATAGAGTCCATGTTGAGTTTTAAACACAATCTTCCATTTGTCTCCCGGTCTCACGTAGATTTGATAGTAACCAGACTTCAAGTCAATCTTACTGAAAACCTTGGCTCCACTTAACTCATCCAACATGTCTTCTAACCTTGGGATCAGATACCTGTATTTGATCATGATCATTTTCATGGCTCGATTGTTGACACACATCTACTAAGTTCCATCCTTTTTCGGCACCAAAAGCACCAGCACAATACAAAGGCTGAAACTTTCTCAGACATATCCTCTCTCTAGCAACTCATTGATATGACGTTATAGCTCAGAAGCCTGTTTAGGATTCATCCAATAAGCTGGCTTATTCAGTAGTGCGACATCGAATACTAAGTTAATGCAATGCTCTATGCCTCAAGTTAGAGGCAACCCTTCAGGTAACTACTTTGGGAATAGGTCAACATACTCATTAAGCATCTTTATGATTTCCTGGGGTAGTTCACCTCGCTCCTTCATTTCTAATAAGTAGTTGACCAACATAAAGGTTGGTTAGTCAGCATTGATGACCTCTCGAATCTCAACTCTACTCATCACTAGAGCCTTCTTCGATCCACAAGTAAGTTTTTTCTGCAATTTATTAACTTCTCTCAATGGCATTGAGTTCAGTGTGATGTTCTAGTCATCCTTCTCGAACATGTACGTGTTCCTATAGCCGTTATGGATAACTCTTCTATCAAATAGCTACAGTCTACCTAGCAACACATGGGAAGCACACATAGGTAGTACGTCGCAAATAATTTGGTCAGAGTAATTCCTTATAATGATTGGTAGTAGTATTTGCCAAGTGACATTTAATACTCCTTCCTCACTTAACCAGTACAATTTGTACGACCTCAGATGTGCAACAATAGGCAACTTTAGTTTTGAAATAAGATCGGTCGATGTCACATTGGTGCAACTTCCACTATCCACAAGGAGGCCATACACCTAATTATTCACTTTACAAGTGGTATGAAACAAATTCTCTCTCTACTCTTCCTCTCATAAGGGATCCATATTCATTGTGCATCGGACAACCATGATCCACTAGTCTAAGTCCTCGGTGAACACATCTTCTTCAATAAGTTCTTTCTCAGCAAAGATCTCCTCCTCCCCGAGTTCCTCATATGTACTATCTTCCTCTAACTTCGAGATGTCTCCCTTAATGACCATTGTTTATCAATTCAAGTATTGAGCAGCCATGTGTCCAAACCCTTGTCACTTGAAGCACTTGATTCGATTCGTTTTCTTACCAAACCCTTGCCCCTCTTCATAAGTTTAGGTTGGCACTTCAGTACCTAGTCAGCCTTTTTGATCGGCTTGGCTCGAAACTCGATTGAGCTAGGTGACTTTCCTATCCAGGTCAGTTAGTCGGCATTCTCGTCAGTACTCAGCTCCTTCTTTACCTTTCTACTCATTGGGCTATTCTAATGGCCTCATCCATTGTTATAGGTCATTGGAGTTCCACAATGTCTTAAATGTCACCTCTTAACCCAATAATGAATCTTAAAACTATTCAGGCTGGTGGTTCCTTCACTTCGCAACGGATCATAAGCATTTGAAATTACTGAACCTACTTGTCAATAGTTCAACCTCCCTACCTCAACTCCTGAAGCTGAGTGAAAGTATCTCGAAAATAAGTTTTTAGTACAAACCTATTTCTAAGTACTCTCTTCATTTCAGGCCAAATATTAATCTCTTGGTAGCCCTCTCATCTCCTCATGGCCTAGAAATTCTTCTACCATATTGTGGCATATCCAAAGAACTCAACAAACAAAACCGGTCGCTGGATGGGTCCAAGCACGTAGAAAGCTTGAAGGAACGTGATGGAGTATCTATGAAAGGACAAATGCGAATGAAAGGTAAGCAAAAACCTATGAATAACTCCAAAGGATATAATACACCAATGGAACTTTTGAGGACTCACAACACAATCTGATATGACACACAAATCGGTAAGGTGAGGTTATTCGCCACTTAGCCTTGCTTAAGGGTTAAGATAAAAGTGATGCTAAGAGTAAACGAGCGATGCTGAGAGTAAAAAAGAAAATACTTAAGTGTAGTAAGGATAATCTGATTCTCTACAACTATAAGTATAGGGGTATTTATATCCATAAGTTAAGGCAACTTACCCAAAAGGAAAAAGACAAAAAAGGCATTCCCTAAGTAATGTACAAGATACAAAAGAGTAAAAATGAATATACAAAGAAACCAATCATTGGTGCAATTGATTCTACACATGATACTGTATACGTGGTGATGTTGTAGTGGTGATGCCGTTGGAAGATGTAGACAAAAAGTACGAACAACTTGCTTGTCCGAGTAGGGGTGGCTTAATCAGTCTGGACTCTTTCTCTCGACGTCTCAATGGAGGTATGGCCATGTAAGTGATTGGCCAAGCAAGTATGAGAATGAAGATGGGCTGTTATCTCGACCATCAGCTTCTCAACACACAACATGTGAGAAATAGGCAGTCACTCAACTTAGTAGGCAAAATGGGTTGATAAAGAGATACTCGGCCTCTGCATGAGTCGGCTGGAACAAGAGGATTCGCCTTCCTAATCCCTTTAGTCCTTAGGCTTGGTTATAGGTCAGTAGTCTGGTAGATTGATTCCCATCAAACATGGTCATACGTCAAGCTGCTACAAGAATAAGCCTTTAGGAACCTCACACACTCCTTGATGTGAACCGTGATCAAAAACAGACAAGGCCGATCGCTTAATGAGTCCAAGCTTACAGAAAGCTCAAAAAGGATTAGTAGGGAAAAGTACGAAAGGGTAAAAATTAAAGAATGAAGTAGTAAGTGTAAACTCCTAAAATTGTGTTTAGGACAATCGAGCCTAAATTTAAGGCCTTTAGAAAAAGTTATTCGATTGAGTCTAAACTTTACGACTAAGATAGGATAATTAGTTAAGGTGGTACGATAAAGTTAGATTTTAGAAATAATAACCCAGAATCCCAATTTTGCCCTTATAAGTAAAATTATTTAATATAGTACTAAAATATTCGGAACTCCTAAAATCGAGCTCGAATTGCGACGATAACTTAGAAATAAATTAATTAGGCTCCAAAATGAGATAATATAGTATAATTTACTATATGAATATATACGTATTTTTATGAGTATATCCAGTATAAATAATAATTATACTTATAAATTAATCCTAAATTATGTAATTATATATATATTGTGTTAAATTCATAAAATTAATTAAGAGAATATTTCCTAAAAATAAAATATTTGTTAGAAACTTAATTATAAGAGTATAGTCATATATTACGCATGATATATATATAGGATATATACCCGTACATTAATAAATAACTAAATTTTAATAAAATATACCTAAAACCCTTAAAAGGTAGGACAACCAGAATAATTTAGAAACAAATATACAAAAATAGAGCAATTACCATGGTTAGCTAGTTCCCAGGGCTTTTGACGTTCTACTATTGAGCCACTTCACCACCAAGGAGCACCCCCAGCATCTAGGCTGTCTGACACACCCCTAACTGCCATCAGCCAACTGAGAGTCCAAGAACACGAAGATCAATTCTTTGCCTTGTTTTTTAATAATTCATAAAAAATAGTAAATCTATCAAGAAAATTATGAAAAAAATTTTACTTAGGTTATTTTGAATATGATTTCATGTGATATTTTTATTTTTTAAAAATTTGTAATATTTAATATACCTTTTTAAGAAATCTACTATTCATCTGAATTTAGAATTATAAAACAAATGTACTAAATGATATGGTTTCTAGCTGAAAATTTTTGTGTAGGATGTGTCTGTTATATAGATAATTGTTATGTAGCCCAAATTTTGATTTGAATATTTTTAATATTTATTGCATTTTTTGGCCTAAAAATACCTCGAAAATAGGTTGAAATTATGAATTAAATAGGAAATTATGAAATCAATTGATGAAATGGACATATAATGATCTGTAGTAAATAATAACAGTATTAGGTTAGATCGAAATTAATTTAGTGTAAAAAGAATCATAATTGAGTAATTTTGGATAATTTAGGAGTTAAATCGTAAATGCAAATATATAAGCAATAGGTCGAACACTTGAAACCAAGTGATAACTAAATTCTCCATATTTTTAGGAGTCTATAGAAAATTTTGGAGAATTATTTGGTAACCCAAACTATTTATTACGAATTTACTTAGTAAAATGGCTTAAATTACAAATCAAGGCATATTTTTAATATTAATAAGTTAAAATCAATTAAATAGTGAAATAAAAACTATATACGTAATTGCTGTTCAGTTGGGATTAAATGAGTATTTTTATTATATTTATGAATATTTTCTGATTGGGATATACTATAGATATATTAAGGTTGAATAATACTTATATCGTAACGATATATAAACAAATTACGTAAAATACTATGTAATAACGTAAATTACATATAATACGATAATATTTATATAATTACGTATAACTATATTAAAAACTCGAATCATCTGTTAAAAGTCATCTCTAAAAATAGGACTCGTAAAACGTGTCATTAAGTTTATACGAACCCAACAACACTAATTTTATTAAAATCGAATAACCTTAAGTAATATAACCTATAACTTTATCATATTCTTAAACTTACGTATTTTGGTAATCCTAACGGAATTAAAACGTGAATTAATAAATTAAAAATACGTTTTGATACAATCAAAATGATATATAATACGTAATAATATAAACGAAGTGTAGTATCAACAATCAATAACTTAATTCGATATATATTGGTAATACGCCCATATGTTATGGAAATAATAATAATAATAATATAACTATTTTAGATTAAAGCCTAATGTTTTCGTAATTATTACAAAAACTAAATTTGGGTCTTTTGTGTAAATAGGATCTTCTAGTATAAAGATAGTTGACAACTCGAGTCAACAATAGTGAGTGTTTAAATAAGTAAGTTGGGATTATGGCTTCACTGCTTGTTGGGATACTATTTTAAAGTATCCGTAGACCCAAGATTACTTTTGGCTGTATTTGTAGTTAGTTGACTATGTGCATACCGTGTGTATGAATAATACTCAATTGTGATAGGAGTTGAACTCCTTGGTATGTTGTTCTGCATGTTTGCATTGATTTTGTATTGTATGAACTTATCAGCCATCCCTAATTAAAACTAACGTTTATTTAACTAAAATGAAACTAGACATACATAACACCCATTAAGGGAAACGATTAAGAGTGTCAGGCCAAATACCGACTTCCTTCGATGAGAATAATTGAAATGATCTTTTTCTTATCTTTAGTCAAATTAAGTGATAGGCAAGGAGGTCGCGGCAAGGTTAAGGGCCGTGGTTTGAAGGCAGTCATCGAAGGAGGGTGTTCTCCATTGCACAAGCCCGGGTTCGGTCTAATTTTAGTCGCAATAAAACTCCTCAATCCGGGTTGGAGCGAATATAATTTCTCTAACCTCATAGTAAACCGGATAACATTATATAATGTTTCATTTGATTGATTCCATTACATTTCATCATAATTATTAACTTTACTTGTGATTGTTTGGTGCTCTTCTGACTCTGTCCTACGTACCGAGCTAGTTATGCTCACATTCCTATAGACTCTTTTGCAGGTGTTGAGTAACGTCAAGATATTCAGATACCACCGTTCCTAAGTTAATATACTACTATTTAAGAAAGTGAGGAACGAAGAATCAACTGAACTTAGGCTTTTGATCTTTCTTTTGTCTTTTCTATTGAATTTTGAGGAGACTAATTAGGAATTCCTTAAGACACCCACTAGTTTCCTATCTTATTTAAATAATCCGTAAACCTGTGGCTTTTTGATAAACTCTGATCGTAAATTATAACTCTGATGTAAGACATTTATGTTAGTACTATTGTGGTACTAGACAATAGATTGTATAAAGCAGGTATTTTGTAAAGCTCTACCATTGGTTTGGTTATTAACACGTGTTAGAACAAACGTTTCAAGTTAATTGAGTCGTGTACACCTTGTGTAGACTATATCTACGATAGTAACTATGAGGTCAGCTTCTATTTTAGGTTGGTTTATACGGTAGGACTATTATGACTCCTTCTATTTGGGACGTAACAGTAAGAAAAACCCACGAACAACTCTAGAAGATATGACGTACAAATGGAACTTCTGAGGACTTACAACTCAATTCAATATGATGCACAAATTGGTCTAGTAAGATTACTCGCCACCTAACCTTACTTAAGGGAAAGGATAAGAGTGATGTCGAGAGTAAACAAATAATGTTTACGCTAGGAAGAAAATGTACTCAAAGAGTATATATTAAGAATGATCTGATGTTCTCACAGTTACAGGTATAAAGCTATTTATACCCATAAGTTAAGATAACATGCCTAAAAAGGAAAAGACAAAAAGGACATTCCCTAAGGGAGTAATGTACAAGATACAAAAGTGTAAAAATGAATATACAAAAGTGTAAAAATGAATATACAAAAAAAAAAAAAACAATCTTTGGTGCAACAGATTCTACACATGATACTGTACACATAGCGATGCTACATGAGGTTACTAGAAGTTACAAATAAAAAAGTATGGAAAAACGGGCTTATTCGAGTAAGGATGGTTTAGTCAATCCAGACTCTTTCTCTCGACTTCTCTACAAGGAAGATGTAGAGTAATTAGTCGACTTAGTGTTAAAGAATAATCATCAACTCGACATACTACAAAAAAATGGGCAGTCATATGGCATTACATGAAGGATGACTCAGCAAGGAAGTACTCGGCCTCGATAGGGGTTGGTTAGAACAAAAGGATTCGTCGTGCCAGCCCTTCTAGTCTTTAGGCTCGACTGTGGGTCAGAGGTCCGATAGTCTTATTCCCATCATTCCTTCCAGGTTGTTTTGGATTTAGGATCAATTTTGAATGGTGTTCGCTTGATTCTCCGTCAAGGTGATATGGACTGAGGTCGATAATGTTGAAGGCATCAGAAGCCCTATAGTCCTCAGGCAATTCCAACTTATAGGCATTATCATTGCTCTTCTGGAGGATTTTGAAAGGTCTTTACACTCTTGTAAATAATTTGCTCCTCTTCTTATTCAGGAATCACTCCTTGTTAAGGTACAACCACACCAAGTCTCCCGATTGAAATCGTTTGGTTCTACCCCTGGTCTTTTCTCGCATTCTTCTAATAGCTTGTTCAATGTGCTGAGTGACCCTGTTGTAGATGTGTTGAAGGGATTGTGCTCTGGCTATTGCGTTAGGGTTCTCCTGTATAGGTATTGATATAGGGACGTGGTTGAGGGGTAACTCAGGATTGAACCCATAGACTACCTTGAAGGGAGTTTGCTTAATGGTGTCATGTACTATTTGGTTCTAGGCAAACTCAACCACTTACAGGCAGACGTCTTAATCGACTAAGTTCTTGCCTACTGTAGTTCGAAACAGTAACCCTAAAGTTCGATTAACCACTTTTGTTTGGCCATCAATTTGGAGGTGACATGAGGTACTAAAGAGTAATTTGGTTCCTAACTGACGTCATAAGGTTCTCCAAAAATAGCTCAAGAACTTCAAGTCTCTGTCACAGACTACACTTCTCGACATGCCGTGTATCTACACAATCTCTTGCAAGAAAAGAGAAGCAATAGCCGAAGCATCATTAGTCTTGGTATAGGGTACGAAGTATGCCATCTTACTAAACTGATCCACAATTATCATTATAGAATCTTTGCCTCAAGCGGTTCACGGTAGTCCAAGAACAAAGTCCATACTCCATTCAGTCCACAGTCTCGTCAGGACAAGTAAGGGCATTGCTTTCCCTTACTTGGCTTAGCACTTTCCCTTCTTGCACATAGCACATTTTTCGACAACTTGGTGCACATCTTTGCTCATTCTTGGCCAAAAGAATCGACCATTTATTAGTTCACAAGCCCTTCTTTCCCCAAAATGTCCAGAGAGACCTCTATTGTGGGCTTCCCTGACTAGTAGCTCCCTCAATGAACAAGTCGATACACATAATTTTTTGCCTCAAAACAAGTAGCCATCCTCCATATGATATTTGTCCACTATCCTCTCATCTACGCATCATGAAATTATAGGTCCAAAGTGTAGATCCTCGAAATACTGTTCTTTGATACTCGCAAACTCAAACAGTCTAGTCTGCAGTTTTGATAAAAGTGCATATCTCCTCAAAAGAGCATCGGCAACTACATTACTCTTTCCTTACTTGTACTTAATTACAAAATTGAACCCTTCCAGGAATTTAACCTACCTTGCCAACTGCTTCGATAACTTGGTATGACTCCAAAGGTACCTAAGCGATTCATGGTTAGTATAAATGACAAATTCTCTCAGCAATAAATAATGTTGTCGTACTTGCATTGCTCAAATCAGTGCCAAAAGTTCCTTATCATACAAAGAATAATTCAATTGGGGTCTTCAAAGCTTCTCACTATGAAAGGCAATTGGTCGGCCTGCCTACATCAAGACAGTGCCTATTGCAATGCCCAATGCATCACATTCCAACTCAAAAATTTTGTCGAAATCAGGTAGTACTAACATCAAGGTAGAGGTCAACCTTTCTTTTACCTCGGCAAAACTCCTCTCCTCCCTTTTTTCCTATCAAAAGTAGATGTTTTCTTCGTTAGTTCAGTAAGTGGCACAAGAAGGGTGCTAAAATTCCTAATGAATCTTTTATAAAACGAAGTTAGTTCATAGAAACTTCTCACGTAAGCACAAGTAGTAGGAGTTAACCAATCTACATTTGCTCGGATCTTCTCATCATCGACTTAGAAGCCTCCTCCACAAATTACATAGCCCAAGAATACCACTTCCTCCTAGCAAAAGCAACATTTCTTTAGATTGCTGAATAATCTCTCAGTACGGAGGATATCCAAAGCTACTCTAAGATGTTTATAATGACTCAGCATGTCAATACTATAAACTAGGATGTCGTCACTATAGATCAGGATGTCGTCAAAGTACACCACGACACACTTCCTGATGAAATGTCTCAACACATGGTTCATTAATCTCATGAAAGTGCTCGGGGCATTCAATAAGCCAAAGGGCATGACCATCCACTTAGAAAGTCCATGTCGAGTCTTGAATGCAGTTTTCCACTCGTCATCTAGTCTCATGCAGATTTGATGGTAGCTAGATTTAAGATCAATCTTGTTAAAAATCTTAGCTCTACTCAGTTCATCCAACATGTCTTCTAGCTTCGGGATTGGATAGCTGTATTTGATTGTGATTTTGTTCACAACTCAGCTGTCTACATACATCTACCAAGTTCCATCCTTCTTTGGCACTAGAAGTGCAGGCATAACACAAGGGCTAAGACCCAATCTTACATAGCCTCTCTCTAGTAACTCATTGACTTGATGTTGAAGTTTATAAGCCTACTTGAGATTCATCCGATAAGCTGGCTTATTTGGCAGTACAACGCCGGGTACTAAGTTAATGCAGTGCTCTATTCCTTGAGTTGGGGGCAACCCCTTAAGTAACTATTCTGGAAATAGGTCGGTATATTCATCTAACAACTCCCTGATCTCCTAGGGTAACTCACCTCACTCCCTCATTTCCAACAGTCGCCTAACTAATAAGAGTGTCGGCTCATTAGCATTGATGGCCTCTCGGAGCTCGATTATACTCATCACTAGAGCTTTCTTCAATCTATAAGCAAGTTTTCTCTACAACTTATTAACTTCTCTCGGCAACATCAAATTCAGCGTGATCTTCCGATCATCTTTTTCGAACATATACGTGTTCCTATAATTGTCATGCATAACTCTCCTGTCAAATAACCACAGCCTACCGAGCAACACGTGAGAAGCATACATAAGCAATACGTCGTAGAGAATCTGGTCAAAGTAATTCACAATAGTGATCGATAGTAGTATTTGCCAAGTGACATGTAATGCTCCTTTCTCGCTCAACTAGTGTAGCTTATATGGCCTTAGATGTGAAACAATCGGTAACTTCAGTTTTGAAACAAGATCAACTGATGCCACATTGGTGTAACTTTCACTATCCACAATGAGGGCACACATTTGATCATTTACCTTACAAGTAATATGGAACAAATTCTCTCTCTACTCCTCTTCTCGTAACGGTCCAATGTTCATAGTGCGTCGAACAACCATGAGTAACTTATCTGAGTCCTCAAGAAACACGTCTTCCTTAATCAATTATTTCTCGGTATTTTCTTTCTCGGCAGGAACCTCCTCCTCCTTGGTTTTCTCATCCGTAATCTCTACTTCTAGTTTCCGGATGTCTCCTTTGATGACCATCGTCTGTCAATTTAAGTATTAAGCAACTATGTGTCCAAACCCTTAGCACTTAAAGCATTTAATCTGGCCAGTCTTCCTATCAAACCCTTGCCCCTTCTCATACATTTGGGTCGACACTACATCTTCAAGTTGGCCTTTCTACTCAACTCTTTTATCAATCTTTCTGCTCGACTCTATACTCGACTAAGCTCGGTGACTTATCTGTCTAGGTCGGCTAGTTAGCATCCTCGCCAGTACTTGACTCCTTCTTTGCCTCTCTACTAGCTGGGTAATCCTAACAACTTCATCAATTGTATTGAACCATTGGAGCTCCACAACATCCGAAATGTCTCCTCTTAACCCGATAACGAACCTTAAGACTGTTCGAGCTGGTGGTTCCTCTACTTTGCAATGCGTCATAAGCATTTGAAACTCTTGAACATGCTCCTCAACAATTCGGCCTCCTTAGCTCAGCTCTTGAAGCTGAGTGAACGTTTCTTGGAGGTATGTTTCTGACACAAATCTGTTTCTGAAAACTCTCTTCATCTCGAGCTAAGTGTTAATCTCTCGATACCCCTCTTGTTTTCTCATGGCCTGAAAATTCTTCCACCACATGGTTGTATATCTAGAGAACTCAAGAGCAGCAATTCTCACCTTCTCAAAATCCTCATGCTGATAATAATCAAACATATGCTCCATCTTCTCTTCCTAATCCAGATACTCATCAGCATTCCCAAATCCATTGAAACTTGGAATTTGAAGTTTCACATGGTCAGATGCTCTAAGGATTCGTATACGCTCCTCTTCAAAATAATCCTCTCCCTCTTCTTCAAGCTCTCTTAAGTTTATCCGCCAACTCCTCCACCTTGAACATGTCGAGCTGGGTTCTAATCTCTAACAGGTTGAGCAGCTTATGGAGTATTTTACATAACCTCAGTGGGTCAAAAAGACAGTGTATAAACTGCTCGAGTCAAATCTACTAAGAGGGTTAGCTATGTCATCAAGCCTTTCATCAATGCTTTTAGGAGTTTCTTGAGATTGTTATCCATGGTGGATAACTCCACTGTCATCACCAGTACCAATATTCATATTTGAATCTGTCATTTTTCCTTACAAATTCAAAGCTTAAACAAACACTTTGGGAAGTTAACAGTTAATAGTCAACAATACAACAATCAAATGAATACAGTAACTTGCTCTATTTCATACACATAAAATAGAGTATAATAGAACTTTAAGAAGAACTACTATAGTTCACACAAAAGCGTCCGCTCTAATACCAAGAACAGACAAAATCAGTCGCTGGATAGGTCAAAGCTTATAAAAAGCTTAAAAAGGATTAATGGGGAAAAGTGTGAAAGGGTAAAAATTGAAGAATGAAGTAGAAAGCAAAACCTACAAATAGCTCCAGAGGATATGACGCACCAATGAATCTTCCGAAGACTCATGGCTTAATTCAATATGACGTACAAATTGGTCCCGTGAGGTTACTCACCACCTAACCTTACTTAAAGGAAAAGATAAGAGTGATACTGAGAGTAAATAAATAGTGTTTATGCAAAGAAGAAAAAGTACTCAAGGAGTGTATATTAAGAATAATTTCATGTTCTCACAATTACAAGTATAAGGGTATTAATACCCATAAGTTAGGGTAACCCGCCTAAAAAGGAAAAGATAAAAAGGGCATTTCCTAAGAGAGTTATAAGATATAAAAAGGTAAAAATAAATATATAAGAAAAATAATCATTAGTGCAATAGATTCTGCACATGATACTGTACACGTGGTAATACTATATTAACGAGGTTATTAAAAGATGTGGACAAAAAAGTATGAACAAATAGGCTTGTTCGCGCAAGGATGGCTTAGTCAATCCAAACTCTCTCTCTCGGTTTCTCAATAAGGAAGATGCCAAGTAATTGGTCAGCTCGGTGTTAGAGAGTACTCATCAATTTGGCATATTACAAAAAAATGGGCGGTCATACCGTACGACATGAAGAGTAACTCAGCAAGGAAGTACTCAGCCTTGATAAGGGTTGGTTGGAACAGAAGGATTTATTGTACCAGCCCTTCTAGTCCTCAAGCTCGACTACAAGTCAGAGATCCGATAGTTTGATTCCCATCACTTCCCAGCTAAGTGTTGAAGAGGTCAACCTAATTTGTAGAGCCAACTTTTTCTTGTATCTGAGCTATCATAGCACATAGGGTGTTGTCTAAGCATTAGAATAAGGTCAAGCCAAGCAATCTAAAAGCTCATAATTAACCTTACCAACCTCTTCAATAGAACTCTCTTCACTACAAGTCTAGGCTTGCTAAAGAGAATGTCCCAAGCTGACTAAGGAACCAAGACCTACTAACCTTATCTCAATTGACCAAAATTTATTACACACCAAATCTTCCAACTCCTCCCCTAAATACATGTATCCAACAAACCTCAATTGTACTACTTGACATCGAATATTCCTTTTCTAAAAGGATTACAAGATTATCCTTTCTCTTTTATATATTTCTGTATTTAGTCTTACCTTTTTTGATAATTATGTATATCTTTTTGTAACCTTAGGAACCAAGTGTAAATACCTCATTAAGAACGTTGTTACAATCAAATATTTCCTTTCTAAATTAATGAAATTAAGGAGTTTTCTCTCTTCTCTTTGTTAAGAACCCTTAATGTTAGCTCTTATCAAACCCTTAAGTAAGGTTTGTATAGTTAGCTACCTATTACCTTGGACTAGTAAGTCACATCTGGCAAGACTTTAGCCATGAGTGCTTAAGTGTATGTCACATCTACAAGCAACTCATGTTTGCTTAATCACTACCCAAAATCTACCTTAACCCACCTCTCTTTTCTTCAATAGTTCTTGAATGACCCATCCATACTACGATAATACCTTGTCTGGGGCTCGCATTCATGCTATGTTGTACTTATGACCAACATGCTACATCATACTTAGTATCAAAGCTCAAGATTTTGAGTAGGGCTAAGAGTTCTTGAATAAGGTTTGTTCTTGAGTAGTGTTGCATGTGAATGGAAGTTTGAGTTGTGTATTAGATTGAAGTATTGTAATTACGCAGTATTATCGTTGTCATATGTGTGTATGAGGATTATGTTATGGTTATTAGCCCATGGTTTTGACAATAGTATAGTAGGTATTTTCTTGCTTCATTTTCATTTCTAGATTAGAGTAAGGAGTTGTTGAAGTAGAGCAGTAGTTGAAACTATAGTTCTTGTTTTGTGTGTACTTATTTTACTATTGTAGTGGCGGTGATAGCTATTGAGATGAGTAGTAATAGTTGTTGTACTTTGTGTGTGTTGTTGTTCTCCTCTTGTAATGGGGTAGTGGTTGTTGAAGTAGTGGTTATCAAAGATGTAGATTGAGTTATTGAGTAAGAAAATGATATACCTAAGTATAAATGCATTGGTCAGTGACAATGAAAGTGATATAACAAGAAGGGGCTATCATGTGGAACAAACACAAGGTCTATAGACAAGTGGATGAACCAACTCACTGAACTTTTGGAAAACATATTAATCTTGAAGCAAAGAGAAACCAGAGAATACATTGAAAGAGATTGCTGAACTGATGGTCATGTTGTTGATGAAACTTTAAAGAAACTCTGAGTTAAATACTCGATAGGCTTTGTTGATAGCCTTTTTTAGTAAAATAGATTGAATGCCTATTTCTATAATATTGAGGCTTAAGTCAACTCCTATGGTTTATCTAGGTATGCATATCTAGTCACTTACTATAAATACCAAACAAGACCCCCAAATAAAGGGACCCTCTTTTCATTTAATCACTCTTCCTATTACACTACAATTCTAATTTCATGACAAAGAGGTGGACTTAGACATCAGAGTAACCATACCGAAGTACCCTTTGATGCCCTCCATAGCCAAGTTTTTGTTTTGCAAGTACTCGTGTACCGGAATGAAAATCGATAGATAACAATTGGTACCATCTACCAGAATCATGAAAACCACCGCCATAATTTTGGATAATTTTTCTGAAATTTGGGTGTGACACATTTCTTCCTTTTGTGTTTCTTCAAGATCTGATTCCATATGGTTTCATTACTCCTCTTTGGATTTATGTGAATTTGTTCATAGTCTGTCGGTTATTTCAACTCCTTGGATTTCTTTTTACCTTTTATGTGAACTTGGACAATGGTGTTTTCCTTTTCATAAGTTTACAGATGTTAATACGAATGGGTGATTCTTTGAGCATGTGGTTTCTAAATCTTTCATGGCCTGCTTATATATGAAAGATGAAAAAAATTCTTAAAAATTGCCACAATTCCATGCGATGAGAAGAAATTTGTAGCCTAAAGATGGAAAACTGCTTTCAGTAATTACCACTTGTTCAAGTTTTGTATCTTTGAAGCCTACAACAACCATTTATTATGAACCTGTTCTAATTGTAGGACATGGTTCCTTTTGATTAGAATATATACATATATGATATGTTCTTTTGTGAGATTTTCCATGAACGAGAAAAGCATGGACACCATCTTCTTCTCGAATAGCAAGAAGTTTTCTCAAAGTAGTTTTGAAGGGTGCGGGAGAAAACTCTACCAATCAAGTAAAGTAGAGCTCGCAGCCAGGACAGACTTTCGGACCGAAAATCTGAACTACAACTCACACATTATATGCCGACCTTCACATGAGTAACATTGGCTAAGTGAAGCTTCCGATTCGGATGAACAACATTTAGGCTGTGCTGTTCTCACCGACCTGAGTGCCTCATAGACCGAGCTCTTCTCGGCTTTCCTCTAGTGGGACCAGGACCCTCAGCAAATTGGAATTATTCCTTAAACTATATGTAATAAAATAAAATAAAAAAAAAAAGAAGTAAAAGAAGGAGGCTCCATGCAATGGACAAACTGAGTTTATGGGAGATAATCACCTGAAACAGATGCCATCTATGTTAAAAGGAAGAGGAACGCCATGTCCCCGCACTTACACTTGGAAATCATGTCTGCTATCTCCTAAAGAGAAAAGAATTGTGGCAGCTGCTGTCTACTATATTTGGAGCAAAAGGATGGATGAAGGCCTGAAACATGGGGATGTAGCTCAGATGGGAGAGTGCACGCAAACCGTACAGAGACTCCAAATTAACAAGAATTCTTCAATCATCGCTAAGTGGTCGTGAACGGCTTTGTCTTATTCGTACTGTTACTCTTTCACCAAACTTAGTTCAGCTAAATGCCCAAACAACTCCTTGGACTAAAATTTGAGCTGCTTATTATCCCGAGCTCTTTTTTGATTGAGCTGCAATGAAATGAACCAAGCCTCTTTGTAAGATTCTTACCGAGCTTTGGAATTAGCTGTCATGCTCGAAGATAGTAGCGAGTCCTCCAAGAGCACTCCTAGCAACCTGAGCTACCCAACTGGAACAACAGGACTTGAAAGGACAGAAATGGCCGAGCTCTTCACAATGCTAGCTGAGTTGTCTGTTGGTCGTTACATCATGCCAAGCTGTTGACAACGTGATAAGCCGACCAGATTTTCACAAAGTGGATCTGAATTCCATATTGCCGTACTCCGATTTCTTTTCGCTGGAGTAGGCCAAGTTAGAAGCCGAGCAATCTGCACGGTTCAGATTACATGGTGCTCCTTCATGATTGAAGCAGAAAATTAACAACTTGAGCCAAAGCCAAGAATTGTGTACTTGAAACTATGTTTACCCCCTTCGCCAAGCTTGATGCCAGAGTGTCGAGATTGGTCAGAACTTTTCCTTGCATCAAGCTGAGATATCAGTTGGCATAGCCGTGTGTGACTAATGTCGAGCTATCCATCACAGCAATGCCGAGCAATCTCCAATCTCTATGCCGAGATATATTTCCAGTCTAAGCTGTTGTGTTTGTAGCGCACCATGTGCGAGCCATTGAAAGAATCGAGCTATTCTACACAAACTACTCGCTGAGCTACTGCGCTCATAGCGACCATACTCGTAGCAGCCACTGTCGAGTTAACTCGAGCTGTACGAACATGCGAGATGGTCAGCAAATTTTCCGTGCTGGATTTCAACTGAAATGGATGAGCATGATTGCTCGGAGAGTAAAGCAGCATGGTCTACTAGAAAGCCGACCTATATTCTTCACTCGCCGAGCACCAAGAGCCTAACTTATTCCTCCGAGACTTATTGCCGATCTTCGAATTCCGATCAGCAGGACATCCATGCCAAATGCCGAGCGGCCGTGCATATTTGCTGAGTAAAATAATGCACATGTTATTCTCAAAGAAGTGTCGAGCTGCTTGAAAATGATCGCCACTTATCGTTATTAATTGTGAATTATACCTTCCGAGCTAATGTTGTTTGATCCGAGCTGTTACATACATACATATATACACATGTATATATATATATATATATATGTCGGCTCATCCAACTGAAATGCCTAAGAGCTCCAAGAAGCCAAGCTTCCGATCTTCGATAGCAAGTGCCGAACACCGTTTCCTTGGGAGACTACAGTCCGAACAGCTCACTAACAACAACAGTAGGGCGGCCGTGCTGCTCTCTAGCATGGCCAAGCTTCAACATCCTATATGCCGATCTGTTCTGAAGAAAAGATGAAATTCGTTCATGAGTAAGTAGGCTTTAATTTAAGATAAGCTCGATAGTTCAAATTGTCCAAATGTACAAGCTCGCCGGGTTTGAACTCACTTCTAAGCCCTTCGCAATACCAAACACAAGAATAATCTGGTCGAGCGGTTCATTACAACATGGTCAACCCCAAACAGAGAATAAATGGCTGTGAGATGAGTCGTAGCTTGAACTCCAAGACGCTAAGTTGCTTAACAGAGTACAATAGCTCTAAAGCCGGGTAACTCAATCAAGGCATGAGCAATCCAAGTCTCAGAGTAGATTTGAGCCCAACTATCGTAGTAGCAAACAAATTTGTGAACCCCAAGTCGACAAAGACAGCTGAGATGGAGACTCCGCAAAGCTACGGCCAAAGATACGCGCGCTAGTAATGGAGTTGTTCACAAAGTTGAGTAGCAGTAGCTTTCTACACACCAAGATTCGAGCTGTCCTTATCCACGCAATAGCGAAGCGACTCATTGAGATCAAACCAGCAACCTTCAATCAGCTCGTGACAAGCCGAGAAAACTTTTCCCGAAAAAAATAGTAGCCACATGTCCGGGCTAGTGAAGTTCGTTCATAAGGGTCGAGCTTGCAACTAGAGCAAGCCTACTCTTCACGTAACACTATAAGCGCACTTGCAAGCAGATTCGACGGGACCAGATGACATCCAAGTTCAATTCCATCGGTGGCCGAACTACATGCTCCAGACCGAGCTTAGTTTACAGTTGAATCCAAGTGGTAAAATTGAACTTCAAATCAACTTAAGTTATCTACAATAAGTATGGCCACAACAACATAGCCAAGTAGTCAATGACACGTTATGCCGATCAGTACTACAAGTGCCGAATTGCTACCACATGAGATCGAGCAGCTGAATCGAGCTTCAATACAAGCCGAGCTCTTCATTACGGACTCCAGTATAAGCAAACGAACCCAGACTTGATGACAGTGTATACTTATAAGCAAGGCAGCTCTTTGTTTATTTGTACATGCCCCTAAAGGCAAAATTGGAGGCCTTTACTAGAATGCCTGGACCGCGTTTTAGAGATGACAAAGCAACTACATGTCGACCTGTTTATCTCCATACTTTTGTGATTGAAAGAGCAAAACTGAAGTGTGGCTTTTATTTCGTGGACCGAGAGCTTGTGGAGCGTATGAAAAAAAATGGAAAAGGATGAACGCTCGGAGACCAATTGATAACTGGAGAATAATTAATAAAAGACAAAAAAGCGCGATTACACATGTTCTAAGCACAGATCTCAATTGGTGTCTGATCACACAAGCGACTCATGCTCGGACAGATCATACTTTCACTATGCCAAATGAAGTGCATAATTCGACCAAGCATCACATATGACCAAGCTCCAGCTGCTAGCAAAGCGGCTTACTAAGCAACCAAAAACGGATACACGAATGTGTATTGAGTAAAGATCCACAACCTACCACTGCTAAGCAGTAATTTTGAGCAGGCAACACCAAGCTACCAAACTTGAGCACTCACTCACTCATTGATTCACATTAATGAAAGATGAGCGAAATCTCACCATTACTATTTATAGTTTTTCTATTATTTATTCTTCAAGATGTGTATTTTACATTGTAATTTGTGCTGATCTGTTATTAATATTCACATTTGATTCGTGGATAATGTATTCTCTATCTACATGATACTCCATGATCTAAATTACGATAAGCTCAATAATGAAGAGCATCGACTATTCTGCAATCGAACCAATTTACTAAAATCTTAGAGGTTTATTTCGACCTCCTCTCAAGACAAGAACAAGAGCTAAAAAATGAACTAGGGCTATATAAGCACCATCTATTTTAAGCTTATGCAAGTATAATCTACTAACTGGCTACTTCTCAATAGCTTTAAATCTCACTCGTTACGAATGATGAGCTAATATAAACTTAATTGCTCCATCTAATAAATAGACAATGAGCCACTTGAAACCCTAAACCATTAAGCGGTGACGGGTAAAATACTCTAAGGGGCAAAATACTCTACGTCCTACAACTTGCATGGATGAAGAGTGAATAAGCCTAAAGTCCTATATGTTAATAGACTAGATACCAACCAACCTACCTCATGGATCTGCTTAGCACACATCATGTCTAGCTCAGACAACCTACATGCTTTCTTAACCTTTTTAGGCACACTAGCATATTCTGGCCTTCACTTCTTCAAGCTTACCAACCTCTTCAAGCTTTTTCCTTTTTTGGCATATTGATATCTACAAGTGCTCCGACCACTCCGGACCTTTACCTCTTCAAGCTTTAGCTTCTTTAAGCGCTTGCAACATCCACGTCTCTGTAGACCCTTTATCATAGACTTTTATGGAGCTTCAACAAAATTGACCTTTCTAGATACTCTCTTTATTGAACTTGCTGTCAAAGAGAATGGGAGGCAAATGTTGATAGAGTTTTTAGTAAAATAGGTTGAAGGCCTATTTTAGTAATATTGAAACTTAAGCCTAACTCCTACAATCCATTGAGGTACACATATCTAATCATTTACTATAAATACCAGATAAGGAAACCCTCTTTTCATTTACTCACTCTCTTTATTATGCTGTAATTCTATTTTCATAATAAAGGAGCTGACTTAGGTATCGGAGTAATTGCGCTAGAGCACCCTCTGGCGCCCCCCATAATTGTTTTTTTGTTTTGCAGGTACTCATGTACCTGAAGAAAAATCAATAATCAACATGCTTAACCTAACTTTACTTTTTAGAACAAATACAAAAGCATTGTAAGTCTCAGTTAATAAACCAAGAGGGGGGTAAATTGGTTACTAAAACAAATACGATACTTTAAAAAAAAATAAAAAAGAAACTTATCACTTGATTACTTAAATTATTGACTATAAGATAAATGGATAAACAAATATAAATAAAATTCATGAAAGTAAAGAGATGAGGGATAGAAAATTAGGCAAACGAATTATAGTGCTTAGGCTTTATGCTTACTGCACTCTTCCAACCTTACTGTTGAGGACTCGATTTACTTTTCGAAGTCGTTCCACTATCCATAAGATCCAACACTTTGAGAGATTACAAACAATATTCTATACTCTAACTCACTTAACCTTACGCTTAGGCTAACATTCAAAACTACAGAGATTTAAAAAACTCTAAATCAATACTTAATCAAGAGTACAAAATTGATGAGGAAAATAACAAAACGGTTCCTCAATAAATAAAAACAAATATAAAGAAAAGTATGTAAGCTTCTGATTGATCTTCTGTTCTCATAATAGGATGTCCACAGTACTTTAGAATGTCCGCAGCACTTTAGGATGATAGCAGAATTTCTTTTATCTTTTTTGTGTCTTTTTCTATGAAGATCTTACCTCCTTTATATGCTGGAAATTGCAACAGCTAGAAGCTTGATTTAAGGCAAGTCTAAAAAAAAAATAATCTGAGTTTTGCCTTCAAAAATACTTTGTGAATTATCTCCTTGTTGACTTTCTATATTTATGAGATCCTTTCCATAATACTTGTGCTACAAAAGAGATGAGATTTCCCTTCTTTTCTCTCAATACTTTGATCGTATATGTAAGGCAAACTTTTTTTTGTCATTATTTAAATCTTTTAACTCCAATTGATTCTGAGATAGCTAGATCAAAATCTCCTTAAGATTAAATTACAAAACTTTCCAACCTTTGACAAATTTTATAATAAGAGAGGTTTAATTTTATCCCCGTAGATTTTAATCCTACTTAATAGAATGTACTAAACATATTTTCTAAATATATTCAGTAAATAAAACTAGGTCTTCTTTAAGTCTTAACTAATGATCCTTATATCTTAAACATGTTTCTTATTTCCAATTCTTGTACCTTCTTATTAGTCCTCTAACTAATCTTCTATTAGATCTTAGAAGACTTTCTTCAAAATACTTGAGAAACTGATGAACAAGTATAACAATATCCGATCAAAATAAGCATGCATACTACATATAAACCTATTAGATAACATCTCATTATGATCCCTTTTTGTTATCATCAAAACATAATATATAGATTAACAAGTATATTTTTACTATCAATTATACTAAGCCATGTATGCAATAATAAACTAGTGAGAACCAAGTCAAACCATAGGGAATGACATCTAATTTTAAAAAGTATTAGTCCCATCTAAATCTATGCAATTAAAATAAAGGGTTTATGAGATAATTAAATTCTAAATAAAACTAAATTAACAAAACAAATAAATCGGATATTCAACATCTTCAAATATTCAATTACAACCAAATAATTAGAAATATCGATTAATGATAATAAAGATATCTTTAACAAATTTAGTTTTATGGCAATTAAGTACTAGGTAAATTCCTTCTCATAAAACAAATACTCAAGATTAACCAATTTATCCTTTCTATCATTAAATAAGAGATAAACTAAATCAATCCTCTCTAATTCCTAAACCCTAATTGAATTAAAGGGCATACATTATGTCTTCTTTAATCCAAATCATCTAGTTCATAGTAAACAATTAAAAGGCTTCGTAACTCAATCCTAATTAACACATATTCCAACAGAATCAAAATACGTGTCATGATTAGGGAACTAAAGACTTAAAATGATAAGCACGATTCACTAATTGATAATCCAAAAATCCATTAAACAATATTAAGTAAGCATACACAAGAAATAATAACAAAGATAATATCCAAATTAAGAATTTATTAAAAAGAATGAAATAATCTATTTAGAAGTTCCAATCTCCAATTCAAGATCAAATATCACTCCTACTATTCCTTAATTTTGAAATTCGAAAGAAAATAAAACTACTCTTTTAAGACTCTAATTGAATGCTTTTATTCTATATGTTCTGTTCTATTTTACTAGTTGTATATTCTATTACAAGGCATTCTATTTATATTACATAAGATCCCATTAGAAAGTAGGCCCACATAGTACCATAGTATCTTTATTGAATGGCTTCAATTTCTTTCAATAATAATAAGATTCACACTCCTTGGAATGACCACACCCTAGAACCATAGCCGTGATCCTTGCATATAGTCTTTCTATGCTTTAATTCTTGTATGGAATATGAGATACACAACTTAGGTTTTGAAGAGTACATGGCTTATAAGATTATTGCAAGTATACAATCTACATTAGTTAGACCACAACTATGGATCTCTCCCGTAAAGCTCTTGTATTTAATTTCTATCCTTGCAATTTTGTATGCTTTCATCATCCTATGTGTATTTTCCAACTTCTCGCATTTTTCCTATAAAAAATATACAAATTAGTGTAATAAAGTGCTAAAACAAAATATTAATAAATAAAGTACTAATTCACTAAAATTACACCAAAAAATATATAAAAGTAATATAAAATCTACCTATAAAATAAGTACAATTAAGCTCTATCGAAGTCCCCCATATTTAAACTTTTGCTTATCTTCAAGCAAAACAAATAAAAAAATTGGAAAAACTCTTAAGGACAAGAATTATTGAATACTCTTATAGAATAAAAAAGCAATACTACATACAATCTATTAAAAAAACAAAAGCACGTACTCTTTCACCAAATTTCATCCTTATAAATATCAAGATTTAAAGTTCCAACAACATTTTATTCCATAGAATTTAACTCAACTATATTTATATGCCTTTAAAATGTAATTACACAATACATGCACTAGCTATATAAACCATACAAGAATTTGACAATTGATCCATGTAAATTAGAGTTAAACCACATCATTTAAAAAATGATTAATCTGGAAATTAGAATAACTGTAAACTTAATCGAGGAAGAATTATCCATATTTTAAAACTAAAGGTTATATACTCCCTTTCTTCACCTCTCTAAGCACAATAATTAAAAACAAATGTATACTACAATAGCCAATCTCCTGATTATCTACTTACTTCTTTCAACATTTCACTTGATGGCTTTTCAATTCAATTTAATTTCTTTAATTAGACACAAATATTTTGGTAGTGGGAAAAAACCTTATCCTTCTGATGTAACAAGGTCGATCAATACTAATTTTAGCCAACTTTTTTTAGGATGGTAAGGAGAAAGAACTTTACTCTTCTAGGGAATCAAGGTAGATTATTACCAACTTTTATTATTATTATTTTCAATTGCCTCCAATTATTTTGATTTTTCAAGAAACTTTCAAGAGATAAGCATAATTTTTTCATTTTTTAAAAATTAGAGAGCTCTCAAGGCTTCTAGGGAGTAAGTATATACTAAAGTAAAACATAGATAACTAGCCTCTAATCAGTAATATTCAACCCAATTCTAGGTCTAAATCTAAGCTTAAATAATGAGAAACTCTATACTTCACACGTATTTCATTATTCAATTCTAGCGTTATGTAAAAAATGTCATAATGATAAAGAAAAATTCATGCAAAAATTGAAAAAATTATCCCAAAAATTTTCATCTGCTTTAGATGAAAAATAGTAGTAAATAGATGTGCAATATAGGACAAATTGACTCTATATCTCTTAAAAAGAATCGTTTGCAAAAAATCCTAAATGTGGGGGTATATTCCATTTAACTCGATTGCTTTTATAGATTTTTCTATCAATGCCTAATTACTCTATTTCGCAAGCACAATAATCAATAGGGGAAAAATAATAGAAAAGAGATAAAGAGAATTGAAATTTTCCCAATTTTAGCTTTGACACTAAATTTCAAATTTGCCATACTGTGAGATTCCTTATACAATTGAATGTTCATATAAGCCATGCAAAATGGAAAAGCAAAAATAAAAATATAAAAAGAAACAAAAGAAAGAAAATAAAAGCATCTATAAGATAAAAATCAAATCAAATTATAAATACTTTCTATTATTACTCCTCCTACATGCATGAAAGTTCAAAGAACAACATTGCAACAGATAAAAAAAGAAAAAAATATATAAGTTAGCAAATTTATCATGAATGCCCATCGTATTAATCCACAAATTGGCATATTAAGTGTGGTGGTTTTCTTTTCCTTGTTTTTCTTATCTACACATACCTCTCGAATATTTAATTTCTCCACTTTCCTTAACTAAATTTTTCCACCGTATTACTATAATCTTAACTATAAAACACCATATAAATTCTATAAATTGAGTAAGAGCTTCAAAAAAATTACTGTAAGTTATTAGATAAAAATAATTGCAAGTAAAGTAATTAACTAAAACAAAACAAAATAGAGACAAGAAAAGAAAAGGTTGGGTTGCCTCCCAACAAGCACTTTTTGTTTAATGTCGTTAGCTCGATGCTTTTTGCTCCTTTCCCAAGGTAGTTCAAATTCTTGAGGTACCTTTTTAAAGATTTCTCTTAGAGCTTCCCATTCACCATTGAAGTCAATTGTCACCCAAATGCATTGTCCCATGTCATAATTGATTTAGTGGCTTAAGGGTCTTTCTTTTTCCATATTTTTGCCATAATTGACAAGCAAATGCATCACATGATACTATCCAGTCCATCATGAGATTAGAGAAATTACGCTCACTCTAATCCGAGCTAAGGAGCTTGACGCTACGTGCTCATGAATCGGAATTAAATCATGGCTAGTGCAATGAAAAACACCCTTCTCCCTAGCAGGTTGCAATGCATACTGAGTTAGATGTTAAGCTAAGCTTGAGTTAGTTCCTATTTAAGGTGATCAACTAAGCTTAGAAAATTCAAGTATAATAATATTCACATAACAACCATAACATAGAGCTCAGCTTCCATCACAGCAAATCGAATCTTAAACACAAGCGCCACATACATACAAACAGTTAACAACAATCATAAACAGATACATACCAAAGGTTTTAAATATTTTGAAATAATACCTCAAAATACTATCAAGCATTGATCCTACTTACCTAAACTTTAGTTACTCGAGCTAGTCGCAATTTTCAAGCTCTACTTATTTGGATATCCCTACATTATAATTAACTATTTTAGTTTTTGTACCAATGATAAGACAATAGTAATTTATTTATATTATTTAGATTAAGTTTATCGTTTCTATACTAGGAATACTTATGTCTAGTTTTTAAGACTTAAGGTTACTTAGATAAATTCTTACTCATGATATCTTTTGAGTTAGTCTCTAAGTCATCTTTTGAGTTACCCACTAAGTCACCCTTTGAGTTTGCTTAGGCTTATAGTTAGCAGTAAAGAACCCTTTGGTTTACTCTTTGAGTCTGTTTAAATTTTTTGAGTTCTTATCCATGGACCTTCTTAGTCAACCATGTTTAGGTGCACCTATTGTAGTAACATACTTCTATTGTTAATCTCTACGTTTTCCTTATACAAACACAAGTATTTACTACATATAGTACAGTATTTACTAGTAAGGTGACTATATAACTAAACACTTGGCATTTATATAATAACTAGCATAGTCACTTGAATAATCCCACAAAAATTACTACAAGTCTCAAATGACTTTTATAAACACTTTTCACTATGAAAAAAGTGCTTGAATTGTTGTTACTTTTTACTTGATTCTATAAAATAATTACATACATGATGTTATTTATAAATTTAACAGATAATGAGAAATTTATCATGAGCCAATTTCTACCCAAAATATATGGCAGTGAAATCACTAAATAACATCTCACTGTATAAAGTTTGATCAAAACTTAAGGAAATAGAGACATCGAGAATAATTTGCTTAACCTAAGAGAACCAAATAAGGTTAAATAAAACCTTTATGTTTAATTCTTTTTTTTTTTTTTTTTTGGTATGTTAATGACTCAAATATCCAGAATTCATTGTTCATATTTTGCTGAAACAAGTGTCGATAACTTCAGAGTACATTGAACCTAGGATAACCATCTCTCATATGGAATATGGTTAGCAAGGCTATACAAGAAACTTCAGCATATGATAAAGCTAACATTCTGAATATCTCAGACCAAAACTCATAGAAAATACCAATTCCTCTTTCATGTTATATTACTTAACTAACATAAAATTAAACCGATGAAGGGAAAAACTAAAAGAATTTTAGCCTTTTAAAAATACATGTTTAACGAAGCCATATGAATGCCATCCTCCACGTGAAAATCAAACTGTAGCAGAAGGAAGTTTTTTTGTAAAAAAAAAAATCCTACAACACCCTACATCTAAGGTAATATGCTAGAATGGAGAGAAGATTTAAAGCAATGTAGTATGAGAATAAAAGGCTCGAGACAAAGCGAAACCATCCGAAGAAAGAAAATTTAACATCATACCTTTTGTCTCGCACCAAAACATAAACCTTAAATTTTAACTCCAACTTCGTCGTCAACTAAATCAAAATTTTTTTTTTTTTTAATCACAAGAAATGATGCTTAATCTATTTTCCTCTTGAAAGAAAATGGGTTCCCCAGATTTTAAGACAGTAGGATTTTATGGTTATAAAATTTTGTTTTGTTGGACTTTTAAGTATTCATCAACATAAATGCCACCTTTTGAAAATACGGTTGACGTGTTTAGCTTTTAGGCATTTCCTTGGTGCAATATCAACCGTTTCTCCGAGATTATGCCACGTCTAAGTATGAAAACCATAGGCTAGATATTTAAGTTTGTAGCTTGTGATATTTTATGGTACACTTTTTCTATGTTTAATCCTTATTTTATGGTATGAGAATATATATTACAACCAATGTATATTTGGGGAGTGTTTATATACTTGTGGTATAATAATATATTCATATCATACCATCAATTCTATAAGCCAAATAATCTATTATTATCAACCTTTTCTTTTTCCTTTCAAGATCCTATTACGTTGCGCAGCTCGTGGTTTTTTTTTTTTTTTTTGATGAAGGAAACAAACCGAAATCGCTATTCAATATTTATAGCAAAATTAAATCATTCATGATCTTTATTTTATAAAACGAACTTTATATGTCTCACCGTGCCCTATATCTTTAATAGTTTAGAGACTTAAAATATCACATTCCTTGTAATTTTAAGGGTTATATCCAATGTATGTAACTATTTCATGTAATTTTATTACCTAAATAATTTATCTCTAAGTATTTATTAATTATCTAGACTAGAATGTGCATTTCCGATATTTAACAACTAATATTGTTATAGTTAGCTTCCTAGTTATATTATGATTTTATTATTTCATTTCCAAAATCCAAACTCATAAGGCAATTTCAACTAATTTTTATGTCACGTCACAATTTTTGAGCTTACATAAACAACTTTTCATGAAACACCCTAAATTGAGATGCTAAAATCTCAATCACTAACTTGTAAGGTTTCACATTACAACTCCTATAGTGGCTAAGAAGGGACATCCTAGGATGATAGCAATTTTTAGATCTTCTTTTATATCTAAGACTATAAAGTCCATTAGAAATATAAATTTATCTACTTTTAAAAATATATTCTCAATCATCCCTTTCGATCTTTTAAAAGACCCATCAACTAATTGAATTATTATTTTAATTGCATCCTCTATTCCAAATTTTTTTGCTATGGAGAAGGGTATCACAAAACTCATTCTTAAGATATTCATTTCCTATAGTGCAATCTGAAGTGAATTTCCCTAGATCGTTTAATTTAAGGGGAAGGGTGTCATTTAGTACTTCAATACATGCTTAGGTTAACATGACTGTTTCTCGCACATTAATTTTCCTTTTCTTCGCCATTATTTCTTTCAAATAATGTCTATAACAAGGTATTTGCTCTAATAAATTCACTAAGGAAATAATAATTTCCAACTTCTTAAAATTCTAGAAACAATTCATAATCTTCATTAATCTTTCATTTAATTAAATGTTCTAGAAAGGGTATAGGCTTGGTTTAGTAATGGGCTCACATTCTTCAAGAATGCACCTTCACCGTACCTCTTCTTCCTTTGATTTTGATGTAGGAGCTGGTGATTCATTATTTTCAACCTTCTTGCCTAGCCTCAGACTTATGGCATTGACATGCTCTACTAAGGTAGAAGACTTCACAACATTTTCAAACTGTTTTTCCAACTTTTCAAACCCCTTTATGGTCACATTGGTCAGCTTCTTAACTGCGACTTCCTAAGCTGGTTTTTCTTCCTTTTGCTTCACCTTTCTTGCTACTTGAAAACTGTATTCAACTTATAGATTTTCAAACACAGTCACTAGCAATTTTGATTTTTAATCATTCATGGTCGACTCAAAAGGATTTAAATCCTTCTTATCACAACAACCTTTTTGGCTTTCTTTTATAGCTACTAGTATGGTGGTGAAAAGCTCTAGAGCTTATGCTAATTAAGTCTCCAATTTTCAGATGATTGAACTCTGCATTTCAATACTCTTCTCTAGAGTTGGGATCACCAAATAAAGGGTGTCTGTTCATCATGTTCATAATATACCAATTTGTCGATTATTCTAAGCACTTGCATCATTAGCATTGTTATCAATGGCCCTCTAATACTAGCTTCAACTTTAGATTTATCATGACACCAAATCCAATCGTAAAATAATAACAATTGATTCCAAGTAAGGATGTCATGACATGGTTATCTATTTATTAAATCACAGAATCTTAGCTACGTTTCATATAGTGATTCACCCTCATGCTGTTTGAATGAAAGAATCTACAGTTGAAGCTCTACAGTACAACATAAAGGAAAAGATCGTACACATTGATCATCCATTCTCATGCTCAAATGATCCGCCAAAAAAAGGGCCTACAAAATAGAATAAAATGAAGCAGAAATCTAACAATATAAAGAAACTAATAGAAAATAAACAAAACAAAGCACCTAGTTCTAGAAAGTCCCAAATATTGAAATTAGCGCAACATACTCCCTAGCAATGGTGCCAAAAACTTGCTATGCTTAACCAAACTTTATTTTTTATAGCAAATACAAAAGCGTATTTTTACTAGCAAGTGTACTAAGCCGCATATGTAGTAATAAAACTAATGAGAACTAAATCAAACCCAAAGGGAATTATGTCTAATTTTTAATATTATCAGTCTCATATAAATCTAGGAAATTAAAATGAAGGGTTAATGACATAATTAAATTCTAAAGAAAACTAAATTAACAAAAAAAAAATAAGTTAGAATATTTAACATTTTCAAAGATTCAATTACAACCAGATAATTAGCAATCTCAGTTAATGATAACAAAGATGTATTTAACATATTTGGTTTTAAGACAATTAAGTACTAAGTAAATTCCTTCTTGCGATGCGAATAACTAGGATTAACTAACTTATCCTTTCTATCACCAAACAAGAGATAAACTAAATTAATCCTTTCTAATTCCTAAACCTTAATTAAATTAAGGGGCATACATTATGTCTTCTTTAATATAGATCATCCAGTTCATAGAAAACTACTAGAAAAGGTTTCACAAATTAAACCTAATAAACACATTATGTAGTAGGGTTTGCTATGGCTGGCTGATGGCCGATCATATGTAACGGGTGTACCGATCAACCTAAGAGATGTCATGATTGATGGCACATGAAGGGATGTTGTTAGGAAGAGGTATAGGGGGAAGAACAAGTAAACTCGAAATCTCAATCGTGCATATATGACAGTAGATCAAACTTGAGGTTCTTGATCATTCTTAAATCAACCTTGATAGAATTTCTTGTTTGATCTTCTATGGAGTGATTTCAACAAAGCTCTAATGTTTGTCTCAAACTTACCAATGTCCTGAATAAATCAAATGAGAAGAAAAGCCACCTATTTATAGAGTTTGAAAGTTAATCTTATCCATCAAATGACTTTAAGATGAATGGTTGAGATTGAGGCTTATTATTGAAGCCCATCCTCTCCTTTACCCTTCATAGGCTTAGACATGAGCTCAAGGCTCATGATAATTAAAAGAAACTTGTTTTCTCTTTAAATAAGTTTGAGGCATACTTAAGTGTCTTTAAGGCCCAATATAGCTAAATGAGATCAAAAAAGCCATTTTCAAGCCTACTTTCCACACACGAGATAACCGAGCAAAGCCAAAGCAGAATATCTAATCTAGCAATCTCCATTCTAAGCTTGCCAAGCCAAATCTCTCTAAAATATACTTAATTAGGCCAATTTGCCAAGCTCTATCCTTAACCTAAGATATCAATCCATGGCATTAAATTGAGTTATTAATCCAATTACCAAAATGATCATCTACATACATATTCCAATAGAATCAAAATACTTGTTGTCATGATTAAGGAATGAAAGACATAAAACAATAAGAACAATTTACTAACTAATAATCCAATAAACAATATTAATTAAGCATACAAGAGAAACAATAAAGAAGATAATATCCAAATCAAGAATTTACTAAAAAAAATGAAACAACCTATTCAAGAGTTTCAATCACTGATTCAAGATCAAATATCGCTCCTATTATTCCCTAATGTTGAAATCTAAAAGAAAATAAAACTGCTCTTCTAAAACTCTAGTTAATTGTGTTGATAAACATTTTTAAATAATTATTATGTAGGCTTATATTAATCAACTCAATACATAAACTTGGTCCAACTATCTAGTCTGAGTACAATCTTCATTGTCTTACTATAAATACTGAGCATAACACACAGGTATGGGGATCCTCTTCTATTCTCTCAACACCATAACTACTTGATATCTCCCTCTACATGACAAAAAGGTTAGCTTAGGTCTCGAAGCGGCTGCTCCAAAGCACCCTCCAGCACTCCTCGAAGCCATTTTCATATTTTGTAGGTGTTTGTACACTAAGACGAAAATCAACCATCAACAATTAGCGCTATCTATGAGAAACAGCCAATACAACCCTACAGTTTTTTGACGATTTATTGGGTGGTTTTCCTTTCATGCACGGAAGTGCACAGTGTTTTCCCTCTTGCGTGAGACGGTTTTCGTTTTGCACGCAGCAGTTTACCTCTTAGGCACAGCGGTTTTCCTCTTTATGCAGAGCAGTTTCCTTCTATAAAAAGTCTGATAACGACAACTACAGTTGAGTAGGGGGTAACCGACTCCCCCGAGCGTAACCACCATCACTCATGTACACAGCAACGAACTTATTTTATCAGAGTTTAGTTGAAGCTAAGTCCAAATAAGGGAGAAGTTATTCAACTATCAGACTTTGTTTTCAAGTGTCGAGCCTTCGAAAATGTGATAGCAGGCCGAGTCAAGTGCCATGATTTTTTTTGCTGGATTTTTGTGCTAAATGTCAGCCCGACGTCGAGCTAGGCTTTAAATTGTGAAAATACAATGCCAATTTGTTCATCCACAGCATGAAGGGCCGAGTTGTGCCGAGTTTTCGAGGAACTAGTGTTGATCCTCTGATATCATAGGATTTCTATTAGCCTACAACGACTATCGAGAAGCTAACTACATAAGGGCCAAACTTAATGCACACATTGATAAAATGGAGTACGTACCAAATAAAACAAAGTCCAAGTTCTATCCACCGTGCAGAGCTATGTAAATCCATATACTGTACTTTACGAATGCCAAGCCATAAAGTCTATAGTCCATGCCGTGCCGAAAGATTTCTATCGGCTGCCACCATGGCTGAGAGGCCGAATATGTCCAGTCACGGAGTCGTGAATAGTGGTACCAAACCAAGTTGCCTCAACTCATAGTATCGAGAAGCTGCTCCTATTTATACTCGAAGTGAGAATTTGATGCCGATTTATTTCTATCGGCCAGCAAATTTATTGAAAGCCGAGTGCATCCGAGCAATATCAGCACTTGGATTCATGGGCGAACAACTCAGACACCAAACTGAGTCGCGGCCGCATGACTGAGCTTCCTATATGTATAGCACACAATTTATATGTGTTTAACGAGCATTATTCTTTACACATACTGGAGGCCGCAATTTGCAATGAATGTCGAGAAACTTTAGTAATCAAACTAAATTCAAAAGTAGTCGAGCTGCACTTTCATGAATGTTGAAGCACTAAATAGCTTAACCTCTCACTGGCCGAGCTTTTCCCTTTCGAGTTTGGAGCCATTCCTGAGCTCTCCATAGCAGCTCTTGCAAGTTATTGAATTGAGGATCAATGAACTTGAGCTCTGATCGACCAAGCTGAACTTCACAAGAGCTTATCAGGAGCTATTGCATAAGGCAAGGTCATGCCGAGCAATTGTGGACCAGAATGCCGAGCTTTTCTTTCGGCCTGTAAATAGCCGAGATTGGTCATCATACAAGTCTTTGAACTTCATGCCGAGGGCCGAGAGTTTTGTCTATGTTCCGTGCCGAGGGCCGAGAGTTTACTCAAGTCCATGCCGAGTAACGAGAGTTTTCTCAAGTCCAAGCCTACAGCCGAGTCAAGCTCCGTGCTGAGTTGACGAAAAGTTGATCATGAACAAGATACACCAAGTTGCTAAGAGATCGAGAATGTCCATGGCCGAGTGAAGGGAGCAGCTGAGCTTGTCCTTGCTAACAATGTGGCCGAGTAGAGCTCATTCTTGCACCTAAGATTAATCAACTCCTTTGTCGAGCAGTCCAAGCCAAAAGCGAGTAACAAGCCACGACAATCCTAAAGCTGAACCCCATTAGAATTTTGTTAAGAGTTTCAAATTTTGATCACCAAGCTCTACAGCCAACAATTAGCAAACAATCATGCTAATATTGAAACTACTGCACATCAGGGTCCACTCTCTTGCTCACTCCTATTGATAAAAGATGAGTAAAACTCCATTACTACAATCTATGATTCGTTCAATTGTTCATTTTTAATGTGCACCTATAATGTGCCTCATGCTAATCACTTGTTGGCATTCACACTCGATTCATGCGTTATATATTATCTATATGCATGATGCTCTATGATATGAGTTCCAACAAGCTTAATAAATAAAAGTGCCGATTATTTGGCACTTGAAATCACTTATTTGATTCTTAGCAAGTTAATTTCCTCTCTTTTAGAAATGAGTGTAAGGACTCTCAAACAAACCAAGACTAAACAAATGCCCTCATTCTAAGCTATCAAATGGTAACGAGTTAAACACTTGGATCCAGCACTTGGTACCAAAGTCTAATACATTAACAAACCAAAGGTTAATTTATAGCTCTTTTTAGCACAGGTCATGTCTAGTTTAGACGACCTGCATGCTTACACCGCCTCTTCAGGCACACCTTCCTCTTCAAGTGCCTTCGCCTCTTGCCTACTCAGGAGCTTCGGCCTCTTCAAGCGTCCTTTCCTTTTCACGCGCTTCAACCTCCTTACACATTCGCCTCCTCGAGCGCTTTAACCTCCTTAAGCCCTCGCCTCTTCAGGCACTTAAACCTCTTTAGGCCCTCACCTTTTCAGGTGCTTCAACCTCCTCAAGGGACCCTTGCCTCTTTAGGCATTTCAGCCTCTTTCAGTCTTCGCCTCTTCAAGCGCTAAGGCCTCTTTTCGGCCCTTTTCTCTTCAGGCGCTCAAGCCTCTTTAGGTCTTCACTTTTTATGGCACACCAATATTTGTAGATGCTCCGGTCACTCCCACTTTTTGCCTTTTCAAGCCTTTGCCTCTTCAAGCACTTTAGCCTTTTCATGCTCAAATTACAATCCTTTCCAAAAATCCTATGACCACATGGTTTCTTAAATACTCTCTTTTCCAACTTTGTCACCAAAGAGAGTAAGGGGAAAGTGTTAATAGGCATTTTTTGATAATTATTATGTAGGCTTATATTAATCAACCCAATATATAAACTCGGTCTGACTATCTAATCCGAGTGTAATCTTCATTGTCTCACTATAAATACCAAGCATAACCCCCAAGTAAGGATACCCTCTTCCATTCCCTCAACACCATAACTACTTGATATATCTAACTACTTCATATATCTTTCTACATGATAAGAGAACTGACTTAGATATCGAAGTGATCGTACTAGAGCACCCTCTGGCACCCCTCGAAGTCATTTTCATGTTTTGCAGGTGTTCATGCACCAAGACGAAAATCAACCATCAACAGATTGCTTCAATTCTAATTTTATTCTTTTATATATGGTCCATTTTGTTCTATTCTACTGGTTATCTATTCTATTATAAGACCTTCTATTTATGTTACAAGGGATCCCATATAAAAGTAGGCCCATAGGCTATAATTGTATCTTTTTGAATTGCTTCAATTTTTTTCCACAATAATAAGATTCACACTCCTTAGAATGACCACACCCTAGAACCATGACTATGGCCCTTGCATGTAGTCTTTTAATGCTTTGATTCTCACATGGAATAAGAGATATACAACTTAGGTTTTGAAGAGTACATGACGTTTAAGATTATTGCAAGTACATGGTCTACATTAGTTGGAGCACAACGATAGATCTCTCTCCTAAAGTTCTTGTATTTAATTTCTACCCTTGCAATTTTGCGTGCTTTTATCATCCCATGTATATTTTCCAACTTCTCACATATTACCTATAAAAAAGATAAAAATATACAAATTAGTGTAATAACGTACTAAAATAAAATATTAACAAATAAAGTACTAGATTGTACTAAATTACACCAAAAAGTCTATAAAAGTAATATAAAATCTACCTATAAAATGGATACAACAAAGCTTTATCAACACTAGCATAACCGACCAAATAATGAATTCTAATGTAGAAGAGAGTTTTACCCAGCTCGCAATGTTTAAGTTAGAGGAGTTGAGTGCAAAACCAATAGGAGAATAGAGGTAGTGGAGGAAGAGGAAAGTGATAGTGAAGTGTTATTTGATGTCGATGAAAGGCTAGATCAAGTACCCTGGGGCAGTGGATATCCAAACCAACCTAATAGAGTTGAGCATCCTATTACGCACATTAGAGGAAGAGTAGATCACCATACTCGCTAAAGAATTGATCTTGATGATGTTGGAGGAGTTGATGAGGACTATTATGAAGAAGAACGTAGACTCTAAGCTCCTAGAGGTTGATAATGTGAAAGTTTAAATAATGAGCTTCTTAGGAAGCAATAGTGTTGACGAGTACTTGGATTAGGAGGATTGAGTAGAGAAGTTATTCAAATGCTATCATTATGCCAAAGGGGACAAGGTTAGACTAACCACCTTACGGTTTATAGGATATGCTAATATTTATTGGAAGAAATTACATATGATGCGAAGAAGAGATGAAAGGTGAGGTTTAAGAACATGGGAGAAATGAAAAGAGTCGTTCGAGGAAGATTCATTCCCGATTCATATTATCAGGATCCTTTTGAAAAGTTGTAGGAGTTGAGACAAGGGAACGATCTATTGATGAGTACGTACATGAATTCTGAATGTTGATGAACATATGTAAAGTACATGAACTTAAGGCATAAACTGTTTTAAGATTTGTTACTGGTCTAAGATATGAACTTAAAGACGTTGTCTAGGTGCAATTCTTTCATATCCTTAAAGAAGCTACTAAGGTCACCCATCATATTGAAAGAGAGAGAAGAGATTAACCTTATTGAGTTCCATCTTCCTGACTTGCTCAATCAGTCCAACCTATTCAAGGAAATAGTGGGAAGCCTAGTAGCTCCATGATGAGCAAAAAAGTAGGAAAAATGTAACATGTAGAAGTTGTAAGAATGAAGCAAGAAGGAAAAGAGAAGAAATTTGAAAAGAGGCAAACCGTAGGAAGGAAAACTAATAAGATCAAGTGCTTTAAATATAAGGGCTTTGGATATATGACTGCTTAGTGTCTAAGCTGATGAACTATGGTAATTAAAGGAGATGTTCTAACTGACCTTTGAAGTGTACGGTATGAATGAAAAAGTTAGCAAAGCTGTGGAAGAAGTAAAAGATGGAGTAAAGGTAGAAGTTATGGGAAGATAACATTTATTTAGAGGAAGGCGACGTGTTAGGATTGATTATCTGCCTAGCTATGAGATTGGAACCTAACAAAGAGAATAAACAGCGTAAGAATTTGTTTCATACTACATGCAAGGTCAGATATTAATTGTGTCCATTAATAATTGACAATGGTAGTTATATGAATGTTACATTTACGAGTTTAGTCAATATTTACAATTGCCAACCATTTCACATCTTAAGCCATACAAGCTATGTTGGCACCTAAATTTAGCCACTAAAGATTTGTTTCCTTAATTCCAAAGATGGGCTTAGCCTACAAAAGAAAACAAAGTTAGTAGACATTGGAAAGTAGTTTGGCATGACTATCAAGCATGGATTTTTTCTAGTTTTTATTTTCCTTAACCAAATTTATATTGAACCTTATATCCATTCAATATAAAGCTTCGACTAACAATTCAAAAAATTTTGATTTTTCTTGAAAAATTAAGTTTTTTGTAGTCACCACTCGACCAAGGTGGGGAAAAAGTTAAATTAAAACCAATTGAGTAGATTAATTCTAACTTAGCCACTAATCTGCAAGAAAACTAATTTTAAAAATGGTTTTTTGAAAACCAAAGATTTGAGTCTAAGGGCTAACCTATTATACCCTTAACGGGTACCACTTTCAACTTTCTAAACTTAAATTTGTTTTCAAAACACCCTACTAATAATATCTAATTCAAATTTATAAGCAACTAAACAAATAAAACAATATCTACATGATGAAAATTACAAAAGTGGAAAAAATAATTTTTTATAGATTTTAAGTCGCCTTACATGTATAGATGCTTACATAGCCTCTAGTAGGGATTAGACTTTCTATAGTTCATTTGGTAAAAGTTTAGTTTGTTAATTGATTTTAATTCTAAAAAATCATCAGGTTTACATTTTTAACCATTTAAATTTTATTTAAGAAAAATCTAGAAGAGGGCCCTAATTTAAATGTTTTATTTGGAAAAATTCTAAACAAAGTCCTAAATTTGAAAAGGATTTGATTTGCTTTATTTATTTGAAAAATAAACTTTTTGAATGGATAAACTTGTTTTTTATTTCTTTTCTATTTTTTTTTTTTTTGTTGCTAAAGCATAAAGAAGGAGAAAAAATGAATAAAAAGGGTTTCCCTTTCTTTTTGTCTTTTCTTTTTCTTGCTTTTTTGGATTTTTTTTCTTTTTTAAAAAAATACAATAAAATAAATAAATTTACAAAAGAAAATACATACGACAAAACAACGAAAGAGAGCCAAACCAAATGGAGCAATATACGGGTTAGGAGCACTTGTTAGATGATAAGTCTTGGGTTAGATCTTCGAGTAAGTCAATCATAGATTCAGATCGCAATTTAAATATGAGAGCAGTGGTTGTGAGAGACGATTTGGACACTAAAATGAATGGGGAAAAGTGGATTTGTATGTATTTTATTGGGAATATTGGGGGTAGGGCAAGTGTCACGACCAACTATAACTATTTAGGTGCTTTCTTAATGGAAGGCCATCGATGGTGGCGTAGCGTAGGTCATGTGATGGGGGCTAGATGTATACGAAGTGTTAGGTCTTGGTCTTTTGGGTGTAGTGAAGTCGACCATAATAGTGACTTCACAAGGAGAAGGCTAGGGGTAGTATGATGAATTGCTAACTAATGATCCCATTACTAACGTACAACTCCAAGAACTCCAATCCCTTACCCGACAAATTCTCTCTCAGCAACCTACTAATAACAAGAAAGTTTACGTTGAAGGAATGTAGCTAAACTCTTTAAGTTCCCTTACTTGTCATATGTTTATTTGTACACTCAATAGTGATGATACCAACCATTCCCTTGACGAAGACCCTGTACCAAGTAATCCAACCAAACACTGCCAAAAAAATCCTACTGAGTGACGAGAGACTCACTTAAATGGCTAAATAGTTTTCTCTCAGCATGCCACCATCTCTCTCGTCTCGGCCCTTTATTACCACAACATTTTGACCCCTTTCACCTGCTATGCTCAAAGAATATTCGTATGGGACCAATGTTGCACTGCCACCTGTCTACCTCATCTAACATTGTACTACTTTTCCATTTTTGGCCTTTTGTCCTTTTTACCTTTTTTGGTATATACTACTTTCTTTTCATTTCATTATTTATAATGCTGCCCTGAGGATTTACTATAAATACTCCTTTTTCTTTTGTAAGCTACAGAGAACTTACATTTTAATACTGAATATTTTGTTCTTGTGAAAAAACCCTCTCCAAGTCCATATTTCACACACTCTTATCTAATCTTACCGAGTAACTCAAGATTAGTGGCAAGTGGACCTTGACATCAACTTATACATCATACAAGTGTGGTGTCAAGTCTTGTTATGCTCGTTGGTGAGTCATATCCTCCGAGCAGCTTCACATCAACTACTCTTCTTCAGTTATAAATCATTTTCCTCTAATTTTCTTCAATATCTCGAAGGACCCATTTCATTTCAAATCCGCCTTGGGAAGTCCTAATGATAACTGAGCTCCTAAACATACCATATATTCTAGGTATCAGAGCTTGAGGTTGAGGTTGAGACCAAGAGTTATGTAATAATAGTAAATCTACTGTTCAAGATAGTGTGTGTGATCGTAGCCATCCATGTAAAGTGCAGTTACTAAAATTTTGTGTTAGGAATGTCAAACCCTAGTGTACAGGGAGAGATTCTCAATGTCGAAAGTGATGCTCATGGTCGTGGTCGAGTTACCCAACAAACACCACGTACTATTGATGAGCAAATATAAGATCTTGCTGCTATTGTGGCCAATTTAGCTATCTCAGTAAACAGGGTCTTAGAGAATAGATCGCGTAAGAGAGTTGCTAAGTAAGGCCAAGAAATGAGAGATAAGTTAAGGAGGCAAATGAACGAGCAAGCTCCAGATGCCTTTCCAGTGAACTATGCACCACCGTAACGTACCGATAAAGTCACGAGGAGAAGGTCAAAGTTGAACGAAGTGGAAGAGTATGAAGAAGAAGAAGACCAGTATGTCGGGATTGATAAACGAGAGTTTAGAGCACCAAAAGGTGCCGAACATCTTAAGGTACAGATCCTAAACTTCAACCAGTTTAATAGTGCTGATGATTACCTAAATTGGGAAGAGAAAATCGAAAAGATATTTAACTTTTATGATTATGAAGATGCTATCCGCATTAGAGTGGCTACGTTAGAATTTTCAAGGTACGCAGCAATGTAATGGAAGAAGCTACAGAATGTTTGCCAAAGGACCCAACACGAGATTCGAACATGGAATGAGATGAAGAAAGTTCTAAGGAGTAGGTTCATTCCCAAACACTACAAACAAGATACTTTCCGACAACTCTAAGACTTGAGGTAAGGTAATAGATTCGTAGACGACTATGTCTGAGAGTTTCAGTTGCTCATGATACGATGTGATGTTGACGAGCATGAGACCCAAACTATAGTACAGTTCATCTCAAGACTCCGAGTTGAGATTAGTCATGTCGTAGAATTGCAAAGCCTCATAACTGTAGATGAAACCATCCGTGTAGCCTAGAGAGTTGAGAGGCAACGGCTGAACTAGGCTAACCGAATACCGAATAATCGAACCATGATGCCGAATAGACTGGGGAATGACAGGGCATCAAACAATTCCAAGGTGGAACGCCAAGGTCACGTGCCAAGTTGATTAGATAAGGGTCGAGGTAAAGGCAAGATTGAGGAACCTAAGATCCGAAGATACCAAAGTCAAAGTTCAGGGAAGAAAACTCAAGAAATTAAATGTTTTAAATACCTTGGCTATGGATATGTGGCTAGTCAATGTCCGAACCACCGAGTCATACCATAAAGGGAGACAAGCCCCAATTTGAAGTAGAAAGTGTGAGTGAAGGAGAGGAAGAAGTGGCAACCGATCAAATGCTGGAAGAATTTGAGTAAGATCAGGAGGTCGAGATACCCCCTAAGGGTAAAGCCGAGTATTACCTTATTGTTCGGCGATCTCTCGGTACTTTTGTGGCTAATGAAAATAAGTAGAGAGAGAACCTCTTTCATACAAATTGTCAGGTGAATGACAAGCTATGTGCCATGATCATTGATAAAGGGAGTTGTACCAACGTCATTATACAAAGGGTAGTTAAAGCCATAAAATTACCAACTATTCCACACCCTAAGTCGTATAAGATTCATTAGCTAAACGAGAAAGGAGGATTACACATTTCTAAGCAAGTCAGAGTGCCAATTACTATTGGTGATAGGTACAGGGACAAGGTGATGTGTGATGTCCTCCCTATGTATGCATCTCACATATTATTCGGTCGACCATAGCTATTTAACTTGAGAGTATTACACGATGGGTATAGAAACACCTACATGTTTCAAAAGGACAGGAAGAAAGTCATATTGACACCTATGAGAGCTATGGAAGTGCAAGAAGCCTACGAAAAGGTTGCTAAATCTCTACAGCAAAAGTCCTTAGTAATTTCCCTAACTCGGTTTATATAAGAGTTCAAGGCCGAGGACTATGTACTCCTCTTAGTTAAGAGACTCTTAGAGGTCAGAGAAGCCGAGAACTTACCTGTCGAAGTGCAGCAACTACTTTAGGAATTTGCTGACCTCTTCCCTGCCGAGATGCCGAAAGGATTACCTCCCTTGAGAGGAATTGAGCGCTGCATCAATCTTCAACTTGGAGTAGCCCTGCCGAATTGACCCACCTATAGACTCAATCTTGAACAGGTAGTCGAGCTAAAAAAGCAAGTTGATGAGTTGGTAAATCGCAGATATGTCCGTGAAAGCATGAGCCCATGTACCGTCTCAACCGTGCTAGTACCAAAGAAAGATGGATCATGAAGGATGTGCATTGACAGTCATGCCATCAATAAGATTACTATTAAGTATCGATACCCAATCATGCGGTTGGATGACATGCTTAATGAGTTATATGGTGCATGCATCTTTTTGAAGATAGATCTAAAGAGTGGCTATCATCAAATACGAATGAGATCATGAGATGAATGGAAAACTGCCTTTAAGACTCAGGATGGTCTATTTGAGTGGATGGTCATGCTATTTGGTTTAACTAACGCACCGAGTACATTCATGAGGCTCATAAATCATGTGCTTAGAACATTGATAGGCAAATGTGTTATGGTTTATTTTGATAATAGTCTGGTCTACAGTACCAACCTTCTCATTCATGTCAAACATTTGAGATTGGTGTTTAACATACTCCATGCCAAGAAATTATTCAGCAACTTGAAGAAATGCGTATTCTATCAAAGCGAAGTTGTATTCCTCGGATATATCGTTTCAAGGAGTGGAGTTCGAGTTGATGAGGAAAAGGTCAGGGTTATTAATGAGTGGCCTATGCCAACTAATGCAGCCGAAGTTAGGAGCTTCCATAGCCTAGCTTCACTCTATCAAAGATTTATCTAAAACTTCAACTCCATAACTGTATTGTTGACTAAATTGACCAAGAAGAATGTTGAGTTTAAATGGACAGAAGATTAATGAAAAACCCCTTTTGAGTCTTTTCTCTCAGAAAGCTCTCTCTCCCTTATCAGCTCTTATCAATCCCTTTAGCAAGGATTGTAGCGAACAACCCTATCACTCGAACCGATGCATCACATCCGACAAGTTTTAGGTCCGTATAGAATCTAATTAGTACGTCATATCCGATTAGATAGCTCACAGATTCACTAAAACCCTCGCTAATCCTACTCTATCTTTTGTTCCTTAGGCAGGATCAAACCTACCCTGACGGCCAGCCTTATCTTTCCTTGGCCCGGTCCGTATCACAGTATTTTGAGCTAAGGCCAATGGTGGTTAAAGGTAGCGGTTAGGGTTTATTTATTTAAGGCTTAGGAAGCCACAATGGAGTGTAGGAGCAGTGGGGATCGAGAGTTTATCAACTGGGGATCCTATTGGTGGTTATAGCCACCTTCGATAACGGTTAGAGAGAAAGATATCTTATAGAGAGAAAGAAAGCACCCAGAGAGAGAAGGCTTCATGTTTACCTAAATGAGAGGAATTTTGATGAGTGTTTGATGTTGAATTTGAATCCAAAGGTCCTTATTTATACTATTCGATACTTAAACAAGCTTAGAAGGTCCTCAATTCGCCATTAATTCGACAAAATGAGTAAATGGTTTTTGACGAATTTTAATTCAAAATCATTTAATTGAATTCAACTTTGTTGAAATTTCTTATCAAAATAGCTTCCTGATGATTCATTTTTACTAAAAACACTAATTATAAGCTTCAAAAACTCTTAATTAAGCTTAAATCATGCTGCTCAAGTAAGGAAGGATAAAAGGAAAAAAAAATGAATAAAGGAAAAAAAGAAAACGAATAAAGGAAAGAGACGATGAACAATTCAGCATGGTCAACCAATGATTGGCTAATAAGTAGTACTACTTTAAGTTAAAAGAAATAGGCACTTAATGCCTACGAGAGTCAAACTCCTAACCTCAAGGATGACAGCGTACGCCCTAACCACTAAAGCGGTAGCTTCTACTTGACAATTGTTGTAAAGCAACAGTTAATAGTCCATTAGTTTAGTCTGGGCCTCTAGAATAGGAAAACCGATTCGAGCTTAATCCAATCCCTATTCAACTAGTTCCTAAAAATTAAAAATGTACTAAATTAAGTGAGCAAGTCTAATATACATAAGTCAAAATTAATTTTCAAACTAATCTCAATTTTACTTTTTTTACAAACTTTGATTCATTGATAGTATGGTTAATTTAAAAACTGTTTTTTCTCGTAAATCAACCAATTTAAATCCAATAAAGGTGGCATTTGAAACTAATTAACTTAAATTAGCTTCATTTTTAGGATATAAAAATATTTAAGCTCAACCATGGTTTAAATGTTAAATTTTATAGAAAAAACTTCATATTCTTAAATAAATGCTTAGAACTACTAAATTGCCTATGTATACTTCGACTTGCTCTTAGTGACCTATGATTTATTTCCTTAAAATATATATGTTTTTTTCTTTTTTTTTTCTTTTTTCTCTTTTTGGTTTGTTTTTCATTTTCGATTTTTTTTTTATTTTTCTAAATTAAGATCCTTTTTCCTTATAATGAAAAAAAAAATTCTAAAACTAAAAGGGGACAAAAACAAGGTATCTACAACTGCCCTTCTTTATGATAAAATTTGAGTAAAACTTTACTACAAAAACAAAAAGAGACCTCATTTTTACCTTAGGGATGAATATTCCCTATAAAGTGTTACAACTAGCTCCTAGGCCTAATCCACTAAGGATTTAGGTGAAAAGTGAAAGATCTGTTTAAAGAGAAAGAGAACACTCTAAGAATTGGTCAAAACACAAGGGTAGGTTTTTGAATAGTATAGTGCCCTACCAATTATGAGATGGGACAATGCTCTATAAGCTGGCGAGAATCTTAAAGATGTTGTCTTGGATGGATGGTAATACAAAGTAAACCTTAAATAGTTATTTTGGATGGATGGTTTTTTTTTTCACTTAATTAAATTTAACACCAATAGAAGTATCATCTTGGATTGATGGGCATAACATCATCTTATATTGATAGGTATAACACCATCTTGGATTAATGGGTATTGCACTATCTTGGATTGACGGACTTTAACTTGACCACCATGTTAGATGGATGGGTTTAGCACTATCTTAGATTGATGGACTTTTTTATTCACCATCGTGGATTGATGGGTATAGCACCATCCTGGATTGATGGGCTTTAACTTGAACACTATCTTAAATTGATGGGTTTAGTACCATTTTAGATTGATGGGTTTAACACCATCTTGGATTGATGGGCTTAAAAACTCTAACACCATCTTGGATTGATGGGTTTTATCTTAAACACCATCTTAGATTGATGGGTTAGGCATAGTGCCATCTTAGATTAATAGACTAGGCATTGTGCCATCTTGGATTGATGGGCTTTAGAACACCATCTTGAATTGATGAGCTTTTTGTTTACCATCTTAGATTGATGGTTACTGAAAAAATGATGAGGTTTCTTAAAAAAAAATGAAAAAACTTCTCAACAATGCAATTTTCTTGGAATTGACAAAATTGACCTCAAGGTTTGACTTAAGAGAGAGACTAAGTCATCATGGTCACTTAATATGGTTGCTAAGGGCTAGGCCTCCTAAAGAGATTTTGGATTAGACACTATAGACTATATCCCTTTATTTGAATTTGGGTGAATATCATAAAACTAAAAATGGTCACTAAGACCGAGTGGGAAGAAAATTGAGGTAGGACTCACACTTAAAAGTGATAAAACTAGGCACTAGGGTCGAGTGAGAAGAAAATTGATGTAAGACTCATACTTGAAAGGGACAAAACTCAACATTGAGGCCAAACATAGCTAAAACTGGATAAATAGACCAGTTTGGAATCAACTTAAAGAAAAGCTTACTCTTTTCTCTTATCTTATTATTATTATTATTTTTAAGAATTGCTAACAAGTTTCGGTTCTTCATATGTGTAGGCCTTTGAAAATCACTCTTTTTCTTGACTTTACCTATATCACTTGACAAACTTGTATCCAAGGGGGTCCTCTTTTCTTAGGCTACTTGGGGCAAGAGATCTTTTAGTGTCACCTGAGGTGATCATAGGGAGAATAACATCTCATAATTGATTAGTTTAGTCTAAGAAGGCTTCCTTATCTTCTCTCGGTTCAAATTTCTACTCTTAACTACAATTTCAAAAATTGTGGTCTATTTTATAAGTGATACACTTTAATCAATCTGTTAGGTTCTTTTCAGACTATAATGTAATATAGGCTTTTGGTCCTCAATTTCAAAAATGGATATTAATGAAGTGGAATTTTGAAAGAATCACTTTTTAACCTAAGTTTATAAGTCAAGAACCTTATAAGTAAAACTAGAATTATCTTAGTTTCAAAAATAACTTTTATCAAGGATAAGTTATTTTCTCTAATCAAAAAGGCTTTTAAGAAGGGGTAGAATGGTGGGTGGGTCTTAGATTGAAAAAGGAGTGGATTTTGAGAATCTTGGTTTTTACACCTACTCTTTCACATTTAGGGATTTTTATTTCGAGGGATGGGTCTTACTTTAGAATAAGCCTTTTGAGGTACATGCCCCTAATTAATTTCAAGTTTTAGGGCTTTAGATTTGATCACTTGATTTTGTAGATTTCTTTCTTGGGCATACTTTTTATTTTCTCATTTTTCCCCATGCCCCTTTTCTTTTTCCTCTTTCCTTTCATTCTTCTTCTCTCTTTCTTTTTCTTATTTCTTTCTTCTTCTTCTTTTTTTTTTTCAATTTGATCTAAGATAAAGGTGATCATCCCCTTTTTTGGTATATAACTCACAGTGTATGCGGTTTGTGTATAGTGCTTAGAATGGAAGTCCTTCTTCATCTTAAAGGAAATAAGTATCTAAATGTAATAATTATAGTTGAATTGAGGCACCTAAAGCAACTATAAATTAGTTTTAACATTTTCTCCTTTTTAATGACCCTAACCTCTAAAATACCCCATTGTAAGGTGATTCTTGATAGGATTTAATTTTTTAAATACTTCATTAAAAAAGGCTCAATGGGGTTGACAAGGGATATTTTATGTTTTAGGATAAAGAAATGAATGCCTAACATCATTTTGAGTAGCATATCAATTTCAAGATGCACCTCCATTAAGGATTATGTCTAAATCTTCACATTGATGACACTCCACACTCAAGTGTTTAAATGTTAGTGTTTGACATGTAGTTTTCCTCTTTTAATTCTAAACTTTCAAAATGAGATACCAATAATATACGTTCATTTGCTCCAATAATAAAAGCTTCCAAATGAACACTCATACTGTTTTGAGTCAATAACTAAAAAGATGGACAAATAGAATACTTATATTTCAAATGATCATTATTACAAAATTATGTCAATTTTCAAGTTCTGTCTTTCAAAATGCCTCTACCCCTTTTAATTGGTTTTCTAAAAATATGCCCAATTGCTTTAAGTGACATGCTAGCTTATTAGATGGTAGTGGTAGATTCTAAAAGTTAGGTACAGTTGGTGGTCCCTTTGAAGTCCCCTCATAGTTGGGCTTACAATAAATTGCTTCTAAGATGTCAAGTTATATTATCTTAGCATCAATCATATCTTAAATTTTGTTCTTCAACCTCCAACATCCTTCAATAGATATGCCTCTTATGGCCCATATGATAGTCACATTATTCTTTTGGGTCAAAGTTTCATGGCCTGTAATTTGGATTAAGGGCTTCATAGGCCAAGGTCTTTGCCTCTTTTAAATGATGAAAGAGTTTTGTCATAGAGATCCTTACTTGAGTGAACTGTCTCCTCCAAGTCCCTTAGGTTTGTTTTTTATCACTCACCCTTGGTTCTTTTCTTTTTGGGCCACTTTCAATGTTTAGGCTTATCAACACTTGAACAGTAGTGGAAGTTGGATATTGAAATCTTCTAAATACAAGGTCCATCCCCATTTCTAGGTCTGTAATGCTGGTTTGTAATGTTGCCACTTTTTCTTCTAAAGTTGTAAGTCTCTTTTCCAGGCTTAGATCTCAAGACACTTAGAGAGATTATGGAAAACAAAATCTACAACTATTGGGCCATTTGAGATACTTTTTTTTTTTTTGAGGTGATCTTATCATCAACCATTTTTACCTAATAAGATCAGTTTAACTTTGTATAAGGAGAAATTTTACAAAAGTGGAGAAACCAAAACTATTTTACAAGGGACAACAAGAAAGAGAAGAAGACTTGCACCAAAAATATGCAAGTGAAATATATTTACATGAGAAAAACTTAAGTTTATAGAGTTAATTGACAAACTCTAAAGAAAAGTATTTACAACCTGTAAATATTTAAAAAATTACATATAATACTTATATGAAGTGTAATTAAAAGAATGAGGTATCTAATATTTACAAATAATCTCTAATTGGAAAATCTAGATACTAAGAAGAACGGGTAAATCAGAACTAATTACAAAAGCAATAAGAAAAATCTAGTGGGAAGGGAAAGGTTGGTAAGGGCATCTATCATAGAATGAAAACTTAAGAAGACAAATATTTTATAGTTACACGACTCTACACAGATGAACATTTTTTTTTTCTTTTTGTATGGAGAATAAGGGTTTACAAATTTAAAAGCTGAGAGAGTCTATGAAAACCTATGGTAATCTATAAAGTGGTGAATTCTAAAATTTTACAAAGAGAGAAAAGGTTTATGAACTAAGTCAAATTCTTTTCATTTTTAAGTGACAAAGACTATTTACAAATTTAATTATTATAAAAGCTAGTTAAAATAATTTACAAGCATGTCCTAAAGGCTAATGGTCTTTTTCTATTCTAAAATGGTGACTTAACTAGTGGAAAAAGAAACTTATTTTACAATACATAGGTAATCTTTTTAATTTGAAAAACAATGCAATTTTTATAACGATAATAGGGGTATCGGATAAGATTATTTACAAATATGAGTAAACAAGCATTAATATTTACATATAAATAAAGACAAAAAAACATGAAGGCACAAAGATGCATATGCAAAGAGCCAATGACTAAATAATAATGTAGCAATAAGGTTGGGACTTTTACCGAAATTCCATTATTATAGTATAGGAAATTCGAATTGTTACATAAGAATTTTGCTTATATGAAATTTCTATATTTACAGGGAAACTACAATTTTACAATGGAAAATTCCTATACAAAGGATAAAATTACATTTGATAATATAGGTAAACTACATTACAATATTTTTATGGTATAATGGAATTTTGATAGAGTTCCAAACTTTCTCTGGTGATATGCCCCATTACTATTTATTCACTGATCTAAAAGTCATGTATGCAATCAAGATAAGTCCTAAAGGTCCTTAAGCTTTATGACCTTACATGCTTTTAAGGAAGCAATTCATTAATCACATAGAAGCTTAAGTAAGATAGCTTAATCGACCCTAAAAGCTAGTTATCCCATAACATCCAAAGCTTACAAAATGGCTCCCTTTCAAGGGTCTTAAGATAGCTTGGGTCTGACCTATCTACCCTACATCCTTGATACAATTATCCCCCTAATATCCTAAATATGATGCATGCAAAAAAGTGAACTTTAACAATTAAAACAAAGTATATTTACATGAAATGAATCATAACAACAAATAAATAATAACATGGGTATTTCAAAAGGAAAATTTAATTTCGAAAGGTTTTTAAGTGGCTAGCCCTCTTAATATCCTTAGTAGAGGTGCTAAGTTGTTGAGCTTAGATTTTTCCCGGTTTTTATTTTCCTTAACCTAATTCATATTAAACCCTATACCCATTCAATATAAACTCTCGACTAAGAAATAAGGAAATTTTGGTTTTTCTTGACAAATTAAGTTTTTGGAGTCGCCACTCGATCGAGATTGAGGAAAAGTTAAGTTAAAACCAATTAGATGGATTAATTCTAATTTAACTACGAACCTGTAAAAAAAAAGATTTTAAAAATGGTTTTCTAAAAACCAAAGATTTGAGTTTGGGAGCTAACTTATTAAACCCTTAATATGTACCACTTTCAACTTTTCGAATTTAAATTTACTTTTCAAAACACCCTACTAATATTATTTAATTCAAATTTATAAGTAACAAAACAAATAAAACTATATCTATATAAAGAAAATTACAAAAGGGGAAAAATAATTTTTTATAAATTTTAAGTCGCCTCGTCCATATAGGTGCTTATGCATCCTCTAGTAAGGATTAGACTTTTCGTAGATCATTTGGTAAAACTTTAGTTTATTAATTGATTTTAATTTTAAAAAATAATTAAGTTTACATTTTTAACCATTTAAATTTTATTTAAGAAAAATCTAGAAGAAGGAACTAATTTAAATGTTTTATTTGGAAAAATTCTAAAGGAAGTCTTAAATTTGAAAAGGATTTGATTTGCTTTATTTATTTGAAAAATAAACTTTCCCAAGTGATAAACTTCTTTTTTTATTCTTTTTCTATATATATATATTTTTTTTACCAAAGCATAAAAAAGGAAAAAAAAATGAATAGAAAGGGTTTCCCTTTCTTTTTCTCTTTTCTTCGTTTTTCTCTTCTTTATCTTTTTTTCCTCCATTCTTTTCCAATTTTTTTTCTTTTCTTCTTTAAATTACAATTTGATTAATAAATTTAAAAAAAAATACATAAAACAAAACAATTAAAAAGGGTCGGACCAAATGGAGCAACATGGGGATAAGGAACGCAAGTCGAACAGTGAGTCTTAAGTCGAACTTTGAGTCGATTAATCACGGATTCGAATCGCAATTTAGAGATAAAGTAGTGGCTGTGAAGGGTGATTTAAGTTATTTGGACACCAAAATGAATGGGGGAAAGTGGATTTGTGTGTATTTTATTGGGAATATGAGGAATAGGGAAAGTGCCCAAGCCAATTGTAGCCGTTTGGATGGTTTTTTTACGGAAGGCCGCCAATGGTGGCATGGTGCAAGTCATGTGATGGGGGCTAGATGTGTACCAAGTGTTTGGTTTTTGTCTTTTGAGTGTAGTAAAATCGACCATAATAGTGGCTTCATACAGAGAAGGGTAGTGGTGGTGTTTCGAGCTAAGGTCGATGGTGGTTGAAGGTAGTAGTTGAGGATTGTTTGTTTAAGGCTTAGGAAGCTGCGATGGAGTATGGGAGTAGTAGGGATCAATAGCCTATCGACTAGGGATCTTATTGATGCCAATATCTAGTGTTGTGATCACCTTCCACAATGTTACACACAAATATAAAATTTGCCTCTTTTAAAAATAATGAAAACACTATATAATAAATTGAACTCACTTGCAATCTTTTGAAAAATATCTGTGGAAATCGTGAGCTAACGCCAAGCGTACTAGTCAATTTATAGTATATGGTGAGGACCAAGGTCATATTCCAAGGTAAAGGAAAGAATAAAGTTTACAAAGATGACTAATTACTATATTCTACTGTTTCTACTCTAATCTAAGCAATCGATTAAGCAATTTTAAGGAAAAGAACATGCAAATTATCTAAATAGAAGTAAAATATACGATTAAATTAAACGTAGATTTTAGTGATTTCTCGATATTAAGATGTGGATTTTTTTATAAATGATGTATGAGTAACGAGTAAACAATCATCTAAGATAGTTGTAGCCATGCTATTATAATATTTATGATAGTCTAAATATAGATTTCACTCACACTTCCAAAATTTATCCAACTCTCATTTCGTAAATTTTATCTTGTAGCAAGACACTGTATTATCAATATCTCATCTACACTATCAGCTAGCTATTTAAGTCCCATCATTACTCAAATAACTATGTTAGAATTGATTTCTCATTCTAATGAATTTTTAGCTCTAGGTAAGTACAAGAATTTGAGTCTAATTCTCAAAAATTATCTATTCAAATTAGGATTCCTAGGTTTTATTTAGGGTTTTTGAATGCTATTACGATATCTAGATCTTATTAAGATAACAAGGGGAGGAGGCCCAATGTAAGAGAAATGCAATCTAGCTTAACATTAACTTAACACTCAAGTTATACCTAATTACACCATAAAACTAAGTAAAATTCCAAATTTACACTATCACAATACAAAAACATTAATAGCCACAACTACTTCATCATGTTCACACACTACCTATAAACATAAAAGTTATATTTATCACATTCATGGAGAATAAACATTTAACACATAATATATATGAACATAAAAATAAACATTGTATTAAACATGGAAAAAGTATCAGAAACATTACAAAACCGAGTTCCTTAACCTCAACAATGAAGTTCCTCAAGATTTTCCTAACAATCTTCATGAATGCAATGGAAATCCACAAATCCAAACCATGAATAGAGCTAAAATCCACTAAAAGTTTAAGCTACAATCATGAAAATACAAAAAAACTCTATGAAAATCACAAAAATATGCTAAAAGTAACCTAAGATAGCATAAAGAAGAGAGAATAATGGAAAACTAGAACCCCAAACCCTAGAAATTACAAAGCTAAATCTGAAAAAAAATGAAGAAGAAAAAGAGGTTTTATATCAAGTAGGTATTAGCATAACGATAAGCAAGGTACTATCATAATGGTATGTACGTATCGCGTACTTCTCTTCTTTGCTTTTAATGAAATGATACGTTTTTGCTTCAGCAGTCAAGTATATGGTCATGATGGTAACTGAGTACCATTATGCTAGTATACCATTCTAGTTTTGTAACTTGATTTGATTATGTTTAAGGTACCGTCTTGACGGTAGATGGGCTTACTGTCATGCTGGTAGTTCTAACTCCAAGTTTCCTTTTTTTACTTTTTTCTTTGTTTTAGGCTTCTTAAATTAGGGTTACCATTACATGGTAGCCCTAGGACCTACAAGATCAAATATAAAGAGCTTAAATTCTTTAAATATATGCTACTTTTGAGCATCAAAACATAAAAATATGAATTATACTTGTGTTGAGAAATTATATGTGATTTTAATGAAAATTCATACACTTTTTCTCAAAAATCTATCGAATCACATATAATTGTTAAAGAAATCCTTTAGATAAGTGTGTAGTTTCACACACTTATCAGTAGCCACCTTCAATGACAGCTAAAGAGAGAGATACCTTAAAGAGAGAAAGAAAGTGCCTAAAGAGAGAAGGCTTAGTGTTTGCCTAAATTAAAGGAATTTGGATAAGTGTTTGATGTTGAAATCAAATCCAAAGGTCCCTATTTATACTATTCGATACTTAAACAAGCTTGAAAGGTCCTCAATTTGCCATTAATTCAACGAAACAAATAAATGCATTTTGACAAATTTTAATTCAAAATCATTAAATTGAATTCAATTTTGTTGAAATTTTTGGTCAAAATAGCTTCTTGACTATTCATTTTTATTGAAAATACCAATTAGAAGCTTCAAAAACCCTTAATTAAGCTTGAATCATGCTACTCAGTTAAGGAAGGATAAAAAGAAAAAAAATTGAATGAAGGAGACGATGAACAATGCAATATGGTCTCTACTTTAAGTTAAAAGAAACAGGCACTTAATGCTTATGGGATTCAAACTCTAGACCTTAAGGATGACAACATGTGCCCCAACCACTTAAGTAGTGGCTTCTACTTGACAATTGTTATGAAACAACTATCAATAGTCCATTAGTCTAGTCTTGGCCGAATCTAAAATATGAAAATCGATTCGAGCTTAATCCAATCCCTATTCAACTGGTTCCCAAAAAATAAAAAATTTATTGAATTAATTGAGCAAGTCTGATTTACATAAGTTAAAATTAGTTTTCAAATTGATCGAGGGTCTTACCATGGATACTTCACGTCCCTCAAGAGAGTGCTTAAATGTAATAGGGCAATCCATCTATACGTTAGTTATACATATGGGACATGAGGTACATTGCTAGTGGGTGGCCCTCATAACTATCCTTTCATGTTTGACAAGTATTGACTGTCCGATGGGATCGTGGCATATGTGTCGTGCTCCAAGGGTTCAACATATCACATCCTTCTAGTTTCTCATAACTGCCAAAACCTAAATTTCAAAATCGCATTTACAAAAGGGCAGTAGCTCGTTCATTTCGCTTCTTTTGCTATTCCATCCCTCGTTCTTCAAACAAACCTATCGATTTTCTTTCGCAATCTATTTCCTTCCACTTTTGAGAGTATGGCTGGTCTAGGTGAAGGTTCCAGGTTTGAGTCGTATGGCTCCTTTACAACTAGCTCGTTAGAGAATAATGTCGCACTTGACGTAGGAGAAACGGTGTCTCCTCCATTAATGGAGGCAGCGATGACACAGCACAAGGGAGAAAGTAATGGTGGTCTAAGGAAGCTGAGTCAGTACAAGCGTAGACAAATTTAGGTTGTTGCACTTCTAGAAGACAAGTACCTTAACAAGGATGATGAAGGCACCGAGGAGTTGGCCAAGCTAACATATAGTGTGGCTACTGACGTGGAGCTTACTCTGAATGGTTAGGTGAGTGAGATTACTGAAGTTGAGATGAACCACTTCCTCACCATGTTTTTTTCCAGCAAGATGCCTGGGTTATACGCTTACCAACCTAAGGAAGAGGATCAGGTCACCTAAATCTACACTAATACATTCTTTTTATATTGGGAGCACTTCAAGATTGGGGGATTGCGGTGGCCCTTCTCTAAGTTTTTCATGAAGATCGTTAATTACCGTCACATTTGTCTGGCATAACTAGTTCCATACAGTGTGACGATCTTGGTGGCTTTTGATGCCATGTGTACCTAGCTGGAGGTGAAGGCTACACCTATGTTATTCCAATGCTTCTACTTTTTACGACAGCATTAGTCAGGATGATTCTACATTTCTAGCCGTACCAAAAGAAAGATCTTAGAATGTTTGGAGTCTTTTGTTCAAGACTTAAGAAGAAGTTTATGCGAATCCAAGCAAATCAAAAGCCCTAAGTTTTGGAATAAGTGGACGAATTCGGTCTATTCAAGGAGCATTAAGTTCGTGAGGGAGTATGACCAATGTGCAGTTGACTAGATCCTTGAATGCTTTGGTCTACAGAAAAAGGTTCTTTGGAATGCCAAGGCGTAGCGTATCAGCTTCATCATGAGGCACCGATCCTTTCTGATGATGAGCTGAAGGTGACTCAATGTACTTTCCTCTTTGATGCCATGCTAAGGTTGGCTTTAGGTTGTGGTTGTCATTTGCTGAAGTTAAGAGGAGCTTCTTAAGGATAGGTCTATGCTCTATATGGCCTCCCGTAGTAAGCTCGTCATTTCTCGGGGGCTTTTGCTAAGTATGTTCTTTGTTTTGTAGATTGCAAGCTCCCAACACGTAATGCCTCAGGCTTCATGGCCAAGTGTATCACTAAGGTAGAGTTCTTGGAGAAAGAAAGGCCGCTCAAAAGGCTACTAAAATGGCCAAGAAGAGGAAATCAGCCAAGTAGAGTTCTTAGAGTGAGTTGGATGAATCCAAAGTAGATTTAGAAATAGATTCAAAGACAAAAGGAGAAGCCAACTTATGTCTCATGGCTATCTCTAAAGTAAATTCTTACTCTGATGATGATGTTATGCGTGAAAGTGTATGTAAGCAGATTAAGAGTGTTTTAAAAGTGCTTGAAAGGGCTCATTGAAAATTGAACAAAACAAGATGATGAAATTAAAGCTCTAAAAAGTGAAAAGGATGCCTTCTTATAAATAACTTCATTATTAGTTGGCGAAAATGATATTCTAAAGAACAATACTAAAGCTATGCAGATAAATAATGAAAATTGAAGGTCAACTCAAGATAGTTTAGAAAAAGAGAATTCAATGTTAAAAGAGGAGATTAAGGAATTGAAAGTTAGGATTAATGACTTGTCTTGCACAATTGATACAACATTTAACAAGTTCAATGAAAGTGATAAGAAACTGCAATTGTTGTTGTCTTTACAAAGGATAGATATTCTAAAAATGGAAATGGATATGAACATGGTTAATCTTCTAAATCCAATAACAAAACCATGTTTGTCAAAGGTAAAGAAGTAGTTGGTATGAAATCTATTAAAAATAGTAACATGCAAGTTAAGGCTAAATTTGTTGTACAAGGAAATGAGTATGTCAAAAGATATTCTAGTCAAAATAACACATATCCAATTAGAGGATACATTAGAGGTAGATTCAAAGATTACCAAAGCCAAAATTTGATGAACCAGGCAATCAACAAGTATATATCATCTAATTCTTATGCATGTTTCCTTTACAATAGACCTAGTCATAATGAGAAGTATTGCTTCTATAAAATGAATAAACTCAGTACACAACAACTTAGAGTTTGTATAATACAAGCTTGAATTTTAGTGGACCCAAGCTAGTTTAAGTTCCAAAAAAGACTTAACATAATTTTGACGATTATAAGAACATGGAGCAAGATTAAAAGGGATAAGGTACCTAGATAGTAAGTGTTCATGTCACATTTGTGATGATACTTCATTGTTCACAAGCCTAAAATGGAAAGAAGGAGGCTATGTGAAGTTTGGAGACGATAATAAGGGAAAAATCATCGCAATTGGTAATATCAGCATACCTCCTCATACTATAGAAAATGTTCGTCTAATTAGGGGCTTAAAACACCATTTATTAAGTATAAGCCAACAATGTGATAAAGGTTATAGAATAGTGTTTGACCAAAATAAAGTAGAGGCTTATGATAAGATTGGTGCAAAATTGTTTAAAGGCTATAAAAAAAAAAAAGAATATAAATCTTGTTAAACCGGCCAAAGTAGAAACTAAAAGTTGTTTTCTATGTGCTTCTAATAATACATTCTTATGGTATAAGAAGCTAGGTCATGTTAACTTTCATCAATTTGATAACTTATCTAAAAATAATCTTGTTTATAGTTTGCCTAAAATGCATATAAAAGATGATTTTCATTATGCTATATGCATTAAAAATAAATGAGTGCTATTTCACATAGGTCTAAATTGGTTATATCAACAAAGAGGCCTTTAAAACTTTTACATCTTGATTTGTTTGCTCTTACATGAACATTGACCTTAGGTGGTAGTAAGTATGGTTTAGTGATAGCAGATGATTTTTCTAGGTATACTTAGGTTCTACTCTTACAACATAAAAGTGATGCTTTTTCTACTTTTGAAAAGTTTTCTAAACGAGTTCAAAGCAAAAAAGGTTTTGCATCATTAGTTTATGAACTAATTATGGAAAAGAGTTTGAAAATGATGATTTACAAAGTTTTGTTATCAAAGCAGTATCACTCACAATTTTTTAGTTCCTTATACTCCACAACAAAATGGGGCACTAAAGCGTAAGAATAGAATCATCCAAGAGCTGGCACGAACCTTATTAAATGAAAGTGGTGTAGCACAATATTTTTGGGCTAAGGTAATATTAATATCATGTTATATTATTAATCATGTATATATAAAACCGTTTACTAAGAAAACGCCATATGAATTATATAAAGGTAGAAAACCCACCATATCTTATTGTTATGTGTTTGGTTCTACATGTTTTATTAAGAAAACAAATATAAACCTTGGTAAATTTGAGGAAAGATCAGATAAAAGCATATTCTTAGGATACTCCTTAAAAATTAAGGCATATCGTATGTTTAACAAGGTTAAAAGAACTGTAGAGGAATCCATAAATATTAAATTTGCTAACAAAATCAAAGTAGATGATTCTAACAATGACTTGCAGGAGAAAGCCAAAGGTAAGAATAAGAATGTACAACAAGGACAAACAAGAACATCTGAAGAACCTAAGGCTGAAAGCTCATCAAAACCAAAATTAGAAGCAAATTCAAAGTTTAGATTAGAACCTAACCTGGTAATATCTAAACCTTTTAAAATAATCAGGTTTAAGACTTATCATCCACCTAAACAAGTAATAGGTAATGTCAATTTTGGAGTTAAAATTAGAGTTAACTTAAGGAATATAGAAAACTATTTTGTCTTATTATCTGAATTTGGGCCTAACACTATTGATGAAGCTTTATCTAAGAATAGCTAGATATATGCCATGCAAAAAGAGATAAATCAATTTTAAAGAAACCAAGTATGGATACACTTTCCTAGACTTAAGGATAAATCTATAATAAGAACAAAGTGGATATTTAAAAACAAGTTAAATGAGCATGATCAAATTGTTAAGAATAAGGCTAGATTGGTAGTTAAGGATTGCTTACAAGAAGAGGGAATTGATTTTGACTAAACATATGCACCAGTTGCCATACTAGAGGTAATTAGACTTCTACCTGATTTTGCTTGTTATAAAGGCTTTAAATTGTTCCAAATGGATGGTAAAAGTGCATTTTTAAATGGATATATTAAGGAAGAGGAATAGCTAGAGCAACCACCAGGGTTTGAGAATCCATTTAAAGAAGACTATGTGTATAAATTAAGAAAATCCTTGTATGGATTAAAACAAGCTCCTAAAGTTTTGTATGAAAGACTAAACGACTTTCAAATTAAGAATGGATTCAAAAGAAGTAAGGTAAATACAACCTTGTTTCTAAAACACTATGACAATGATATATTATTAGTCTAAATATATGTTGATGAAATTATTTTTTGGATCTACTAATGAAACATTTTGCTAGGAGTTTTCTAAGTTTATGCAGGCTGAGTTTAAGATGTCTTTAATGGGTGAGTTGAACTTCTTTCTTAGACTCTAATTAAAACAAACAAGTGATGGGATCTTTGTACATAAAGAGAAGTATACCAAGCAGATCCTAAAGAAGTTTGGAATGGAAAATATCAAAGACACAACTACACCCATTGTTTCCTTAACTAGAATAGATCCTGATGATGCAAGTAAGAAAGTTAATGAAAAGCTATATAGAAGTTTAATTGGTTTACTACTATATTTGACTACATCAAGACTAAACATATAGTTTAATGTATGCATTTGTGTACGTTTCCAAATCTAAACCAACTCATAGACACTTAATACCTATGAAAAGGATTTTCAAGTATATATTTTGCACAACAAAGTTATGGATTCGATATCTTAAGAATCAAAACTTTGATTTGATTAGCTACTCAAATGCTAATTATGCTAAATGTAGATAGATAGGAAAAATACCTTAGATACTTGCTAGTTTTTATGGGATAAATTGGTTTTTTAGTCTTCTAAAAAACAGAATTTTATTACCTTGTTCATAATTGAAGTTGAGTATATTTCAATTGGTAATTGTTGTGCTTAGATTTTGTAGATCAAACAATAGTTATCAAATTATAAATTAAATTTGATAAATATTCCTATAAAGTGTGATAATACAAGTGCAATCAATTTGACTAGAAATTTAGTGCACCATTCTAGATCAAAACACATAGAGGTAAGATATCGTTTCATAGTAATCATGTTAATAATGGTAATATAAACATTCAATTTGTTCTAACTGAGAGTCAAAATTAGCTAATATTTCGACTAAGCCTCTTGATAAGTCCAAATTTGAGTTTATAAGAAATAAAATTGGAGTGTGTTATCCATTTACATAAATATATTGTTGATTGACTAGCATTTTTGTTTTTTGTAAAATTTTGTATGATTATAGTAAATTTTGATGCGTTAAATTTCTTCATTTTAATAAATTCTTATTTGAAATTTTATTTAATTTTCATATGCTTATATTTTAGTGTACTTAAGTTAAATTATTGTTTAACATTAATGGATTACTAACCTCTAGCCCCCTTACTCGCGCATTTCTCTTAGGCCTATAATCTCTCGCATAGAGAATACTCTCACATCAACCTACTAAAGATGAGTGCCAGTATACAAAAGAACAATGGGTGAATTCCATGAGGTTTTAGCTTAATCGCATTCTTTTCTACATGAACCCTTGTCTAGTCACCGACTTGCCTAATGCCAAGGCCGACCTACTAAATGCTGAGGCATTGGTGACTATGCATTAAGCCCAACTCCAATCTACAACATGAAAAGTACCAAGGTTAAGTTGTCCAATACTAAGCCTGAGGCCTCAACATGTCGAGCTTTACTTATTCAAGCTACAAAACAGCAATTAGAGATGTGCAAGTGGGTTAAACGAGCCAACCTGGCCTTGCCCACTTTGGCCCGCAAATTAAACAATCATGGTTCATTTGGCCCACTTTTTAAATAGGCCAAAAAACCTCGAACCTAACCCATTTAAAAAGCAGCTTAAACGAGCCAGTCCATGAGTCAAAGGCATACATGTATTAAACGAGCCAACCCAAGTCGACCTACTTTAGCCTGTGAGTTAAACAAGCTTAACTTATTTGGCCTACTTTTTTAATGGGCCAAAAAACCTCAACCAAAACTCATTTAAAAAGCGAGTTATACAGGCCGGCTCATAGGCCAAAACCTACTTGTACACCTCTAACAAGAGCATCCTTCTTTCGTCTTAGCAGTTCCAAATACCATCCATCTGCAACAACCACAACTTCATCACAACTCAGCTACTACATCCCAAGAATCACCAATATGAACCCATTAACAAGCCACCACCTATCCTTACTTTTTCTAATATTTGTACTATATTCCCTTTTCATTATTTATCCTATATACCATTTTCATACATTATAGGAATCTCCTTCTTCATTGTCTTTTATGTAATTTTCTTTATTTGTATTGTTGCCCTAAAGGACTTACTATAAATAGTCCTTTGACTGTAGCCACAAGGCATCTTATATCCTTTTAGATATTGAATATACTTATTCTTATGAGATATTCCTCTCTGAATACAATATCTTTACACTCTTATCTAATCTTACCGAATAATCTTACCGAATAAATTGAGATTAGTAGTGAGTGACCTTAACATTAACTTATGAGTCATATTAAACGAAGTATTAAGTCATGTTATATTCATTGGTGTGTCATATTCTCCCGGTAGCTTTACAGAAGCTACTGTGTTTGCTGACCCTTCCATCTTAGTTTTCTTCAATATCTCAAAAGACCCACTTGGTTACTACTCTCTACAATAAGCCCTAGTGATTACTAAACATCTAGGCACATCATATAATCCTAATATCAAAGCCAGAGGCTGCAATTGAAAGCTGTGTTGAAGTAATTCCTGCTAGTGTATTTGTTTTGTTATACTCTATTCTACATTATGTAATCTATTCTTTCTATCCATATCTGATTTAAGGGGAGTAACACTAAAATGATGATAACAACAAGGGAGAGAAATAATGAAAAGTATTGAACTAATAAATTTCAAAGTATAACCTATTCTAAATTGATAAACAAATTCTATTCTATTATGATATTCTTAAGATTGGATTTTTGAAAATTTTCATGTAATATGAACTTCAAAAATTTTTTAGGTATTATGCTTACATTTGATATAACTTGTAATACAAAACTTTTCACATATCATTCAATATTTTTTCGAGAAAAGGTTTTATTAACATCAAAAAGGGGAAGAATATTGAGTTTTCTCGTTATTGTGTTAATGATAACAAAAAGAGTAAAAATGTCTATTCAATGTGCCAAGTGTGCAAGTCATTAAGCAGAAGATAAGAATTTATTTAAGGACTGAATTTAAAAATCAGAAGCAAATTTAGAGACTAATTCAAAGATACTGGATAGTATTAGTAGTTTATAGAACAGTAAAATCCATGAAAAATATTAGACTTTTAATTGTTTGAAGGCCCAACTCCACTTGTGGGATATATTTTAGGCTATGTATCCAACATGTTCTACTAAGTTGGACATTAAATCTATGGGGATTAAGGAGGATTAAATGAAATATTTTCAAGACAAGATCTCTTCGACAAGTATTTTTAAATGAAATATTTTTAAGACAAGATCTCTTGGACAAGTATTTTATGGCAATGAACTAATTTTTACTTAAGAAGATTTATCATGTGTTTAATAAGTTTGATATGATATTTATGATGGATTATAACCAAGATAAGTGGAGGATTTCAAGGAATTCAAATTAGATTTTTATTAAAACTCGGATCAAGACTGGATGTGACACATATGTAGAGATAATGCAAGATAAAGGATGAATCTTGACAATATTGTTGCAAATTTTTGTTGAGCTGATATAACAATATTTTCAAAGGAGGATTATTGAAGAGTATCATATTAGACGCAAATTTAATTGTGGAGCTTCAACAAGAAAAATATCAGAAGCATCAAGTTCAAATTCAAAGGTTGTCAAGCATCAAGATTTGTTCCTAATTTTTTGGGAGATATTTCTTTTCAAAAGAATTCAATTTGTCAAAGGAAATCTTGATGGATTGAGAGATAACGAACTAGAGTATACACATAAGAAAATGTGCATACTTTATTTACTATAAGTGCAGTAGTACAACGTTCAAGAAGAATCAATCAACAAGAGTGATTTAGCTTCCACAAATTAAGAGATTACAACTTCCAATGGCTAGATTAAGATATTTCAAGATCCTTCAAGTCATGTCAAAGATTTATCCAAGATTTTAGCAAAGAGATGTTACGCCTAAAGGATATAAAAGCAAGACTGATACACCACACTAATGAAGGACAAGGTCAACTGTATCTAAGGGGGTGGGTCCAAACTTAGAGAAGCTCAAAAAATGAAGATGAAATGTAGATAAATAAGCAAAACCCATGAATGATTCTAAGGATATGATGCACTAAGAAACCTCCGTAGACTTACGAACTAGCTCGATATAACCTACAAGTAGCTCAATAAGGTCACTCGTCACTTAGCCTTACTTATTAAAGGTTACAATAAGAGTTAAAGAGAGTAAGCACAAAATAGCTTATGAAAGAGACTATATATTCAATGATAAGATAATGAAGATGATTTTTGCAGCTACATATTATAAGGCTATTTTTACATGCAAATCTAAGGTAACTTGTCAAAAAGAGTAAAGACTAAAAGAGTAATGTCCAAAACAAGTAAAATACAAAGAATCTTGAAGGGTATAAATGAAAAATCAAGAAAACATTTGGTTTATACAGCAGATTACATCATCTAGGTGCTCAGACAAGTAGCTAGCAACTAAAGGTAAGCTTCTAGCCAAAACAAACAAAAAAGTTCAATCAACCTAAATGCTACCGAGCTAAGTTATAGACTCTTCCAAGATGAATTCATCTTAGATATGCTCTAGATAGCTTAAAGATAAGTCAGCTAAGCTAGAGGACGGGTGAACCGAGCTATCAATTAAGCACTCCTCGAATAAGTACTCTAAGACAAATTAGGCATGGATAGGTTCAGCTCAAAAATGACAAGAAGTTCGTAGGTTAGAATAACTAGGACTCTTCTTGTGCAGGTTGATAAAGGAGAATGCACCTTACTATGTTTTGGAGACCTTAAGCTCGAGCTTGGGTTAAGGGTCCGGTAGTTTGATTCCTATCATACCCTGTAAGTTGATTGGGATTTAAGATCAAATCTAACTGGTCTTCATTTTTCTCTTCTTCTAGTTAGTAGGGGTTAAGGTTGGCAATATTAAATACGTCGAACATTCCAAAAGTCTTTGGCCATATCCACTCAATAGGCATTATTATTGATCCTCTCGAGTATCTTGAATGGTCCTTCACCTCGAGTAAATAGTTTGTTCTTCCTCCTGTTGGGGAACCTCTTTTTGCTTAGGTGTAACCATATTTGATCACCAGGCTAAAACTACTTGGTCTTCTTTCCTTTTCCTTTCTCCTTCAACTTTCTAGCAACTTAGTCAATGTGCTTAGCAACTTTCTAGTAGATTTGTTGAAACGACTAAGCTCTAGTTCTTGCCTCTAGGTCTTCTTAGTCAAGTGATGGCATTAGGTTGTGATTAAGAGGAAGTTCAGGGTTAAAGCCATAGATGACCTCAAATGGTACGTATCCAATAGTGGCATACACTGTCCTGTTGTAAGCAAATTCTACTACAAGTAAGCATATATCCTAATCGGTTAAGTTCTTCCCTACTTCAACTTGCAGTAGTGAACCCAAGGTAAGGTTGACAACCTCTATCTAACCATCGGTTTAGGGATGGTAAGAAGTGTTGAAAAGTAACTTTGTTCCCATTTGACACTAAAGAGTCTTTCAAAAATAGCTCAAGAATTTTAGGTTTTAATCTAACACCACACTCCTAAATACTCTATGCAAGCAAATGATTTCTTGCAGAAACAAAGAAGCAATAAACGAAGCATCATTAGTTTTAATGTAGGGCACTAAGTGTGCCATCTTGCTAAATCTATCTACGATGACCATTACAGAGTCTTTGCCTTAGCTAGTTCGGGGTAATCTAAGGATAAATCCATGCTAAAATCATTCCATGGTTTAGTCTAGACTGATAAAGGCATAGCTCTTTCTTGCTTAGCTCAGCTCTTTCTTACTTAGCTCTACTCTTTGCTCTCTTGCAAATCACATAACTCTCCATAATACGGTACACATTGCGCCTTATCTTAGGCTAAAATATCCTTGCATTTAGCAGTTCATGTGCCTTTTTTTCTCTAAAATGTCCAAAAAGTCCACCAAAGTGAGCTTCTTGCACTAGTAGTTCTCTCAAAGAATAGGTCGGTACGCATAACTTGCCACCTTGAAACAAATATCCATCATCTACATGATAGTCATCTACTATTCTTCCTTCCTCACATCATCCACATATGGGACAAAAATGGGGGGTCCTAAGGATATTTCTTTTTTATGCTTACAAATCTATAAGTCAGGTTTGGAGTTTAGTAAAAAGAATATGTCTTCTTAACAGGGCATTAGCAACTATGTTGGTCTTACCTTAATTAAACTTAATTACAAAATTGAATCCCACTAAAAATTCAACCCATCAGGCTTGCCTCTTTGAAACTTGGTCTGACTTCTAAGATATCTTAGGTACTTATGATCTGTATAAATGACAAGCTATCTTAGTAGTAAATAGTGTTACCATACTTGAAGAGCTCAAATGAGTGTAAGGAGTTCTTTGTCACAGAATGGTTTAACCGAGTTCCTTACAGCTTTTCACTATGATAGGCAATAGGTCGGCCCTCTTGCATCAATACAACGCCTATGCCAACATTGTATACATCGCACTCTAGCTTAAATATTTTCTTAAAGTTAGGTAAGGCTTACATCGGTGCAAAGGTTAATCTCTCCCTCACCTCGACAAAGCTTCTCTCTTCTTTCTCTCCCTACTTACATTCCATATTCTTCTTCATTAACTTAATAAGGGATGCAACAATGGTGCTAAAACCCTTAATGAATCAATGATAAAAGGATGCTAGTCCATGAAAGCTTCTCACCTCAACACAAGTGGTTGGGGTCTGCTATTCGATAATAGCTCATATCTTCTCATCATCGACTCATAGGTCTCCTTCATTCATAATATATCCAAGGAAGATTACTTCTTCGTGGTAGAAACAACACTTCTTCAGATTCCAAAAAAGCCTTTTAGCTCGAAGTACATCAAATACAACTCGAATATGGTCAACATGAATTGATAAGTTCGTACTGTACACAAGAATGTCATCAAAGTAGACTATAACAAATTTTTCATTCAGATTTCTCAAAACATGATTCATCAATCTAATGAAAGTACTTGAGGCATTTGATAATCCAAAAGGCATCACCATCTACTCATACAAACCATGGTGGGTTTTAAACACATTTTTTCACTCGTCCCCTTACCTTATACGAATTTAGTAGTGACTTATCTTTAGGTCAATCTTGCTGAAAATCTTAGCACCACTCAATTTGTCTAGCATATCATCTAGCCTTGGAATGAACCCTATACTTGATCATAATCTTGTTAACAGCTTTACTGTCCATATACATACGCTAAGTATTATGCTTCTTTAGCATGAGTAATGCAGGTACAGCATAAGGAAGGAGACTCTCTCTTACATATCCTTTCATCAGTAGTTCACCGACTTGCCTTTAGAGCTCAGCAGCTTGCTCAAGGTTCATCCGATAAGCAAGCTTGTTCAGTAGGACAACATCAAGTGTCAAGTCAATGTAATTCTCAATTCCTCGAAGAGGGAGTAGTCATTCAGGTAATTGTTTAAGGAATAGGTCTGCATATTCGTCCAACAATTCTCGAAGCTCCTTAGGTAGCTCAGCTCACTTTCTTAACTGCAACAACCTTCTGATCAACAAAAAGTTCGGCACTTTAGACTTAATAGTTTCTCAAAGCTCAGATCGACTCAAAATAAGTGTCTTCTTAGATCCCTGAGCTCTTTTAGCTTATAATTTACTCATTTGGCTTAAGGTCATGAGGTTTGAGGTAATCTTCTTCTCATCTTTCTCAAATGTAGATGTATTCCTAAAACCATCATGAATTACCCTCCAATTAAATAGCCATGGTCGGCCTAATAACAACACATGAGACGTACACATAAGCAACATGTCATAAAGAATTTCATCATAATAGTTCCTGTAAGCTTTCAAAATTGAGCTTAAGATAACCGAGCTCAGATTTAGGGCTTTTAGGGTAACTTATCCAATTGAGCCTAAACTTTGCAACTAGAATGAAAAAGTTAGTCGAGATATTACAGTGAAGTTAGATTTTAGTAATAATGATCCGAAATCCCAATTTTGCCCTTAGAAATTGTAGTATTTACTAAAGCCCTAAAATGTTCAGAACTCCTAAAATTGAACTTAGATTGCAACGAGAACTTAGAGATAAGTTAATTGAGCTATAAAATGAGATAATGTAGTATAATTTACTATAAAAAAATACACGTAATTTTTTAGTATACCCGGTACAAATAATAATTATACTTGTAAATTAACTTTAAATTTAGTAATTATATATATATTGTGTTGAATTCATAAAGTTAACCTTAGAATGTACCCTAAAAATAAAAGATATGCTAGAAACTTAATTATATGAGTAAAGTTATATATCTCACATGTTATTTATATAGGGAATATACTTATATACTCAAATCCTAACATATACTATACATATTTAATTAAATAATTAACAATACTTATCCTAAATACAATGGAGCTTGCTGTAAATCCACGTGGCTGCTGCAGAAGGAGAAGGATTGCTGATTCAAAAGTAAATCAATAGTTTTAGGACACCACATGCTTAGTTAAATAGGGAAAAACAAAAGAAAAAAATAAAAAAAATCCTTAGGCGGTGAAAGAAGTGTATAAAAATTTTCCTAGCAGCAGAATAACAATATTTGACAGTTTGGAACCAAAAACAACAGAAAGAAAAATCAAGAAAAAATCGTAGAAAATAAAAAAAAAAAGAAGAGAAAAACAGAACAATTACCGAGCAAGGCTAGTTCCTAGGGTTCCCTTTAATCTGCTGTTACGCCACTCCACCACCAAGGAGTACCCCCAGCATCTAGGCGTTCCGACAACCACCCAGCCGCCGCCGGCCACCGGAGCACCCAAGAACACCAAGGTCAAATTTCTGCCCTGTTTTTCAATAATTTCTAAAAAATAGTAAATCCGCCCAGAAAATTATGAAAAAAATTACACTTAGGTTATTTTAGACATGCTTTCATGTGATATTTTTATTTTTGAAAAATTCGTAATATTTAATATACTTTATTAAGAAATCTGTAATTCATCCGAATATATATTAGTGAAATAAATATACTATATGATGTTGTTTCTAGCTGAAAATTTTTGTGTAGGATGTGTATGATATATGGGTAATTGCTACGTAGCCCAAATTTTTATTTGAATAATTTTAATATTTATTGAATTTTTAGGCCTGAAATTGGTTCGAAAATAGGCTGAAATTATGAATTTAATAGGAAATTATGAAATTAATTGATGAAATGGACATGTACTGATCTATAATAAATAATAATGGTATTGAGTCAGATTGGAATTAATTGGATGCTAAAAGAATTATAATTGGATAATTTATCAAATTTAGGGGTAAAATCGTCAATACGAAAATATAGGCAATAGGTCGAAAACTTGAAACCGAGTGATAATTGAATTCCCTATATTTTTAGAAGTCCATAGAAATTTTCGGGGAATTATTAGGTAATCCAAACTATTTACTACGAATTTATTAAGTAAAATAGCTTAAATTACAAGTCGGGGTGTATTTGTAATATTAATAGACTAAAATGAGTAAAATACTTAAATAAAACCTATATATAGGATTGCTGGTCGAATTGGGTTATATAGAGATTTTATTACAATTATTAATATTTTCTGATCGGGATGTACTTTAGGTGTATTAAAATTGAATAATACTTATATTATTACAATATAAGGACAAATTGGATAAAATATAATTTAAAACTGTAAATTTCGCATAATACAGTCATTTTTATATAATTATGTATAATTGTATTAAAAATTCAAACTACCCGTTAAAATCCATCTCTAGGAACAGGACTCATAAGATGTGTCGTTAAGTCTATACGAACTCAATGACACTAGTTTTGTTGAAATCGGATAACCTTAAGCAAACTAGCTTATATCTATAACATATTCAAGAATATACACATTTCGGTAACTCTACCGGAATCAAAACGTGGATTAATAAATAAAAGGTACGTTTCGATACGATCAAAACGATATATAATACGTAATAGTAAATATGATGTACAATGTTAATAATTAATAATTTAATAACATGACTGTATATTATGGAAATAATATATATATATATATGTTTTAAATTAGACCCTAATGTTTTCGTAATTATTACGAAAACTAAATTTAGACCTTTTGTGTAATTAGGACTTTCCAAAGACGGCTGACAATTCAAGTCAGAAATAACGAACGTCTGAACAAGTAAGTTGAGATGGTAGCTTCGCCGCTGTTTGGGTACTATTTTAAAAGTATCCGGAGACCCAAGAGTACTTCTGGTTGTGTTTGTAGCTAGATGATTATGCGCATACTATGTGTGTGAATGATACTCTGATGTGACAGGAGTTCAACTCCTTGGTGTGCTGTTCTGCATATTTGTATGGATTCTGTATTGTGTGAACTTATTGGTCACCTCTGATTATCACTAATGATTATTCGACTAAAGTGTAATTGGTCACGCATAATCACCCGTTAGGGGAAACGATTAAGAGTGTTAAGCCAAACACCGACTTCCTTCGATGAGGATAACTGAAATGGTCCTTTCCCCATCCTTAGTCGAACTAAGTGATAGGCGAGGAGGTCGCGGCAAGGTTGGGGGCCGTGGTTCGAAGGCGGTCTTGGGAGGGGGGTGTTCTCCATTGCACAAGCCCGGGTTTGGTTTAACTTTAGTCGCAATGAAACTCCTCAATCCGGGTTGGAGCGGATGAAATTTCTCTAACCTCACAGTGGACCGGTTAACACTGTGCGATGTTTTCATTTGAGTGATTGCATTGCATTTCATCATAATTATTAACCTTATTTGTGATTGTATAGTACTCTTCTGACTCCACCCCACTTACTGAGCTAGTTGTGCTCACACCCCTACAGACTCTTTTGCAGGTACTGAGTGAAGATAAAAGATGTTCCGGTACCAACGTTCTCAGGTTAGTGTGCTGCTGTGTGGGAAAGTGAGGAACGAGGAATTTAACTGAACCTGAGCTTTTGCTTTGTCTTTAAGTTTTGAAGAAAACTAAATGGGAATTCCCTGGGAGCCCACTAGTTTTCTAACTTATTGTATATAAATCGTATAACCTGTGGTTTTTAAAAGACTCTGATTGTAATCCTTACCCTTGGACGTGAAATGTTGTATAATTACTGTTGTAGTACTAAACTACAGATTGTATAGAACAAGTATTTTGTTAAAGCTCTACCACAAGTTTGGATATTAACAGATGTCAGAACAGACGTTTCAAGCTGGTTGAGTTGTGCGCCTTGTGTAAACTGCGTCTACGATAGCAGCTGTGAGGTCAGCTTCTATCTTAGATTAGTTTACACGGCGGGACTGTTATGACTCTTCTTGTTCGGGGCGTGACAGTTCCCAATAGAGATCAGCAACATCACTTGTTGTGTAACATATAGTGCCCCTTTATCATTTGGCCAATGCAATTTGTACAACCTAAAGTGTGTAAGGATCAACAACTTGAGCTCCTGAATCACGTTAGCAGATGCTACATTAGTGCAACTCCTACTATCCATTATGAGCACACATAATTGTTCATTCACCTTACAAGTGATGTGAAATAAGTTTTCTCATTGCTCTTCTTTAATAGAGAGTTTAATGCTCAAGGCTCATCAGACAACTAAAGTTAGCTTGTCTAAGTCATCAGCATACATGTTCTCTTCTATGAGCTCTTCGCCACATACCTTAGCCTTCTCTTCTACTTTAGGTTTCTCCTTAAGTTCCTCATCTACACTATCTACTTCAATGGTAAGGACTTCACCTTTGATTACCATGGTTTGTCCGTGCTGACATTAGGCAACCATGTACCCAAATCCCTAACATTTAAAACATTTGATCTAACTAATCTTTCATCCTAATCCTTGCCATTTCTCAATTGTTCTCAACAGCACTTCAACTTCATTTGGTCAGCTCTTCTACTCAATTTTGATGTTTGTCCTCTTGCTTAACTCAATACTATATTGAGCTCGGTGACTTCCTTGTGCAAGTCAATTAGGCTAAACGAGTCAACTCATTGGTAGTCAGCTCGACTTATTCCTTCTCTATCTTTCAACTTATTGAGCAATTTTTATATCTTCATCTAGTGTAATAAAATGCTATTGATCTACTAAATCTCATATGTCTAACCTCAATCCAGTCAACAATCTTGATACTGTACAGGCTAAGGGTTCACTAACCTTGGATCGAATCATAAGCATTTGAAACTCTCATGCATACTCATCAACAATACAGTTTTCCTTGCTTCAATTCTTGAAGTCAAGAAAAAGTGTCTTGTAAATAGGTATCCAGCACAAGCCTTACTCTAAGAACTCTCTTCATCTCAGGCTAAGTATTAACTTCTTGGTATCCATCTTGTCTCCCCATTGTTAGAAAGTTTCTCCACCACATTAAAGCATAACTTAAGAGCTCTTCAGCAGTAGTCCTCACTTTGTCATGGTCCCCATATTGATAGTAGTCAAAGACTTGTTCCACTTTTTCTTCCCAGTTAAGATAGTCATCTACATATCTAAAACCATTAAAGCTCGAAATCTAAAGCTTTAAATGGTCAACAGCTTATGGTGTTTGTGCTCTCTCTTCTACTTCTCTATATTCTTCCTCATTTTCCTCTTTCATTCCTTCTAAATCTATTCTCCTCCGTATGTTGCCTCCTACTCCTCTACCTCAAACTTGCCAAGCTGGGACTTGTCCTTAAGCAAGTTAAGCATTATGGACAACAACACCAACTTCAAGAGCAACCTAGGGGGTATTGTAGTTAGCTCCATTAGGTCGGGATGCTAATGCATAAACAACCTAAGTTAAATTAGCTATTAAGTGAGTCATCTCCTCAAACTACTCATTGGAACTTCTAGGGGTATTCTAGAGTTGTCGACCATAGTGCATGACACCACTGTTATCGTCTCCAATACCAGCATTAACACTTGAATTAGTCATTCTTTACTCAATTTTGTATTCAAAGCAAATAGACATTACTCATATTACTCAAGAAACAAGACACTCACAGCCTCTAATCAATCAACACACTAACTTCACAGAAAATACACAGCTATTACTTACTTTATTTTCCACAACTCAAAACAAAGTACAACAAAGTGTCACACGATAGTCACAACATAAAAGCAAGCTATCACTTCTACTACTCACTCAAACATTGACAACTAGTTTGAACACAACTTAATAGCTAGCTCGCTACCCAACACCCTTGAAACACAAATGACAATCAAAGCAATAACACAATACTGCAATAACTTACTCAAGATGAACCTCTACTCTGATAAGATGATACATTGCGCCAAAGAGGGACAAAGTCGACTGTTACTAAAGAGGTAGGTCCAAACTCAATAAAAAGCTCAAAAAACAAAGATGAAATACATGTAAATAAGCAAAACTCACAAACAATTCCAAAGATATGATGCACCGAAAAGCCTCCATAGACTTACGAACTAGCCCAATATGACACACAAGTAGCTCAATGAGGTCACTTGCCACTTAACTCTACTTAAAAGTTAAGATAAAAGTTAAAAAGAGTAAGCACAAAATAGTTTACAAAAGGGACTCTATATATTCAATGATAAGATAATGAAGATAATTCTTACGGCTATATATTACAAGAGTATTTATACTTACAAATCTAAATTAACTTGCCAAAAATATAAAAGATTAAAAAGGTAATGTCCAAAACAAGTAAAATACAAGGAATCTTGAAGGGTATAAATAAAAAATCAAGAAAACACTTGATTTATACGGCAAATTCCATCGTATAGGTTCTAGGATGCATGGCTAGCAACTAGAGGTAAGGTTCTAGCAGAAACAGACAAAAAAGTCAAGTTAACCTAAATGTTATAGAGCTAAGTTATAGACTCTTCCAAGATGAATTCAACTGGAATATGCTCTAGACAACTCGGTTAAGCTGGTGGATGGGTGAGTAGAGTTTTCAGTAGAGCACTCCTCAAGTCGACACTTTAAGATGAATGTTAGGCATAGATAGGTTTGTCTCGAAAATGATAGTAGGATGGTGGGTTAGAGCAACTCAAACTCTTCCTATGCAAGTTGATAAAGGAGAATGTGCCTTACTAAGTTCTCAAGACCTTGGGCTCAAGCATGGGTTAAGGGTCTAATGGTTTGATTCCTATCAAGGACAATTCAAATTATTGAGATACAACCAATCTACAATTATTTACTACAAACTTCATTCTCGAGAGAATTCAAAGACACTTTCAAAAGCTAAATTAGTGACAATACTTTCTATTCTATTTTAATATTCTGCTATTATCTTGTGCTTTCATTCTGAGGATCATTGTATTCAATCCTCATTGCCACTGTAAATCTTCTTATTTAAGAGATAGGATTTGTGTTAGAGGAGAGATTCAAAATTCTGTTAATCTATGTATAAGCAAGGCTAGTCCAACAAGACATAGCAGAAGACTTGTACTTGTTTCTCTCTTGATTAAGATAGTAAAACGTAGATAATGGAAAAGCAACAATGTGAAATATCGAGTCCTTAATATTGAAGCTAGAAGAGTTCAATAAACATAAGGCTAAAACACGATAATTCTTAAGCTTAATTTTCTTGTCCTTACTCTCATTTACTTTGTACTTTTTTTATTATTTATATATTGTTTCACATCATATCTTAACTAAGTAATCAAAGGGTTATTTAAGCTTTGCAAAAAGTTTAAACTTTTCTAAGTAACTAATTCACCACCATCTTGATGGTTACTTTTGGGAACTACACTACATCTTCCAAATTCTAATCACAACTATAGTTCTACGTCATAGATTAAATTTAAAGAGTTCAATTACTTTGAAGTTGTCATTCATTTGATTATATCCTCCTAAGGTTTTCTAAAATTCAATTTTAGGTTTACGAATTTAGGACTCCCAAGGTTAAGTGTTACTCTTATCAATTTATTGAACAAAAACTTTATGATTCCTAGAATCTTTTTATTCTATTCTTGTTATTATCATATTCTAATTTCTAAATTACTAATACTCATAGTTAAAACTGTTACGTTTTTCCGGTTTGACCAGGTCTCCTAAATCTTAGTTTTACAATTGCATAATAAATTCTATATTTGTTAATGTTTCACAATCCCATATTCATAAATTAAGAGTTTAGGGTCTTGGATGTTAACTATTGATTTTAGTTTCTAAGATTCGTTGTTGAGTTTTATAATTAGCTACTTATAAGTCCTAGGTTTTTATTATGAATTAAAAGTGTAGAGTTTTAGATACTTACCTGGGTAGTGTGTCCTCACACGGTAAGTGATTTTCTTGCTATAATGAGCTGTGAGAAAGACTAAGGCATTATTTTTTGTGCATAGGATGTGATTGAGTTTTACAAATCTTATAGTAGGTTTTAACTATCATTTAAATATCACATCAGCTGCCTCATTAAAGGTTAATAATCTAATTTTTATTTTGTCTTCAGTGGCCACTAGTAAATTCTATTTTTTTTTAATAGAAAAGTTTTAATTAAGTTTCCATTTTCTTTATGTGGTAGCCATATATATTTTCTATTTTGTCTTATTTATATACGTGCGTATGTGTTTGAATGTGTGTACTTGCTACTTGGGTTTCATGTTATATTTCTTATAATTTGCTTATATACAGGCATCATTATATTTATATTCAGGAGTTATGACTTATGTACACGTATATGCATGAGTGCAAGCGTAAATATATATATATATATATATATATATATAATGTATTTGTTTTAATTTCCCAATTTTTTGGCTCATTACTTTATTTTGTCTTGTGGAACTAACAGTACAAATCTAAAGCATCCTTTGGTGTATAAAATGTTATTGATCTAGTTTTTTTTTTTTTTTTTTATAGTTATATAGTATTACATTATGTTTATATATTTTATTTACTTTCTCAAATGACATATGCTTGTCCATGGCAGTAACTTTATTTATAACTAAACTCTTTGATAATTTACCTATTGGTTGCAGTATAGTATGGACCCCCATCCACTTGCCTGAGCCATATTATGTGCATTTTCTTGTAGCTTCTATTGAGGGTATATATAACTTATTAATCATGCAGAGGATCAGGCTACCTTTGGTATGCCTGTGATTATGGCTTTAGGTTGGGATTGAGTACAATTTTAGCTCGAGTTTATATTATTCTATGCAACCAGGTGGTTAAATGGTACTTTTATGCGAGAATGTACCACCGGCAGCCCTATGGCTTTTGGAACTTATAGAGTAGCTTCCTATGTAGTTACTCGTTAGATAGAGAAATAATCGTTTAAAATATTGTATGGTAGGCTATTGCAGAGGGCCAAAAGTAAATGAATGCTACACAATTGATTATTTTTATAGGCTTATAGTTCTGTTATCCGAAACCCAAAAATCTCACAAAATTTGAAAATCAATTATGTACTTTCCCTTGAGTAGAGATTTATTATACATGGAGACCTGCTTTTTGGGATGTCACAGAATATAAATATTTATAATTTACATTCCTAAAATGATAATAATATACAGTTTGTTTAAGAATATCACTTGTAAAATGGATCGATATATTTACAGCATGGTGCTAAAATGTTGTAATCATGGAAAAGTTGTTTAGATTTAAATTTCAACAAGTGTATCAGTATTTCAACTAGCTTCTAATTTGGATAAATAAATCAAGCCATGTCGAGATTCTTTAGTCCAAGTGTTAGCCGCTATAAAATAGAAAAAGTTTAGGATCTTGATAACATTTTTAAAACAAATTAATTTATAACACGATGATGAAATAAAGAATTGCCTAAATAGAACATGCTATAATATGTATTACCTATAATATTAATGACACAAATAACATGTTATTATATGTATTATTAATGATTTCTCGTATTCATTTTAAAAGGAAAATCAAAGCAAACTCGAAGCCCACCGAAGATTTTTTGTTTGAGTTAAATTTCAAATATTTCGACTTGGGTTTCCTTTTGGTTTGGAGATCTTCCAAACCGATTGACTGAAAAGTCTTCAAAATAAAAACTTCATTCGAGTGCACTAGCTGTGATAGGAGTGAAGAAAACGACGTAAGCATAATGACGGTTATCCTTACATGTAAATTTGCTTCCAAAAAGATATGGTTGCTACCCGTAAGCTCGATCAAAGCAACTTCTTCATCTTATATATCATTGTCATCGAACCTTCCAAGAAGTACAAGACAATTCCAAGGACTTGTTATTGGAACAGGGAGGGACTTAGGAGAACTAATAATAATAATTCTAACTAAAATTTGTTAAAAAATATGTAACATATGTACATTTCAAAGAGCATTTTTTATCATGGTGCTAGAGGTAATCAAGTCTTCAATTACACAATCTTAAAAGAGCTCGATTAAATTTAAACTTCTTTTGTTTTTCCAAATTACATTTTTATGTTGATTGTGTTGATAGATCATTATGAAACTTGGACTCCTAGAGTCCATTCCAACCTATATGGACCATTCACTAACCTATTTTGGTCCAAATCCAACCTAAGGGACTCCCAAGTCTGATTTGGTTGATCTACATCCGACCTTCATCACTACCGAGCCATACTTGGAGTATTGTTTCCGACTTGTGGCATGCATACCTAAGTCCCCAAAAGATCATAACTCTACTAGCAAAGCTTAAGTAAAGGAGAAAAGAATATATGCTGAACACTCTTGCTTACATGGGACTGTCGACATATCACTTGACATGTTATCTTTGAGAATCTTTGATCTTACTTAATTTAGAAAAATGTACTTTTTTATTTGGGCAAAATACAAATATATCCACTTTCTGAATATACCTCTATTCCCCATTACTATAAATTAGGGTTCACCCTACACGTAAAGGCATTTAGTGTCACTTCCAAGTTCTTATATCCTTTTCCATCATAGATTTGCTAACTTAGCTATCGAAATATACTTTCCTATTTGGGTGAAATTCAAATATATCCACTTCCCAAATATATCTCTATTCTCTATTTCTATAAATTAAGGTTCACCTTACAAGAAAAGGTGTCTAGTATCACTTCCAAGTTTTTGCATCCTTTTCCATCATAGATTTGCTAACTTAGCCATTGAAGTAGCTACACCAAACAAATTCCTAACGCCCTTTACAGTGTATTATTTTGCATATCACAAATCTTTCGTATAAGGCCCAATTAAAGAACTAATTGTGAAAAAATTGTACAATTCTTATATCTATATCATATTGCTCTTTTTATTTTATTTGTAATTTTCTATTTAAATATTTTTTGAAGCCATTATTGTTGATAATGAAACTTACCCAAATTTTATATATTAATTTAATTTAGTTGATAAATTGAAAATTAAATTTCAATTAATAAAGATGTGCTAATCAAAAGGTAAAAAGTTGTTTAGGAAAAAAAAAATCTTACCAATACTCATTTCTTAAAAAAATTTAACATTTTCTTCCTATTGAATATTAGATTGTTTTGTGAATATACTTGTTAAAAAAATTCTTTATATGTATAGAGCATTATAATTGCAATAATTGTTTGATATTTCTCTATAGATTAAATAAAATTAATCTAACCTCTGATTGTACTGTCTTATGTGTTACCTATGTTAACATCAAACATTACTACTGTCAAAATAGACTAATACATTCAATGATTCTCATCTTTTCTTATCACTGTTTCCTTATTGATTAAGTTACCAACCATATGAAGGATTATGAGGTGGCCAGCATGGTGTGCCCTTTAAACCACCAAATCAATTCTTATAACTTTCTTATTGAAAAGCAGGGATTTTTTAAGTGTTCTAATATTTCTCGGTACGGTCTGAGGAACACATGGAGCTTCTACGTTGAAGATAGGGCCATGAATCCTAGCATTCTAGATGATGTCTTGGTTTGAAAGTTGGCTTGACAAATGGGCCAAAAGTACGGACTGTTGAGCTAACCAATAGGGATTTAGGCCTAACAAAGTATTAGTTAGTTGCTTACTGACGTCAACGAAGGTCAGTGCAGAAGTATCAATATTTTAACTTGTTGAAACAATCCTAGAAGCAAACGGCATAAAAGATTGAAGTCCAACCAAACAGCATAAAAGATTAGAGTCCAATTGTGATCCCTGAGAAGGACTTCTTGTATGTTATCAACTAAAATAATGATAAGTCCACAAAAGTAGCTGTATCTTCTTTCGCTGCTCATGATATACAGCTAGGGATATCACCGAATCATTCCCAAACTATTCGAATTTACCTCGATAGCTTGAATTGAAGTTACTCAAGCATAAATTTGATGATGTTTAACTCAATGATCTCACAAACCTAATCAAGGAATTCAATTTAGCATTAATATGATTTCGATTGGAACAACATAAATATTTTTTATTGAAAGTGAGCCTAAATAAGTCTACTAGAATCAAGATCAGTTTCACAAGTTTATTGTATTTTACACAAACGCATAACTCAATCTGGTCTCGTCTCAACGGCCAAACATACGTTTCTTTATCTAATACTAGTTATTTCGCTCAGTTGTTTTCAAACCTTCTGTTTTACAAATAGCAATGCTCCAGTTTTTTTTTTTTTTTTTTTTAATATTTTTGCTTTTGAAAAGGTATTTAGTTAGTCGATTAAAAATAAAGTAGAAAAAAAAGTGTGTTGTTTCAAAATCTTGTGAAAACTGGACGGTAAAATTCAACCAAAAAGTGAGGAAAAAACATATAAAAGGTCTATATGAATATCATGTTTTGAAATAAAAATATATGATATTTAATCTAAAAAGTCCTCTAAACACCATAAACCAATAACCGTTAAATAACAATATCTAAAAGCAACTATATCTACAGATTTTATTGTTTAACACTTTGCTTGAATTGTGAGCGGAGTCTTTTGAACTAAAACTTATTAAATAGACTAGTTAATTAATTTGAGAGGAAGGGAGGGAGGGAAGAATGATAATGTAGGATTTGCACTCAAAGCCATATGTGTTTACCTCCTCAATCAATTAATATAAAAGTCTTAACTTCGTAGATCGACAGAAGCTTTTTTATATTTATACTTTAACAGTAAGAAATATATCAAAACATCCCCACATCGTAACAACAGCTAAATTAATTCAATAAAATCACATTTGAAAAGATTAAAACGATGGCCAAAAAGAAGATAAAAACAAAAATTGCAGGATGTTAAATGTTCTCAAAACAATGATGAAAAACTCGGGACAATTTGAAGAACCCACCTTTGTATCTAAAATACATCAGTACTAGAAATTTTCATCCCTTTTGAACTTGCAAACTCTTGCAGATTGCATGAATCGCATCCCATTGAAACGAGGAACTAACTTACCAGCGATAAACTCTCCTTAAACTGCTGCTTCTTTCCATAATACTAAACTTCTCAAAGTAGAATATCTGCTGACTGGCTTGCACCATGAACAGCAGTCCTGCTTTCCATCAAAGGATAGTATGTTCTACTCTTCTTGTCTACCAAAAACAGCCTTTCTGCAAAATCAGCATTCTTGAGTTGTTTTGTCTACCATCTTTTGGGAACATGTGGAACTGCACCTTTAGTGGCAACAGGTACAGGTATATGGCCTTTGCATAAGCATATTGAGACCAACTGTATCCAGATTACTGAATCATCATGTCATGGATGGATGTTACAATCACTTAAGATCTGATGGTCCCAGTTTAAAAATCTTTTCCAATATTCCTTATATCGAGGTATTGCTAGCTCAAGCCAGGGTTTCATCTTTCCATTATAATGCAGAACTGCAGCTCTCTTCACATGCTCAGCATCAAGCTTATAATTGTGCCCAAGCCCGGATAACACCCACGTATTATCTAAAGTAAAAGTTAGGTCCTGAAAAGTTAGTAGACTCCTGCGAAGAGCAAGGTATTCAAACAAATCCTTTGCCTCTTTGGGTTGCTGTTGATGTCAAGGAAAAATAATATATATGAATATATTGTAAAAGGCTAATCAAGGGAATGACAAGATCATGAATACTATTGCTAGTGTTTTGAATATCACAAAATCATCAATCATTAATTACAATGGAGAGATTATAAAAGATTTGCTTCAAGTACAAATAGAGGTGTGTTTTTTTTATGTGATCCAAACAAAGGATAACTATTACATTATATAATGTGTACAAAGAAAATATGTTTGCCTCTTAAGTTCAAATAGACAATAAGCATCACACTGCATGATGCATATGAAGAACATAAGTTTGGTTACAACTGCAAATAGAGGATATACATTTTTAAGTGTTGCAAACTGAGGATAAATTTTAATTACATTATGTGGTGCATACCAAGAATGTTGTAACTCCCTATCAGAATTGTATTAGCTGTATCACAAGTACATCCTCTATTTGCAGTAGAAAAAAAATGTACACCATCCCATTATAATTATCCTAGATGAATAGTATTGATAGAAAAATCAAGTTGATAATTTACCTGTTGAACTAAACTTTGGTAAGTTTGAGTAAGCTTCAAATCCCTCCATCTAGCCAGATCAATTACATTAAGACCAGACATCCAGGTACAAGAATTCCTGTCAAGGTTGTTATCTCCAACATAACTACTGAGCTGACCTAATCTGACAGAGCATAACTCTGAGGCCCCATTCACTTTACCTCCCATGTTGAGGCTCCAAAGGGCTGTCAAGTCTTTCTGGACAACATCATCATCATCCAAAACCACTACTTTCTCTAGCCTCGGGAATATATCAGGGAGAAAATAGTGGGAATGAGAGAAAGTAGATACATATTCTGTTCTCATGTTGATCTCCGATTCATTATTGATGCTGTGGAAGGAAATGCGAAATTCCTCAGGTAGGTAAAGTTGCAATGTAGTCTCATCATAGTTTTCCAAATCAAGATTTTCAATATTTAAAACTTGAATTGCATAATCCTTGTAAGCATTTCCGAAGAACCATTGTTGCAATGAGTAAAAATTCTGTCCATCAGTCAGCACATGAAAAACTAAACTCCGACTGTCCTGAAATGTTGCAGTGGAATCATTCTCATAGCTGCAGCTACTAAATACTCTACAGGATGAATGCATAACGTATTGAATAGAACTTACTTTTGCATGCTTAACTGTGGAGTTGATCACCACTGCAGATGCTAGCACATTCTTAGAAAATATGACAAAGTGATGCAATGTAGGATCTGAAAACTTTTCTGCAAGACGAATGTCTATATTGTGCTCAGGAGATCTAAAATAGTCAACAGTTAATCTCATATTCAGGCAATGAATGCCCTTCGGTATGGTCTGGACAGCAACTTGATATAGGAAAGCACTTTGTTTCATGTGGAAGTTTGCTTCATCCTCAGTCAAATCCAATAATTGTCGGAATTTCTTGTCAACATTACTGTATTCTACTGTACATGATTTAGCTTTGGCAATTGCAGAGTCCATTCTCTTCAGCTTCTCTTCAATCCTGACATAGGAAAATTGTTGTATTCACAATAGCTTTAGCATCTTATACATTCTCTATAACAAATTTCAAAAAAGAATAGAAAAAGCCAGAAACAGGGTTTAATGTGAATAACAGCCTCAAACCTTGTGATACTAGGTTAGTCAACCTTGTGTGTGGACATAATACACTGAACAAGTGTTTGTGCATTCTCACGAGCTGTGTCCATAATAATCTTTTTCCAGCTAAAACATGCCTCATTACATATAATGGGATATTTTTTATACGTTTAACATAATCAAGCAGTTATGGCTGGTCCAAGTAATTTGAGTGTACTGATTGAAAGATCAAAGGAACATCTCCAAAACATTTTCGTAGAATTGAAATTTATAATCAGTTTAAGACTGGCTATAACTTATTCAAAATTGATCAGTTTTCCAGCAAAATTTGAGATCAACTCGAGAAAATAGGGTCCCCTGACAATCTCAGATTCCACAGTTTTATTTTATTTTATTTTTTTTAATTTTATTTTATTAAATATATATAATTTTTTGTTTGGGTGGTGAATGGTGAGTAAATCATGTGAATTTGTGTAGAGGAAAAAGAATATAACGATTAATAGAACTCCATATAAATATGCCAGGAGAATCATCCAGGCAATTAGGGCTGATCTTAATTTTTGAAACAGATGATATCAAGACATAATTTGCAACATACTGAGTTGGAAGATCAGCATCCCTAGAGGCCTCACTAAGAACACGCTCAAAATCCTGAATATTTTGTTTGAGTTCACGAGATAAACTGTCTTGAGCTTGAATTTTGGCAATACTCGGGAAGTATGCCCTGGCTACAAAGAGCCTGTCTTTCATTTTCCTCACCATGCCATCCTTCAATTCTTCTTTATGTTCTTGACGCCAAAGGCAATAGGTCCCAAATCTCAACTCACACAACTTGGTACTCTCACCAAGGCTGCCCTTATTGGATTCCATGAAACTAGCCCTTTGATTAACTTTAATATCCTGTTGTACAAACTTCTGATTAAAAAAAAAAAAAGAAATTGAAATTTTCCATAGAACTACTAATAAGGCTAAATGAATAATTGATAGCAAGCTGATATAATGCATACATACATTAGCACTTTGGATGGATGACCCTGAAAAACCTGTCCATAGTGAGCAGCAATTAAGTATGCATCCCAACTAAAGGCCAAAGGTATATTTAGTCAATGGCTTGCTCATGAGATTCAGAATCATACCTTTTCCCTGTACTGCATCATGAGAGGCATTTATGTGGGTAGTATACTTTCCTCTTTGGACTGGGCTTCCACCCAGATCCTGTCACAAATAGGTTGATTATGAGAATCAATGAAGCAAAAAAGACTACAGCCACCTCATGCTCACCCATGATAATGTTAACTTCACTTTATTGGAAAGATCTTTATAGATAATTGCCAGGAAAACAGTATGTTTTATAGCCAGACTATGGCATCATAATGATATGCAGTCAAGAGCTGGATATGCTTAATCATAAATCATTATTTACTGTCATACTTTTTTGAATAATTCATACTCTCATATAAGATCATCTTTGCTGATCTATATCCAATGAAAATGAGGAAAACATGTGGATAGTTGGATGAAAGCAAAGATCCATTAATTCTTTCATCCAGCAATAACCTTGTTGCTAGTGTTGGCAGGCAGGCCTATAAATTGAAAAAATGTCTTCTGGTAACATTAAGATACATTGGGGTTCCAAGAAGTTATTCAAAATTGATCTTATCCAGAAAAAAGTGCAATTTTAAATAAGCTATATTAACATACAACAAGAAATATCTATTTCTAGGGCATAACTGAATAGTGTAAGTCGTTAATGAAGCTGACTATACACATTGGGTCACAATAACTTCATTGCAAGGCAAGTTGCTACTTTATTGCTTCACCCTACTATTTTATCAGGTAACTAATTTTATGTCAAGTTTCTCTCTACAGAAAAGAAATGCACTTTGTGCTACTGTCTTTCATAAATTATTACAAGATGTAGCTTTATTAAGTTTTGATAGGTAAAAATAAGAAGCTCATGCATGATCCCAAGAAATTAAAGCCAAGTTTGGTAGGTCATAAGAACCTAGATAGTATGAACAAATACTCTTATGTGGTGGTGTGGACCTTGCAATAGGACAATAAACTAGAATAAAGGACGCAATTATACAAAATGGTTTATAATCTGGGGCCTAGAAGTAGGATAAGATGGATAGTGCCAGATATTACATATCTAAACCAAAAAATATTAAGCTTAAACAATTTTAACCCTCATCTCCTAAGTTACAGAGAAGCATCTGACATAGGATTAATAAACCATCATGAATAACAAGGAACGGTTAACTCTATTATGGATCAGGAGTGTTTTCTATGAAATAAGTGGAAAGTGACTAATCCTCCCACTTACCAAATGAAAATGTGCATAATCAACTTTAAAACAAATTTTTTGATAGGGGAGTTTATGCTGTTTGACCTCATGATTGTAAAGTTCATTAGTGGCAAATTGAGTGTACAACTTGGAGACTGTCATATTTTATACGAGGAATTTATGATAATTTGGCTGATTTATGGTATCTCAATTTTTATATAAACAATGAGAATGGTATGGTTACACAAGTCATCTTTAATGTGAAATGGTATAGTAGTTATTTCATAAACACTCAAGACATATCCACATAGATTACCCATCACTACCAAACAAAAATATGATGTTTATCCCAATCTATCAGAACTTGTTTGTTAAACTATCAAATGCAACATAAAATCTTTATGAAATCCAGATCTCTAGAGCCAATTTTGACAATCATATATACAACTCTATAAGTACCCCTAAAAGAAAATCATCCATACAATTCTCATGAACATTGTAAGGAAATGGCAACTTTATTGTGAGCATTCAGATTTCCATATTACTAATATGTTCAAAGAACAGCCCTTGTATTGCAATTTAAATAATCCTATATGTATGACATGTCTAAGAAATTATTAATTAATTCGATGTGATTGGAACTCATGAATATCCTTGAAACTAATGAAAATCACATTAATCTACAACTTTTTCAAAAGTCAACACTTACCCTCACCTAATCTCTAAAAACTAATGTAGAAGACTAAATGTAAATTTTAGTTGATGTGGCACTAATGTGACAATTAATTATATATATTTAAATAACTAATGTAAAAAAAAATACTAAAAATGTAAAAAAACTAAAAGAAAAATTGCAAGAAAATAGAAAAAAAAAATCGTAAGAAAATAAAATTGAAAAAAAAAAAAAGAAGGGCGACTACATTGGAGGGAGTCGCATGACCACCTAGACATGGTCACCAATAACCCCCTGCCTTTGGGTGGCCAACAATGACCACATATTAATGGTAAGTTGCAAACCATCACTAAAATGTAGCCTTTGCCTTCATCCCTTGCCCTTGGTAACCAGTACAACTTTTTCTTTTTTTCGATTTTCCTACGATTTTAGCATTCTTTATTTTTCTGTGATTTTCCTTTTTTTTTTTTAATTTTATGTATTTTCAGTATTTAACATTAGTTAATTAAATAAGTATAATTAATTAGCACAATCAACTTTTCAAGGACCAAATGTCGACTTTTCAAAAACAAAGAGTCTGCGTGATTTTCAAAGTCCTTCAATGATGATCTGTCCAATTTACCTTTTTTTTTTTTTTATGTGAAATCTACAATTTTTGTACAAGCATGAGCTAACTATTTAAATGCTTTGAATTTTAAAATTGAACTTAAGATCAACTTTCAAAAGGTGAAATAATTCCAGTGAAAGAAAAATTAGTAACAATTCTAGCAGTAACTTCTCTCTCTCTCTCTCCTTTTTCTTTTCTTTTTGTGTGTGTGTGTGTGTGTGTGTGTGTGTGTGAGGTGTTGATTTTGGGTGGGAGGGATTGATGGTGGGATTGGTTTCTGGTTAATGGAGGGGGCATAACCATAAGTTGACCTGCTACCTCTACCCACATGAACCTTCCTATAAGACTCAAGCACTGATTAAATATATTTTCCACCATGAAATCGTAGGCAGCTCCAAGATACATTCTTCATGAAAGTTGAGATAAGACCTCACGTCAATTGCCATGCAAGTTGCTGCCACATACCTATTGAGCTAGCCCCTTCAGGTTTTCCAGCAATATATTGGAGTGCAAACATGAAAACTTCTCAATTAGAAACCCATGACTACCTCTAAAACAATTCAAAGGTAAGATCTAGCAGTTGAACATCTAGAAATCAGAAAAAAAAATTGATTAGTTGGGTGAATAGCACTCTATCCAAAGGAGGTCACTTTGACTTCACTGAAAAGCTCATTTTCCTGTTTACCTGCTCACTGCTTATCACAGTTTCCAATAACAATTTCCATGGTCCAAAGGATCACATATATCCAAGTAAGTCCTTTAGGCAGACTTTGGGAAAGCCTTCACAGTACAATATGGTCAATGGATCATTATCACAAGACCTCAGTCAAAAGTTGATCCATATAGCAGACCTCTAACCACCTATAAGAAGGTTTTATGCTGCAAATGGATTGGCATTGAAGGAGAATGGTCCAGATGATGAGTCCACCAATTACACCCAAATTATTTTTATCTAAAGCACAGTAGAGAAGGAGAGACATTATTGTTCAAATCCTTCTACGGTGATGCAAAGCTATACAACAACACTCAAGTCTTATTTTACCTGGTAGGGCCAACTATATGGTTCCTATATTGCTCTGGTGCTCATTGTGAGCAATATCCGCTCTAATACCCTAGTATGACATCAATTTTTATTGTTTCCCTCCAAAATGAAAATGTATAAGTAGCATTTGAAACCCCTTCTGTCCAAATCTTTTCAAGTAGGTAGCAGGAGACATATTAGATTCTGAAATAACACTTAATACTTGCATATCACCCAAAGAGTTATTCCTTCTTCTGGGGATACTAACAGCTGGAAATTTAAACCAAAGAGATGTTTTTATTATGAAGATACTCTTGACTAGGAAGTTTATAGAATACCAAAGTTCATCCGAAATAGTTGATGATACCCTCTTGCTGGTAATTGGCTCAGTACCTCAAAGCATGCAAGAAGAAGGCTCATTGTTAAAACCTTTCTGTAATTCCATATCCCAATGATAAAACTCAAGAAAATGACTTTTGAGAATATGAAAACTTCAGCAGTTTAGATATTCCCATTGCTAAGGTAGAAAAGTGAAGTTCTGCAGAAAATTTTATCATCTAATAGGATATTCTGCTCCCTGGGTTTGAGAAAATTGTGGCTTAAACAGCAAAAAGCCAGAAATTTAAACGAAGGGCTGGGGAAATAAGACTTTCAGAATGAAAGCAGCCAAATGAAAAAAGAGCTACCCATCACTGAAATTAGAAACCAACTCTCATACGTCCTTTAATTTGAAGAGCAACCTAAAGCCAGATCAGGCACTACCGGGAGCTTAATAGACATGCAAAAGTGATAGAACAATTTAGATAATTGCATAAAGCTAAACTGATGGCCACGGATAACCGTTAGTCAGTTGTACCACTATGGAACCAAAGAGAACATAACTTGAATTTTATTTCCATAGGTGTTGGCATTATGGGGACATAAGTCCTAAGCAATAAATTTATTGCTCTTATTATAGTCCAGCATTAACACTTATCCAACATCCTATGACAAGATCCTTCAGTGCGAACCTTATGTAGCTGTGCAGTTTCATCTACCTAAGAGGCATCCATGATAAATGGTGGATGCAATCAGCAGCACATCAGTTGGTGAGTGTAAAGCATCTATTGCCAGATCTAGGCCCATTCTTCACTTAAAAGTTCTTTCTTTTTTAATAACTGGAAGTTGTACATTACACATAGAACAAACATTAAAAACTATAATTTGCTTTAAAGATCTGGACTGATGTGCAGCTCAAACTATTAGAATTGCAGGAAGTGGAAGAAATGTGCTATCACTGCAGGTATCTAACCAATAGCAATAAGTTCCATAACAATATAGGCCACTAAATAATTCATTATTAGGACGAAAGATATTTTCCACAAACATTTAAGCACCAGAAAATTGTTATACAGGTACCAAGAAGGAACATTATCCACCTTTGGAAAAGCCGGCTCCAACTTCTTGAGAAGCTTATCGACATGTTCAGAATGGTTCTGCTGCATCAAGAACAAAATGAAAGAGGGAAAGAGAAAAATGATTAAATACCCGTGATGGAAACAAACTTTTCACAGATAACTAATACATCTTTCCCTTTTGGGTAATTCATTTGCTGACTAATATAAAATTGATTCAGGCATTTATTAGCAGCTTGTCAATCAAAACCTATAGCATAGATTTATAAATCAATACCTTGATCGGAGATGGAGTCGTGTCACTTCCAATGCCATACTTGTCATAAATCCTAGTATCCTTCTGGTTTCCAAATTCAGAAACCATATAAAATCAATACCGTTCATGTAATTTACCAGAAAAGAAACCAATTGATAGATTAGCTATACGCAAATAAATCCTTACAGAGGTGGATCCAAGTTGGTCAGTGATGTACCCTGCAAAAATTAAAAAGGAGTTAGAGCAATTAAAATGAATTGAAGATCGGGACTCAATTTTGCCAATAGAAGAAGTAATCACTACGTCAGATACCCAAAACATATAACAGAAGTGGGGCAATTGAATGAAAGCAACATCAGATCTAATCTACAATCAAATCTCATTCAAAACGAATAAGAGGAAACAAAATTGAAGAAAATGGGAAAAGAGATCTAAGATAAGAGAATGTGCTGACCAGAAAAAGAAGGAGAAGAGTGAAAAGCACTGTGGAAGCCAAGAAGGAATCCGAGAGGAACAAGCATCGATAGGAATATGATTAGGCCTAATACTCCTATTGCCAGACCCCTCCATCTTCTCTTACCACCGCCTCCACCACCTTTCATCTTCTAAACATGTGACCAAACAGATAAACACTCAAATTCACAATTATAATTATAATTATATAGATATGGTTAGTTCATGGAAGTAGTAACGAAATTGTAGTGTTCGGTTTCAGTTTATTAGTTAGTCGTTAATGAATGTAAAGTAGTGAATTAAATCTGGGTTGTCTTATTTTGTCCTACTTTGTTTAAATTCTGGCGATGGAGATGGTTTGGGCAGGCATAGACTCCGTTCTGTTGGACAGACAAGGATAGAGAGAGAAAGAGAAGGAGAAAGAGAAAGACAGAGAGAAAGAGAGCACGTGGGCCAACAAATTTAGCATCCCAGCGTGTTTTTGTGTTTTATGGAATTTTGGCGAAGATGATATCTGCTTCTGGACACGTGTAGCGAAATTACTGGCAAACATCGACAAATTAAAGCCAGTTTATTTAACGTTGAAGCAACATTTGCTGGGAACTATTTAAATCAAAGATCGATTAGGTCGGAATAGAAAGAAAAGAACATACATGAGGTGGCAGTTTTAAATTTAAATCAAAGGTACATTTTATGTCCCTATTTAATAATTTTCTCCTCGAGTATCAACTCGATTTTTAAGGGGCATATTATTGCAAACAAGATAAATACATAGGTGAAAGATAACAGTAGCTGTTCCTCTTTTGATTAATTTGTAACATTAGCTTATTATAACTCAAGAGTCTTCAAAGAATAAGGACTCAGAATCATTGGATCAAAGATATCAAGTCAGATCGTCCGATCAAGTTCAATTTACCTCTTTATCCAACCCACTCACTTCAAGTCTTGCGTTAATTCATGTAATGTGAGTGAAAATATGAGTGAAGGGATAAAAACGTTGACTTTTCTCCAAAGAAAAGTATCTTCAGAAAAGGAGGAAAAAACTCAGAGACACCTTATATGAGATCATACCATCGAAATATGGTTTCAATTGGACAAGCTTAAAATCGTGTTTTCGAAACATGAGTTTAAATTATTGCTATAATAGTGTCTTGAAAGCACATTTTGACCCGTAGAATCTCCATGATGGCAACCATTTTCATTCCCCTCCTCCTAAAAGTTTGCATCACATGTTCAAACAATTTACAAATGATGAAAACACTTTATAGTTTAAGTGTATTCCATTTTCACCATTTATTCAATCACATCCGTACCTTTTTCATAATCCATCCTACACGATGCATAAGATTCAAATAACAATAATGAAATAAGATACATTCATTTCGCTAAAATAATCAACAAAAGTAAATATATCTAATAACAACAACCATATAATAAGCTTTATTCATTTACATTAAGTTTATCTTTATCAATTTATGTGCGAGTTACGTGAAAGATATAAAATAAATAAAACCAAGTCTATAGTTGTTTGCTTCTCTACCTAAATATCCTTGTCAAGTGAGTATCTGGATAAGTTTTAGATAAGTTTAGAGGGCTAAATGGTTTATGGGCTTTAAGCCTAATAATTGCTTGAGCTTGACTCTATGTACTAAAGTGATAAGGTTTGAAGAGTCAAATCCATAAATTTAGGATAACTTATGAAAATATGACATAGTAGACTTGGATTAGAGACCATTAGACTATCCAATTTGTTCTTAACCTTTCTTAAAGAAGCTTATGCACAAAAAGAGAGGCTCATTATATGCTTAAACTCAATAAGAGCCCATGAAAGAGTCTATCAATAAAAAGACTTATCTCAACCGTCAATTGTTATCATGATCCAATGAACATCGTCAATGGCATTGTGTTGTCACATTATTGTCACATTACTATTGTAGAAGATCAAATAAAGCTCAAAGTAAAGAACACATCGCCACTTATCTAAAATATTGAGATTTATGCTCAATAGCTCCTTCACCTATCACTAGTGTATTTGAACTCCCGAGATTACCTACTCTTCCTCCCCGCTTCTTCTTTTTTAAGTCATCCCTTATGTGTTATTCCCTTACTCCTCTAAGGCTACCTATAGTGTGAAACTTACATTACATGCACATGACCACTACAACTAGATCCTCACACCTACAATATGGTTGTATAAATTGGCCCATAACCAATTATGAATCACTATTGAACATAAGGGTTCAATTATAATTTTGATAAGGCAAATATAACTTTGCCAAATTTTGTTTAGTAATAACTCTTATTGTGTTTTGCTTAAGAACTAAATAAAAGCAATTAAGGTTGCCAAGTCATTGAGTTGTTAAGCTATTGTTTTGCAAAAATCAATTGGATGTTGTAGAAGCTCAAAAGTTACTGTCATCGAGAAAGAAAATATTCTTGTGAGGTTAGACATGCTCCAAGCATGTAAGCATGTAGCACAAGCTCTAAAGCTTGTAGTGAATAATTAGCTGTTATCATAGATATCAAATATCCGAATAAGGGGAAGAAGGGAAAAATAATAATAATAAGGACCGCTTTACTTGGACATCATATGAATACATGACAAGAGCAATTGATTGTATAAGGGAAAAGAGAAACAATTGTATTGTCTACTCTAGTTTTGATTACTTTCCTTATTATAAAATTGTTCAATCTTTAAAGGGAAAAAAAAAGTATAGTGCTAATGTTTTTGAAATACCATAGAAAATAAATTCCAAAGAAGGGTAACTCAATAATTATCCCCTTATCAAATTCTATAATTAATAATTAGATTAATGGATATATTTAATTTTAGGATTTGATGATTGAAGGGACTCATCCTCATATAAGTTTACTAAAATAGAAACCTTAGCTTATTAAATAAAAAAGGAAAAGAACCTTATTTCTCCCTCATATTGCCATGATCAACATGAGAGGTAGGGGGCTTGTTCTTTCTCAATTTTTATTTCTCTTATTGATTATCAATAAAGGAAATGGCGCTCAAGTATTGAATCGTTATGAAATAGATGATCATAAGCAATTGCGAGAAGAATCAATGCAGAGTATCCATCTAAGGTAAATCGGTTTAATGATAAATCAAAACCTAATTGTGAGAAGAATCTAGTTGATAATTGATATAGAGTATCTTAAAACAATTTAGAGATTGATGAGTGCTAAGATCCAAAGCCTTAATTAATGGTTTAGTGCAAGGAGATTAAAACTCAATGATAGATACAAGTTTTGATGGGTAATGCAATGAGAGAGTGTTTGTTGCAGCAACTATCCATCTAAGGTAATTGTTTTTGACTTGTTGTTAGAAGATCTTTTATTTATAGAGATTGTAATGTATGGATTAGTACATAGAAATATGGAAGAAAGGTTAATCTTGATTTTTATTATCAAGAAGTGAATATAAGATTTGTTATTATAAATTGATTAGTAGTTATAAATATTACGAATTAGGAACCAAGCTGATCTCAAGAATCATGGACCCTCAATTCATCAATTTATAGTGTTAGATTTTTAGAAGGAATAATTTGTATTGGAAAGTGACTCATTATATGGAAGAATTGGTGACTTTGTTAAATAATATGAAAAGGAGTTATGGATTTGATAATAAGAAGTCATGGAATATATAAGAGTTGTTCGTAATAAATAATAGATAACATATAATTTAATTTGTCATAAGCTAAAGTTAATATTGAAAAGTTATTATGCAAAAGACTAATGATTTGATTTGTTTAGAATTATAAACATGATAGGAAAGTTGTTTATGGAAAAATTAGAGGAGGAAATTATGGAAACTGAATAATGATAATGATGATGATGCTTATTATTATCATTTATATAGTCAATAAGCCTTGAGAAGTGGGTTATTTGGCCATAATTGGCCAATCACTTGGGTAAGATGTAGGCAACCAACTAGTCTACACAAGGTGATGGGAATTAAGAGACCTTTAACTCAACAACTTAAGTATATGCTGTGCTAAAGACTTACCATTAATTATAGAGCAAAGAAGATTCATTGGAGATATTAAAAGTTGCTTAAAGACGACTTCAGGATATGCTTGAGGACAATGCATCATCATTTTTGTACGCTTGCAAGATAAAATTTTAGGCCAAAAAGAAGTTTGTGTCAATCCAAGAATAAGAGGGGTCGACCTAATGGAAATCCAAGCTAATGGGGTAATTAATCGGGGTTGTTAACCTACCTTAAGTGGTCAATTGCATTCTAGATGCATTTTATTCAATTTTCTCTTATTTAATCTTTTTTGTTATAATCTCATATTTAGTTTCCTTTCTAAAATTATGAAACTTTTAGCTTTTATTAGCTTATAACCAAGCATGTCATTGTATTAAAAACAACATTTACAACTATTGAATTCATTTTAAAAGGTCTAATTCTTCTCTTTAGTTCTCTAATATTGGCTTATCAAGGACTTTTATTCATTGCGACATTTATTCATTGTATCATAGCTCTTCATTAGCATAATTTAAAGGGTTGCAATCTATACATCAAAATTCTCGAATTTTCTAAATGAATAGGTTGAGATCAATTTAATTATACAAAGGTCCGTAGGATACTCAACCTCAAGGTCATGTTATTCGGTATCTTTGGTTCTATATTAGCTTTCTCATTAGGTTAAGGTCCATTTGGCATATCTTAACGTCCTTAGATTCTACGTAATGATCATATATCAATTTGATATCAGAGCTCTTCGATCTAGTAACTCCTACTCAGTTCAATTTAAAATCCTAATATCAACACCAATTTCAATTGTTTCATATTGTTTATTAGTTTCTTATTCTATTTTAGCTTTTGTTTGTTTTCATATTGTTTTCTTTGAATTCATAGTTGTTCTTATATTCAAGGAAAGAAAATAAAGAAAAGAAAAAAGAGAGAAAGAATCAACAACCAAAAAAAAAAAAAATGAGAGAGAAGGAGATAGAAAGAGAGGGAAAAGATAAAATAGATCATAAAAGCATTTTCTCCTATCAAATGAAGCAATTTCATAGTGTTACTTTCTTATTTGAATCATAAATCTTTGTGGTTGATTTAACCATATTGTTTATGATTTGTTCAACAAAAAGATTCTTGATCTATTTAAACTGTCTACTAAGGGCTTAAAAGAATCTATCTCATGAGCCACTTTTTTTTTTTTTTTCATATATGATGATCAACATATATGTCAAAATTACAATGATTCTATCTAAATTGTTGATTTTAGAGCTTTTATAAGAAATATTGATATGAAAGTATATACTTCTATAAATACAATATATATACACACACATATACACAAAAGGATAATGCATATAGAAATGTCTGAACTCATAATTTCAAGCATTTTAATACTCAAACATTCAAAACTTAAATTTGAGTGTCTAAAACTTTGAGATTCATTCAAATAAGTGCCTCAACTTTAAGATATCATAAATTTTAGGCATTTATTTGAACAAATCATAAAGTTTATCTTAAAGTATGGATATTCATTAAAACAAATCTTAAAGTTTAGACACTAAAATTTAAGTTTTGAATAATTGACACTAAACTGCTTGAAATCATAAGTTTAAGCACTTCTACATGTATTGTCTTTATATACATCACATATATACATATATAGGCATAAAGTGTTTAGTAAAATAAGGAGCATCTCCATTTTCCTTAAAAAGCTTTAGGATCACAGAAAATCGAAATCCCTTACTAAACAATAAAATAGGTAACAATTATATTATTTCTTAATTTAGAGTGGACAAAGGATTTACTATCTTTTGGGTAAATAAGCGTCAGAATCATTGATTTATATCTAATTTCATCCAAAATAACTTACACTGCTATTATAGTTATCTACCTTACTAATATGATTGGAGAGTGTTAAAAATGGTGCTCATTCACATGAGACCTAACCCATTTAATACTTTGGCTACACGAACCTATAAATGGGTTATAAGAAAATGAACCAAAGAAGAATGGACTCAATAAGTGGTAGGAAGACTTACCTTATGTTGTAACATAACATCAGTCAATGTTACCAACCAACTATGAAGTATAGACTTTGTTTGGTTCATCTTTTTTTCCATCTTATTAGTATCTAGTTAAATCTTATGTTTAGAAAAAACAAAACACCAAAAATATTGAAATATAATTCAACATTTACCCTTCTTTAACAAATTAATAGTTTCTACTTAAATTTTGTGTTTGATAAGAAGAAGATACTAAAAAGATAGAAATATAATTCCATATTTATCATTATTTAAAAAATTAAATACCCAATAAATCCTAATGAACTTGAATATATCTACCCTTTAATTTATTTATATTTACAAAAATACTAATTAAAATAATCATCTTTAATGCATACACTATATTTTTTTCAAATCTTTTCTCTTAAGAATATATGAATTTTCATTTCCTAATTCTAACACTTCAATTATCACATTCATCATAATTATGAAATAAAAATAAATAAGATACAAATAAGATAGTCATCTAAACACTAGATTTTAAACAAATACAGATCATATGCAAAACAAATACCAATAAGATATAGATAAGATACGAACAAAAAAAAAAAAAAAACAATCCAAACAAAATGATAATGTTATAAGTTATAAGCACCACAAGGCCTATAACTAGCTCCTCCTTGCCTAAAAGTTCTACACAATACTACTTGATCTTCTTCTTAGATGACATTAGTGGGTTAGGTTTAGCTTAAGCATTGAATAACTAGGGGTAGGTTATTGACCACCTTAATAAGATCTCAAAGCTATTGCTTAGTAATCCTAGTTGATTGGTTTGTTATGCTATGGTTGCTAGTAGCATTGCTCACATTATCACCAACCTTGAACACTTTTCTTGAACATATTCATGGAATTTGGGTAATATTATATTTTGGTTATAGGGAAACATTTAGGAACAGTGTTTAGGGCTTAGGATGTGTTTTGGCTGATAAGGAAGCTCGAGAAGTGTTTTAAGACAGTATATAGGGGTTAAGGAAGTGTTTAAGGTAATGTATTAGGTTAAGGAAGGGTTTAGGAAGTGTTTAGGGTATAAGTATTCTTTTAGGAATTTTGTCGAACACTTGGAAGGCAGAGTTAGGATTCTTCTAAAAAACACAAGAAGCAATCACACTGCTCCTCAAATATAGCTATATAATACGACTAGAGTACCACATAAAAACAAGTTTTACACAAATATGGGATCTTTTCCAAAAAATAATACAAAAAAGGACCCAATGTGAAAAATATTATGAATTTGATATAGTGAAGGCGTATGCGAAAATTTTTACATTGAAGGCACATGCAATATATCGAATGCGTAGCTATTAACTTCACCTTTAGTATCCTAGCTATTTACACCCCATTCCATACGGTCTTACCTCATTTTCACCACTCTCAAAATCTAAAAATTCTAAAATGTAAAGGAAACAGAAGGAAAGATAAGGTTGAAGTTCTCGTCCATTTTTTTTAAGCTAGTTTATGTTTGAAACAGGCAATAATCTATAATTCACATTGGTGGCTTTTTTTTTTTTTTTGTAATAGTAATCCATAATGTACGCGTTTTTTTTTCAAAATGTTAATGTATTACATATACTAAGTAGTCATGAATGTACCTTAATTTGTCAAATTTATTGTTATTGCATGAAAATTTCTTATATTTTGTCTATTGTCAAGCTTTATTTCAGTTTCCTTAATTTAATTTATATTAAGCCCAATCTGTTTAATATAGATTGCTTAACATTAAATTAAGAAGATATTTTTCTTAAAAAATTTAAAAATTAGAGTCACCAACCTGTTCAACTGATAAAAAATGAAATTAGGCCTTTTAGGTAGGAAAACCCTAATTTGACCACTAATATGCAAATATTCTAAAAAAATTTAATTTTTAGAAAATTAAACCAAAAAAATCGGGTTTGAGGGCTAACCTATTAAGACTAAGTCATCGAGGGCTAACCTATTAAGACTAAGTCACCATGTAAAAACTAAAGAAAAAATTGATAGGCTTTATTTTTATAATTTTCTAAAAATACTAAAATATATCTAAATATGCGAACAATAACTAAAGTGAATTTTTTATTATTTTTTATTACGAATTTTCATGAAAAAAGGGAAAAAAGTTTTTTTATCTTTTAGATAGTTGCCCCAAAGGTATCTAGTACCCGTTAGTCGGGATCAAACTAGCTGTAATTCTTTTTTTATAAAATATTTAGTGGATAGGTTATTTTTATTTCAGAAACTGAGTTAGGTTTACGTTTATTTATCAATTTATTATTTACAAAAAACCTAAGAAATATAATTTTCTTAAATCAAAGAAAACCTTACCTAACTAAATCTTTTTGAAAAACTCAATTAAAATTTTCTTTTAACACCACTATGTGTCAAAAAATAGCTTTTTTAAATCCTAACTGTAAGATATGTTGAAAATACGATTTAGATACATATTTTCATGTATATCTTTTTTAAATCTAAACCGTAAATCGTAAGATATGTATCTCGTATGTATCTTTTATAAATCTTAATTGTAAAATACATATCTCGATACGTATTTTTTTAAAATTTTAATCGTTTCCTAAATCTTAATACGTATCTCGGTACGTATTTTCAAAAGAACATGATTTTTCTAAAAACACAATTAAACTAACTTTTATTAGAAAATCAAGAACATCTAAAAAAAATCAAGTAAACAATAATAGTAAAAAAAAAAACCTGCACTAAAACAAAAAAATTAATTAGTAAAAATAATTGGATTAAAATAAAATAAAACAAAATAAATAACAAAATAAAATAAAACAACATTTACCAATGTGTTGATCGTATATGGTGTGCGACATTTGTCGTGCTCGTGCGTGGTGGATCTCGTATGTAGACTTCGTGTGTGCATGAGTGAGTAATTTCATGTGTACTCATCGATCGTGCAAATTGCTGGCGTGTAGCTATGTGCAATTGAGGAACATGGCAATATATAACATGGATTAGCATGTGTGGCAAATTATAGTGCTTGTGCATGTGAATTACATGTGTCAGCATGGAGTGTAAGATGTAGCATGGAATTGGATTCAGTTGTGAACTGCCATTACGATTTGTCTGGGCTTTGGTGGATTGCGATTTAGTGTCAAGGAATGTCAAGCAGTGAGGATTGAGGGGATTAGCTTATGGAGTTTATGGATTTCAGTTGGGACATTTATTGCATGGACTTGAGAATTTGCTTAGGATGCTAGCTTTAAGGCATGTAGATTTTGATGGTCTTCGGGCTTATGTAGACGTTAGAGCGTAGATTTGTGTCAACTCGAAGATTTGGTCATTGTGCGTGGGACTTGCAATTGATAACAAGTGCTGCGGATTATAGTGTAGCTTTGTGAATTGGGAATTGAGAATTGGATTGAAGTCGTTAGGACTTCGGATTGGAGCTTGCTTTGTGAATTGGAGTTTAGAAATTTGGTCAAGATTTGCAAGTGAATTGTAGGAATAAAAAAACTATCCCCCAACGTCACGTGCCAACGTACTATTTATAAACTCATAATTGTATCTTTTGTATCAAAGATACAATAACGATTCTTCAAAGATTTAGACTAACTTCTACAAACCCTACTTAATTCAAACTTTCTATTTTTCAAGACTCGATCCGATCTAATTAAATATAGCCTAATAATTTATCTGATAAATCATAAGTTTATTCTGTCCCAATATAAATTAAATAAAAATATACTTTAAATCGGACTAGGCTAAAAATTATTTTAATAAAGCTCAACTCTCAAATGAGTTAATGATTTATTAAATTAATCATACACCGTTATCCGATTTCATATTAACAATCCAACGTGGTTCGGCTTGACTCAACTTAACTCAATATGATTCGACTCGACTCGATTTGATTCGACTCGACTCGATTCAATGCGACATGACTTGACTTGATATGATTCAGTTTAATACATCACAACTTGACTCCAAACAATTTGACTTGTTATGTTACGACTTGACTTAAAACTATTTGATACAATATTGCTTGATATGATATGACTTATTTTCTTTTCTTTTTAATTTTCGTTTTTTTATTTTTTATTTTTTGTTAATTAATTTTTTTTTAATTAACTTAACTCAACTAAAATAAAAATGAAAAATAACAAAAATGAGGTGTCTACATCTATATTAAGGTATGTTTTGTAGTTCAATAGATAAGTTGTACAAATGTGAATACGAAAAATTTTAGTGTGTAGATTGAAATTGTTTCTTTTATTTTATTTTTTTTAGGCTATCACAATGTCTTAGGTAAAATTAATGAGTTGAAGTTAGGTAGTGCGTTAGGTAGTTTAATGAGATGACATTATGTATTTTGTTAAGTTGTTACTTAGTGTATAGATGAAGTGTTTTATGCCATCTTAATCTTCAATTCATGGTGTATTACTATAGTAGAAATGGCAAATTACGTAAAAGTTATTGTGTATGCAAATAGAAACATCGTGATGGGCAACTTGGGGCCAAAATATAGTAGGAAGGATTCGAACTTCTCTCATTTCATTCAAAGAATTTGTGGATGTGTTAGAGTTGACTCGAGTGGTGTTGAAATCGTGTACAAGTATCCCTTTTTCCATGACACTGGAGTTGCTTACAAGTTGATGGCTATTAGAGATGATGGGGATGTTGAAAATTTCATTGAGATAGCTAAGTCTTTTAGGGAATAGACTATTCAGGAAGTACACATAAGGTACAGTAGGGAATCAAGTGCTCGGGCCGAGCATAAAATTCATGAATTAGACAATCCAACTCTTTTGACTCCCCATATACAATATACCATGACCAGTGTAAAGTAGACGGATTGAATACTTCAAATGAATCGTACATGTATTTTACCGAGTACAAGCACATCGATATCATAGAAAAGCAGCTTGATGAAGCATTAGATCCTATTATCGAACATGAAGAGTCTTGTGATCTGCATGTCAAGAGAATGCATATAGACCTAAATGTCAACAATACGAGTTAGGAAGAGGTAGCTGGGGATGGTGATGAGGATAATGTTGGACTTGAAGATGATGATGGTGAGGGTTGAAAGGATTTATGAGAACCCTAGGTGAAACAAGAAGTTGTTGGTAGTAATGTGCTATTCTGGCTACCTCACGAAGACAGCCAAAGCAAGCCTTATCGTCCTACTCGTGTAACAATGTCCAACAGTCAGTTTGCGAACTTTCCACTAATAAATGAACCAGTATATAGGTTTATGAGAGATCCTATTTCATTTTACAACAGTCAATATGACAGCAGTAGATACGTAACATTTGTGAGAGATGTTAATGAAATGTGCAACAACATCAACAGTTTGGATGACTTGATTGTTTGTATGTGTTTCAACATCAAAAAGGATCTCATAGATGCGGTTAAGTCATTCCACATAAGGAACCACTGTAGTTTCCATGTTGAGATATCAAAACCAATTGTATACATGGCTTATTGTAAGAAGAAGAAAGAAGGTTGTAAGTGGAGGTTACATGCTTGTTTGAAAAAGGTAGAAGGTCTTTTCAAAACCGCAATTCTAGAAGGACTACACACTTGTGTGAACCCCATGATGAACTAAGACTACCCTCAGATTGATAGCAACATCATGGCTAGGGGATTCATCAATAGTGTGCGGAATAATCTTGATGTGAAGATTCTGGATCTTGCAGCTAATGTGTAAAATATTTAAGGACAAATAATAAGCAATAGGAGGGTTTTCAAGGCCAAGAGGAAGATAATGAGATAATTGGGAGAAGTTGTATAATGAGTTATCGAGACTATTGAATGCAATGAAGGAAAGTAATCTGGGGACACAGGTGGATTGGGGCCGGAGTAGTTCTCCAAAGCCAAGTAAATCTCAATTTAAATGGGTTTTCTAGACATTCATACTGTGTGTGAAAGCCTTTAAATACTATCGGCCTCTTATATGTGTTGATGGCACTTTCTTATATGGCAAGTATAGACATAAGTTATTAGTGGCATGTAACATGGATGTGGACAATTCAATAGTTGCATTAGCTTTTACTCTAATTGACACATAATCAACAAAAAATTAAGGGTAGTTTTTGTGGAAGCTTAAAGTCCACATAGTTGGTCAAAAGAGGGAAACCTTATGTCTTATCTCCGACAAAACATCTAACATCGATTCCGCATATAAGGAACCATTAATAGGGTAGCAACCTCTATTTGCAGTTTGGAGATATTGCCTGTGATACATGGCTAGTAACTTCAACATAACCCATAAAAACCAATTGTGCAAGAAACTTATTTGGTTTGCAGGTGTCCAAGCACAAGAAAGGAAATTCAAAAGTATCATGGAGCAGTTGAGACGAGCCAAGGAGGATGCTCTTGTGTGGTTTGATAATTTGGATTTAGACAAGTGGATGATTGCATATGATGGATATTACCGTTTTGGATACATGACATCAAACATTGTCGAAAGTTATATCTCCATTTTGAAATCGGCGCATGGATTACCCATTACTACATTGGTCAAGAAGATATTTTATAACTACGTTACCTATTGGGAGGAAAGACATAAGGATGCCAAAGGGGCAATAGAATCTATCAAGATCTATACTAACTATGCTCTAAGGATGTATGAAATGTAGAGAGGGTGAGTTAAGGCACATAAAGTCGTATCATTCAACTATCAAAATAGTATTTTTGGGATTTTGACTAGCAATTGCATGACAAAGGCAGGCTTAAAGGGAGGAAGAAAGACACAGACGGTTGACTTTAGGGATCACATATACACGTACCAAAAGTGGCAAATATATAGGATCCCCTACTCCCACGTATGTGCTACAGCAGCAACAAGTATAAAGGTAGGAAGCAAATTGACAATAGGGCTATGGTATTAGTGGGCAAACTAGATAGAGTGTTATTAATCTCATTTCTACCCACTTAGTGATGAGTTGAACTAGCTACAAGTTAGCTTCCCTTATCTCCACTTGAACAATGACTTACTATGTAAGAAAGGTAAACCTAAGTTGAAGCGATATTACATGGAGATGAACATTAGGAGCAATCACATAGAACCAAATGTAGTGCATGTGGTCAAGAAGGATATAATAGAAGGAGGTATCCGAAGATTAATATGGCTGGTAAATATTGCTTTTCCATATAGGCATTATATTACACAAAGTACATAAGCATAAACAGATGCATAACCTTATGTCTACTAACCATGTTCGTTTGTATTTGCAGGATAGATGGAGTCGGGTCCTATCAATCCATACATACTTAGGAGGCAAGCGAGACACCTTTCACAGGCTATTTGGGAAGGTAAGGTTAGTGATAACATTATCATGTACTTCTAATTTTTTTCATAAAAGCTATTTTAATTGCCAACTTTGTCAATCATTTGTTTAGGAGGCTACCTATGCACTACAAGTACGGTACAGTGAGATGTCATTACGTAAGGAAGAGCGAAATATTCCCATACATCCTTATGTAGAGCCTTAGATATGAGAGGCAGGTTTCTAGGGAGTTGCACAGCTTCCATTTTTCATGATAGATTGACACTTAATCATGGCTCTACTGGAGAGATGGAGGCTTGAGACACCTATGTTCCACCTACCTACCAAAGAGGCGACCATCATACTATAAGATATAGAGGTCCAACTTGAACTTTTGGTGGAAGGGTTTGCAATAGCATATTAGATTGAGACGAACGATGAGGAAAGCTAAGCTGATGTAAGGGAAAGGTTGCTAGGCGTGAGGCTTACTCGGATGAGGGGAGCTCATATGTCTCTTATATGACTACGAGAGCATTTCCAGATACTTCCACATGAAGTAGACAATGAGATTGTTTGACAATATGTACGTGCATACATACTCAGTTTGATGGGGGATTTATCTTTGTGGATAAATCTTTTTAGTTTTATTCACCTCATGCTCCTACCATTACTAGAGGACTTTTCAATAGCTGAGTAGTATAGTTGGGGGGATGCTTGCTTAGTGTGGTTATACCGACAACTGTGCTCCACCTCATCCTTTGACGTGCATGAGCTTAACAGGGCGACGATTTTGCTATATAATTGGGCTTAGGATAGGTTCCCACATATCACCCCGCTTAGTTGATAAAGTTTTATTATTGATGGGAATATGTTACTAGTGGCTAGATAGAGGGTAGTATGGAATACTATTTAGCATGCAATGCATGTAATGGATGCATACTGTACAACGTTAGATCTACAAACGATGCAACAAGTATGATGTGATAACTTTTCCTCTTTTCCAGTCCTTCTATCATACCTACGTACCAACCTTTGTTGGCTAACGATTTCTTTTCTTATTTTATTTTTTGCATAAGGTTGTTTAGGAGCCATATACGGTGGAGTTGTTGCAATTGTTGCTACCTTTCTATACTGTTGAGCGACACATTTAGACTATCTAGGTGCCACTTATATGTTTTTACATCATTGAGTAGTATTTCCTCGATTGTATCCTCCAATAGTTTGGTAAATACCAGTACCCTCTACAGAATGTAGATACCGATGAGCAGCTCCACTAATTAAACTTCTGGGATAGGATGGATGTTAACTAGATTAATACGCATGCTGTGTACATTCAGGCTTGGGGTTAGAGGCATGGATTTTTAGTACATATCTAAGGTTCTAATGGAGTCAACTAGAGTTATTGGCTATGATACAAATAGATCACCTAGCATTATATTACATACTAAGGAACTATCATCGGTCGGTTGGTAAGTGTAGGTGTAATTGTCCAATTGTTTCTACACTTGTATGTACTTGCTATTATATATTCTGACACTTGTATTTTTATTCATTTCTGGTAAGAATGTGTAACTGGCACCTAACTATCCTAAAGCATTCGGTATTGCAGATAGAGCACTACAATTTATCGAGCAGCACAACAGCCTCATCCTTTACCCACATGATGAGGGCATACATTAGCCACCCTATGTGGACCATGGATGAGGCCGCTGTGCTGCTTGATAAATGGGCATACATTAGCCACCCTATGTGGACCATGGAGTAAAGCATGGATCACTTGTAAACGAGGATATGCTAGCTCCTTGTACACCACTTAAGGCTAGAGCTCGAGTTTGAGGAGGTAAGGCTCAATCAGGATGTAGCTAGGGAGACCTCGATGATAATGCACCAACACATGGGCATCATTCTATAGACCCTAGCCAGATTAGTGTAGGATATAATATACACCTTGGATCAGGAGTCGCCTTCATCTCGAGAGCTAAATCCAACTTTAGGGCCAAATCTAATTTTTACATGACTCTTGATTTCCAATGTCATCTAGATCTTGCGACTTTATCGGTACCTTAAAAGCGGCGTTCTACCTATATTCAATCTTCCATGGGTGAGGGCATCACTCAGTTGTAGCCAGCCCCTCTAGATGACACAGTCCCTTATAGGGATCTTGACAATCCACCGTCTTGACTTACATAGTCATAAGATGATTGGAGGCATTCACTTCTGTCCCATGCCATTAAGACCATCACATGGTGTGAGCGGCAATAGATTTTTTTTTTATATATAATTTTTTTATACCATTGCATTGGCATTAATATACTAAAATTTTTGTATATATACTTCTTATTTGAATTGCGGTTTTGCTTTCATCAAAGGTCATAGTTTGTAGCATTCTTTTCTTGTTATGGCATTACAATTTTCAATTATTTTTTACTGTAGTTAACTCATATGGTAAATGAATGATTGTTCTATGCGCTAAGTTTTGTTGTGCCTATTATCTTCGTTGAGGCATCTCATCGACTATTATTTTGTATAATTGACTTTTATAGTAAACTTACTATATGACTTATAATACGCGGAATGGGGTTTAAATGGGTGGTACTTTGAAGGAGCAACTAATAGTTGGGAGTGTGGGACACTAAGAGTGCATGTAATATGTACACCTTCAATCTAAAAGTTTACTATACTAAATTCATAATATTTTTCACATGGGGTCTTTTCCGTATTATTTTTTGAAAAAGACCCAATATTTGTATAAAACTCCACCAAAACAATACCCATAAATCTTAGAATCACACACCACACATGTCTCAACAACAAGCTCGCTATACAATATACATATCTCTTACTCCCATTATCGGAATTGGGCTCTAATACCAAACAAAATATGATATGCCTAAGTAGACAATCATTAGGATATTAATTTCACGGCTAAAACACAAACACGTGAAGCCCCAACTTTGCAACAAAGCTAGGATTTAGGACAATTAGGGTTTAAAGGTGCTTAATGTACAACAAATATGACTCAATGCAATAAAAAGAGCGGGTATAATTAGCATGATATTACGCATGAAATAATCATACAAATAACTTGCCACTATCAAAGATTGATAAGAGTTGGATAAATAGTAAGACTCAATAATCAAAGTTTCATTTTTTATGTTGATGATGATAATAAGAGTCTCATTTCAAGGTACTTAACACATTAAACCTGCGTTATTAGCAAAAAACGTAATTTAGTGAAAATGATAAAAATAAAAGTGAACTTATCCGGCGCTGGTGTTTGGATACTAATAAGGCTACCATCCAAACACCTGATAATCTCTCGTTTCAATCATATTTCATCCCGTAGTGTCTGAATGGGAATATAGGAGCATTTGGATGGCATTATTCTCCATCAAGTGTTAGGATGGTTATAGGCTTGGCATTCAGACACCTCCCCCTAATTTGAAGCTTTACCTACGGTTCATTTACAAAATACCTTGGCGTTTGGATGCCAAAGGTCTAGCTTTCGGATGCTAGAATGCAGGCAACTGAATTAATTCTTTTCTTTTGCTCTATCTTCATAGACCTTTTTATAACTTAGGAGCTCTGTCCCTTACTCAATACAAGATAAAATCACAATTTTACAAATAGGAAAATCATACAAGCCCTTGTGCTTATAGCCCTTTTGCTCATGCTCTTGTAAATGGTCTTGCAACTTAATTCCAATAATATTTAGATTCCAAAGCCAACTAGTGAACCGACTCATTATGTTATTAGCCAACAAGCTTGTAAGTCATTGTAAGCTTTATACAAACATACACTCATACATACATACACACATATATATATATAATTATACAAATAGCCTTTTTTATTATAATAAATGGGAGAATTACATGGGAGGATATTAATATTCAAAGATTAGTTTAAATAGATGTCTAACATTTTAGTAAGTAGTTAAAAAAAAAGAGATTGTTATTATAACACTATTAGTATTAGTTTACATGTCCACTATCTACTACGTAACGCTTACGTGATGCACACATAGCTGATATATGGCACTTACTTGTATATTTTAATAATAAATAAATGGAAAAATATTAATATATAAAATTAATAAAAATTGAAAAAAATTTAAGAAAAGGAATAAAAAATATGAAACAGAAAACTTAATAATAAATAGTTCAACATGTAATATATATAATAATATATAAAAACATAATAAATTTAAAAAATAAACAATCCAAAAAAATTAAAAAAGGAAGAAAAGATAAAAAAAATAAAAACCAATCACTCCAAGGCCAGGGGTGTCTAATTCAATTTTTATGTGATCATTCTTTAAAATGCATAGCTTTGACTAACAAAACTAATAAAATAGCTCAACTAATCCTAGTAAGAGACAAATATGTTATCTTCCATCAGTCCTCTAATGTTGGTTCTTATTTGTAATAGTATCATTTTCAAAAGTAAAATTTTTCTAGTTTTACGGCAATGGTGTACTCCTAGGCTTATACCCAAGCTTACCGGTATCCTAGTAGCTCCAAAATATATATCCTCTGCCCAATGAAAATGCCATTTCTGCTCCTAGCTACTACGTACTTAAAAGAACTCTAATTCTCCTAACTCTTTACTTTCAAACATTTCTTTAATACTTTTCCTTGATAGTCCCATCTATTTCGAGTTTTGATCCATTTCTTCCATTCTAACAAAAAAGGTATTTTCAACCTCATCTTGCTTATATTCAAGTCGAATTAAAGTGTTTCTAAACTCGTTGAATCATACCCTAAGAGATTGTTTCAAAGATAAAAAGAGATCCATTTAATTTTCATATTTTTCTGTATTTTTTTTTTTATTTGAATCCTGATGACGAACGCATGTCAATCTCTTTTTCAAAATTGGCACTTAAGAATGCATTTTCACATCCAACTAAGTACTCACATCAAATTTATACTTTATAGTAAATAGACAAGCTTCATATCTCTCCCTACTCCCATCAAATTCATAATTTATGATAAATAACCATTTGCTACTAGTGGCTCTCTTACCCTCAAGCAAGTCCACAGCATACCATGTATTATTTCATACAAAGCCTTCTCATCTTCTAGGGTCTTTCTCCATTTTGAATTTTTTATTTCTTCCCGTAAATTTTAAGGAACTTCTTACTCGTCTGCTTGTGCAATGATAGCCCTATGTTTCGGAGACAATCTTAATAGGACAAATAGTTTGAGATTGGATATAATACATCCTCCTCTTTTAATTTTGACGTTTAATGTGAATGCTTAAAGCCGTCCATCCTTTTGCATAAAATAATAATAATTAAAAAAATAAAGGTGGATGCTTCCCTTGTCCATCACCCATTTTTTAAATTGCTTGAATAGGTTGATGGCCTGTCCCATACATGTCTATCAATTATCAGACGACTGGAGGTAAGTATATGCTCTTCCGATTTTTCTGCAGTGATTAAAGCTAGATTCAATGAAGTTGAAGACCTAAAACTCTACTCTCTTTTTTTCCCACCACCCCAACCCCACAATCGTTGCTTATTTAATTTCTTTATTATTCTTGACGAACCTGAAACTTTGTTTTTACTTTTCGATATCATTTTATAACTTAGACGTTTTCAACATTTTGACATTAGCAATTAGTGAGAACACTATATTTTATTTTGTTTTATTTTTATTTATTTATTTGAGTTGATAGGTCTTCTTGATCAAAATTTTAAAGGTTTAGGTTTAAGTGTTTTGATATGCTTGAGAACCTTTGAATACCCCTTTGATCAAAGACTCGATTCCCCTATGACAGGCTAACGTGCTTAGCCCCCGATGAACGGGCCGACATAGGCCCCCCTTGGCACCACCTTAAGGACTCCAAGTGCTCGAGAAATCTACAGTACAACATATCCACTCCAACCATAGGACTTCGAGCACACGTCGACTGCTCGGTATTTATGTTGGAGAACACCATCAAGGCTAATTTTTTCCTCATCTTTTTCTCTCTCTCCTCGTTAAATACTATATGACATCTTATTGTATAGCTTAAAAGCTTAGCCATCCAAGCTATGCTGACTACCCATACTAATGTAATAAGCTCCCTTCCCGAGGTCTACCAACCAGTATAAAAGAGTTATCCTTTTTTGTATTGAGCATGCTTCTATACCTTAATCACATACGAACCAATTTTTGTGTCATGTAAGCTTCACACCATATAAATAGAGCATGAAGTTACGGTTACAAAAATCTAACTTCCAAGTACTTTTTATACACTTGAAACACTTAAATACTTTTCTTTCCTTTGAAATTCTCTTTATTAACTTCAGTATTGAAAGGCTCTCACTAGTGATACTACATGGAACTATCTTGAAAGTTCACTATTGCTCATGGCTACCGGATCACAAGGAGACCAACAACAGACCTCTTTAGTGATATACACTATCATCATTTGGCGTCCTAATATATTAATTTACCAAATTAACTGTATATTCGTAACTACCCATCGATCCTTACAAAGTTTCTTTGGATTTTTATTTTATATTTTTTCTTTTACCTAAGCAATGAATTATTTATTTTTTTATACATCAATAATAAAAATTTATCATTGTCTAGTAATAAATTAACTTGTTTCTGAAACTTTTTTTCTTTTTCTTGTCAGCGTGAAACTAACTTTTCCCCCCTTTAGCCAGCATGAAAGTAGTTGTGGATCCACTAGCATGTTTATTTTAAGTGACCTACTTCAATTTTCCACAATCCAATTATAAATAACATGAAAATTAAAGTAACTAATTGTAAAATTGTAATGGAAAAGATAAGTGATCTTCTGGAATTTTGACAATTGCAGTGTTTTGAAAAAGAAAAAATGTCACAAGCAGCATAATAAGGACTTGTCTTGTTCTAGGTTTATCGGATGTGTCCAAAGAGAGGCATAGTAATGCTATTCTATTGTTGCTGAAGTAAAGTAAACTTTGAGTATGTAGCCATCAAAACACAGGTGTTGCAATAAATGAAACAGGAGGAAATACAAAACTAACTTGATGTTCTTGATTACTTAGGTTCTACCTTGGCAGAAACTGTATATCGACCGCTGTATTCAAAGGATTTGGTACCATTGGCATCATCTTTAGGCGAAGCATCATCATAAGGATGTCTAGAATAGACTCTTGATGATCCAAATTCCGTCGCAGATGATGAAGCAGATGTGGAGTTTGTGTTGATCCCATCACTCTGCAATATGGCTTCGACTGCTTTCACAACCTCACTCATTGTGGGACGATCTGAGGCCGATTCTTCAACACATTGCATAGCCAACTCCACGAATCTATGAAAACCAGGTAGATACTCTGTGTTTCTAATTGATGGATCTATTTTTTTCCTCAAGCCATAGTATTCTTCATCATTTTTATCCATAGCCATGCGCGCCTCCCGTACAATATATTTGCCCTTCTCAATCGGCTGCTTAGCAGTTATTAGTTCAAGCATTACCACTCCGAAACTATAGACATCACTCTTTTCCGTTAGCTGTTGAGTCATGTAGTATTCGGGATCCAGATATCCCTGCAACAACATGTCATTTTGGAGTAATGAAATGTGATAGTTTCATTCTTCCTCTAAAAGCGAAAGAAAAAGACCCAATGGTATAATTAAAATCTTCAACAGTTACCAAAATTGATATCAGAAGAATATTATTTTGCCACAACATAAACTTCTCTGCATGGCTTGCAATGGAGCACAATGGCAAAACAGAAAGCAGATAATTGAACCAAGCCAATAAGGCTTGATTATTGTTCTTTGTCCAACCTAGAGTTCATACTCAATAAATTTAATTATAGATCATTTTTATCAATAAGCATTGCAACAAATCTACAAAAATATAGGTAAAGTGAGCAGTCTCTCTTCTGACTGCAACAACATCTTATATGCAAGCTCAGTGGCTATTACTAATTTGTGATCAAAACACAAGCAACTGATTTCTGTTTATGAAGATGCCCATGGAACAAAAAGAGAATGCAATATTAGGAAGTGTAACTAATCCTTGAGGTTAAGTATTACTAAACCATATCAGAAGTATGATGATATGATTATGTGCAACTAATCAATAGTAATTGCATGCTTACTTAAAATAAAGTCAAGTGGATTTCTACCTCAAATTTTATGGATTATATATTTGTTCTAATGTTGTACTTCCACCTGTTGACCTAAAACCTATGTGGCATTCAATCTTTTAAGATTTAAAAATTCTATAACCCTGAAAGGTTCAAAGGGTCACTTAGAAGAGGCAATAACTGAAGTCTTATTTAAGGAAAATAAAATGCAATTCTTATAGGCAAAAGTATCCCTTTTAAAGACAAAAGAATACTTCAAAGCATACAACTTTTGGATGTATGTTGCTTCAACTAAGGGTTTGTTTGAATTGTCTTTTTTTCGTCTGTATCTTATTTGTATCTAATCTGTATTTATTTCAAATTTGGTGTTTAAAAAATTGTCTTATCTGTATCTTATCTATTTTTATTTCATAATTGCGATGAAGATGGTGATTGGAGTATCAAAATTGGGATATAAATATTCATGTACTTTTAGGAGAAAAATTTTGAAAAAAATATATTTCTATTTTTTTGGTATCTTATTCTTATCAAACATAAAGATTTAAGTAGACAACATTAAGATACTAACAAGACAGAAAACAAATGAACCAAACGGAGCCTAAAGATCAAGATCTTCTGCTTATTTTAAAAGACAGTCTGCTTTATGGCCAAATTACAGTGAAACCAGCCAGCAGCAATTTTCACTTTGTAAAGTCATGCTGGAGAATGTACTGAATTATCTTAGATGGTTTTGACTTTGGATTCTAATCTAAATTTACACCTTCATGGCTATATATTCCATTAATCCTCAAAGCAAAAGGACAGAAAATGGGAGGAACCTAAACTAACTGAATTGTATATCAATGAATCAACTAAAAGCTTATAAGAGTGAGTAGCAAAAGCATACCAATGTTCCCTTCACTTGAGTTGAAACATGCCCCTTTTCACTGTCAGATACCAACTTGGATAAGCCGAAATCTGAAACCTTTCCTGTGAGATTACTATCCAACAAAATGTTGGTTGACTTGACATCCCTATGGATTATTGGAGGATTAGCAAGCTCGTGTAGATAAGCAAGTCCTCTGGCTGAGCCAAGAGCAACTTGGAGCCTCCTCTTCCAATCAAGATGAATGCCAGATTTACCTACATTGTATGGGGTGAAATGTAAAGATATGCCCGTTTTCACCAATGTCAACTCTCTCTCGCAAAGCACAAATTTTATAGATATGTCATATGGCTGTCAAAACACATTGGTATTTCACCTGATAAGCTTTCTCTCAGTGTCCCATTGGACATATATTCATAAATCAACATCTGTTCTTTTTGTTCAAAGCAGAAGCCAATAAGTCCAACAAGGTTCTTGTGATGAACTCGTGAGAGCAGCTCAATTTCAGTCTTAAATTCTAGCGCACCCTGCATGGATCCTTGCTGAGCTCTTTTAACAGCTATTACTTGTCCATTTGGAAGCATTCCCCTGTAAACCTGGAAAGCAAGTATTTTATTCTCAAGTCCACTTCATCCCAAAGCTTGAAACTAACAATATACTTAAATTGATCACAGCAGTAAGCGTTTCTCATTCTTCATACTCCATCAGCTCTTCTATGCAAACATTCGTCTCTTATAGATTCATTTCTACTGAAAGAACTTGTCACGTGTTAAATTCTCTACTTATTTACAACAGTAAAAGACTTGGAAAAATAAATTGCCACGTAGATATTTACCTTGCCATACCCTCCAGAACCAATCTCATTGATATAAGAAAAATTACGAGTGCACTTTCTTAGTTCATCATAGGAGAACCATCTTGCTCCCTTTAATTGAGGTACTCCTCCACTGCCTTTTCCACTTGATACCCAGGATGCTGTGAAATAACAGAAGATGTTCAATGATTATTCTTCCTATGTTTTTTTCCCCCCCGAAGAAAAATTAGAATCTGTGAAAAAAGAGAATTAATGTGCATACCAAATGGTTTGCTTAATCCAATTGCCTTCTCTGCACGTTTCTTTTGCCAAAGCGCATATATCCCCAATGCAACAAGGCCCAGAATCAGTATGGCACACCCAATTGTAATACCAACTTTTCCGGCAGGACTAATTAAAGCCCCTTTATGAGCTAAAACAGTATTTTAATGTCAGATCAGCAATGTTGTTTTCATTATGTAATTCTGTTTACATACAAGAGAGATGTCCACTTACTAGGAAAAGCATAAGGTGAACCAATGAATAAATAGGGGCCAAACTCGTCAGGGGGCTTAAAAGTTTGGTTGCTTAAGTCAAAGCCAATTCTCAGTATTTCTGACCTATTAAAATGTTTTCCAGTAGATGGGAATACTGCCAATTTCACTTGAAGATACTCGTCCATATTGAAGAAAGGATTCTGTAGAGAGACAGAACCAGGAATAAGGTCCAATGTGGTCCAGAGGCTGAATTCTAATGCATGAAACCGAGTTGCATTAGACACATCTCTGAAGGAAGGTCCTCTGAAGTACAGTATTCCTTCGTAAGGGAAGGCACATTCACAACTTTGAGGGTTAAGCTTCTGGTTTGATGGACATTTTTTGTCTCTACAATTTGCAAGGCTCGTAGAGTATGGATTTTCAGTTTCTTGTTGAAACTGGCAGTAAAGAGTACTGGAGAGAGAAGTATTGCCACAAACGGGATTTCCTAGAAGCCTGAAATATAAAATAATGACAATACCATATTATCACACACTAAGCTTTTACATGAATTAGTTGTAGATATAAATTTAACATCCAGTAACTCATAAATCATTATCACAAAGTTTTCTCACATCAATTTATATTCACTAGAAACCAGGTTCACCGATGAAATTTGACTGTTCTGCAAGTCAATGAGCTGCAGCTGTGGGCTGACACCCTCACTCATATTCAGTATTGTGAATTCATTGTTTCTCAGCTTCCTAGTAGATCATTAAAAGAAATTATCAATGGATCTTAAAAATGGAATGATTCATAGTAAGTTTGGTATAGAATTAGAGGATGATGATGTTCCAAAACTTACACTTGTTCCAAGTGAGGAAGGCTGAAGAGTTCAGGGGGAACAGGCCCTTGAAGCCTTCCATACTCCATAACTCTGTCAATTAGTATGTTCTAGAACTTTCATAAGAGCACATTCAACAGTTTGAGAAAGTATGTTAAATATGCATTGCATATATATTCACCAGAAAAACTTACAGTGTGTTGAGTGATGGCAATTTTCCCAACCAATCTGGAGCATTTGAAGGGTCAAAAGAATTGTTGCTTAGGTCCCTGGGAAGGTAGATTGCTATCATTCATTGGAAAGAATAGAGGGCTGATTTATTGTGAGATTAAGAGTGAATGCTTTAATTCAATGAGTGTGTACTCACACGTATTTCAAGTTGTTCATATTAGACAGATCTGGTAATGAGCCATTCAGCTGATTATGAGCTAAATTCCTAAAAGAGAAATTGTAACAAGGGGCAAAACTTTTATTGGTCAACTAAAATAGATAATGAAGTTCAATCACTAAAGCATCTGGTGAAAATATATACCCACAATTCAGAGATGCCTGTTAGGTTGCTGAGATTCCTTGGGACTTTTCCAGACAAAGCATTCCTATCAAGGCGACTGTAGGACAATGCAAGAGGTTTCCACAACAAGGACAGCAAACATAATGAATCATAAAGAGTCCAATTAAGTTGCCAAATGAGAAGTAAACAATATGATTTTTTCACTCACAGAGCCTCTAGCTTCTGAAGCTGCCCTATTGAGGTGGGGATGGGCCCACTTAGTTGATTTCCATCAAATAATCTGTAATAAGAAAACTAGGTGTAATTAAGTTAACAAGGTCATCTACTTAATATTGTACATAATCCCGTAGAAACTCACACATGTATCAGTTGCATTCCTGAGTTAAATAGTTTTTCTGGAATCTGACCCGAAAGCTGATTCTTGTTAAAATGGCTGAAATATCCAAAAAGCGTTAACATTCATTGTTAAGGTTCAATTCTGAAGGAAAATATTTGCGATTTGTACTCACAAGTGGTTTGCATTCACAAGTTGGCCTAAGCCTGGTGATGCCGGTATGGATCCCATCAGCTGATTTTCGGCCAGGTCAAGCAAATAGAGCTTGGACAATTTACCCAATGATGGAGGTATTCTACCGGTCAATTTATTTGAGTTTAGAGCCCTGGGGAGAAGATTGTTTCATAGAATTAGATCACTTTCATATCGATCAATTCACAAAACTCCCAATGCTAGAAATTCTTACAGGTAAGTTAAGTCCTTAAGGTTGCCTAGTTCATCAGGAATGTTACCGCTGAAACCACAGCCAGCTAGGATTCTGAATGATGAAATGCGTAATCAGAAATGACAGGATTAACTGAGTTAATAGAATAAGGCCAACCACAAAGACAATTATATTACAGAGTAGTCAACTTTTGTAGGTCTCCTAATCTTGGAGAGAGGGAACCAGTGAGCTCAGGGTTGTAGGATAGATCCCTGCAACCAAAAGTTCACTATAGTGGGATACCATGCTGGCAGTCTTGAGATAATTATACTGAAATCGGTGCATGCCATATACTAAAAATAAGATTTATTTCAATGAAAAGAAAAGAATCACATACAAAGATCTTAACTCTATCAACCCTCCGATATCACCACTTAATTCTCCTTTGATGCCCATAGATGAGAGGAACCTGGCATGTAAAAATTACGAAGGTGAATTTACTTATTGCAAATGGCATTGATGTGCAAAATGGAGAATCGTTAAACAAGCAACAAACTATATGACTCTGAAAGAAAAAAGATTCCTGTATAACTCACACAGCAGTCACGCGAGAATCGTCGCACGTAATTCCTTCCCAAGGCTTCCCACAAGGGTCATCTGACTCGTCCCAGCTTGGTGGTGTATGTTGCCATATGCCCTTGAGAGACTGGAGTGCTGCAGCTGCTACAGCACAATTTTACACCAATAAAACACATCTGAAGTAGAGTTCCATTGACCACGAACAAATTCATTTACATGTGATGCTTTATGATAGTTTACATTCATTAGAATTTTCAGATGGCTCCCCTGACCTTTTGGGCACCATTATCTACCAAAAGACCAGAAGATGCAGCATGGGAGAGTTATCAAATAGATGCTAATGATAATCGAGTCTAAGATTAAATCTAGAAGTCTCTCACAAGTAGAAGATAGATTGCAGAGTATCTAAGAAAAAGCTAACAATAAATGCTACATCTTTGCTATTGCCTATATAAAAGGTACATGAAGAGGTAGCTTTACTGATTGCTGCATTTATCCTAGAAAATCTCATTTGAAGCTTTCTAGAACAATGCATTTCTCATGGAATGAAATAGGTGATGGATCAAATTATCGAACTATATGTCCATATTTGGATTGTTAATCATCAGACAGACTACAAGAAATTCGTAGAGATCACACTAACTAATTTGCTTAAATTTCACAGATGTTATTTTCTCAATAGAAACAATTTCTTTATGGTGTACACTACAACCCATGTTCAAAAAGGAGATGTAGTTTACAATAGAGCACAATGGCAAAACTTGAGGGATTAAGGGTTAAATGTTGTTGTGGACGTTGTCATCGTATGTAAAAATGAGATATTGTAATATGAGCATTTTGATTGGCCTAGTATATTATTAAATGTTAACCTTTGTATCATATTCACTTCATCTTGTCACGAATGTGACTACATTGGGGATAAACAAACTAGCGGAAGGGAAAATGCGACTTGGCTAAGTTAGTCAAGGTAGAACAAGCTCCCTGGAACCTTTTCGGAACATCTTCATGGCCTAAAGACAAAAAATAGCTGTACAGCCACAGGGATTCAATTGATTGAACGAAGGGCACACTATAACTGGATGTTGCATAGCATAACCCACATTTGTTGTTGACAATAATTGCCTTAGCCAACTAGTTTTGCAAAATCAAGTCCCCCAAGTTTCAACTTAATAATTCACTGACAATGAAAAATAATTTGGAGCAAAGGATCAGATTGTGTAGTTAGAATGGTTGAGATGACTCCATTTTGCAATCAAATTTAACCCTTCTTCATATCAAGTTGCCTCAAAGAATTTACTAACTCATTTAAAAATGTAAAGCTAGTAAACATGTATGGATTTTATATTTTATTTATCTATCACATCGAATCGACGAAATGGTCAATAGAAACTATGCAACTAGCTACTAAGGAGAGACTAGCAACTACTTAATTTAGTGTCAGAACCTAGTATCCAATGGCAAAAGCAGGTGGACATGCATGGCAAAAACAAGAGCGAATTTAGTGTCAAAATCTAGTACAGTAGCACCAAAATAAATAAATAAACAAGACAACATGTGACGCTTACAATCTCTTGGGTCTGTAAAAGAGTAGCTAATGTAAAATCCTGCATAAAGGAGAGCCACGAAAAAGAGAAAGTTGAGAAAATTTGCCATGGTAAAACCACAGAAACTCCCTTCAAGAACAGCTTTACATGGACTTTCTTAGTACATTACACTTTCCGTGCATGAACACGTTAACACTTCCATATTTCTCTGTCAAGGAAGGGAAGAGAGAGAGAGAAACGAAGGAGGAGAATTCAAGCAAAAGAAAAGGCAATTGGGTTGTGTCTGTTTTCGTCTTTCTCAGTTGGTAATGTTTCCTTGTCTTTTGAAGCCAAACTAAGGGAAAACAGGACACTCTTTACCACTATAAAGCGTCGTACTGAACAGACAAAAATCATGCATCGGTCTCTCACATATCCACCATTAATGCTTCAAAAAAAGTCCTTACGTTGTCGTGATTAATAAAATAACCTTCCGGCAACATTGTACATGCCGCCCTTATGTTGTGAAAAAAAAAAAAAATAAAGTAAAGACACAAAGGAAAGGACCGAAAGTTGGCTTGTTAGGATATTTCTCGAGTAGGCCAATGAAGTCTATTCTCTCAGTTCAGATGGTATTTAATAATAAATACACATTGGTTATAGCTTCTACGAGGTGATATCTGTAAACACTTCAACATAACGTCCCATATCATTCTCAAGCAATCTGACAAATCGAAAGAGTCAAACTCAAACATACAATAATCCTGAAGGATCGTTTCAGGACGAAGATACCGATTCTCCTCGACCGTCCTCGAGACTTTCTGGACACGGATATGGCATATGACATACGTATAGTATAGCCATAGCAACGGCGTTTGCTTTAATTTTACCGCCATTTAAGTCACCAACGGCGGTTTTAACGTTCAGGCTGATGTCCCATCACTATGTAATCAACGTTACAAAGATCATATCGCTCTAATGTCGTAGTAATATTTATATATATCGCTCTAAATTTAGTTATAATTTTTCTACGATTATCGGTGCTTTTACTTATTCAATAGTTATTGAAACATCAAGATATAAATATTTTATGAAATAGTCAGAAATAGCAATTTCATTTCCTTTCTATTCAATAAAGTAACGAGACAGATTATTTTGATCCTAAGTTTTTGAAAATACGTTTAAAACCTCTTTTACCTTCTTTTTTTTTTCTTTTTTCTTTTCTGCAATGATTAACCCTCTTTTACTATTTTATATTACTAATTCATTTTTTTTTTTTGACAAAGTAACAGAAGATACTTAAATTAAAAAAAATTTAATGAATTTATAAAACCAACATAAAATGGTCATGTAGAAGCATGGATATAATTTTTTTTTAATATTATAAAATTTGGGATATAATCACTCAATTTCAAAGATAAGGGATTAATCACACAAAAAAAGATACAATGAAGTGTATTTACTATTTATCCTAAGTATTTTACGTATAATAACATATTTATGAAATTTGTTTGGAAAAATTACACACTAAATATTCAACATCTTGAGTTAACTTCAAATGAAAAATGAAAAATTATAATGGTTCAAATAAAGAATGAATGTTATCTAAAGGTATAAATAAAGAATTGACATTATTAAAGTGGTACAAACAAATAATGTTATTCAAATAAATGACGAAATTTTACACCATAAGATAATTGTTTTATATTGTAATTATCTGGCCATCTATGTTTGACATTGTTATATTGAAACCATAATATGATCCTATATTTACATCATATTACATTAAGTTCATCCTTGAATGACTAAAAAGTGTCGTCCTTTATTTGAAGTACTTAAGTTTCATTTTCTATTTAAACCTATCGAACATTCATCTTCTAATGTGTAATTTTTCCAAATTTAGTTAATTATCTAAAAGAAAATTACTAAAATCAAGGTGCAATTATGAAAATGTACTGTTTTTACAATATAGAATGGTTTTACAAATGGAAAACCACTTAGGAATTTCAACGAAATTATGAATTTTATATTAAAATTACTCTTTATAAAGTAAGCAACAAACTTATGGCATTATTATGAATTCATGGTTATTCCCGAATATAATTAAAGTCCTAAAGCTTATGTTAGTGCTCGTGGCCATCAACCAATAAGATTTCCTGTTCCCCTTTTCCTTAACTTATTCCATATAGTTTGGTTGTTTCTCGTAATTATTTCTTTGTATTGTTTTTCATTAAGCTCATGACCTAAATTTTATTTTGAGAACATGATGCAGCTTAGCATATAAGTCGTATGCCATGGTATAGTTTCCTTTTCTATCATTTGAGTTAATTCTAGTGATAATTAATTATCTAGCATTTGCAATTAAGGATCATTATGAAAATGTCTTGGAGAGGAAAAAGAACTGGAAAAAAAAAAAAAACTTTTCTTTTTGTTGCTAAGTCAAAATTAATATTTGGCCAAATATAAAAGTGAATTGATTTGATAGAATTTAGCAACCTAGTAGTCTGGATAGTTGTTTCTTAGTGGAATAGATCAGGTTTGAATTCTGTTTTCACCATTGAAATAAAAAAGAAAAAAATTGTTAAAATGGCAGCTCATAAGAGAAGTGGGTATGGATACAAGAAATCAAATGAACACATTATATGGTGATTATGAATATGTTGATTAAATAAATTATGTGTGTGTTTGTTAAATTATGGTTAAATAAATTTAGGATAAAATGAAAATTCCCATATTAAGGTCCCATAGAATTAGAGTTGATACTATTAAAGTACATAAGCAAAAATAGACTAAAATAAATAAATTTTAGTGCAAGAATTTATGAAAATGGAAACTCAATATCTAAGAAAATAATAAAGGATCAAAACAAATTTAAAAAGAAATTAAAATTATTGATAAACCTTTTTGGATATGGTCCCAAGCCTAAACCGATTTGCCTAAGACTCAAGCTGAGCTCTAAGAGCCCAATTCGACCTCTTCATTCTCTTTTTAAGCTCTCAGCAATTTGTTCACCCTCAATATAGTAGGGATCATACGTTTAGAAGCTCCTTTAACCTCACTTAGGACTATGACATGCTATTAGCCAAGAGCTCGATCCAACAAAATGAGGACATCCGACTTTCTAAAGACTCGTCTCTCTAGCTCAAGTCAAATAAGCCTAACCTAATCATTCTAATAAAGATAATGTGGCCAAAACTTAGTAGACAAGGAAAGTTAGGTAGTAAAAAATATACAATCCACAAGATTTAGAGAGGAGCTCGGGATCATTTATCATTACTTACATCCTTAAAATAACGCAGCCTCATCCTCTACAACTAGAAGATAAGGCCTAATAATTAGGGATCATTACACACTCTCTCCATTCTCCTTATGTGCCAATGTTCTTCTCTTTTTATTGCACATCGCACTAGCTTAGGCATCACAGTAGCCATGACGAAGTACCCTCAACACCCTTATACCTTGTTTTCTATTTTGCAGTTGATGACAATCGTAATGTGAGAATATACAATTAGCAAAAACTAAAATAGCTATTGCAATAGGACTTACTAACAACTAAACCACAATTTTATAAAAATAACACTAAACCATCCTTCTATTTACTCCAACAAGTTTTCTTAATGCAATTAAAAGAGGGAAGAGGAGAAACATAGCCTTTAGTAAGTAATTATCATGGCTATTACATTATTCTTATCATTATAGCTTGAGCTCTAGTACTAAGATGATGTGCCAGGATTATTAATAACTTAACCATAATTTAAGATTGAATCAATTGACATAAAATTAGGGTCTTTTTTTTTCTGTATTTAGGGTTTTAGGGTTATGTACAATACCTACAAATATGACAAACCATTTGATTCATATTACTCTTTGGCTAAAATGATATGACATACAAGTTAACCAAAAATGGTTGTTCAATACAATAAAAGAAGATTGGTGAGAATAAATTGTTATGCCTCGAAGTCGCAGAGTTGCAATAGTTCCACCGTGTAAACCATTCTATGATAATAACCAACCTTATAATACCTACCATAAACATAATCTACACAAGGCGTCGAATACTCCTCACTTTGAAGTATACGGTCCAATTAAATGTTTAACTACAATTATGGTAAATATAATAAAATTTTAATAAACATATATAATTATATATAAAGTCCATAGAACTTCCTAGGAAATTCTACATAAACACAACGGTTCACTAATTTACATAATAACTATCAATTTTTCATCCTCAAACTACAAAGGACACTCTAGCTACACATCACTACTAAGTAAATTGATCCTCACACCCTTGGCTTCAGAAGAACTAACCTCTGGATAATTGTAAGACGGCATAATACTTGAAGTATTCAGAAATCAAGAACTGCAAAAGGATCTATAAGGGTATGAGCAACTACAGCTCAGTAAGTTAAATTGAAGACTGATAAATGTATACAAACATAAAACAAGATTATCAAACAATTATTTTCATGCAATGCAACAATCAAGTGTCATCATACAACGTAGTCTGGTCCGTTGTGAAATCAGAGAAATTTCACCCGCTCTAATCCGGGTTGAGGAGTTTCCATGTTATGCAGCAACTCATAACTAAACCCAAGCTTATACAATGGGAGACATCGCTCCTCTCGTGACTACCTTCGAACCATTGACTTCACTCTCGCCGCAATCTCCTCTCCTGTCACTTAGTTCGACTAAGGATGAAGAAAGGACCATTATGCAATCCTGTACTATCTCTTTTGAAGGAGTCAGTATTTAGTTGAAAAATCCTAATGATCCCCTAACGGGTTGCAATGCATGACATTTTAGGTCATTAGAGTCGAATAAGATTAAATTTCATTTAGGGTTTTCAAACAATTCACACCAATTCAATCATAACACAAAATCAATCATACCACAAATTTCAATACGAATTCAGATACATCAAACACATGCGTAAACTACTTATCATCACAACCATATACAATCCTAAGTCTCCGAGTATCATAAAAATAGTACTATAATATAGTAAGTAATAACTTAACTTACTTAGAATTTCTCAGTCACCCGATCACTTAATTGCAAGCTGATTCGTCTCTAGATATCCTATAATACAAATAAGTCTTTCTTATTTATACTTTAAGGATTCATACTCTAAGTTATAATTTAACTCATTTTTTTCCATGCATACCTATTATGTATTAATGATTCTTTCTACCCTATTTTGAGGTTCGGATCTTAAATTAGATTCTAGTTTTGATTCTGAAGTCTTAAATATGCTCGAGTCCTAATGTGAAATTAATTACATTAAGCTTAAGTATGCTAATATCCTATTGGGTCTTAATTTAGTATTCTAAACTATTCGGTATACGCTAATTCTAATTGGGGTACCGGATTTATTCCCGATATGAGGAAATCTTACATTTTTTATACAATTAAATTTTGTTTCAGATTTGCTATATTTTGATTTTTATTATAATATTATCTAAATAACTCTAATTTTTCATATTTATTAAATTTTCAATTTTACATATTCCTAATTTCCCACAATTACTACCTAATTCCTAAATTAATTACACTTAATACTCTAAAGGCTAGGATTAGGTTTCCACAATAGAGATTAACATCCTTAGACATTTAATTACTATATAAATCAGTAATTAATTACTTAATCACTTAATTAACGCAAAATTACCTAATTTTTCCATCATTTTAGAACTAAAAATTTACTTAAAAATTTTGAAAATTAATTTGAAAAAAATGGCTTTATAGCACTGTTCTATATCGCTTAAGCGTTCTATAGAAAAAATTTGAACTCCAAACTATACTCCTAAGCTTATTTATTTTTAATTCTAATCATACTCGATTTTGCTTAATTTGTTAAGAACTATATATTTTCAGACGTGATTAAACTTAATCACTATTTTTTCCCAAATCTACATACAATAAAACCTCAGAATAACAAGTTTCATAATTTTATAGGTAAAATAACTAATTTTATGGGTAAAATTTTAAGAAATTATACAAAATCGGGAGAGATAAGGCACTCACTCGGTTCGATGCCTTTTGGTCGTCCAACTTCAGTCCAAGTGTGTCGGCCGGCTTAGATGGTGGGTCTGGAGTGGGGTGGTGGTGGTAGCTCGGTCCCAAGTAGTGGTGGTGTGTGGGTTTGGTTCACTAGCCCTAATTGCACAATTTTCCTTTCTTTTTTTTTTTCTCTCTGGTTTTCTCATGAATTTCGAAGCTCTCTATTTTTCGCTGATTTCTAACTATCTAAAAGAGCTCTGTAAATTTTTTCTCTATTTATAGAGCTTGGTGGTAATTAATGTGCATTAAATTAGATAAGACATTGTCTAAATCCTTTAGTTTTTAACTTTTGTATTGCTTGATTCTAATTGGCTAATTTTTCTTCTTCAACTCCTGACTGGCCACGACCAGATATACATCATTCCCTATCCCTCCATTTTTTTTTCTAATTTTTCTTTAATTAATTAGTAATTTTCCTTAATTATTTAATAAATTTTTAAGCAATTTAAGAAATTTCGCGTATTTTTATCTACACATAAATATATGTGGGGTGCATGTAAACATTCCTAATTATTATTTAGGTCATTCTATAATTTTTGGTATACATATAATCTATCTCTAGTAATTTATTTATTATTAGATTACACTTTTTGCTTTTTCGATAATTAACAATTATTATACTTAAAATTTGTAAATTTTATAGTTTCCTATTTTATTACTTATTTTGTTAAATTCAAGTTTACGGGGTCATTTTTACTAATTTTTCTATCAATAGTTTATTATTTTGGGTTTGATCGGATCCTTTAACCGATCGTCCTAAACTTTTTGTTTTAAGTTCAATCTTATGGTCACTTGGCTTAACTTTAGGGCTTACATAAATAATATGAGAGAAAACTTAATAATAGGATAATGTTTTATAATGAATGTATGATAAAATAAAACCCTTGTTAATTTTTTCATTAAAGGTAAATGACTTAATACTAGACAAAATAAACTAAATTACTTCACATCCTAAGTACAACTAGTCAAATGGGATAAGCTACCTAATTAGATGGTTAGCTTGACTCCATACATGTCTTGTTGGATGGCTACTTTAGGCCAATCGGATGGCAATCTATAGAATGAAAATTCTATAAATTATGTCCCTATTGATTCAATACATGCCCCTATAAGCTATCTTACACATTACTATTAGCCTCCAAGCACTACTATCAGACAACAAATGACAACACACTATTTCCTAAAGTAATAAGATGTAAAGTAAATGAATTAAGAAGATCTTATTCATTTGTAGTCGATTCATTCATCAAGATTCTATTTCATGGGTTCTAATTATTAATCATATAGCTTGATTCCTACTACTTGATCTTAAAATCCCACTAATAAGTCATTGTAGGAGGATGAGTTCACTTAGAGTAAGAACATGAACATACATACTTACATATAATTAATATATATATATATATATATACATATATATATACATATACAAACACATAAGTTTAAGGTATAGAGACTCGATTAACTTTACATAACAATTATCCATCCAACCTGGAGTAAACTCATTAATGTTACTTTATATAGGTTTAAGGTCTATAGACTCAAACTCAAAACACGGTATGAGTTTTAGGAGGCATAAGATACATAGAACATTATCTAACTGGATAAGTGAATTTGAGATGGTTTAGAGTCTATATTATGTTTGAGATGGACTTAAGTTGAAGTGGCATTGAACTAGTTTATCCAATTAATATAAGTTTGCATAGAACATTTGCTCAATAACAATGGTATTAGTGGAGTGCTCATATTAACAAGTATGAGAATACATATAATAATCCAATTCATGAGGATGCAATTGAATGGTACATAATAATCAACAAGTCTATATGCAATGTTAGAATGCCTATGTTTGTGTTAATAATATAATATTATGCATGCTATGAAGAATGAAGGATAGGAAGTCCAAGATGACATTAAGAATGACTAGTTGTAAAACTTCAAATACAAATTCCACCATGTCTCTATTTCAGCAAATTGAAGTGGTGTTGTATTAAATATAGATTATCCAACTCTATTCCTAAGTTACAATATGCATTTGAAATGTGGTGAGGTGTTATGTGTGTGTGTAAAAATGATAAATATAATGAAAACCTTGGATCAATTAATTTGGCTAAATATGACAGGTTTTATGTGTAACATGAGCATTGCCAAACGTATTAAAGTTAAAAAAAAGCAACTAACATGTGTTTTAGATGAATGTTTTTGCATGAAGTCCTTAATTTGCAAATCATTGCATATGAAAGTTAGTATATCTATTAAGAATCAATTGATCCGGCTTTGTTGCACCTATTCCATCATAAGGTAATTACCATGCTTGAGTGTATTGGTAAGTCTAGGGTGGTGACATAAATTAGAAAAGAAATGGTTAGAAATTCTTTAGGTCTCATATATTCCAACAGAAATTTATAAATATTGTAATAATTATAAATGCAATTGCTCTCAAACATCAAACTATTCTCTTAAAATTTGTATTTTCCTTGTTAATTAAGATTTTCCTTCATTTTTCCAACTCACTTCATAATTTTTCTTACAGTTTTTATTTGTCCACATTGCAATTTTTTTTCTGAAAAAAAAGTTTTGTGATCATATTTATAAAAAAATTACATAAAATTACTAAATTTTCATTAAATTTTGTAATTTCCTTTTCTTTTTTTCTAATTTTTCATCCTTACAAATTTTATAACTTCTCTCTAAAATTTCCATACTCCCACTAATTGGTGAGTTTAAATCACAAAACCATTGCTACTTCCTTTCCACAAATAAAGGTCCTCATTTATTAATTTTTCAAAAAATTGCAAATGCACCCTATGTTCTTAAGCAGAGATGGATAAACTCTCTAGATTTTTAAAATTGACTTAATATTCTTATAACTTCCGAAATATGCACGTACAATATAAAGTGTCACTAAAATCTTGCTATTTATTATCCATGTACCAACAATTTTAAGATTCTAATAATGACATAGGGGTCATGTGCACTTTTTCAAAAAGTACTTATAAGATGTAAAGTCTCATTCTGGAAGTTTAGGATCTAAGAAAAATAGGAAAGAAAATAGGTTGAATCTTAAATTCCATAAAAGCTTTGTCACATCCCAAATGCTGTCAAGTCGTAATAGTCTACTATCTATATCAATTTTATACTAGAAACTATCCACTCAGTTACTAATATAACCCTAATATACATAAGGCTCATATAACAAACCGCTCTAAAGTATTCATAGTTCTATAAAGATAATAGCATTTATATTCATAACAAACTTATATTTATAGTAAGGCTACGTATAGAGTGTTTATAAGAATATACAAGTATATGATACAGCTCAAAGAAGGAACCCAATTAAATCATCTAGGTAACCTAGTTAATCTTATAGAAAACAAAAAGTTCCAAAAACATAGTCTTTATTAGTTCCACCTCACTTAAGCCTAAATACATCCCTTTTTGCACACCTGGAGGTGATGGTCATGTGGCATGATTACTCAGATCCTACAAGCAAATATATAGGATAGTAAGCAAACCATAGCTTAGTAAGGGGCAGAAGGCAAAAAACATATACAAGCTAAATAATACAACTAAGTTATCAAGCAATTGTTACATGCAATGCATGAATAGGCAATATATCATCCGCATGACATTATCTAGTTGGTCGTAAGGTTTAAGAAATTTTACTCACTCTAACCTAGGTTGAGGATTTGTGATATGATGGCCACAGTGCTAATCATAAAGGCCACAAGGCCCTCCTATGGCTAATTCTAATCTTATGCAATGGAGGCTTCTACTCTACCTATGACCACCTTCGACTTATTCCCCCTAACTTTGTTATGAACTCTTCTCCTATCACTTAGTTCAATCAAGGGTAAGGAAAGACCAAATCATTGCAACCTTGTCGAAGGCCTCGAAATTTAGCTAAAGAAACCTAACCGTCCCCTAGTAGGATGCGATGCATGTCCATTTATAGTTTTAGTTCATATTTCAATTAGTCCAGTTAAGAGTGATTAACCAATTCACAACACTCTAAACAAGGTTAACCAATACAGTAAAGCACGTTGCTTAGCTACATATAAACATTTCAATAACCAAGCACAGGCATAGCATGTGCACAAACAACTACTTACAACCACAAGCGAGCATATACTCCAATTTCTACAAATCCTACTTACAAATACTAAAGCTTAGTCAACAGGTTTAGAACGTCAATGCTTTACTTACTTAGAAGTCCTATATATACCAAAGATGATATTCAATTTTCTTAAGATATATGAACACATTAGGGTTTTAACTAGTACTTGGTTGAGACATTATTTATACAACTATTTAATAGAGTAGTATATATATATATATTGATATATGATAGGAATCAAACTACCAGACCCCTAACTTAAGCCTGAACATGAGGCCTGAAGGACTAGCAAAGAAAATTCTACTATTTTAGCCAACTTATGTTGAGGCTAAGTTGACCATCACTGCTGGCAATTCCATATGTTGAGCAGAGTAACTTCTTATATCTTAGTAGTCAAGTGCTGACTTGAAGTATGCTCTAGTAATAGTCCGACCCCTCACATGTCTACTCAACCATAACCATGCTGACCTTCAACTTGGCAGTATTGGCATTGAGAACCCTAGAACACATCCGCTCCACGTCTTCTTAGAAGGACCTTAAGTCTACTAGATACCTCTATTCAGCATCCTCCATCTTAACAGTACCATTTGTCTATTTTTGCCAGAAGCATCTCTAGTGACCTATTGCTACGTATCCCATCCTACGTAAAAGGATTCTGTTGCACTAATCATTAATCTCTTTGATTTTTCATTTATACCCCTTATTATTCCTTGTACATTACTTCTTTTGGGCAATACCCTTTTTTTCTTTTTCATTTGAGATAAGATGCCCTAACATTTTGAGTATAAATATGTTTGTAATATGTAGCCACAAAAATCGTCATCATACATCTGATATTGAATATACTTCTCCTTTCTTGAGCTAAGTATGCTTACTTTTGTCTTCTTACTCTTATCTTTAACCTTAAGCAAGGTTGAGTGGCAAGTGACCTCACCGAGCTACTTATGCATCACATCGAGTTGGCATGAGTCTATGAAGTTTCCTTGGTGCATCATATCTTTAGAATCATTTATGGTTCTGCTTGTTTATCTTGTTTTTGCATTTCTTCATCCTTTAATTCAAGCTTTCTACAAGCTGGGACCTACCATGATATTATCATACTTGTCTGCTCTCGACGCGACATATCATCTTGGTATCAGAGTGAAGGATTGTTTAGGCAAGTTATGTTTAAGCTCTCTTAAGTAGTAGTGTTTATTATGGTCGTATACTGTAGTTGCATGGAAGTTAGCTATGAGTGTTTAAGTAAGTAGAAGGCATAGTAGTTTATTGTGGCTATATACTCTGTTTTACCCTGTTTGACCTATTTTGAACATATGAAAACAAAGCAAGTTTCAATTAGCTTTATTGTTCTTTAGGATAGTTGTTGTATCTACAGTTAGTTTGAACTTTCGTTTGTGGGTAAGTGTTTGTGCGAGTTGTTTGGCTTAAAGGAATTGTGTTTATCATTTCTTAGAATCTGAGTTTATTATTGAGTTTTTCCCAAGAGAATAACGGATCTAAGTGTCAACACTGGCATTAGAGATGACAATAATGATGTTGTCCACCATGGATGATAACCTCATCACATCCTAAGAAGTACAAACAAACAAATTAACTATATAGCTAAACTTATAGCCGATCTGACTAGAGTTGTTTATGCATTAATGTAGATACCTCATTTTTTTCCATTTTCGTTTTATCATTTTTATTGAGCTAGGAAAAAAATAAAAATAAAAAAAATAATAAAAATGAAGTCGAGTTGTATCAAGTCCAGTTATATTGAGTTGAGTCATAACGAGTCTAGTTAACTCAAGTCGAGTCGTATTAAGTCAAGTCGAATTGAGTCGGGTAGTTTAGTGTCAAATCAGATAATGGTGAGTAATTAATTTAGTAAATTCTAAGTCGTTGAAAAATTAAAGCTTCATTAAAATATTTTAGTCCGATCCGATATAAAATAGATTTTCATCTAATTTATATTGAGCCAAAATAGACTTAAAATTTATTAATTGGACTATTGGGCTAAATCAAATTGGATCGAATCAAGCTTAGAAAATAGAAAGCCCAAATTAAAATAGAGTTTTTATAAGTTAGGTCAAATCTCTAAAGAATCATTATCGAATCTTCCGTATCTACGATATAAAAGATTCAATTGTGGGTTTATAAATAGTAAGTTGACAGGTGATGTTTGACACTTTTTTTTTTCACAATCCCACAACATAATCACTTCACAACCGATCACTCATCTACACTACTCGCCTAAAGCACCTTACAACCCTCACATTCAATAACACCGACATCCCTCCACCATTCAATTATATGAATAACTAGCCTTTCACTTCACAATTCAACACACTGCATGCACGATCACCTACAATTCACAACCCACACACGCTGACCCCCTTAACAACATTTGCATGATTACGCTGTACGTCCAAACACTCGCTGCCTGACTATGCCACATTACCTAATAGCTCACACACATAGACACGAAGTACACAAATGCACATCCACAAAGTTGCATTAAACTCCCTCACCAACGAAACACTGTACATACTCTGATCCCGTGAAGACACAAATCGAACATATGCTAGCATGTCCACAACATCCATATGATCACGCTGCCATCCAAACACTTGCATGCCCCAACACCTTGATACACATATACCCCTGCCTCTGATCGAAAAACCATATAGACGCCATCGCCTGACCCTAACATTGATCACATGCTCATATACACTAACGTACGACTCTCATGGACAAATCACTTAACATACACCGACATATTGCACTCACTCACACACTTGCCTAAAACACGAGCACAAATCTGGTCACTTGTTGCAATGTACGATACTTCATGACCGACTGTACCTACTAATTGCACGACAAACATTAGTCCACATACTACAGCCCCTGACTCTCACACGCTCATTGTCCAGTACACTTGCCTACACAAGCACGTTGCTGTTGCACTTGATCACCGATACACCCTCAAAGACCGCACACGTGATTCACATATCGTCACACACGATCAACATGACGTTGATCACACATGACTCGGCTCATATAGGTAATAAAATTATTTTTTATTTATTTAATTATTTTATTTTATTAATTTAATAATCTTTTACTAATTCATTTTTTTAGTGTAGGTTTATTTTTTATTATTTTTATTATCATATTGTTGGATTTTTTTAGATAATTTGAATTTTTAGATAAAATTAGTTAGTTGAAAATTGTATTTTAAAAAAAAAAATCATGTATCCTTTCTTCGAAGACCTATATCTTCGAAGAAAATACATATCTATATCGTATTTTATATATAGGATTTGGAGAAAATACGTATCTAAATCATATCTTAGTGGATCTTATATATAGGATTCAAAAAAGCTATCTTTTGATACGTAGTGATTTTTTTTTTTAAATAAAAATAAAAAATCTTAATCGGGATTTAAAAAAAAAAGGTTTAGTTAGGTAGAGTTTTCATAGATTCATGAAATTAAATTTTTTTAGGTTTTTTTTTAAAATAAGAAATGGTTAAATAAACATATATTTGGCTTCATTTTCAAAATAAAAAATTCCACCCACTAAATATTTTACAAAAAAGAACTATATTGTTTTGATCCCGACTAGTAGGTATGTATACATCTTCAGGGCAATCATCTAAAAAATATGAAAACTTTTTTCCTTTTTCTTGAAAAATTTGTAATAAAAAATTCATTTTATTTATATTCTGTATGTCTTATCTTAGTATTTTTTTTAGAAAAAAATATAAAAATAAAACTCATTAATTGATTTTTTTTATTTTTACATGATGACTTAGTTTTAATAGGTTAGCCCTTAAACTTAGTTTTTTTTGTTGTTTTTTTTAAAATCATTTTCTCACTTAGAAACCCTAATTTCATTTTTTTTATTAGTTGAATTGGTTGGCAACTCCATTTTTTTTTTAAAAAAAGACATTTTAAGAAAAAATGTTTTCTTAATTTTATGTTGAGTAATTTGTATTAAGCGGGTTAACCTTAATATAGATTAAATTAAGAAAAATCGAAATAAGGCTCGATAGAATTGACAACTCCATTAGGGAAGCTAGTGAGCTAGCTATGTAAAATAAAAATTAGTTGATGGGCTTTTTGTATTTTTTTTTCTTTTATTATATTATAGTTGTACTAATGGCTTTTTAGTGATGCAAGCCCTAAGACAAAACCAGCCAAATGGGCCCTTATTGGGGATTTAGGGAAGGTTATTAGTTATTGACAATCATTCACATGCTTAAATGTAGTTGGACTTAGGCCACTTAAGGAACTTAGGACGGGCTACTATTATGTAACCCTCAGGTCACTGGGGTCTTTACCCCTACCTGGCGGTAATAGGCGAGCTTAATCAGGCTTCAATTTAGCCTGCTAGATTTTTCTTCGAAAAGCTTTAAAGCTATAAAGCCTGAGATTGGCAAACCTTATCCTCCGGCATCATTCTTTTAGAAAAAGGGGTAGTTATTTTAAAATTATAGGAAAAACCCAATTAATCCAAGGCCGATTTGTCATTCTTTTTCAAAAAAAGGGGAAATTAAGAAATTAGTAATCCTTATATATAAGTATTCATGAGCTCTATTTATTTTTAAATCTTATTTTGAATATACTTATATATAAGGGTACTTTTTAACTGTTGATTTATAATACTTCTTATAATTTATTAATTACTGGCCCCTATTGCATTACATGCGTGTTTAGCATATTACATTTTTTTATACATGACTTTTTTTTATGCTCATTTTTATGTGATTATTTTATTTCCTATATTATATGTGTTTTATTCTTATCGTCTCTTAGTGAGTGAAAGGTTGCATAATTTTTTTTAAAAATAAAATTTAGAAAAAAGCTATAAAATTATTAATATCATGTATAGTCTTTTGTAAAGTTAATAGCTTCATTGTAAATAATCTCATCATTTCATGTCTTTATGTAATATGGATATGGAAAGTTACGATAGTGTCAATCCCGAGCCCATCCATGAGGTCCAGTTGGATAAGTATTCCTTCCCCAAGGCTATCTTGAAAGATTGGTTAAATCAGCTTTTACCCACCAACCAAGATCACATTTGAAAGAAGATCGGGCCGCTTATGTCCATCATGCGGGTTTAGCTCCACTAGCCTCTAATTCAAGCCCTTATTCATTATTGGGATCCAAAATCTATAGTTTTCAAGTTCAACCCACATGTGTTGATGCCCACTTTAGAAGAATATTTGCAGTTACTTAGTGCTCCACTTCTCGAAGCAAGCATAACTATCCCAGATCTCAAAGTCCTACCCAAGAAAGCCTTCATGACCTTACTAGGGGTCAAAAGGCAACCCTAGCACGGTTCTTATCTTTAGAAGGCATAAAGTGTCTTAGTATCTTAAGGCTAGTAGAATGTTTTTCAATCCTAGACGCTTATCATAAATATCATCAAATCTTTTGTGGAGGATATCAATTGTAGGTCGAAAAGAAAGTAAATGCCTTTATTGTAACAGTATTCAAGACAATGATATTTCCCTTCAAATATAGTCAAGTCCGTTATAAGGTAACTGAGCTAGTAACCCAATTCTTAGTTGGTAAATCATATATACTGACATTGTTGGTAGAGCAATTCAAGACACTCACTCACTTAAGGAAGCAAGGGTATGGGTACTTCAAGACTAACCCTACAATCCTTATTGTGTCGTTTCTTAGTCACATACAAAGGTATGGAAGGAACCTTCTCAGAGTGTCCCTGATTTAGAACGTCAATTTAATTGATGACTTTGCTCGTCACCTTAAGGTACTAAAATAAGCTCAATTTAAAGGATGGGTATCATTCATAAGCAAGATGTAGCCAGTCGACTTTACGTGGACAGCTAAGTGGAGCAATTGCACTCAAGTCATCTTAGGGTACATCGATAACGCAAAGGTCCCCCTTATCGGTATTACAGGTTGTACAGGATATTTTCTAACTTGTGTCACTAGAGAGCTAAGTCTACTTCAAGAGATAGCATATAGAGATTCCTTGGATGATGTCACATTGAGTCATTAAGATCCTTGTTTACCCATTTCTGCTTTGATTCAACGACTAGCAAAACTCGTGAAGTTATGAGAACATAGGGAAGTCAGGAAGATAGTCAATGTAGGAACTTTGAGGGGCAAAGTCGGAGAATACCAGGCTACTAAGCAGTTCAACTATAATTAGTTGGAGAAGACTAAAAAGATACAATATAAAGCTCCAGATGTATTGAGACATGAGCCGGAGCCAGAATACCTTTCACCTACTGAGCAGGCTTACCGAAACACCATATGGGCTAGAGTTAAAGCCCAGTTCCAAGAATGCAAGAGAATCATTGAAGAATTAAAGATGGAGAATGGGAGATTGTTGGAAGAATCAATTCTTGAGGTATAAGATTTAAGAAAGAGATGTTATAGTCTAAAAGCTAATAAGAGAAGTCGATGAAGCTTATCCTAGCCAGATTTATCAACTTTTATAGATATAGGATTTGGTATTCTTTTTTCTTTTAGAAAGATTAGTTAGGAGTTTGTTTCTTTTTCTCTTAGTCCATTATATCATTAATAAATTTGTAGCATCATTAAAAGAAAACCTTTATTGATTGTGTAGTCTTTTGCTCATTTTTTTAATTTCTTGATAGTTGCCTTTTAAATAAAAAAAAATGAACAAAAAAAAAACTAAATAAAAAGAGAAGAAAAAAGGAAAAAAGAAGAAGCAAACAATAATAAAGAAAAGCAAAAAAGAAAAACAACAAAAATTTTTAGTTCACAAAGATGTCTAAAACTCAAGTATTTATTTAGGATTTTGAAGATAATGCCTAAGTAAATAGACTCAGTTAGAAGCTCGATATTCACTCGTTTCAAGGCAAGAATGTCAACTCAAGGCACTAGAAACATCAATTAAACTGAACTGGACTCGAGAGTCGTAACCCTATAAGAAAACATGAACAAGATGGCCAAACAAATCCAGGCTCTCACTTGGGCTATTGGAATTCTCAATGGTAGGAAAGCATCTCAAGTCAACCTAAATTGGAATGCAAAAGTAACCCCTTTCCCCTGAATTGGAAGATGTAGAATTGCTTCCCAGCGCTGAGATATGGAGGAAGGAGATTAAGGAAAAACATCAAAAGATGGAAAGGAAGTTTATGTAGAAATTAATCGAGAGGATGAAAACCCTAGAAATAGTTAATGGGTTTAAGCAGATGATGTAAGCCCCAAAGTTCAGCTAAGTAACCGTAGGATTGAATTTAGAACCCAAGGTTTAGGGCGATCGGTTAAAAGATCCGATCAAACCCAAATTATGAACTATTTAACAAGATACCAGTAAAAATGACCCTGTAAACTTAAATTTAAGAAAATAAGTAGTAAAATAGGAGACTATAAAATTTTCAAATTTTAAGCATAATAACTGCTAATTACCGAAAAGGCAAAAAATGTAATATAATAACTAATAAATTATTAGAGATAGATTATATGTATACTAAAAATTTTAGAATGACCAAAATAATATTTAGAAATGTTCACGTGCACCCTACATGTATTTACGTATAGATAAAAATACGCGTAATTAGTGAAATAGGCTGAAAACTAAGTAAATAATTAAAGAAAAATACAAAATAATTATAGAAAAATCAGAAAAAAATCAGAAATGGATAACTAAACCAAGATCAGGTCATGGCAGGTTCAAATCAGAAAAAGAAAAATTATCCAATAAGAATTGGACAAACAAAAAGCCAAAAATCAAGGAATTGGGGCAAAATCCCATCAAATTAATGCACAATAATTACACTAAAACCCTATAAATAGCAGGAAAAATCCAGGAACTCATTTGGACAGTTGGGAATAAGAGAAAATTAGGGAGAGTCGAAAATTGAGAGAAAAATTCGGTTTGGAAAAAAATTAGAAAAAATCTGTGCAATTAGGGCTTCTAAAGGGAACCCCCACCAGACGAGCAGCTAGAAGTGGACGGCCACCACCACCACACGGTGGTGGCAGCGCCCAGGCCGGCCGACAAGGCCACAGCAGCCCGCGATGGTCGGAGTCACCCAAATCGGTGAGTCCGATTTCCAACCCGATTTTGTGAAAATTTTTAAAAATAGTAATTATAATTAGAAAATTATGAATTTTGTTATTCTGGGATATTTTTGTATGTAGTTTGTAGAAAAAATATTATTTTGATGAAATTATGTTTCGTAGTATATGGTCCTTAAGAAATCGTGCAAAACCGAGCACATTTCGGTTTAGAAATAAATGACCTTAGGAGTGTAGTTTCAAGCCCAAAATTTTTGTGTAGATTACTCAGATGATATAGAATAGTGCTATGAAGCCCTTTTTCAAAAATTAATTTTCAAAATTTTTAGATAATTTTTAGGCCCTAAAATGAGGCATAAAATGGGTAATTTAAGATTAATTAAGTAATTAAATTATTAATTACTGACTTAGTAAATAAGTAGATGTTTTAGGATGTTGAAATCTGATGGTGTATGATACTTGTAGGATTTAGGGTGTTAGATGTAATTATTAGGTTAATTATGTAGTAAATGAGTAATAGGAAAAATAGTTAAATTTTGTAAATTAAGGAAATTTGGAGTAAAATCTGATTTAGGATGGATTTAGACATTTTGAAATAATAATTGCTGTTTAGAGATGGTAATTAGGGTAATAGAAATATTAGAAATGCATTATGTGCATAATATGCAATAATGCATAATGTGTAATTTTTGAAAATATAATAAATAGAAAATATTAGGATAAAAATTGATATTATATAAATAATAGGGATATATAATAAATCTGATATGAAAACTTGAATTTATGTAATTATATGAAAAATGTAAAAATTTCTCACATTAGGAGTAAATTCAGTACACAAATAAGGATTTAAGTGTACTGGATGGAATAAAATACTAATTAGAGTTAATAATGGTATTTAAGAGATCGGGAAGTAATGTGATTAATTTCACATTATAGGTTGAAACGGATTTTTAGGGTTGGAATCTAAAACATTACTTAAAAATCGAACTAAAAACCTGGTTTAGAAATCGATGCAAAAACCGAACCTGAACCTAACCCCAAACCTAGAATAATTATAAAAGACTTAATACGTAGATAATTAGGCATATTAAACCTTAAACAAAACCTAACAATAAGCGTTGTAGAATAAAACGAACCTATAATATTTATATGAAAAGCTGAAATCACGTTCGTGTTATAGGGATAACCGGCGATGGCCTGAGCAAATCGGACCTTGAGTGAGCGAGCGAGGAGTCGAGGTAAGTTAGGATTAATACGATGCTGTATTTTTGGAGGCTTAAGATTATGCTTGGTTGTGCTTGTTAGATAGTTAAATGTGTGCATGTGCTTGATTATGGGTGATGCTATGATTCTGTTTGTTGCTTTGGCATATGTTGTATGAATTGTATGTAATGATTGATCACCCTAAATTGGACTTAATCAAATATACGACCAGTAATCATAATCAAACATGCATGGCAACCCGTTAGGGGATTTAGGACTCTCCGGCCAAATACCGACCCTTTCGGAAGGGATAGCGCAGGATTGTAAAATGGTCCCTTCTTCATCCTTAGTCGAACTAAGTGACAGGAGAGGAGGTCGTGGCGAGGGTGAAGGCAGTGGTTCAAAGGTAGTCGCGGGAGGAGCAAGGTCTCCATTACACAAGCCTGGGTTTGGTCGTGAGCTGTTGCATTAACGGCAACTCCTCAATCCGGATTAGAGCGGGCGCAATTTCTCTAATCTCACGACGGGTCGGACAACGTCGTGCGATGCCATTTGCTTGCACATGCATTGCACCTAATAAGTGATTGAAAACCTTGTTGTGAGTATGGTATAATTTTAAGTCCTCCGTCCTGACTTACTGAGCTGTGGTTGCTCACATCCCTATAGACGTCGTGTAGGTGCTGGCTAAGAAGCGGATACCAATTACTCTGAAGCTAGCAACTGCTGGATCCTGGGGAGTGAGGAAAAACGTGTGAAGAATAAATATATATTTTTAAGGTTTAAGCTTTTACTTTAGAACTTCTCATTTTTGAATAATGTAATAACTAGGAAATATATTACGGAGAAATCTTGTAAACCTTAATTGTAATAACTGTATTATAATATATATATCTTTCCTCACTTTCTTAGAGAAATGATTTATTTAAATTACAAACTGTTTTCTTCAAAGCGGGTTAGTCGTGGACGCCTTATGTAGATCAGGTCTAAGATAGCGGTTGTAAGCTAACTTCTATCTTAGGATGGTTTACACGACGGGGGCTGTTACGATTCTGCCGCTTCGGGGCGTGACAGATGAGAATGATCAATTTACCAATGTATGAAGATGATGATTTCCTAGAAAGATTTAAGGTGTTATAATTCAAGAAATATGATGGGATCAATTGCCCGAAGCTCTACACTAGGATGTACATCAGAAAGATGGGAAAATATACAAAGTATGATAAGGTGATGGTCCAAACCTTTCAAGATAGCTTTACTAGGCTTGCCCTAACTTAGTCTGCCCAACTGGATTTAAATAAGATTGACACATAAGATAAGTTAGCCCAGGCCTTCTACAACCAGCACAAGTTTAATATCGAGATGCCCCATCCATGTAGGATTTGAATAATCTGCAAAAGAAGGCCAACAATAGTTTTAAGGAGTATACCTAGAGATGGAGGGGCATGGTAGCCAAGGTGTCTTCATCCTTAAAAGAGGACTTCACTTTTGCCTTCATCAATACTCTTGAAAGCTCGTACTATCAACATTTGGTAAGATACCCTGCTTCTAACTTTACAGAAATTATGGCCTTAGAGTGCCGATTAAGGAAGCTATTGCTATTGAAAGGCTTCCCAATCCTAAAGTAGTTGAGAAGAAAACACTTTCACGAGATTTTCTAATAAAGCTAAAGAAGCTACTGTAAGTGTTGTCAATATCAACAATCTTATCAGATTGGCAGCCTTAGTAGCCATAACAGGAGGATCTATTTCCCCACCGAATTTGAGTCAAAATAACCGCCTATAAAGTAGACAATTTATTCATATCCTTATTCCTCTAAGCCAAGTTCTTACCTGACTAAGGAAGGAGAATCTATTAACAATCAAAATACTGAAGGAGGGACAAAGACTGAGGGACTACAACCCAAAGCTCTGTTGTGATTATCATTTAAGGCAAGTAGGGCATTCTACGGACCAATGCTGGAGACTCAAACATTAGATTCAGGATCTTATTGATGCTAAGTTGGTTCAATTAAACTTCATTCAAACTCTTGCTCCTAATGTGGGTAATAATCCTTTACCAGATCATGGATGCTCAATCAACATGATCATTGCCAAATAGTCTAAACCAAAGATCGATTTAGATAGTCTCCCCATCACTATTGAAGAAGTAGCTTAGAATCTAAGGCAAGCTGGACACTTACAAAATATGAATCTCATAGATAGAACCTGGACTAGACCGGCAATATATCAATTACTAAAGGATGGGAAGATAAAGAAAGCTGATATAATGGTTATGAGGATTCCAAAACTACGAAAGAGATGTACCTAGAAGGAGCTTAGAAAAAGGTATGAAGTTGGAGATCCGACGATCAATACCCTAGGAGAGCCATCGGGAAAGTTTGAGTATTTAGTTAATTATGCCGATTCACCCACAATATATGCTGATAACTACCTATCGGATAGGGTCTCGAATTTGAGGAAGAAGACAAGCTTATTGTAAAAGCTAAGAAGACAGATGAGATGGTTGGAATGATTGGAGGTGGGCCTAAACCTTTGGTTTTTTAGTATTATGGGAAAAATTAGAAGGTTGAGGAATTGAGTAAGCCTAATAAAATTGCTTTCGATATCCCTATAGCTCCAGAGAATTACAAAGCAGCCCCTTGGGATTATCAAACGATCAATCAGACAATTAGGTCCTTTCTACCTATGGTCAGTGGGCTTACTCACTTGGGACAAGTTTAAGACCAGAACAAAGAGGCTAAGAGGAAGACTATTGTGGAGGAGGCTTCATGAAAGATCTTTAAAGAAATAGGTGAGAAAGATCAGAATGTTGCTAAGAAGATAATGAAAGCTAGTGAGCATAAGATTATAGATCAGTTAGCCAAAGTACCAGCCCAGATTTCCTTAATGGCTTTACTATTATCATTAGATACTCACTTAGAAGCTTTAATCAAGATTTTGAAGGATGTGAAGGGATTTCCACTGAGAAGCTAGGATTGGTGGTGAATTCAATATTTGCAATGAATCAAATTTCATTCACATCGGATCAGATAGGTGAAGAAGAAGACTGAGATACAAAGCCCCTTTTCATAGTAGTCTAATGTACAAGGAAAGTGGTTGCTCGAGTACTGATTGATAATGAGTCTTCACTAAATGTGTGTTTACTGGTGACACTAAATTTGCTTGGAGTAGATTCGGTTAAGATAAAGCTTAGTTTAATTTCAGTAAGGGCTTTTGATCGGTCAAAGAGGGAGATACTTAGAGAAATCGGGCTGCAAGTTGAGATCGGTCCATAGATGTTTACTATTCCATTTCAAGTCCTAGATATACTACGAATTTTAATATTCTATTGGGGAAGCCATGGATTCACTCAGCAAGGGCAATTCTGTCTAGTTTACATCAAAAAGTGAAATTTATAGCCAATAAGTGATTGGTTACTATTCTTAAGGAGTAGGATTATGAGATTTATGAAGAGACAGCTATTCCGTATGTCGAGAGTGAAGAATTGAAGGAACCAGGATTACAGATTTTTTATTAGGTCAACATGATTGAAGTGTCAAGATAAGGGGCACGGGGTTGCTCAAAACAGCCTAAGCAGCAGATTGGAACGTTTGGGCTTAGATATGAGCCCACTGAAGAGGAGATTCAAGAAATGAAGGCCAAAACCAGAGAGAAGAGAAGAGATCAATTGTACCATGCTCCTATAGATTTTCCAAACATCCGTCAAAGATTCCCCGCACCAGCATGTGTTCAAGAACCCGAAGTAGCCAGTTTATTCAAGGCTTTGGCTCAATAATGCAGCATCAATCCAAACAAGAAGAAAGATATTGGCATCCCAATTTTCTTATGCAACTAGTTTTCTATTCCTATTAATAGGTCCCTTTAGAAAAACAATATTAGATCAATTAGGAGCCTCCATTTTCAATAATTAGTCTAATTAGTTAAGCCCTTTCTTCTTTTAGATAATTTGAATTCATTTAATAAAATTAGTTCATTTCTTTCTATCAATTCTTCATTGTTATTTATTCGTTATCCTTTTGCTTTTTTCCTTTACTCTTCAGATCTGATAAAAATGATGAACATAATGGATATCTTGCACTTGTAAATGATGAAAGTACCAATATCACCTTCGGCCCTACTGGGTCAGATGTTAAAGATGATATTGAGACTCTAAGTGAAATATAAGAGAGTTGATGTTGATTTCAGTGATTATTGAGGAATCGATAGTTGTGATTAATTTAGGGACAGAAGAGAATTCACAAAACTCAAAAATTGGCTGTAATTTAGCTAATAATCAGAAACAGGAGTTATCACAATTATTATCAGAAAACTTACACATATTTGCTGGGTCCTATGAAGACATGCTCGGTTTAGATCCATCAATTGCAGTTCATAAGTTGCTAATAAGAGAAGATATCAAATCGAAAAGGCAAAAGCTAAGGCACTTTATGCTAGATATACTCCTTAAGATAAAATAAGAAGTGAAGAAATTACTAGAGGTCAAGTTCATAGAAGTATTTGATTACCCTAAATGAGTAGCCAATGTGGTGCTAGTACTAAAGAAAAATGGGAAAGTTAGGGTATATGTAGACTTCCATGATTTAAACAAGGCATTACCTAAGGATAACTTCCCTTTACTATACGTAGACGTATTGATGGACAATACGGCCGAAAATCATCTTTTCTCATTCATGGATGGTTTCTCCAAACATAATCAAATCAAGATGGTAGAAGAAGATAAAATCAAAATTACCTTCGTTATCACTTGGGGAACGTTTTGTCATCGTGTGATGCCTTTCTGGTTAAAGAACACTAGGGCAACTTATCAGCGTGCTATGATTACCTTATTTCATAACATGATTCATCAGGAAATTGAAGTTTATATGAATGATATGATTGCCAAATCCAAGAAGGATGAGAATCATGTAGATATTTTGTGTAAGCTATTTGAGTGATTAAGGAAGTTTCAACTGAAACTAAATCTGGAAAAGTGCAACTTTGGAGTAACCTTGAGCAAATTATTAGGTTTTGTAGTCAGTAGAAGAGGGATTGAGGTAGACCCAAATAAAGTCAAGGCAATCATGAATATGCTTGCACCGAAGACTGTAAAAGAAGTATGGGGATTGTTAGAGAGGTTGAATTACATTACTTGGTTTGTATCACAACTAATCGATAAATATAAGCTATTATTCAAACTTTTGAGGAAGAATGCAGTAATAGAATGGGATAAAGAGTATGAGCAAGTATTTGCTGAAATTAAGGAGTATCTCATGAATCTACCAATATTGGTCACTCTTACACTGGGATGGCCATTAATTCTTTACTTAATGATCCTTCTTGAATCGATGGGTGTATGCAGGGGCAGAAAGATGAAATGGGTAGAAAAGAGCAGCCTATATATTACTTGAGCAAGAAATTCATAGAAGGCGAACAAAAATACTCAGAGGTAGAAAGAACATGTTGTGCCTTAGTATGGGCGACGCATAGGCTCAAGCAATATACTCTTTATTATTTAGCAGAGTTGTTGACGAAACATGACCTGTTGAGATATTTAGTAGAAAATCCACCATTGATCGAGAGAATCTCAAAAGTGGTAGATACTAATCTCTAAGTTTGATATCAAATACATAAGTTAGAGTTCAATCAAAGGGCAGGCAATGGCCAATTAATTAGCAAAATACCTGTTAGAAGATGAAGAGGATGGTTTGAAAGTTGAATTTCCTGATGAAAATGTAATGGTGACGAATGAATTGAGTGGTCAGAAATTGAAATGGAGAATGTATTTTGATGGAGTAACCAATGTGATCGAATGTAGGATAGGAGTAGTACTGGTATCACCTAAGGCTAATCATTTCCCTGTGGCAGCGAGGTTAGCATTTCCATATATGAATAATATAGTGGAATATGAAGCCTGCATTTTAAGGCTCAAAATGGCGTTAGACATGAGAATACAAAGGCTTGAAGTGTATGGAGATTCCTCCCTTATAATTCTCCAGACTCTAGGAGAATATAAGACAAAAGACGAGTAGTTGATATCTTAACATGAGCATTTAAGCAAGCTAATTGAAAGATTCTAAGAAATTCCATTCACTTACATTCCAAGAACTAAAAATCAATTTGCTGATGCACTAGCTACGCTAGCGTTGATGGTGAAAGTTATGGATGGGATAGAAATTCAGCCTTTAAAAATTGAGGTGGAGAAAAAACCGGCTTTTTGCCTAACGATTGAAGAGAAGGAATCGAAGAAGCCTTGGTATTATGATATTAAAAAGTTACTTCAAATGGGTAAGTTTCTTGATGAGGGTGATAGGAAAGATAGAAAAGCTTTAAGGAGATTGGCTGCTCATTTTCTATTAAGTGGAGCATCGTTGTAGATACAACATTATTAAGGTGTGTAGATAAAGAAGAAGCCGATAAATTGATGAAAGAAGTGCATGAGGGAGTCTATGGTCCCATATGAATAGATACATGTTAGTTAGGAAGATCGTGAAGATGGGATATTTTTGGATGATGATAGAATCAAACTGTATCAAGTACATGAGGCATTATCACCTATGTTAAGTATATGCTAATAAAATCAATGCTCCTTCCTAAGAATTGCATGTGTTGTCGGCTCCTTGGCCTTTCTCGATGTGGGGGATAGATATGATCAATCCAATTTCACCAACAACTTCAAACCAGTATAGATTCGTTCTAGTTGCGATCGATTATTTTACCAACTGGGTGGAAGTAGCATCATATGCTATAGTGACCAAAGGAGTGGTAGTCAGATTTCTGAAAAGAGACATTATTGTAAGATATGATGCACCCGAGTCCATTATTACAAATAACAGGTCGAATTTGAACAATAAGATGATGGATGAAGTGTACAACCAATTCAAGATCAATCACAGAAACTCAACCCTGTATTGACCTCAAATGAATAGGGCAGTTGAAGCTACTAATAAGAACATTAAGAGGATCATTGAGAAGATGGCAATCACTTATAGAGATTGGCATGAGATGCTTCCCTTTGCTCTCATGGCTTACAAGACCTCAGTTAGGACCTCAATCAGAACCTCTATAGGTGTAACACCTTATTCATTGGTATATGGAACTGAAGTGGTGCTACAGGTAGAAGTGGAAATACCATCGTTCCAAGTGTAGGTAGAAATTCAACTCGATGAAGCATAATGGTAAGTGTTCTACTAATGATGTTGTATCAACTAATGATTTAATCTTATTTCTTTTGAAAAGAGATTTATTGACGATAAAAGCAAGATTAAGGTATGGACATGGTATAGTTAAGCAAAAGGTTTCAATCATGAAGAAGACCTTATTCCAAAAAGAAAAAGGTAGAAAAAAAGAAAAAAAAGAAGAGAAAAGAAAAAAGGGGAAAAGAGGCAAGTACAATACTTTGGTGATATTCTACAATCTAGATGAGTGAATATCAAGAGTCAACATGAGATATGCCAATTGGTTACTATTTGTGAAATTCTTCATTTCAAGGTAAAATCATCCTAAAAGTCCTTAAAAGAGATATTTAGGAGAATTAATAAGTTTTTTTTTTTAAATCTCGAAGAGATCTATCCTCTTCAGATCATCCATCAAATCAAAATATTTTTTTTTTTTTAAATCTCGAAGAAATCTATCCTCTTTGGATTATCTACCAAACCAAAACAAATCTCAAAGAGATCCATCAATCCACCACACCAAAACAAATCTCGAAGAGATCCATCCTCTTCGAATAATCCACCAAACCAAAACAAATCTCAAAGAGATTTATCCTCTGAATTATCCACCAAACCAAAACAAGTCTTTTTGAAATCTCGGAGAGATTTATCCTTTTTGAATTATCTATCAAACCAAAACAAGTTAATTTGACCTCTAATGGTTTTTTCTCTATCTTTCTAAGATAGGCTCTCTTAAAATTTTTACCTTATTCTTCCAAGATAACCCCCCTTGAAATTTTTTCTCTATCCTTTCAAGATAGATACCCTTAAGCCTTATCCTTTCAAGAAAGGCACCCTAACCTTTTTACCTTGTTCTTTTGAGACAAGCATTCATTCTCCCCATCCTTTCAAGATGGACAATTTATTCTTTATATTAACCTTTCAAGTCGATATCCTTCATCAAAATGAAACACAACTTAGTTGATAAGTTCAAAGTAGGGTTTGGTAAAAATGAGTATCTCTTTTGTGTTTGTAGCGAAGTTCTAATCAAACTTCGCTATAAAGAGGAGTAATTGTAGACATATTATTTTTGCCATTTTCGTTTTATCATTTTTATTGAGCTAGGAAAATAAAAAAAAAACAAAAATTAAAAAATAACAAAAATGAAGTCGAGTCATATTAAGTTGAGTCATGAGAGTTTAGTCGAGTCGTTTAGTATCAAATCGGATAATGATGGGTGATTAATTTAGTAAATTCTAAGTCGTTGAAAAATTAGGGCTTAATTAAAATATTTTAGTTTGGTTCGATATAAAATGGATTTTTATCTAATTTATATTGAGATAGAATAGACTTAAGATTTATTAAGTAAACTATTAGGCTAAATCAAATTGAATTGGATAACTAGGTCAAATCTCCAAAGAATCATTATCGAATCTCCCATATCTAAGATATGAAAGATTCAATTGTAGGTTTATAAATAGTAAGTGACAAGTGACGTTTGACACGTTTTTTTTTTTTCATAATCCCATAACACAATCACTTCGAAATCAATCACTCATCCATACCACTTACCTGAAGCACCTTACATCCCCCTACATTCAATAACACCAACAGCTCCCCACCATTTAATAACACTGACAGCCCCACACCATTCAATTGCATGAACAACCAGCCCTTCACTTCACAATTCAACACACTGCATGTATGATCACCTACAATTCACAACCTACATACACTAACCCCCTTCATAACATCCATACAATCATGCTACACATCCAAACACTCGTTGCTTGACTACACCATATCGCTTGACAACTCACATAGATTGATATGAAGCACACAGCCGTAGTCCATAAAGCCGTACTATACTCCCTCACAGATGAAACACTACACACATTCTGATCCCACGAAGACACACACCAAACACATTGCCAACACATCCACAACATCCACACGATCACGTTGCCTTCCAAACACTCGCACGCCCTAGCACCCTAACATGCATATGCCCCTGCCTTTAACCGAACAGCCAAATAGATACCATTGCCTAACCCCAACACCAATCACATGCTCACATACATTGACGTATGGCGCTCATGGACACATCACCTGATACGTACCTACGTACTGCACTCACTTATACACTTGCTTAAAACATGAGCATAGATCCGATCACTTGCTACAACACATGATACTTCATAACCAATTGCACCCACTAACTGCATGACAAACACTAGTCTACACACCATAGCCCCTGACTCTCACACGCTCATTGTCCAACATACTTGCCCATACAAGCATGTTTGTCGGGACCCTAAAGGGGGCCTAGTAGGATTACCTAAAATTTTCATAACATGTATGCACCCATGATATAAAAATCGTCTTGCAAATCAGAGATTGCAAGACTCTAAAAAATAAATCACTAAGATTAATGATTTTCAAGTAATTAATTTATTATAACATGACATAATATATAATTATAAATAACTATAGATGTCCGATATCCCACAGTTCTTCAGAACCGTAGAGAATCGGTATCTCCTACCAAATAATAGGACAGGATATGCCAACATTATAAAACTACAGGTAGAATTAAATTATATTAAATTCTAACGTGTGAATATTTTCTACAAAGAGTGTTTATGTATCATTTATAAAAATCTCAACTAATTCTAACGTTAATGTACATATCTTCATCTCGCACTCAGCACTCGAGACTTATCCCAATCCCATCGTATGTAAACCTGCAAAAGAAAGACTATTGGGGAATAAGCTACAAGAGCTTAGTGAGTTATCCCTCATACCATACTGGTAAACATGTTATCAAACAAATTATTACAACCATATGAATGCATGCACATACAGTATGCCAAACAATATATGCAGTTGATCGGTACTGCATATAATATCGGATTTTAACGCCCTCCGAGATAAGGGTTAGAGATTCATCGACACCAATCACGACCGGGCTCTGGCACCTGGGTTTTTACCCATAACTTGGAATATCATATTTCATAAAATATATTTCCATTTCCAAGTCCTCTACTAGTACACAAAATCCCAAGCCTAGCAATGAGGTGGCCCCCGCAGTCCACACTCACACCCTACAGCGGTAATCTCTAGAAACAACCCCCAGCCACCCACGGTTAGCGTCTCCGGCGCCAATAGAACCCGCGAGCCAAGGATAGGGTCTTGTTGTACCCATGCTCCTGTACGGTACTAATCAAATCATGTGGGAATCCATCCCTCAAAGGCCCTTCATTACCAACCGCGTAAAGTGACGACCGGAATAAGTAATGCGATGCATGGATAATGCATGACCCTTTTGATTCAAGATAAGCCAAATATAATTAAGTCAGATTATGAGGCGATCAATCAATATCAGCAAACCATTCAAATCATATAAAAATCAATCATACCATCAAATCATCAATTATTATATTTAACAATATTTCTTACAACAATCAATCAATATCAAGCATATGCATATCCCGAAACCCCATGCATCAAGTTATTGATATTCAATTTAAGTGCACTAACTACAAGCATAAACAAGTATAGAGTCATCGGGAGTACTCACTTGACTATGATGACTCGCTCTAGTTGTATCGTCGGGATCACCTGATCATTACGAGATAACAAAGATAATAAGTAGTTGACTTAACTAAGGGTTCTAGATATCTATCTATCTAATTCTACTTAGATTACTATCAGCCTTTATTCAATTAAACCTAATTGCTAATCGTACGTAACTTTTTCATTCTATTTTCAACATTTACGAATTTACAATCGTTTTTCATCGTTTTCGGATGCACGTTCATACGGTGATGTCCATTTTAGACGTTAAGACCCGTGTTTTATGATATGGGCTAAATTTATTAAAATTTTAATTATGAAAACTTAATAATGCTTATTACTCATATTTAGATCCTTTATTTATACTTAATGATTTAGTTAATTCTTAAATTCTTATACTTAGAGAATTTTACTTTGCTATTGTTAATTTATGTACTTAATTAAGTATAATCCTATTTAGAAGGTATCTTAAGATTTACTAATTTAGGTACCTGGTTATTATACACTCTTCTTATTTTCTCATTTTCTAAACCTATGCTTATGTCATAGTTTACATCATCATTCGCTTATGTCTTGCTTATGTCATCTTTTGATTACCTCATTGCTTACTTCATCATTTAATTATATAAGCCTTACCTCATGCTTATGTAATGTCTTAATATCTTATGTATACTTCAATTAAACTACTATATACATATACCTTTACTATACTTATATGTATACTAGTATACTTAAACATAGACATACATGTACTTATACTTATACCGTATTTATACTTATATACATACTCATATACCTATATGGTCATATACGTATTTTTATACAAAAATTCGTATGCCTAATCTTCTTTTAAGAAAATCTTCCCAATTTCATCCTTTTGTGTTTTTACGTATGTATTTAGTGTAGTATAGGTATGTATAGTTAAATATGGTCTTAATTTAGGTTATGTACATGATAAATACTCATGTACAAAGGTTCACATACTTGTGTTCTTTTAGTATTCCCTTATGTGCACATACTTATGAGCATATACTCATATCTTCCTTTCTTCTTCTTCATAATTCCTAATTCCTAATTCCTACACTTAAAGATGGGAATTTTGTTTCCTTTTCTTCAAGACAACACTAAACACATAACTACTTATCTAATCTACCTAATTAACTAACTAATGAAGAAGATAAAACAAGATAAAGTAACTTAGATACATACCTTTGCTCATGTTGGAATTAAGGAGACAAAAAGGAAGATGTTGAAGGTGAAATGGAAGATGGAAGCTCACGGCAATGGAGGAGGATTTTTGGTTTGTTTCTTTTGTTTTGTTGTCATAATGGAAGAGAATAAATGGTGGGACCAAAATGAAGAATAAGTGGACGACAACAATTGAGGAGAAAGAGAAGAGAAAAACCAAAAGAAAAGATAAGAGAAGCCATCATAAAGGAGTAGATATTTTCTTTATCTTTTAGTCTTTTGTTGACTTTTCAAAGTGTTGACTTGGTCAACCCTTTGACTTTAGTCAACATGTGTTGACTTGGTCAACTTTTCTTAAGCATGTGTAATTTTGTACACATAATGTAGTAATTAAGGGAAATTAAGGGAAAAATGAAGGAAATGAGAAGAAATGAGGTATTTGATGAATTGGTTAGTAAACATAGTTGATGAGATCATATTTTAGGTCTTTATAGCTTATATATCTCATTTGATAAACTACTTTAGATAACAAGTGCAAAAAAAGTACTAATTTGAGTATTAAAGTTCACTACATGTAACCTAATCTTCAACTATAACCCTAACTCTAAGTGAGACTATCTTAATCACATACTTAAGGGATAAATATAATCTATGACTCATTATCTTAGTTTATAATAGATTACTTGAGGATTCGAATCATATAAGCATGAATGAGGGTCATCTTTGACATTTTACTAATGATTTGGCAAAATATGAGCATTATATTATCAATTAGGGTTTTAGGGTATATCATGGTGAATTAGTGCTTTTATATCCTTAAAGTTATAGTTTTAGGGGTTTTTTTTTTTTATTACTTTAGGGCACAATCTCTAATGTTTTTACACATTTAAGGTTTCATATATTCTTACGCGATTAAATTTTCGATTGTCATCTTAGGGTTTTGATGAGGTTCGAGGTTTTAGGGTCTTTATATACGGTTAGGGGTTCAATTGATGATTTAAGGTTTTTTGTATCTACTTTAGGTTTTGGATTGAGATTTTAATCGGTTTTAAATCTTACTGGCTCTTTTGAGTTCAGGAAATCATCTACAGTTTGGATGTTTGTTTCTATACTTAGAAAGCTAAATTCGTGGGGTTTACAATGCTGCCACTACACTTGATCACCAGCACACACTCACAAGACCGTACACGAGATTCACGTATCGTCATGCACGATCAACATGATGCCGATCATACGAGACTTGACTCATTTAGGTAATAAAATTATTTTTTATTTATTTAATTATTTTATTTTATTAATTTAATTATCTTTTATTGATTCATTTTCTAAGTGCAGGTTTATTTTTTATTTATTTTTATTGCCATATCATTGGAATTTTTTTAGCTTATTTGAATTTTTGTATAAAATTAGTTAGTTGAAAATTGCATTTTTTTTTAAAAAAATCACGTATCCTTTCTTCAAAGACTCGTATCTTTGAAGAAGATACGTAAGATTTGGAGAAGATATGTATTTAGATCGTATCTTAGTAGATCTTGTAGTTGGGATTTGAAAAATACATATCTAAAACGTATAAAGATACGTAGCGGATCTTCTATATAGGATTTAGAAAAGATATATTTTGATACGTAGTGATTTTTTTTTTAAAAAATAAAAAATCTTAACTAAGATTTTCCAAAAAAAAAAAAAAAGAGATTTAGTTAGTTAGGGTTTTCTTAGATTCATGAAATTAGATTTTTGTAGTTTTTTTAAAAAAATAATAAATGGTTAAATAAACATATATCTAGCTCAATTTTCAAATTAAAAAATTCCACTCACTAAATATTTTATAAAAAAAATTACATTAGTTTGTTCTCGACTAGTAGGTACGTAAGCACGTTTGGGGCAATCATCTAAAAAATATAATTTTTTTCCTTTTTCTTGAAAAACTCAGTAATAAAAAATTCATTTTGTTTATATTTTGTATGTCTTATCTTAGTATTTCTTTTAGACAAAATAAAAAGAAAGCCCATTAATTAATTTATTTATTTTTACATGGTGACTTAGTCTTAATAGGTTAGCCTCTGAACTTAGTTTTTTTTGTTGTTTTTCTAAAAATCATTTTTTTAGAAAATATACAGATTAGTAGCCAAATTAGGGTTTTCCCACCTGAAAACCCTAATTTCATTTTTTTTTATTAGTCGAACTGGTTAGCAACTCTAATTTTTTTTTAAGAAAAAACATTTTAAGGAAAAATGTTTCCTTAATTTTATGTCGAGTAATCTGTATTAAATAGACTAGACTTAATATAGATTAAATTAAGGAAAATCAAAATAGGACTCGGCAATCAGCCTTTTCCATGTCAAAGTCATGCAAAATACTCCCTATGGCACTTGACCTGTAAAAGAGTAGATCTTAACTCAACAAGCTCGATGTGGAAGAGTAAGAGGATGAGTACCAAGAAAGATTGACTTAGGTGATATAGATGATAAAGGAGAAGAAAAGTACAATGAGGAAAACGAGTGAGCTCGAGCACCCCGAATTACCAACTATATGAAGTTTCGAATTCCAAGCTTCAATGGTTCTGGAATGCAGATAACTATTTGGATTGTGAGGAGAAGGTTGAACATGTTTTTTTATTATTACCAATATGATGACCATGAGAAAGTGAGTACTACTATTGTAGAGTTCTCAAGTTATACTGCAATGTGGTGGAAGAACTTCCAAATTATGAGGAGAAGAGAAGGATATAGGGAAGTTAATACTTAGCCTGAGATAAAAAAGATACTTAGAAACAGATTCATATTGAATACTTATTTGCAAGATACTTTTGCTCGATTTCAAAAGCTAAGAGAAGGAGGTTGAATTATTGATTAATATGTTTAGGAGTTTCAAATACTCATGATTCGATGTGAAGTTGATGAGTCATCAACCCGAATAGTATCTAGATTTCTCATTGGATTGAGAGGCGACATCCGAGATGTCGTAGAGCTTCAACAATTTACTATATTGGACGAGGCTATAAAAATAGCCCAATGAGTAGAAAGGCAAAGGAGGAATAAGCTAAGTTAACCTCCATTGAGCTTACCGGTCTAACTAGGCTGATTTGCTCAAGGAAGTTACCAAGCTCAACAAAGTGCTGAGCCGAGTAGAAGAACGGATGATAGAGATGAACAGTAGGGCCAACCAATTGATGATGATGTGCCATTAAGAACTTATGAGAAGCGACAAGGATCTAAAAGGAAGATGAGTAAGATCAAGTGCTTTAAGTGCCAAGAGTTTGGGTACATGGCTACCCAATGTCCAAACTGAAGAACTATGATTATCAAAAGAGATGACCCGAAAATTGAGGTAGATATCACCAATAAGGAGCTAGAGGAGGAAAAATAAGTAGAGGAAGAGATTGAGGTTAATGTCAAATTGGTTAAAGAAGATGTGTTTGCTAAAAATCTAGATAAGCTAACTTTGGTTGTTTAACGTAAGATGAGTTTAGGACCCTCTGTTGATGAGAAGTAGAGAGAGAATTTGTTCCACATCATATGCAAGGTAAATGAGCAAGTATATGTGCTTATAGTAGACAATGTTGCATCTACCAACCCAGTTAAAAAGCTCAAGTTTCTGACTAGCTCATACCCAAAGCCATATAAGTTACATTAGCTAAATGAAAATGGTACACTACATGTCACTCAGCAAGTATTGTTACCATCTCTACCAGAAATTATTTTGATAAAATTCTTTATGACATGTTACTCATGTATGCATCTCATGTATTGCTAGGCAAACCTTAGCTTTTTGATCGGAAGGTTGTGCATGATGGATTAAAGAACACCTATGTGTTTGAGAAGGATGGAAGGAAGATTCCGTTAAACCCTATGATATCGAGTCTAATTAACAAGCTTTAAGCTAAACTTGCTCGAAGACCCAAGAAGACTTTGATTCTAAGTAGAGTCGAGCTTCGAGAAGCTATTAAGGTAGATAAGCTAACTATTCTATTAATCAAGCGATTGCTAGAGTTGAAGGAGTAGATTAAGCTAGATGTTGTGAACCATGACCAAGAATAGACAAGGCTAGTTGCTGGATGGGTCCAAGCTTGCATAAAGTTCGAAAAAGAATTAATGGGGAAAGAGCAAAAAGGGTAAAAATGAAGAATGAAATAGTAAGCAAAACCCATGAACAACTCTAGAGGAGATGACACACCAATGGAACTTTCGAAGACTCACGGCATAATTTGATATGATGCATAAATTAGTCCGGTGAGGTTACTCGCTACCTAACCTTACTTAAGGGATAAGATAAGAGTGATGCCAAGAGTAAACAAACAATATTTACACAAGGAAGAAAAATACTCAAAAAGTGTATTAAGAATGATTTGATGCTTTCCAGCTACAAGTATAAGAGTATTTATACCCATAAGTTAGGGCAACTCGCCTAAAAAAGAAAAGACAAAAAAAGGACATTTCCTAAGGAAGTAATGTACAAGATACAAAAGGGTAAAAATAAATATATAAGAAAAACAATCATTGGTGCAATAGATTCTACACATGATACTATACACGTGGCGATGCTACATTGGCGAGGTCATTAGAAGATGCAGATAAAAAGTACAAACATATGGCTTGTTCAAGTAGGGACGATTAGTTAGTCTAGGGTCTCTCTCTTAGCTTCTCGGCAAGGAAGATGCCAAGTAATTGGTTGGCTCAACACTAGTGAGTAATCATCCATTCAACATATTATAAAAAAAATGGGTAGTCAAACGGTTCGGCATGAAGGGTGACTCAGTAAGGAAGTACTTGGCCTCAGTAGGGCTCGGTTGGAACATAAGGATTCGTCATGCCAACCCTTTTAATCTTCGGGCTCGACTACAGGTCAAAGGTCCGATAACCTAATTCCTACCACTACCCCTAGAGGTCAAAGAGCTATTAAACGAATATGCTAACCTATTTCCTAAACAGTTGCCTAAGGGATTACCCCTTTTTCAAGGCATTGAACATTACATTGACTTGATATGCGACACTACCCTGCTAAACAAACCAGCTTATCGAATGAACCTTGAACAAGCTGTTAGCTTCATAGACAAGTTAATAAGCTACTATTAAAAGGTTATGCAAGGGAAAGTCTTAGCCAATGTGTTATGCATGTATTCCTTGTACCAAAATAGGATGGTACTCGGCATATGTATGTGGACAGTAGAGTCGTGAACAAGATCACAATTAAGTATTAGTATCCTATCCCTAGGTTGGATGACATGTTGGATGAACTGAATGGAGCTAGGGTCTTCAGTAAAATTGATTTGAAGTTTAGCTACCATCAAATTCGAATGAGACTAGAAGATGAGTGGAAAATAACATTCAAAACTCAACATGGTCTTTATGAATGGATAGTTATGCCTTTTGGCCTATCAAATACCCTAAGCACCTTCATGAGATTGATGAACCACGTGCTCAGAAACCTGATTGGGAAATGTGTCATGGTATACTTTGACAACATTCTTATATATGGTGCCAACCTATCAAGCCATTCTAATCATCTCCATGTTATACTTGATGTACTTCAAGTCGAGAGGTTATTCTGCAATTTGAAGAAGTGTTGTTTCTATTAGGAGGAAGTGGTATTTTTGGGATATGTAGCTAATGGAGGAGGCTTACAAGTTGATGATGAGAAAATATGAGATATTGTTGAATGGCCAACTCCAACTTCCTGTACCGAGGTGAGAAGTTTCTACGGATTAGCATCATTTTACTAAAGATTCATCAGGAACTTTAATGCCATTGTTGCACCCCTTACTGAGTTGATAAAAAAGAATATCAAGTTTAAGTGGGGAGAGAGAGGAATGAAGTTTCATCAAAGTAAATGCAAGATTGACTTTTATATTAGTATTAGCCTTGCCCGACTTTGAGAAAATTTTTGAGCTTGAATTTGACGCATCAAGTATTAAGATAAGCATTGTCTTGATGCAACAAGGTTGACTAATTACTTACCATAGCAAGAAGTTGAGAGGACCTCAGTTGAACTAGTCATTGTATGACAAAGAACTTTTAGCCCTTATTCGAGTGCTCCAAGTATGATAGCACTATCTATTATCGAGAGAGTTTATCATTTATATAGATCATCTTTGAGCTACCTTAGAAGTCAAACTAAGTTATCAAAGCAGCAAGCGTAGTTGTTTGAATTCCTCAAAGGATTCAACTTTGTGATCTAGGACAAACAAGGCAAGAATAATGTAGTGCCAATCCTTTATCGATAAGACATGTTCTTCTTACCGAGTTGTAAACCAAACCGTTAGGGTTTGTGAGCAACCAAGAACAATATCCTCAAGACCCCTATTTTGGTCCTAATTTGGATAATGTGTCAAAGGAAGAATAGTTGATGACTATCACATAGAAGATAGGTATTTATTCTAGGGAGGTAAGTTATGTGTGTGGACTTGTTTTTTGAGAGAATTAGTTGTTAGAAAAGCTCATTCTAGTGGACTTTCTAGACATTTTAGGGAGAAGACAATGTATGAGTTGTTGTGTGGATGATTATTTTGGTCAAAGATGAGGCGAGATGTGTACTAAATTATTAAGAGTCGTACAACTTACAAGCGGGCCAAATGTTAAGCCAAACAAGGGAAAGTAATGCCTTTACATGTCCCAACTCGACCTTAGACTAAGTTGAGCATGGACTTTGTTCTCGAATTGTCGAGAATTGCCTGAGGCAAAGATTCTGTGATGGTTGTCATGGATAGATTTAGTAAGATGACACATTTTGGGCCTTACCTTAAAACTAATGATGCTTTGGCTATTACTTTTCTCCTTTTGTAGGAAATTGTTCAATTACACAGCATGTAGAGAAGTATAGTCTTGGATAGAAACTCAAAGTTTTCAAGCTATTTCTAGAGGACTCTTTGGTGTCAAATAAGGACTAAACTACTATTCAACACTTCTTGTCATCCCTAAACTAATGGCTAAACGGAGGTAGTCAATCATACTTTAGGATTACTGCTCCGAGCTGTAATAGGGAAGAATTTGGCTTATTGGGATGTCTGTTTACTTGTGGTGGAATTTGCTTACAATCGCATTATACACAATACCACCAAACAAACACCCTTGAAAGTCGTCTATGGCTTCAATCTAGAACTACCCCTTGACCACACCCCTGTACCGATGTTTGAGCAAGAAAACCTTGACGCAAGAGCCCAAACATAGTTTCTACAACAGATCTATGAGAAATTTACCCAACAAATTGACCAAGCTTCTAAGAGAATGACAGAAAGGAGTAAAGGAAGGAAGTCGGCATAGTTTTAGATTAGAGATTTGGTATAGCTACACTTAAGTAACGAGAGGTCCCTAAATAAGAGAAAGAATAAGTTGTTCGCCTTAGCCAAAGGTCCCTTCAGAATACTCCAAAAGATTAATGACAATACCTATTGACTGGAATTACCCAAGGACTATGGAGTTTTTCACACCTTCAACATTACCAACCTCAACCCTTACCAACCTGAGAGAGAATTGAGCAAAGAATAGCTAAATTTGATCCTAAATTCAAATTAACTCAAACTGGATGAAAAGAATCAAACTATCAAACATCTAACCTAAGCCCAAGAGCGAGGTCTTGAGGGACTAACAAAGCAGATTCTACTATTCTAACCAACTCCTACCAAGGTTAAGCTAACTATCATTGTTGACCAACTCCATATGTTGAGTTGAGTAACTTTTTATCTCTTAGTAGTCAAGTGCTGATCTGAAGTATGCTCCACTGATAGTCTGACCCCTCATATGTCTTGTTGAAATTGACCATGTTGACCTTCAACTTGGCAATATTAGTGTTAAGAACCTTAGTACACATCCACTCTACATCTTCTTAGAAGGACCCTAAGTCTACTGGGCACCTTTGCTCAATGACCTCCATCTTAACTGTACAATTTGTCTGTTTCTACCAAAAGCGTCTCTAGTGACTTATTGCTACATGTCCAATCCCACATGAAAGGATTCTACTACACTAATAATTGATCTCTTTGATTTTTCATTTATACCCCTTATTATTCTTTGCACATTACTTCTTTTTAGAAATATACTTTTTGTCTTTTCCATTTTAGGTATGATACCCTAACATTTCGAGTATAAATATCCTTGTAATATGTAGCCACAACAATCATCATCATACATCTAATATTGAATATACTTCTCCTTTCATGAGCTAAGTGTGCTTATTTTCATCTTTTAACTCTTATCATAACCCTTAAACAAAGTTAGGTGGCGAGTGACCTCATTGAGCTGCTCATATGTCATATCGTGTTGGCTTTATGAGTTCGCAAAATTTCCTTGGTGTATCATATCCTTGGAATCATTCATGGTTATGCTTATTCATCTCGTTTTCGTATTTCATTATCCTTCAATTTTAAGCTTTTTGTAAGCTTAGATCTAACTCGATACTGCAGCTGTTATTTGCTTTCGGCTTGGTGTAATGATATACCTACACATTATATATATATATATATATATGCATAAATACAGTAAGTATTATATCTTATTTTATAGGCTATATTAAATTATCTAAAGTTACTTAGTTATAAGAAGGTTAGTATCGTTGAGTCCGTTTAAACTCAATGATATGTATTATGGGTTTTATTCAAAACATAATTCCTAACGGGTACTCCTAATCTGAGTATATAGGTAAAGCTATATAGCAAGTAATATCACATCAATACCATGTTATATAAATAATATATATTTTTACATAATTTTGTGATAAAATATGATAAATTATATATTATTGAACCCAAGCATGTATATATCATAGCTTAATGCAAAAAATATCGCAAAATATATAACAAAATAAAAAGTATGCCTATCTGATCAGGGTATATTTTAATTGTAATTTAATTAAATAATTAACATATTTTAACATATTATTACTAAATACATGTCTTGGTTGCTAATTTAAGCTATTTAACTAAGAAAATTCATAATAAATAGCTAGGATCATAAATAATTCCACAAAAATTTCTATGGACTCAAAAAAATATGTGAAATTCAGCTAGCAACTTGTTCTTACAATCGGGTTTATCACCTATATACATAAAATTACAATTTACACCTAAATCACGGTTAATTAAGCAGATAATATGAGTTTTACACCAAATTAATTCCAACCTATCTTGACATAATTTCAAACATCTAGAATTAATTGGATCCTAATTGCATCAATTATTTTCCCCAAAATCAATTTATTTCACAAATTACGTTATTTTTAGCCATTTTTAAGGCCTAAAAATGTAATATCTAAAAATGTAATAAATACTAAGTATATGTAAAATAAAAATCAGACTACATAGCAATAAGCTAGATGTAATATGTATTTTGTAGAAAAATTTTAAGCTCAAAATAACATTATTTACTATATTTATTTTAAATTTGAAAATTTGATAAATAATGCTTTTGTTAAACAAGTATATAAAATATTCATAATTTTGCAAAAATAACATTACACCATGAAATTACATTAAAAATAACCTAGAAATTAATTTTTTCATAATTTTATGGAAAGGTTCAGTATTTTTTTAAATTTCATGAAAAATAGGATAAAAACTCCAAAGCTCCGACCATTGGACAGTGGTAGAAGTATGTCAGTGGAGTTGGGCAGTAGGTGCTCTAAGGGTGGCTGGTTAGGTGCAACAACAAGTCTTGGTTTGGTGGTGGAACTATCCTAGGTTAGTGGTTTCCCTTGTTTTTCCTTTTTCTTTTCTTATTTTCTATTAATTTTCTTTTATTTTTCTTTAGGTATCTTAAGTTTCTAAAGTGTGTAATTGAAAGTTAGGGGGTCCTATTTATACCATATTTGGGTAGCAAGAAATCCTTAGAAGTTAAGCAATTTAATTTTTATATTTTTGCTTGAAAAAGTAATAGTAGGGGGTATCTTTACTTAATGAAATTGGCTTTTAAGTCATCTATCAAAGTTGCTATTAGATTCCAGATTTTTTCTAGGTTGTTTCTCCATGTTTCGGATGAGCTTGATGGCCATTTTGATGTATTTTGATAATTTATATTTAATATATTAATATTTAATGATTTTTTGTTAATATACGAGTATATATCCTTTATATATCATACAAGTAATAAGTAATTATATACATAATCATGTTTCTAGCATGTATTTTATTTTAAAGATATATTTCTTATTTAATTTTGCAAATTTATCTCTTACTACGTATTTTTATATAATTTCAGGTTTATTTACTAGTATACATATTATATATATCAAGTATATTCATAAAAATACATATATATTTATACAGTATATTATGCTATATTATTCTTTTTTATAGCTTAAATAACTTATCTTTAAATTCTTATTGCATTTTAAGCTTGGTTTTAGGGTTCTAACTAGTTTTAAGTTATTTCAAGTAATTGTATTTCTAAGGTTAAAATTAGGTTTTTAGGATATTATTTTTAAAACCTAACTTTATTGGTTATTTTAACTAACTTTTCTAAACTAATCGTAAAATTTAGGTTCAATCGGATAAGTTTTTTTTATAGTCCTAAATTCGAGTATCGTTGCCCTAAAGGTGATTTTAGGTGCTTACATCTCTACCCAACTTTAAACTTTCATCCTGAAAACTTTCTTGTAACTAGAATTATAGAGTTAATTATTTATAAGATAAACTAGGTTTACAACAAAAGATCACTAACTTGTGATTTCGAAGTGCCATGGATACATCTCCTCCATTACAACTCTTGGTAGCTAAGTTGCTTTTGCTTATGAACCGCTACCTTACTATACCTTAACGTACTCTAGCCCTTTGTTTTTTAATTTCTAAACCCAATTATCTAGTATTTTGATGGGTCTATCTTCAAAAGTCAAATTTTCTTGAAGCTCCATAAGTTTCAATTCCATTATTGCATCAAGGCTCTTTACGAATTTCCTCAAGATCAAGACATGGAATACATCATGATATCTGGATAATGCAATTCGATTCAATATGATACTTTGCCCACTTTCTCCAATATCTCAAAAAGTCCTATATATCTTGAGCTTAATTTCCCTTTAGATCCGAATTGCTTAAGTCCTTTAAATGGGCTAATTTTTACATATACGTGATCTCCAATTTCAAATGCTAATGATCTCCTCTACATATTTGCCCAACTTTTGTATCTATCTTGGGCTTCCTTCATCTTCTGCTGAATTATCTACATTTTCTCATTCATTTGAGATATTAGATCAAGTCTTAGTACTGTACGCTCTTTGTTTTCCCAATACAAAGAAGATCGACACTTTTGTCTATATAAAGCTTCATATGGGGCCATTTGTATGATAACTTGATAACTATTATTATAGGCAAAATTCACTTATGGTATGTGTCCATCCCATTTTGTACCAAATTCTGATGCACGTGCTCTTAACATATCCTCCAAAGTTTGAATAATCCTTTTTGATTGCCCATTCGATTGTGAATGGTATGTAGTACTGAACTTCAATTTAGTACCTAGAGCTTAATGTAAGCTTTTCCAAAATTTAGACATAAATTGAGTATCTTTATTAGAGAAACTATACTGAGTGTTGCTCTACATAGTCTAATGATCTCCTGCACATATAAGTTAGCTATTTTCTCCCACGAGTACCTTATACGATATGGTAGGAAATAAGCACATTTGGTTAATCTATCGATTATCACCCATATTGAATCATGTCTAGCCTGTGTTCTTGAGAGGGCGATAACAAAATCCATTGTAATGTAGTCCCATTTTCGTTGTGGTTGTGAGACCCGAAATTTTACAAAATCATTTTAACCGGGTAATTTAGGATATATGCAAAAGTATTTAGATCAAGACAATACTTTATGTGTAAATCCTAAGAATTAGACAAGGATACCCAACAGGTATGGATTGTGGGAACATAATAATATAATAATATTATAGCCAATAATAGCAAATTTTACTAATTTATACCATATTATATCTTATACACTGTGAATGTAAGATTTAGACAGCGAAAATCAATTAAACCTTAGAGATAAATTATTCGCATTATAAAATTATAAAATGACGTAAAATAATATGTAAAAATATCATATGCACTTCGGATATATTCAATATATATAAGTATGTACCGGTAAACATTTAAAGTACCCAAAAATATACATAATTAGCTAAAAATTAATATGAAAAATAATTAAAAAATTACTAAACTAGTAGATTTATACGAATTTAGGCATAATAAGTGTAAGGGAACAACTGTTGCTCATGGGATTAAAATGAAGACACCTAGATTATGCTAAATTAAGAATATAAAAGCCTTAGGAGAGAGAAAATGCTTCATTCTCATCCATGCAATCCTAAGACAATCCTCCAAATGCTCCACATAACTTCTTTAGAATATTTGGGTTATAGAAAAATTAGAGAAGTTAGTGAAAGCTTGAAGAAGAATTTGGAGAAAAATAAAAAGAAAAACTTACGCAGACCAAGAAACATCGTGGAGCTAGGATCTAAAAGCAATCTAGGGCTAAACCACCATTACGAAGCGGTAGTGGAAGTAGCACCCAACTGTATCGACACAATGGTGGGGGAAGGTAGTAGCCAGACTGCTAACTTTCGGTTAGCTCTAATTTTTCATTCGATTTTCTACTATTTTTGAAAAATATTAATTTAAGACCAAAAATTCTAGAATAATTTATTTTGAAATATTTTTACATATACTATTTGAGAAAAATATCAATTGGTAAAATTTTCGAGTGGATTTATGATGTCCTTAAGAAATCATCCAAAATCGAGTTATTTTCGAAATTATTTTAAATAACCCTATTGATGTAGTTTTGAAACCAAATTTTTTTCTAGAACATCCCTATAGTGTATGCATGAATCCTATGAAAAGCTTTTGTCCAAAAATATTTTCTATAATTTTTACTAATTTTTTAGAGTCTAAATTTGGTGAAAAATGCCATTTTTGGGAGATTTTGTGTAATTAGCTTTGTAGAAATCAATTTGTATTAGTTTTGAAGTTCGTTTGAGTAATGTTTTGCTATAGGATATGATCTGGAGTTGAGGTGAATGAAGTAAGGTTGAACCACACACCTATTACTAATTATGAGCTTAATGCATTAAAGTAGGAAAATGCGACTTAAAAGTTTTGGTGATATGGTGTTAATGAGTATGATGAACCCGTTGAAAGATCATGTATTAACATGTGTGCAATTAGAAACATGATGTTGGAATGAGTCGCTCAAAATAAACTTGTAATTAGGATATGTTTAGAGGGTTAAACTAGTAAAAGAAGGACCTAATTCTTGGTTCAAATACTCAATCAGAAGGCTAACTAGTGTAAAGATCTTGATTATAAGTAAGTCAGAGTCTTGGTTAGGGAGTTATTAGGTAAAAAAAGTATGGTTGTAATGTCTTCAAAGAAATATTCTGAAGGTTGGCTAACAAAAGGATTTTAACTATAAATATGTTGGAGCTTCGTTTAAAAAGTTCTTTGGTGAAAGAAGTGTGATTGTAATGATTTCAAAAACTTAGCTAAAGGGTTGGCTGGTTTAGAAGGCTTACATGAATCACTTCAGAGACATTCTTAGAAGCTTAGTTTGTAAGAGGAGGATTTTCTCTTTGATTCAGAGACTTAATTAGCAAGATGGTAAAAAAAAAAAAAAAAAGGAGAGAGAAGGGACTTAACTATACCCACATCATAGACTTGTTCAGAAAGTATTTAGTAAGAAGAAATGTAATTAAAATGGCTTCAAGGACTTAATCTAAGAATCAAATGATGTGGAATGCTTAGAAAAAATGACTTTAGAGGCTTGTTCAGAAAGTTAAATGAAGTAAGGAGTAGAACTAGGATAACTTCAGAGACTTGGTCAGAAGGTTATTGGTTTAAAGATACACGTTCATAAACTTCATCAAAAGGTTTTGAGATTGAAACTTGGTATAAGTAAGCTTCCAAAACCTTGTTTAGAGACTCCAATAACAAGTAGGAACTTGATACAAAGCTTACACAACTTGCTAAAGACACGTCATAACCACACTTAAATTATTAAAATGAACTTATTTAACTTTATACATTGACTAAGACAAAAGTAATTATACTAAATATTTAGGGAACGATAGAAGCAGACGAGATCAACCATTAGTACAGTTGAGCATTACATGTCCAGGTAAGTGAGATTAGTGCTTCACTACACTTTGAAGTATTACTTAAGGATACTTGGAGGCTTCAATATATGTCTTGTTTGTGATTGTATATTAGTTGCTTGTACGTATGCAATGTATGTGCTTGAATATGGTTATACTATATGGAGTGCTAGACTATGTATTTGTCACTTTATGATGTTGCTTGATTGAATTATTTGAAATTGCTCGATCACTCCAAAAAGCAAACTAACTCAAAGTCGACCTAATTTCTAACCGAACATGCATTGTAACCTCTTAGGGGAATGACTAGGATTCTTGAGCCAAACATGAGCCTTTCGATAAGGATAGCTGAAATTGTCATTTTCCCACCCTTAGTCAAACTAAATGACAAAAGAGGAGGTTATGGCAAAGTCGGGGACTATGGTTCGAAAGTAGTCTTGGGCAAAGTGTAACCTCCATTACATAAGCTTGGTTTGGTTCCAATTTGTATGTGAGACATCAAACTCCTCAATCTAAATTAGAGAAAGCACAATTTCTCTAATCTTACGATGAAATGGACAATGTCGTGCAATGGCATTTGCTTGTATATGCATAGCATCTAACTAAATTGCTTGAAAACCTTGGTTATTCTGTGTTAGATATGTATTATTATCTCCATCTCACTTATTAAGCAAGTTATCACTCATTCTCCTATAGCTATTTTACAGATTTCCCATCAATATAACGGTACAACTCCAAGTCTTAGAAGATTAGAGAATGGGATCGAGGAATGAGATTGAAAATTAAATTGGTTGAATTTCTATTTACTTATCGACTTTACTAACTTATAGGAAACTAGTAGGGTCTTCATGGATGAGCCTTTAGTTTCAATTATTTATATCTATATTATGCTTTGTATACGTGTGGACTTTCACAAATCTTATATTAGCTGCTTTATCTTTCAAATTCTTGAAACTTTTTGTTAAATTGAAATTTTGTACACCATATGATTTATAAAGTCTAAATTTTCTCAAATACACTCGAACTATAAAGTTATTTCCAAAACCTATTTTGAAAAGTTTTTCCATAAGTTGACATCAATCAAGTTTGGGATTGGATGGCTCAAAGCAGTAGAGTAGTAAACATCTTGTGTAAACTATACCTACATTAGTAGCTAAAGTGGTTAGCTTCTAACTTAGATTGGTTTACATGGTGAGGCTATTACAACTCTTTGGTTTTAGGTGTGATAGTGGTACTTTTAAGGGTTGCAGTATACCTCTTGGTCTCTAGTGCTCAACTTTAACATACTGGTACATTGTATATTCTATTATAAATTGTACCACATCTCTCTTCATCCCATGCCACCAAAAGGTATACTTTAAGTCTTGATACATTTTGTTACACCTAAATGTAGTATATATCCAGAAGTCTATGCTTCGTCTATTATTTCTCTTTTTAGATTAAGAACTTGAGGTATACAGATTTGTCCTTTAAATCTTAACACTTCCGTTTCATCTATCTTAAAGTCAGGTAATTCCTCCTTATGTACCAATCTAAACTTGATTAGCACTAAATCTTTATCTTTATCTTATAACTCCTTGATTCTATCAAGCAATGTTGATTGGATTGTCAAATTTATCAAACACATTTTAGGGTTATGCCACTTGAACCCTATTTCCAATTTTTCAAACTCTTGGATTGGTTCTCGTTATGTAGTGAGAGAAGATATAACTTGTTCATAATTTTGGCGGTTGAGCGCATTAGCTACCACATTAGCTTTTGTAGGTTGATAGTTGATGGTCAAATCATAATCTTTAATCAATTCTAACCACTTCTATTGCTACAAATTCAACTCTTTTTGAGTGAAAAAGTACTTAAGACTTTTATGATCGGTATGTATCTCATAGTGTTGTCCATATAGGTAACGTCTCCAAATTTTCAATGCAAAAGCTATTACAGCCAATTCAAGATCACGACTAGGATAATTCTTCTCATGCGGCCTCAATTGTCATGATGCATATGCTAACTATCTTGCATTAGAACACACCCTAACCCATTATAAGAAGCATCAATATATATATTGCATGGCTTGCTTGGGTTTGGCAATGTCAATATTAAGGCTATAATCAATTGATCCTTAAGTTCTTAGAAACTTCTTTCACATTCTTTATCCCACTCAAACTTTACATCTTTTTTAGTCTAGCAGGTTAAGGGCTTAGCTATCTTTGAAAAGTTCTTTATAACAGCCAATTTAAGGAAACTTTGAATCTCTATAACAGCCATCAGTTACTTCTACTTAACTATAGATTCGATCTTCTCCAAGTCTACTAAGATTTCTTCTATAAACACCACATGACTTAAGAATAAGATCTTATCCAACTAGAATTCACATTTAGAAAATTTTCTATATAGTTTATTCTCCCTTAACTTTTGCAAGGCTAGTCACAAGTGCTTTACATGTTCTTCCTTATTCTTAGAATATATCAGTATATCATCAATGAAAATAACCACAAATTTATCCAAATATGGCTAATATATCATATTCATCAAGTTCATAAATACTGTTGGGGCATTGGTTAATTAAAATGGCATAACTTAAAATTCATAAAGCCTATATCACATACGAAAAGTAGTTTTAAGGATGTCTTCAGGTTTCACTCTAAGTTGATGATACCCCAACCTAAGATCAATTCGTGAAAATGTAGTCACTCCTTGCAACTGATCAAATGAATCATCTATCCAAGGCAATGTATATTTATTCTTGATGGTGACATTGTTAATTTTCCTTATAATTGATACATAATCTCAATGTACTATTTTTCTTTTTCACAAACAACACAGAGCCTCTCCATAGAGATACGCTTGGTTTGATAAACCCTTATCTAAGAGTTCTTGCAATTGCTTCTTCAAATCTTGAAGCTTAGTAGGTGTCACCTAATATGGCACCTTAGAAATAGGTTCCATTCTAAGTACAATACATCTAGAAACTCTCACATAACAGGTATATCAGATATTTTTAAGTTTCCTTCTTCCCTTCAATTGCAAAAATCCAATAAAACTACCAGTTCCCTCCACTATCCTTAACATCGTCATCGACTTCAATAACTACTAACTCGGTGATTTTACCTTTGCTACCTTTCCCTTAGAACACTAAGCTTCCCTCGTCCAGATTAATACTTTTGTGTTGACATTCTACCTTGGCCTTATGTTTTGATAACTAATAAATTCCAATAATAATATCATAGCCTTGTAAAGGTAATACTATTAAATGAATTGGGAACTTCATCTCTAATACCTTAATTCGATCGTTATCTACAGTCTTTTGAGTTTACACTTTTTCTCCAGTCGGAGTTCTAATTTGATAGGTGGTATCTACTTCAGTCACATCAATTTCTTTCCCTAATATAATGTCCCAACTAGTAAAGGAATGTGATGCCCCTATACCAAATAGGGCATAAGTAGGCTGTTTGTTTATTTATATTTCCCTTGAAATAATTAACTATCCTAGTCATTTAAAATTCACCCAAGTAGTATCATCACATACTTAGGCAATTTATGATTTTAAAAGTATGCATCTCTTAAAGCACAAATCATTTCATATTCATCACATTATAAATAAAAAATATTAAAGTCTAAGATAAGTTACAAATCTGTCACCAATCCTTCGTCTATTTTGTCCTTTAGGTTCATAAATTCTTCTAATTCATCTTCTCCATAATAGTCTTCTAGTAAGTCATCAAATCCCTCCATTTCATCCTCTCTCTCAATAGTAGATACCTTGGCAGGGGCAGTAGCTATGCTAAATTTGCCTGCATTCTCAATTCTTGCCTGCTGGGTGGCATTCTCTCTTTTCCCAAAAGCTTGGCCAAACTGTAGGCAATAGTGATTAAAATGTCCCTTTAATCTACATCACCTACACTTAATATTCTTTAGCTTGGGACAAATTCTAACTATATGACCCACTTTGCCACACTTGTAGCATTTTCCTTTGAGTTGCTCACAATGTCTAGGATAATGACTAGCGCCATACTTCCAACACTTTGCATTATTACTCCTTTCATAAATATTCCTTATCGATATAAGTTGAGCAAGATTACTTGCTACAATAGGTGGTCTCTTTTGTTGACCTGAACTACTAGCACTTAGATAGGGACTTTTGAAAGGAAATCTAAATTGGAATCTACTTCCTACTTTCCTATTTAGCTGAGATAGCATTTTCAAGAGATTGTTCTCCAGTCTCCGAGCCTTCTCTATCACATAATGATAGGTAGGCAAATCGCAATCTTGAAGTTTACACTACATTATAGGATCAAATCCTTAGATAAACAGAGTTTTCTTCAGATGTGCATCATCCTTATATGAGGATGGTATGTATTAAAATAATATGTTAAACTTAGTCTCGTATTGGGTCACACTTATGTTCTTTTTCTTCAAGGTAAATAATTCCTCAAGTATCCTTAACTAAACACTTTTCTAGAAAGAATTCTTGTGTGAATTCATCCTTAAACATTTCCCAAGTAATCGGTCCTCTGATTAACATGACTTTTGAATCTTACCAAATGCGAGCTTGTGACCTTAACATATAAGTCCCATAAGATACTTTTTGATGGTCTAGTACTCAAAAAACAGTAAGATTATGCTCTATGTAAGCCAACTAATCATCTACTTCCTTAAGCTTACTAATATCTCCATCAAAATACCAATTAGCCTTAATGAAGTCAGGTAGGCGATTTGCATCCAAAGGACCATTTCTCCTAGTATCCAACTCTTGAGGCCTTCTGTTTATTGGATTACCCCCATTTAACAAATGTTGCAATGAAGCACCTTGTTGTTGGATCATCATGTGCATGATTGCAAACATAAGCTCCATTGTGGTAGGTGCAAGAGCAGTAGGTGTTTGTGCTTGATTTGGAGGGGGTAGTGGCTATCTATTTCTAGTTAGTTATTCCTGGGGAGGGTCAACTAGTGGCACTATTTGGCTTGTTGTAGGTTAAGTTTTATCGTTATTATCATTTCTAGTATTAGCCATGATCTTTTGTTTAGGTTATTATTTTTTATTAACCTTGTAATTTCATAAATTTCCATAAGTCCATTAATTAAGGATGGTACATAATTATTTACAATTACCAAAATGTTACTTAACACATGTTACATGATTAATGTACTTAGCAAATATCCATTCATAACGTTTATCAAATTTTTAACTTAGACGCTTTAGAGATGGTTCCTACGAACCATGCTTTTATACTAATCAAGAACTATCACATTCCAAATGCTGCTAAGTCGTAACAATCTGCTGTATATATCAATTTTATGCTAGAACATATCTACTCTATTGCTAGCATAACCCTAATATATATAAGACTAATACAATAAACCGCTTTGAAGTATTCACAATTCCATAAATATATTGGCATTAATATTCATAACAAAATTATATTTACAATAAGGCTAAGTATAGAGTATTTATAAGAATATACAAGTATGTGATACAACTTAAAAAAGGAACCCAACTAAATCACCTAAGTAACCCAGTTGATCCCACAGAAAATAAAAAGTTCCAAAAATATAGTCCTCATCAATTTTGCCTCACTCAAGCCTAAATACATCCCTTTTTGCACACCTAAAGGTGATCGTCACATGACATGATTATTCAAATCCTGCAAGCAAATCTATAGAGGAGTGAGCAAACCACAACTCAGTAAGGTTAGGAGGCAAAAAGCACATACAAGCTGAATAGTACAATCAAGTTATCAAGCATTTGTTACGTACAATGTATGAACAAGCAATGTATCATTTGCATGACGTTATTCAGTCCATTGTCAGGTTAGAAAATTTTCACCCACTCTAACCTAGGTTGAGGAGTTGCGCTATGATGGCCACAATGTCAATCATAAAGGTTACAAAGACCTCCCAAGGCTAATTCCAGGCTTGTGTAATGGAGGCTCCTACTCCGCCCGTGACTACTTATGACCTACTACTCTCAACTTCACCGCAACCTCCTCTTCTATCACTTAGTTTGACCAAGAGTGAAGAGAGGCTAAATTACTACAACCTTATTGAAAGCGTTGAAATTTAGCTAAAGAAACTTAATTGTCCCCTAGTGGGATGCCTTGCATGTTCGTTTATAGTTTCAGTTCGTATTTCAATTAGTCTAATTAAAGGTGATCAACGATTCATAACACTCCAAACAAGGTCAACCAACACAGTGAAGCACGTAGCTTAGCTACCAATCAGCATTTCAATAACCAAGTACAGGCGTAGCATGTGTACGAACAACTACTTACAACCATAATTGAACATATACTCTAGTCTCTACAAATCCCACTTACTTGTACTGAAGTTCACTCCAATAGGTCTAAAATGTCAATGTTGCACTCATTTAGAAGTCTTATATATACCACAACTCATATTTGGTTTTCATGAGATTTACCAAAATGTTAGGGTTTTATCTAGTACTTGATTGAGATAATATTTATAGAGTTATTCAGTAGAGTGGTGTTTGTGTGTGTATGTATGTATGTATATATATATATGCATATATACTTTAAGTGTTATATCTTATTATATAGGTTATAATAAATTATCTAAAATTTCTCAATTGTAAGAAAGTCAGTATCATTATCTGAACTTGACGATATGTGTTATAGGTTTTATTCATAAGATGATTCCTAAAGGATATTCCTAATTTTGAGTATATATAGGTAAAGCTATATAGCAAGTAATATTGCATCGATCGTGTTATATAAATAAAAAATATTTTTATACAACGTTGTGATAAAATATGATAAATCATATATTATTGAATCTTAGCATGTATATACCATTGCCTAATGCAAATAATATCATAAAATATATAACAAAATAATAAGTACTCCTATCTGATCAAGGTATATTTTAATTGTAATTTAATCAAATAATTAAGATATTTTAACATGTTATTACTAAATATATGTTTTGGTTACGAATTTAAGCTATTTAACTAAGAAAATTCATAATAAATAGCTAGGATCACCAAATAATTCCACAAAAATTTCTATGGATTCACAAAAATATATGGAATTCAACTAACAACTTGTTTGCTACAATTGGGTTTATTGCCTATATGTGAAAAATTACAATTTTACCCGTAAATCACGATTAATTAAGTAGATAATATGATTTTTATACCAAATTAATTTCAATATATCCTAACATAATTTCAAACATCTTGAATTTATTGGATCCTAATTTCATCAATTATTTCCCCAAAAATTAATTCATTTCACAAATTATGCTATTTTTAGCTATTTTTAGGGCCTAAAAATGTAATAAATACTGAATATATGGAAAATAAAAATTGGACTACATAGCAATAAACTAGATGTTATATGTATTTTATAGAAAAATTTTGAGCTCAAAATAACATCATTTACTATATTTATTTTAAATTTGAAAATTTGATGAATAGTGCATTTGTTAGATATGTATATAAAATATTCATAATTTTGCAAAAATAAATTTACACCATGAAGGTACATAAAAAAAAAAAAAACTAAGAATTAATTTTTTCACAATTTTATGGAACAGTTTAATATTTTTGAAATTTCTTAAAAAACAGGGCAAAAACTCCAATCTAATGTTTGTTAGAGCTCCAGTAACTGGATGGTGATGGAAGTGTGTCAATGGAGCTAGGTGGTGAGTGCTTTAGTGGTGGCTAGTTGGGTGTAACAATAGTTCTTGGTTTGGTGGTGGAACTGTCTTAGGTTAGTAGGTTCCCCTATTTTTCCTTTAATTTTCTTTTTTATTTTTGGGTATCTTAGGTTTCTAAAGCCTATAATTGAAAGTTAGGGGGTCCTATTTATACTAGATTTGGGTGGTAAGAATTTTCTTAGTAGATAAGCAATTTAATTTTTATATTTTTCTTTGAAAAAGTAATAGTAAGAGGTGTCTTTGCTTGATGAAATTGACTTTTGAGTCATCCATCAAAGCTGCTATTAGGATTTTAGATTTTTTCCATGTTGTTCTCTATGTTTCAGATGAGTTTGGTGGCCATTTTGATGTATTTTGATAATTTATATTTAATATATTAATGTTTAATGATTTTTGTTAATATACTGGATATATCCTTTATATATCATACATGTAATAAGCAATTATATACATATAATCATATTTCTAGGATGTATTTTATTTTTAAGACACATTTCTTATTTAATTTTGTGAATTTATCACTTATTATGTATAATTATATACTTTCGAGTTTATTTACGAGTACATTTTTTATATATACAAAGTATATTTGTAAAAATACATACATTCATATAATATATTATGCTATATTGTTCCTTTTTATAACTTAAATAACTTATGTCTAAATCATCATTATGTTTTGAGCTTGGGTTTAAGAGGTCGAACAAATTTTATGTTATATCGAATAATTGTACTTCTAAGGCTAAAATTAAGTTTTTAGGATTTTTTTTAAAACCTAGCTTTACTTGGTCACTTTAACTTACTTTTCTAATCTAGTCGTAAAGTTTAAGCTCAATCAAATAAGATTTCCCAAAGGCCTTAAATTCAAATACCGTTGCCTTAAAGGCGATTTTAGGGGCTCATAAGCTTCATAATAGAGAAGAAGCAAAGATTGATAAAAGAAACTCATATATATGTTTCTGTTAATTTTGTTAACCACTATACAAGTAAGCTTGCTCTATATAAATATATTAACAAATAGAGCCTAAGTCCAAATTAGGAAAGTATAACCACTAATCTATTTACATGTGTACAGTAAAAATCTCAAAAAGATATAAATATATTACTAATCTTCACATCCTCACTTTTGGAGCTTCTTGTAAACCTAGCTTTGCCCAAATGAATTGAAGAGCAGTTGCCACAATAACCTTAGTAAAAATATCAACTAGCTAAAGTCATAAAGGCATATGTATGATTTTGAGAAAATTGGTAGAAATATGAGCATGTGTGAAATGTATAAAAATGTCCAAGTGCTTAATGTCAACTATGTAGACAAGGGTTGGAAGCAATCTAAACGGCACATTTATTATCATAACATAGAGAAATTGGTAAGGAGACATCCACCTTCAAGTCCTTAGGAATGTAAGACAACCACAACAATCCTTTAGATGTAGAAGCTAAACTTCTATATTCAACTTTGGTTGTTAAAGTAGCCATAATCGGTTGTTTCTTGGTCTTCTAAGAAACCAAAGCGTTGCCAAGAAGAATACAACAATTGGTCAAAGATTTGTAGTCCAAATATGAAGGGCCCCAATCAAAATTGAAATAGTCGATGAGATTGAGTGAATTAGAAGATGAACCCAAGTTGATGGAACCTTTAAGATACTTGAGTACATGAAAAAGGCTTGAAAATGATATAGTTGAGGAAAGCTAAGGAACTGACTTAGAAAATGGATAGCATAAGAAATGTCAAGCCAAGTCAATGTAACATAAAGAAGGCAACCAACATCCATCTATACAATATTGGATTAGGAATTACGAAGAACATTACCTAAATCCACAACAAGTGGAAGTCCAATACATTAGGGAATCCTTATTAGCAACGAAGTCAACATCTTGAAGAATGCCTAAGATAAACTTTCTCTAGTTCAATAAGATCCTAGCTAGTACATGACAAATTTCAATGCCAAGGAAATAACAAGTTATCCTAAGATCCTTAATAGTAAAGGCTTGATCAAGTTTAGCCTTAAGAGACAGTATAGACGTTTCATTTATACCAGTGATAAGCATACCATCCACATATAAGAGTACCACAAGAAACCATCAATGGAATTAAGAGTAAAAAGAGAATAGTCATGTTTAGATGTGTAGAACCATTAGAAATTTGAAACTATGATAATTCAACATTTCATTGCCTAGTAGCTTATTTCAAACCATAGAGTAACTTGTTAAGACAACACATTTGGTTTGGTTTACTTGGGTGTAACCTATAAGTGACAATATGTATAATTCCTCATCAATACACCCATTTAAAAGGGCAATCTTAAAGTCAACTTGATGTAATGGCCAGCCTTTTAGCTTAAATAATATTAAGCAAAATACAACTACATCTTGATGTGTAATAAGAGAAAATATATCATGAAAATCAACACCTTTAACTTAATCATAACCCTTAGTGACAAGTCTCACTTTATATCTCCTTATACTAACATTAGACCTAAACTTGACTTTACAAACCCATTTGAAACCAATAACTTTCTTTCCTTTAGGCAAGATAGTAAGTTCCCAAGTCTCATTCAATTTTGAAGCATTTAATTCATTTTGCATGGCATTAACCCATTCTTTTTGTTTATAAGCTTTTGAAAAAGAAGTAGGTTCATTATTAGTTAATACTTAGGCCAATGATGCTACATAATCAATGGGTATGCATTAAAAATAATTGGTATCAGTTGAAGGATAAGTAGAAGTAGGTAGGTGATAATTTGTATGGTGTGTAGTAGTAATAGAGTGTGCATGATCAATGAGCCAAGTAGGTAGTCTATGTGCTTTGGATGAATGACAAAGAGAAGGAGTATTGGAAGGAAAAGGAGAAGGAGGAGGAACCATATGTTAATCATAAGTCAAAGAAGGCATAGCTACAGGAAGCTCATCAGTTTAAGAAACATGCTATTTTAAAGGAAAAATAGTGGGAATAGATTCATTAGAAGGAGTACTTTGGAATGATGAATCAATTTTAAAAAGGAATTCATGGTCAAAATACACAATGTCATGACTGCAAAGGATCTATTTGGTGTCAAGAGCATACACTTTGTAGCATTTTTGACAATTTAAGTAACCAAGGAAGACACATTTAATCCCTCTTGAATCAAACTTATCTCTCAAATGAGTAGGTTTAGTAACAAAACAAAGGCATCTCATGATTCAAAGATAAGAATAATCTAGTAGCTCGCCAAAAAGTGTTTCATATGGCATTTTCTAACCCAAAGATGACATTAGTATCATGTTAATAAGATAGGTGGTTGTAAGAACGCATTCACCCTAAAATTGTTTTGTAAACAAAGAGCACTAGAAGTATCAAACTAATGTCAATGTTTTTGTTCAACCCTTCCTTTTATGAGGTGTGTAAGTGATAGTTCTTTGGTACAAAATTCTAAGGCTACTAAACAAATAATTACATGCACTTAACAAAAATTCACTCTCATTGTCGGCTCGAACAACTTTTGGCATAATGGAAAAAGGAATTGAGACATACTTGAAAACCTTGTGATGTATCATGAGAAGTCATCCATAAGAGTTAAGAAATATATAGCATCACAGAAAGAATGGACATGATATGAACCCCAAAGATCAACGTGTACAAAATAAAATGGAGAAATAGAATGAGAAGTACTTCTTTCAAATGGCGATGGAAATTTTGCGTCTTAGTGAACTTCACAAAGAAAATCACCATCCTTAATGTCTTTACATTAATCAACATATTTTAGTTTTGAAATGGATGTATGACCATTTCTAGAATTAAGCAAATGACCAAGATCAAAATTTTTACATGGAAAAGAATTACAAGAAAGTAAATGTGTTTGCTGATCAAGTAGAGAACTAGATAATTGTTGGCTATCTAAGATTAGATGATATAACAAAACACGTGTAACCATCTAACCAAAGAGCCTTAGAACCATGATAATAAGAGTCCAATTGCTTCTAAAGCTCACTACCAGGATTATGTAACTTTAAAAGAAGATTGAGCAAGCAAATTCTAGGCTAGACATTACTCTACATAATACTTATTATGTGGATATCTTTTTGTTAATAAGGAAAGCTAGTCTTTCTTTTTATGCTTCGATCGGGGAATGCATTGCTCAAAGGCAAGGGAAAGATACCAGGAGGAAGATCTATTATTTCAAAACCTACATTAGTATAGTAGAGTGGCACCTCATATACTTGATTTGGAAATAATGTGCTTATTGTTCAAGTCTTGAAAGGTATACAAAGAGGCATCAAAAAGGGCTATAATTTGTTGGTCAAGTAGTAATTGATTAACTAATAATAGATTATGTCTAAATTCAAGGACAATGAAAACATTATGAAGGATAAGAAATTGGTTAATGTATATGGATCCAGTTTTATGTACCAGTTTATACTAACATTGGGTAAGGTTACACAAATGTGTTTAGGTAAAACTTTTCCATTAAAGAACAATGAGGCAAAGGGTGACATGTCATTAGTGGCTCTCTTATCAACTATCCAAGATCCTAGCTTATTATTCATTATTGTAAAACAAAAATGTGAATGGAAAAGTACTTGTAGAATTGGCTAAACAACACTTAGAATCATCATGCTTCTAAGTACTCTCCATCAATTTCATCATTTCTTTACTAAAAAAGTTGTAATTTCTACTACTCATCTTGACATTAAGAGGAGCCTACATTTAATAGCTTTAGAAAAATTGTTACCAATATCAATATGATGATCAAAAGGAGTATAAACGATTGTATGTTTGAGTGGCTTGCTAATTATGTTGTAATTTACACCCCCTATCAAAATATAATTTGCAACTCTTATTCTTTGATTCTTGTTAATAGGCATTCTAATAAGGATTGAAGCAGCAGATCTAAAATAAAAACCTAGAATGGGTCAAATGGGTTTGACAAACAGGAAGTGAGATGGTTGGTTTCAACGATGAATGTAAATGAATATCACATACCAAAACACAAACACAATTAGGAGTTTGAGCTCGAAATAGGGTTCGATAAAACTTACAAATACTAAATGTTTCTTAAGATTCAAATGAAGGTTAGATGCAACTCATTAATCAGTTCAAATGAAGGGGTTCACTATAATCTTAAGGTCAAAATCGATAAGAACGTGGGAAAGATTAAAGAGCTTAATCTATACTCAATAATCCAACCAATACTAGCCTAAGAGTAGCCTTTCTCAAAAAGGGAAAAGATTCCACACATAGGAATATACTTCTCTGTCTATTTTCGTATATCTTCGTCCCTTTGATGTTTACAAATGTTACTATTTATAATATTTATAGTAAGTCCTAAACCTTAGTGACAAAACTATAAATAATGTATAAAGCCTTAAACCTTAAAGAATTTGACCCATAAATAAAATAAAGGAAAACAAGTACAAGCATACAAAACTATGCATTTTACAAAGGAAAATCGGCATGCAGTCACTCGATACATCCTAGAAGAAGTAGTATCCGAACCGGATGGGGTCGGCAGTTAGATGTACGGATTCGGGAAGGAGTCCCCAAAGTCTTGTAGTATTTAGCCAAAACACTAGAAAGGTCAGCCCATAATTACCGAGTTCTAGAATTAGTTGGTACAAGTCTCTCGGTACTATGCTAAGTGGTTCTTTGGTCTTGAGTACTTGGCCTTGTGATATCTCAACACCTCAGCTGACGATAGACTCGATGCTGAGTGTTTATCTTCCTCCCTTTCATCCTTTTGGCTTCAGCAAGCATTAATAGGCTTCGGCTTCGAGTAAGTCTACCTCAGGTTGGATATAGTTGGAGGTTGATTCCCATCACATTCCTTTATAACACTCAGGGTAACCGATTATCTAAAGACAATTTTCAATGGTATGTCCTCCTTCTTTGTAATATTTGCATTAGCATCTTGAAATAGTCATTAGTTTAGATATCTTCTAATCCCCATATCCTTTACTAATTTCTTCTTTAGTTGAATAAAAGGCAGACATTTCTGCTTCACCTAATAAGCTGGATGTGACTTGCCTTTTTCTTTTTTATTTATTAAACCAATTAGAAAGCCTTTTTGACATTATGCAATGGTTCCATTGCAAGAGTATCATTCCTCACATTTTCATATACTTCATTTAAACCCATTAGAAATTACATTAGCTTAGTTTGTGATTGAAAATCAACTAGTTTTTCATTCAACCCACAAGTACATTGATTGCAAGAACACATAAGGTGTCCAACTAATGCTTGAATCTCATCCTAGAACCTCTTCATTTTGTTAAGTACATTCTACAGTTTAATTTCCTTATTTCATGTTACATATTTCATGCTGGAGTTGAAAAACTAATAGTCTATATTGCTCATTGATCTCTAACCATAATTCTCTAGCTAATGAAGCATAGAGGAAATTCTAAAAATACTCACTAGTCAGAGTTAAGAATCCAACAATGTACCATAAAGTCACACTTAGTTCATTTATTAGATCAGGACAATCATCTTTTGGTTTTATGACACTCCTGTCTATGAACCTTACCTTCACTTTGGCCCTCAAACCCATTTTAATTAAGTGGCTCCAACTTGATAAATTATTTCCATTAAAAGATAATATTTTGAAAGATTATGTCAAGACTATCAAAACTAACAATGAATAATGGATCCATAATCAACTCATTACCAATCATACTTCATTTTTTTTTTTTTTGCCAGTAACAACAGATAGTCATATTATATTATATAAAAGGAGTCCTAGTACATACATATCAAGGGGGCATGCCCCCAGTCATAGTTAAGAAGAGGTCATGGCCTCTATTACATATAGATAAAAGGAGGTCAATGCATCTATTAAAAGTAGTCCTAGACATATCTTTCTTTGTAGTGACTAAAGGGAGTAAGTCCCTTCTTAGTAAGGCAAAATCCCTTATGGGGGACAAACATAAAGACTTCATTCTTGGGCATATTCTTGGCTTCATTTGCTAATCTATCAGCTACTAAGTTGACTTCCCATGGGGCAAAAGATAGCTTCACTTGTTGGAATTTATATATCTTTTTCCTACATAAGTTTAACATAGTATGTAGAAAGTTATTTGAATTGTAGTAATTAATAATCATATCAACAACAATTTTTGAGTCTATTTAGACGTCCAATTTTGTGACTCCCATATTCTTGCAAATATTCAAGCCCCACAAAGGCTCCATAATTTAGTTGATAAAGTATCAATTCCACCTAGCTTGATGACAAAACCTACAATCCATTCCACATGATCATTGCGTACTACTCCACCCGTTGTAGCTTTTCTCATAAGCTTAGAAGCATTAATATTAAGTTTTAGCTAATCTTGTTGAGGTGGTTGCCATGTAGCATCAACAACAATTTGTTCCTTGCCTAGTGATTTCTTGAACACGTTATGGCACCAAAATTCATTTGCAAGACGTCTTATTGATTTTCATAATTGATTGGAGTTTAAAATTGCCTACCCTATAAAGACTAATTTGTTTTTTTCTTTCTAAGACATCTATAGAAAGTAATGAGTATGATTCCTATTGGGGCTTAAGGTTTATGTTTGTCATTTTTATGTATTTTAGCTTGCTTTTGCAACCACATTTGGAACTCCTGCTCTCTAAGTGCATCAAGCTTCAGTTAGAGTACGAAATCATGAATAATAGGGCAAAGAACAATAGCATGTAACAAGCTTTTGCTACCATTTTACATCTCAGGCAGATAAAAACATTAAAGCCGCACTTAACTAGTTCCAATCCTATAGGTAATGCATTTAGACAAATTCTCCATAGAAAAAGTTTCAGCATGGTAAGAATTGCTAGCTTCAGTATCTAGTTATATTCCTCTAAATTATTAAGGTGCAACATTTCGTCGTACATCTTTTTGGTATTGAATGAGGTCATACAATTTAAAAAAACAATTAGGTAAATTCTTTTAAGGTGTCATGGGCCACATTGGTCCAGGATGAGTTGGGAAGCATCAAATCCACCTAAGTTGTCATTCCATTCGTGCTTAGATAGCCATACTTATGAGACAGTCAAATTTTCCATTTTATAACCAATAGATCCTTGTATTAAAGTTTTTAGTGGGGCTTTTCCTATCCATTTGTCATACCAAAAGCTAGTGAGCTGGCCATTGCCTAGTTGTATAGTGCTTTGGTCAAGTAGACATTAGTTACATTTAATTTGTGACTTCTATAGTGGAGAGGAGTTAACTTTAGGAGAGAGTTCTTAGCCTTTAATGTAATTTTGATATTTTAAGGCATAAAAATTGCTCCATAGCATTTTTTGCATATGGAAGGACTAAGCTGTTTTTACTTTAAGGACTTTATTTCTTACTCTAAGGTTTAGAAAACCTAGGCCCCTAACTCTGGTGGGTTTACAAATGTTGTCCTAACTTACCTAATGGATCCTCTTAGTATCATTGGTGCCATTCTAAAAGAAAGAGCATGTGATTCTATCAATTTTTGCAATCATTTTAGCAAGTAAGGGTCGACTTGCAAATAATTGCTTAGGATGGCATTGAGGGTGGATTTAATAAGGATAAAGCACCCAATTAGGCTCAAGAGTATACTCTTCTAACCTGTTAGTTTAGAGTAGATTTTCTTAATAAGCTCAAGAATGTCTTTATACCTTAGTTGCAAACCTGTACCGATTGGGCATCCTAAATATTTAGTAATTGAGTTTGTGCACTTTAGATTGAGAATTTGAGATATATTTGTCTTTATTTTTGGTTTTGAGTTTTGTGAGAACAAGACTAATGATTTGGCATGATTTTTTTTAGCCTAGACCAATTTTGAAAAAGGTTTAAGATCCATTGTATTGTTCTAGCCAAGGTAGGGGTTGCTTGTGCCAACAATATAATATCATCAAGAAAACAAAGATGGGATAATTTAACACTTGAACCCTTGAGCTTAATAGGCTTCCATTCACCTTTGCTTATGGCTCTCTCTATTTGCCTACTTAGTATTTCTATCCCCCATTATAAAGAGATATGGGGAAACGGGGTCACCTTGCTTGATTCCTCTAGTTGGTTGAAAATTGTTTAACATTTCTCCATTGACTACTACTTAGGTTGTTACAATGGAAAGGCAAGACCAGATGAGCTTAATCCATGTTTTAGGAAAATTTAGGGCCTCCATTGCATTAATTAAAAAGTCCCACTCGATTATATCAAAATCTTTTCCCAGGTCTAGTTTAATGATCACGCATCCTATTTATCCTTTCTTCCTCGTAGTTGTATGTTAAATCTCATGCATTAGAAGGATATTATCTAAGGTGTCTCTACCTACTAGGAAGCTTGATTAGGCTAGGTGAATGATGGTTTCCAAGTAGGGCTTAAGTCTCTTGACCATGATCTTTGTTATTACTTTATAAATAGTATTACACAAACTAATTGGGCTAAGTGAATGATGGTTTCCAAGTAGGGCTTAAGTCTCTTGACCATGCTCTTAGTTGTTTAAGGATCAAGGTGATAAGTGTTTCATTTAATCTAGTTGGAATTGTTTGAGTTTCAATCCCAACTAAGCTAAAGACAGATTCCTTGACTAATGACCAGCATTTCTTATAAAACTTTGCATAAATCCCTTCTTTGGCTAGTGCTTTTGATGATCCAGTGCTAAAGAGTGCTTATTCGATTTCTAAAGGAGTAATGGGCAACTAAAGTGCATGTTTCTAATTTACATTAAGACTTAGGTGTAGGTCTTCTGAGATCATGTTAGTTCTATAGCATTGATTTTTTGAGGTAGTGTATAAGGTGGAAGAGTGTTTATGAATGTGATTTTTAAGCTCTGTAAGGTCTAATATCCAATTTCTGGATTAATCCATTAATCCCCAATTTTATTTTTTGATCTTCTAGCTAATACCAAGGTATGGTAGTATTTGGCGTTTCATTCCTCATCCTTAACCCATTTTTGTCAAGATTTCCACTTCCAAAGGTACTCTTCTTGACTCAGGATATGTTCAAGTGTGTTTCTTAGAAGAGTCTCTTGGTTAATTAGTTTTTAGGTAGGTTGTGAAGCTAGAGCCAACTCAATTTGTTTAAGTTTTTTAAGAGTGTCTTTTTTCCTTCTACTTAAGAAGCCAAAGACTTAAGAGTTCCATTCCTTAAGGGCCTACTGAAAGTTGGGTAAGATTTAAGATGGTCATTGTCATTTTTGAGCCAAACTTGGTTAACTAGGCATCCGAATGTTAGGTGTGTGAACCATATCGGTTGAAAGTGAAAAGGACGATATTCCTTCTCTATGGGCCAATTGGGTTGGATGGTTAGGAGGAGGAGGCAGTAATTCGATATGGATTTGTTTAAATGCCTAACTATCGAGTTTGCGTATAATTTCTTCCAAGCATAATTAGCCCAGCCTCTATCTATTCGGGTTTAGATTAGGCTCAAGATTTTTTACCTATTCAACCAGGTGTATTTAGGCCTTACAAAACCTAAGCGTTGTAAGCCACAGTCTATTGTACATGTACGATAAGCCTAGGCTTTCTACAAGTTAAAAGGCGCTCCTCCCTACTTTTTAGACCTATGAAGAATGTCATTGAAGTCACCTAAAAGGCACTAAGGTTTTCCTCTTATCTGACTATAGTGACTACATAAAGTTGACCATACTCTTTCTTAACATATTCACTATTACTTACATACACAGCTATAAAAAAACTAAGTAGAGTTAGTGTTTCTAACCTGGATTAAGATGTAGATCTCCTAGAGGGTTTGTTAGATGCGGGTTACTTCTAGTGAGTTCTCATGCCACAGTAGTAGGAGATTACTGTGTCTACCATCAGATTTAGAGCAGATAATGCCATCAAAGGCGAGGCCATAAGCCAATTCGTAGGCACTAATAACATCCAGCTTAGTTTCCACCAGCAAAAGCATGTCTAGATGGATGTCATGTACAAGTTCCTTTACAACATTAACATTTGCAAAGAGTTCACTCCTTGGATGTTCCATGCTACAACCTTAACTTGATGTTAAGAAGTAGTAATTTCTGTTAGATCCATCAAGGTAGTCACAAGTTAGTACCACAATGTTTGGGATGCTAGCTTAAGCACTTACCTTATTTTGAGATGAAATCTCTTCAGATGGGTATCACATAATAGCATGGCCGCTGCCTCCTCCTGATTGCAAAATGTTAAGGAGTTCATTAGTTGCCTAATCATGTACAAGGTTGTTGCGATTAGGGAGGGGGTAAGTTCAAAGTTTTGGCACTTAAATAGCATTTAGACCGCCGTTACACATGTCAACTCCCACTGTTGAAGGATAAGGTCGAGATGAGTCAATTACGTAGGTATAGTTGTTGGGACTATCATGAAAAATTCAAGTTTTGTACCTTAATAGGACCATCTCAGAAAAATATTACAAAAAGGGGCTCAGGATGGAAGAAAGTGCATTGTGTACCTTCAATAGAAAAAATTTCTGGTAAAAGAAGGCACAGGAAAGTATTATGTCTTAAGAAGGCACATACTTACATTGTGCCTTCGTACCCCATTATATACCCCATTTTTCGTGAGCAAAGCTCATTCTATCGTCTTCTACTTTCTAAAATCTCCCTCACTCTTTGATTTTCACTCTCTAAGCAATTGTGTAACCCCATTTTCTCTACTAATCTGTAAGTAAGACTAGTCCCTTTCTTTTTTTATGCATTTATTTTTTTAATAGGCAAATTGTATTGTTAAAATAACTTATAGTAGTTGTAGAAAATTAGTGTACTATGTTTATGTTTACTAGATTGTCCATGTGCTAGTTTGTACTTAGATAAATCATAACAGTAACTTAAGCAAAATAGGAATGCCACCCATAAAATGCAATTAATTTTACATGTACATTAATTAGGCAATGTTGCACTTGCTTGTATAATATGCGATGAAACACCTTACTAAGAAGTGAGATTGTGTAAGTGCCATGAATTATATGAAATTATATAGGGTTAACTCATTTTGGAATTGCTGGATAACTAGGTCAAGAATGGTTAAGTATGTGAAAATAATTATGTATACAAGAGGGAACACTGCAAATGGAAGTACTAATCCGCGATATGACAGGGAGCTGGTGAATAAGTTGAAGATGAGAAAGGATTCGAACTTTAGTCATTTCCTCCAACAAATCTATGCGAGTATTGAGGTTAATCCTATTGGAGTTGGGCTTGTACACCGATACCCTTATCATTAACTATGAGGTGTTTCGTACACTCTGATGGCCATAAGGGATGATGATGCTATTGAAAACTTGATTGAAATGGTTGACGCATTCGGAGAAAACCAGATACAGGAGATATATATTAAGGGTATCGATCATCCAAGCATGAGTACTGTCCAGAACACTTTACAAGGAGACCTTTCCTACTATCCTCTACCATAGGTCCAACCAACTTTAGACGACATCTTAATATATGAAGGACATGAAACTTTTCCAATAAAGGAGCCTATCCTTGAAGAAGGCGATGTGAATGTATCAATGAAGAGACACTTGATGTAGAGGTTAGGTTAATCTTATAGGATGAATCGAGCTACAACCTTAAAGAAGAGCTGATTCCCATTGGACCTAACAACGATGATGAGGAAGATCAGTTGGCAGCTAAATTGGGGCTAGAAGAACAAGTCATGGAAGTAGAAAATGCTGTAGATGATGCAACTGTATTAGAATATATATCGAGAAACATCTCATCCATACCTCAATTTCCTATAGGCCGGGGGGTTCAAATGCCTCCCTTACACAAATAGCCTTGGATGACAACATCATCAATTAGTGATCATGTTCCATACATGAAAATTGGTAGGGATAATAGTTTTGTATCCTAAATGTTAGAGACACGTCTGATACGACAGCTCCACTCTCATACACTTACGGGAGAAGATCTCTCTCGCTAATTGATCTCCAACGGCCGGCTCCATTCCGCTATAAATACCAAGCATCTACCCAACGATAACTCTCTCGACAAACTCTATATTCTATACCTGTACACTCAGTATTTGATACACAAAAAGCTCATTACTAACTTAAGCATCGGAGTGACCACACCAAATAACCCCTCGGCATCCCTTCAGCACGTATTATTTTGTAGGCTCAGTATTTGCAAACCTTAGTCAACTACTGGCAAGAACTAAGGAATGACATTTGGCGTTGTTTATGGGAAAGAGAATTCCTACACCTAAAATCCTAAACACACCAAACACATAACCCACATCAAGCTTTTCTACATCATGTCTCAGTGCGATGAGCAAGGAAGTCAACAGTTGTTGAACAACCCACCTGGAGGCAACCAGCCCTTCCTAAGAGCTATGCTGGAAGAACACCTGGAGCACGTGGAGAACCCGATTGAATAGTATGTTGAGCAAAACAAGAGCTTTGAGCTTGCCTGGAAGAAGCAGAGCGCTACAATGAACAAACTCACCACCTCGAAGCTTCGGATGCCCACACTGGGCAGGACAACATCCAGCAGCAGTTGCAGAATGGAAGGAATTGACAACCCGATTCGCCGCTGCAATAGCAGCCAGCAAGGTTTACGGCTACTCGCGACCAAGCTCAGGTTGGCAATGAGTAGGAATTTGACTTGTAAGGAGTTCAAGCTCATTCAATTGCATGATGGGCTCACTTAGTGGACAACGCCGACCTAAATGAGCTGCGTGCAATGGTGAGGTGGCTCTAAGAAGCAAGGAAGCAAGCCTGCTGGTGATACCGGGCTGGTTGTCAACAATAAGACCCCCTTCACTAAGGGTGTCCAAGATGAAGTACTGCCCCCAACGGCAAACTTTCGTCCCTAGACCAGTATGATGGTACGGGCGACCCCAATGATTATCTCTTCTACTTTTGCACCCTCATGAACCTTCACAGTCATAGAGATGCCTTACTATGCAAGGCCTTCCTAGGCATATTGAGGAAGGTAGTACAAACGTAGTTTAACTAGCCCCTCGACAATTCGATCAACTCCTTCGACCAGCTGACCAAGAAGTTTAGCCTCCATTTCAGGGCTAGTAAGCCCCTATCCAAGGACACATCATCCTTGTACCTCATAAGGTAGGGCGAAGGTGAGTCCATGCATGACTACGTGGCCTGGTTTAATAATGTTGTAGTCGAGATCCCTCAGTTGGACGAGGGAGTCACTACACATGCCACACAGCTCAACATCAAACCCTTGGGAGATTTATTCCGATCGCTTGTGAAGAGTAAGCCAAAGACCCTAGCTGACTTCTTGAACAAAGCCTAGAAGTATATTGACCAAGAAGACAACATTCACGCCATACACGATGCCAACTGAGAAAGGTTGGGCAAAAAGTAGGACAAGGAGAAATTGTCCATTAAAGATCACCTTAGCAAAAGGACGCTAAGTGAGCCAGAGGAGGAAAGCTTCAGGAAGAAGAAATGACAATCAAAGCACGACCTTCTCCCCCCTCCCATTTACAGCCAGTAAACGCCTTTGAATAGACTCATAGCCTAGGTCTATTTCGAAGTGAAGCACCGAAACTTGTTGTTGAGGCTATAGAAAATGCAAGGAAACCCCAGTGGCTGGAACTCCAACAAATACTATCAGTTCCATGACAATCACGGCCATACAATTGAAGAGTGCTTCCAGTTGAAGAATGCCATTGAATACTCCATTCAACGTGGCTTCTTCAATGAATACGTAGTACATCGACGAAACGACGACTGGTTTAGCGATGACACTGACAGGGCACGTCAAAGGCAACAGACCGAGGACACCTAAGAAGAGTAGAATAACGACCGCCGCAATGACCATGCCCCTAATGGCATCATAAATGTAATTATAGGGGCCCTGCACCTTGGGAGTCGGCCAAGCACTAGCAGCTCAATTAACACTTAATCGGAGGTACTAGCAATTAGGGAGAAGAGGTAGAAGTTAGACAATTCCATCTCTTTTTCTGACGTCGAACTTGAAGGGGTCGACACTCCCTACTAAGGTACCCTAGTTATTGGGGGCGAGAATCTCAAAATTTGAAGTCTTAAAAATTATGGTGGACACTAATAGCTACACCGATATACTCTTCCTCCATACATATGACAAGATGACGAAGAAGCTGCTAGTAAAGATGAAGTCGTACCACCACAATTTGTTCGGCTTCAATGGCAGCATAGTCCAAGCTAAGGTCATCGTCACGCTAGACATGAAACTTAGTGATGACAATCACATGGCACAACGACCAGTGGAATTCGTTGTAATTAATTGTCCCTCCCCATATAATGTGCTCTTGAGAAGACCAAGCCTAAATGTATTTGGGATGATCACATATTCCCTACATCTGAAGGCCAAATTCCCGATGCCTACGTGCGTAAGAGTATGTAGGTGCAATCAGAAGCTCTTATGAGAGCTATATGTTAGGGCGGCTAGAGGTGATGGCATCTTTGCCCTAGAGATGGGCCCACAAGAGAGATTGAGCGAGCCTAGAGAAAAAACCGAAGATGTCTAAATTAGCGACTCTCCTGACCAAACAACGAAATTTAAGATTGAGACCCCAGCCGAAGTGAAGGACGAAATCATTGCCTTCCTATGGGAAAATTTGGATAAGTTTGCCTAATCGGCGTCCGACATGCCCAGAATCTCCCTTAACTTGGTGACCTACAGCCTTAACATCGACACCATAGCGCGGCCTGTCAAACAAAAAAAGAGGCATTTTGCCCTAAAACGGTAGGCCGCAATGGAGGAGGAAGTGCAGAAGCTGCTCAAAGTCGGCTTCATAAGGAAAGAAAAGTATTAGACGTGGCTGGCTAACGTAATACTAGTGAAAAAGAAGAATGGGAAGTGACGCATATGTGTCGATTATATCGATCGGCTTTTCGATTCAACGTCAGGACATGCCTTCCTGAGCTTTATAGATGCCTTATCGGGATATAACTAGATAAAAATGGACCCAAAGGACAAGAGCCATACCTCCTTTGTCATCGACTATGGTATATACTACTAAACTATAATGCCATTTGGATTGAAAAACGCTAGGGCCACATACCAGCAAATGGTAACGAAATTGTTCAAGCCCCAAATCGGGCGCAATATGGAGTTGTACATTGATGACATGATTGTCAAGAGCTAGAAGTCGATTGATCATGTCAAGGATCTCCAGGAAGCCTTCGATTGTATGCATACGTACGACATGAAGCTGAACCCCTAGAAGTACATTTTCAATGTCGGCCCCGGCAAGTTCCTCAGATTTCTGGTCACTTAGAGAGGTATCGAGGCTAACCCCGAGAAGATCACGACCATTAGGGAAATGAAGCCCTCAACTTCAATCCGAGACATACAAAAGCTCACTGGCATGGTGGCTGCCCTGAGCGGATTCATTTCAAAGAACGTTGACAGTTGTGCTAAGTTCTTCAAAATCCTCAAAATCCAAAGGGTTTCGAATGGACTTGTGAGTGCGTTGCTACCTTTCAGCAGCTCCAAGACTTCTTCGTTCATCCACCAATCCTCTCCAAGCTTGTCCTGGGGAAAGATCTATTTTTGTACTTAGCCATAAGCCATAGGGCCCTCTCCTCCATACTAGTCAAAGTAAAAAGAAGATAACACAGGCTCGTATATTACATCAGCCACATATTTCATGGGCCAGAGGTCAGGTACGCCCGAGCAAAATAATTTGCGCTGGCCGTTGTCATTACTACTAGACGGCTAAGGCCCTACTTCTAGGCATACCAGGTGATTGTACTTACGAACCATCCATTGCGTACTATGCTGCACAAACTTGATGTGTCAAGATGGATGATGAAGTATGTAATGGAACTAAGCAAATACGAAATCCAGTACCAACTACAAACGTCTTACAAGGCTCAGGTCTTGGTTGACTTCGTAGTAGAATATACTAGGGAAGAAAGACTACTGGGAGACGACAAACTGGTCTGGACTTTCCATGTCGATAGATCATCCACTACGGGAGGTAAAGATATGGGCCTTATGCTGACTAGCCCGCATAAAGTCACCATTTGTTATGCCTTTAAGTTCAGGTTCGATTCCAGCAATAATGAATTCAAATACAATGCGCTTGTTGCCTGCCTAAAGCTGGCCAAAGAGATCAAGGTCAAGCAGCTGCGGATATTCTCAGACTCCATACTCATTGTACAACAGGTCTATGGTGAATATGAGGCCAGGGGTAGCACCATAGCCAAGTACTTGGAGAAGGCGAAAGGGCTCCTAGCGGACTTTCCCTTTTGGGACATCAAGAAAATCCTTCGAATAGAAAATTCAATGGCTGATTAGCCATCTAAGCTGGCCTCTACTAGCATACAGAAGCCAAAGATAAAAGATAGCAAGATCTTCATAGAGTACCTATCGGAAAAAAGCATAACTCTAAGCCGGCTGAAGTTTTGGAACTGACCACGGTTGCTCTAGAGCCAAGTTAAATGGATCTCATCCGAAGCTACTTAAAGGAGGGAATGTTGCTAGAGGATAGGAGGGAGTTGAAGAAGCTTCAGTACTACGCCACCAATTACACACTAATTGACGATGTCCTATACCGAGGGGAATCAACTACCCCCTACTCCGGTATCTCCGAGAAAGGGAAAGACTGCGCGTCATAGAAGAGCCACACACCGGAGTGTACAGTAATCATATCCAGTCCCAAGCCTTGTACCTTCGGGCGCTACAACTCGAATATTACTAGCCTGTCATGAGGCAGGACACAAAGGCCATAGCCTAGAAGTGCCCGTAGTGCCAAAAGTACACCCCAATCAGTTGCACACCCAGCAATACGTTCTAACCCCTGATGAGCCATAGCCATTTGCCTAATGAGGAATCAATATTCTCGATGCCTTCTCGAAAGCATCAAGAGGGGCAACTGTAGACACCTAATTTTTGCCCTTCTGTTGTCTTAATTTTTATTTTTATTTTTATTTTTACAAAAAGGGTCCTAATTCAAAAGTAAAAATAACAAAAAATTAATAAATAATAAAAAATTAACAAATAATGAAAATACCAAAAAAATAAGAAAAAAAAATTTAAAAAGACTTTTGTAGATTTTTTGGAAGTAACTTATATTAGGAACAAATAGTTTTAGTTTAGTTAAAAAAAAATTATTTTAGGGAATTGAGTAGTTTAAGTATAATTTAATTGAACTGAATGTCAAGGCACAGGTTAATGGCTTAACGGATAAGTATTGGAGTATTTGAGTTAGATTTAATTTAAGGTATTGGGTTCGAATCTCAGTAGGCACCTATGTCTTTATTTTTCTATCTTTGCAAAAGCGAGATGAAAACGAGATTCATATCTTATCTAAGATCAATTAAATCATATGAATCTAGTTAAATCAGATTTGAATTAAATTTGGATCTAGTTTAATAAATTAATTAGATATGATAAGATATGATTTGGAATGATATAATTTAGACTATATAAAACACACACATGCAGTTAGAAAAAGAAAACACCATTGATTACACTCTAACACCGAATTCAACACTTCAACAAACAATCAATGAACAAATAGTAGTAGTGACTCTCTCTCTCTTACCGATGACACGCCTAGCCACTGCAGAATCCCCACACACAGCACCAACACGTAAGCCCCTGCCCATCCTCCTTTTGTTAACGACAATCAGCAAACCACACGCAGCACAACACATACAACAGTACCACCCATTACAACTACAGCAGCCCTTCCAGCTGAGCATCCCTCTCTTTCGCAAATCAATAGCACTCCCCACGTGAACCATTGTCATGCATGCAACCAACCAAACAGCCCCACCCTCATTCCCTCTGATGATCCACTGCAAAACCCCCACAAACAACAGCAGCACCACATACACAAACCGAATCCAAACACCGACAAGCACCACAATCCACGTCCAAGCTTCACTGCAGCCCTTACCCACGCTGCTGCACACGCGATCAACACAAACCGAATCCAAGCACCAGCAAGCATGCGACCACAATCCACTAGATGAATCAACGCTACCCTCCTTCTCCAACGATGCCAACCAACCCCTAGCGCTGTCTCCATCAGCAAACTCACGATTTATTGTTGACAAGCAGTACGCCTCGCCTATTGACACCCAACACACGATCCAGCCCAAGCACGCCGACCACTCCACCGTTCAAACACTTCACGTCCAGCGTCAAGCCTGATCCATCTTCGCTACTGCTATCTATAATCCATATACGTCCACAACAAGCAGTTCATCCAACGCCACAACGTCACTACGGATTACTATCCATTGTCACTGATTCATTGAACAACAACTAGGTTTGGCTTTGTTCGGTTCTTTCAAATTGTTTTTATTATTATGTTTATTTATTTATTTATTATTATTGTTATCATTATATTATTATTATTTTTATTTTATTAGATCCTTATTTGCTGATGTTAATAACATAATATATAAGTAGTTTTGTATATATATTAGCCTAATGGAGTCTTTTAGTATTAGTGTATCTATATATATATTGAGTATGTCATATTTTATTTATTTTGATAGATAGTTGAAACGTAGTATGGAGCTTAGGATTTCTTTTGGGATTAAATTTTTTTTATTATTAACATTTCTCACATAGAATTTTTTTTTAACTAAGAATTAATAAAAGACCCTTTTAAAATAGGATTTTTAGAGTATTTTTTATAAAACAAAAACACATTCAAGAGTTAGGACCCCTTTAGATTTTTTTTAAATTAAATCAATTAAGAACATAAAGCTTGTTGGTTTTTAAAATTAAAATAAACCACCCATTAAAAATTTTATAAGAAAGAACTACGATCGTCTAATTCCGATTAGCGAGTACGTAAGCACCTTTGGGGCAACGATAAAATATTTAGAAACTTAGGTTCTTTTTTCTTTTAATTTTTTATTTATTTATTTTAAATATTATAATTAGAAGAATAACCCTAATTTTGGTAAATAAATAGTGATACCCATTAGGGTTTAATAGGTTAGCCCCTGAACTCGGAACCCTCTAGTTCTTCATTCAAATTGAAATCAAAGACCGGTAGCCAAATCATAATTAATCCACCCAATTGATTACAGTTTTTTCTTTTTTCTCAACTTCGGTCGGGTGGCAACTCCAAAAATTATTTTTAATAAAAAAACTGAAATTTCTCAATTTCTTTAGTCGATGATTAGTATTAAATTGGTTAGGGTTTAGTATTAATCGAGAAATGAGAAATTACTTTTAAAAAAAAAATTGAAAAATCAGGCTCAATAGTTTGGCCACTCCATTAAGGATCGTTAAAGGGCTAGCCACTAGAAGTTACTGAAAATAGGATTATTTTTCAAAAAAATAAAAATAAAAAATAAAAAGATGAAATAAATAAAAACTTAGGCATGTTATTTTATATATTTGTTTATTTTATTTCTTTTTACTAACATTTTTTTGTTGTTGTAGTTTATTTAAGGGGGTAGTTTCACTTTTATTTTATTTTTCTACATCATAAACGTATGGTAGATACGGTTAGAACTAAGCCGTCTTAAGACCTTAAGAGGAGGGTTATTGTGTAAGTTTCGGATGTTATTGGGCAACCACCTTCAGGGGCCGATTAGGCTACTCCACTCAAGTTCAAATGTGACCACAAAACCGTTGCTTTAAAAAAAACGCGATGGTTGTAAAACTTGAAAACCTTTAAAACCCACCTGTTGCATCACATGAAAACATTTTAAAAAAAAAAAAATCACAAGAACCTATGATGTGGTGAACCTAAATGGATAAAGGCAGTTGTGAAGTTATAATTGTAATATAAATCCATAAATAATTTATAATAATTCTATGTAAAGTTTGGAATAGGTGATGATTGTAATTTTGATTTTTTTTTTTTTACATAACAATGGCTAGATCAAGTCAAGGAGCTTCCAAACAGATTCACATCTACCCACCTCATTGGCCTTAAAAGATACTCTAGATATGGTTCTAACTTTTCAGCCTAAATAAGTAAGAATTTATAAGGAATAAGATTGGGCTTACCTTACTCCTATAGAAGAGCCCTATAAATGTTACCTTAGTAAAGACCTTAGTGCAGGCCTTCGTATATCTATGGGAGCCCGAATCTATCGCTTTTTGTTTGAGCCCACATCAACTGAGCCTAACCCTCACGGAGTAAATAGAAAACAAAAAATAAAAATAAAAAAAGGAAGCTAAACGAAAAGAATTAGACTTCTAAAATAACAGGTAGTTATCATTGTGCCTAGTATTATACTAACCAAAAATATTCATTTTTTTAGGAAAATTTAGCATTTTGCAAATAGCCTTCTTCATTTAGAATAAATAAGATTTAGATTTTTTTTTTCTTTAGTCTTTTATTATTCAGAATTCCTCACTTGTAAATAGACCCTCAGTAACGATAAGTTGTATAGGCTTGTATATATAATTCTATGAAAGCAATCCTCCGTAATCATCCATTTACAATTCCATCAGTCGGTCTTTGTAACACAAAAGCCCTAACTTTTCCTCTCTCTCTTTAAAAAAAAAAAGAAAAGAAAAGAAGAAAGAAAGAAGGAAAGGAAAGAAAAGAAAAAGAAAGAAATTTGCTAACGGTTACAAATCCTTATAGGGCTCGGGACAAACACAATCACTTGGCCCATTAAGGCAACTAACCTAAATAAACCCACCTGGCCCGAAAAAATAACCAACCAAACCCGAGCCCTAGCCCATCAAGATAGTTGAACAAACTTAAAGCTTGAGCCATCAAGTCCAACCATAAACCAAGTCAAAACATAAAGCCATGAAACACTATCTTAAGCTTGATCCCCGGTATAAACAAAAAGGGTAATTCATTAGTACCTTCCACTTCAAAAGTTGCTAGTTCCAGCCCATTCAAACTCTAAAGAACCTAACCCAAAATCAGATATGGAAGCTTAAGGGCGTTAAGACCTATAAGTCTGGGGCATGGGGCATTTAGTCTTTGAAATTTCACAACCAGGGCATGTTCCAAGGAATTGGAGAGTAAGGTCAGTCATCACCCTAAGGTTAATCAATCCCTATCTAAGGAATTGGTAACTCACTTTTAAAAAGTTTGAATGAAAAGAGGCGAGCTATATCCTATACACTAACCCTTAAATACTTTGAGAGTTAAGAGACATCATGGTGAGAATATTTTGGACTCATTCCTTAAAGGAGGTCCATTTTGAATTTGATACGCAAACCAGAATAAAGTTAGGCATTCATTTTCTAATCCCAAACATAATTATCCTTTGATAACCCCGTTGGACTAATCTGGAGTTCTTTCAAATGTAAACCCTGTCAAGAACCACCCCACAGTGGGGCAATTTAGAGGTTAGGGTCATTAATTAGGAGAGAAGGATAAAACTGATTTGTACTTACCCCAGTAATAACAATTCAAGGATAATTTTTATTTTCGATAAATTGTTCCCTTTGAAAAAGAGCTAACATTTTTCCAAATACCTTAAAGGCTACACATACCTTACCTAAGCCAATGCACTCTGAACCTATACCTGTGGATTTAGGGCCTTGATTCATTTAGAGACAAAAAATTGACAAAAGAGATAGTTATTTTTGGGGAAGGAAAAGAAAGAAATGAAATGAAAAAATAAAAAAAAATGAAAAAAAGAAAATGAAAAAACTAGGAAAAAGGAAAATGAAGAAATACCCAAATATTGGGCTTGAGAAAATCCCCAATCAAAGAAGGCTTAAGTTACTCAAAAAACACAAGGCCTTATATCACATTCCCAACCAAAAACACAAAACCTCATATTCATTCAAAATCATGTTCTCAACCACAAATCAAAAACTCCATATTTAGTTCAAAATCATACTCCAAATCACGAACATAAACCTTTTCTATCCACTTGATTCTCAAACATAAGACCTTTCCACCCACATTACCTCCCTACTCAAAGCTCTTCTAATTTTGAAGAATAATTTATCTAAGATAAAAATTATTTTGGAAACTGGGGCAAGCGCACATCTAATTCATTCTTAAGGGTTCTTGACTTGTACCCCCCGGGTTGGACGAAAGCACTTCTTTCAAAATAGGCCCTCTCAATTAACTTCTTTTGAAACCATTTGACCAAAAGCCCAATTTACAATATTGAACCTAAAAAGACCTAATAGATCGATCAGAGCGTATCACTTACAAACTGGATTATAATTTTTGAAATAGTAATCAAGAGTGAAATCCAAACCGAGAGTGTGTAAGGAAGTCTTCTTCCACTAGACTAATCGTGAATTACCTTTTCCTTACGAAATGAATGTTTAAAGCCTATCCAAAAAGCTCATTGTCTAGGTTACAAACTAGCGTGGATATGAGATACCCTACATGATTATAGCGTTTGCCTTTTAAATAGGAATTTGTATCCGTTAGCAAACTTTCAAGGAAAAAGAAGGAAAAAAGAAAATGAAAAGACATGAAAAGGAGAGAGAGAAAGTTGAGGCTTGTTACAAGTTTTTCCATTTATTTTCCAGTCCATTTCATCCATAGTAGCCAAATTTTCAATTTATGTTATAAACAGTTTTCACCAAATTCCTCGTTTGTAAATTTCTCAAATTAAGAGTTTTTTTTTTTTTTAGTTGGCTATGTTCCTTAGTTTTACTTTCGATTGTCAATAGAGTTTAAGTGAGTTTGAAGGGTGCTTACCCTTTATTCGTTTTCTCAAGGATATAGTCAGCTCATACAGCATTGTTCCTATCCATATCTTCTTTAGTGCTTCAGTCAACTTATGGAGTGCTATCCAGATTCATATTTTCATTTAGGGATCTAGCCAGCTCATAGAATGCAGTCCCAATCTAAAGTTTCTTAAGCTTCCGGTTGGCTCCCAAAACACAGTCCCAATTTATAATCCCTTAGGGAACTAGCCAACTCGTGAGTATAGTCCTAATCCAAAGTTTCATAGGCTCCCAGTCACCCAACTTATAGAATGTTGCCCAACTTACAATCTCTTAGGGATTTAGCAAGCTCATGAAGCGCTATCCCAATTCAAAGTTTTCCTCATTCTTTAAGTCTTAGCTAGCTCAAAGGGCGCTTTGACCGCCTTAATTAGTCAGCTCATTAAGGTACGACCAAGTTTTCTTCATTTTTTAGGTCTTAGCCAGCTCAAAGGGCGCTTTGACTGCCTTGGTTAGTCAGCTCATTAGGGCACGACCAAGTTTTCCTTCTTTTTAGGTCTTAGCCAGCTCAAAGGGCACTTTAACCGCCTTGGTTAGTCAGCTCATCAGGGCACGACCAAGTTTTCCTTCATTTTTAGGTCTTAGCCAGCTTAAAGGGCGCTATAACTGCCTTGGTTAGTCAGCTCATCAGGGCATGACCAAGTTTTCCTTCATTTTTAGGTCTTAGCCAGCTTAAAGGGCGCTATGACTGCCTTGGTTAGTCAGCTCATCAGGGCACGACTAAGTTTCCTCATTTTTAGGTCTTAGCTAGCTTAAAGGACACTTTGACCGCCTTAGTTAGTCAGCTCATCAGGGCACGACCAAGTTTTCCTCATGTTTAGGTTTTAGCCAGCTCAAAGGGCGCTTTAACCACCTTGGTTAGTCAGCTCATTAGGGTACGACCAAGTTTTCCTCATTTTTTAGGTCTTAGCCAGCTCAAAGGGTGCTTTGACTACCTTGGTTAGTCAGCTCATTAGGGCACGACCAAGTTTTTCTTCTTTTTAAGTCTTAGCCAGCTCAAAGGGCACTTTAACCGCCTTGGTTAGTTAGCTCATCAGGGCACGACCAAGTTTCCTCATTTTTAGGTCTTAGCTAGCTTAGAGGGCGCTTTGACAGCCTTGGTTAGTCAGCTCATTAGGACACGACCAAGTTTCCTCATCTTTAGGTCTTAGCCAGCTCAAAGGGCGCTTTGACCACCTTAGTTAGTCAACTCATTAGGGCACGACCAAGTTTCCTCATCTTTTAGGTCTTAGCCAACTTAAGGAGCGCTTTGACCGCCCTGGTTAGTCAGCTCATTAGGGTACAACCAAGTTTTTTCATTCTTTAGGTCTTAGCTAGCTCAAAGAGCGCTTTAACCGCCTTAATTAGTCAGCTCATTAGGACACAACCAAGTTTTTATTCTTTAGGTCTTAGCCATCTCAAAGGGCGCTTTGACCGCCTTGGTTAGTCTACTCATTAAGGCACTACCAAGCTTTCCTTCTCTTTAGGTCTTAACCAACTCAAAGGGCGCTTTGACCACTTTGGTTAGTCAACTCATTAGGGCACGACCAAGTTTTCCTTCATTCTTCAAGTCTTAGCCAGCTCAAAGGGCGCTTTGACCGCCTTGGTTAGTCAGCTCATTAGAGCACGACCAAGTTTTCTATTCTTTAGGTCTTAGCTAGCTCAAAGGGCGATTTGATTACCTTGGTTAGTCAGCTCATTAGGGCACAACTAAGCTTTTTCCTCATTTTTAGGTCTTAGCCAGCTTAAAGGGTGCTTTGATCGCCTTGGTTAGTCAACTCATTAGGGCACAACTAAGTTTTCCATTCTTTAAGTCTTAGCTAGCTCAAAGGGCGCTTTAACCGCCTTGGTTAGTTAGCTCATTAGGGCACGACCAAGTTTTCTATTCTTTAGGTCTTAGGCAGCTCAAAGGGCGCTTTGACCACTTTAGTTAGTCAGCTCATTAGGGCACGACCAAGCTTTTTTCTCATTTTTAGGTCTTAGCTAGCTTAAAGAGCGCTTTAACTGCCTTGGTTAGTCAGCTTATCAGGGCACTACTAAGTTTTCCTTGTTTTTAGGTCTTAGCCAACTCAAAGGGTACTTTGACCGCCTTCGTTAGTCAGCTCATTAAGGCATGACCAAGTTCCTTCATTCTTCAAGTTTTAGCCAGCTCAAAGAGTGCTTTGACCACCTTGGTTTGTCAGCTCATCAGGGCACGACCAAGTTTTCCTTATATTTAGGTCTTAGCCTGCTCAAAGGGCACTTTGACCGCCTTGGTTAGTCAGCTCATTAGGGCACGACCAAGTTCTCGTTGTTCTTTTTACGGATCTTTGCCAACTCACAAAGGAGCTACCCCTCGTTATTCTTTGATTCAAACTAACCCTCGTCAAGTGACTTAATGATCCGTAGGGTAGAGTCGTCCCGAGGTAAAAATGGTGTCTGTTTTGTCTTCATGGCAAAGTTTTACACAAACTTCACCACAAAGAGGGGCAGCTGGAGACACCTAATTTTTGCCCCACTGTAGTTTTAATTTTTATTTTTATTTTTACAAAAAGGGTCCTAATTCAAAAATAAAAATAAAAAAAATTAATAAAAAATTAACAAATAATGAAAATACCAAAAAAATAAGAAAAGAAAATTTAAAAAGACTTTTGTAGATTTTTAAGAAGTAACTTTTATTAGGAACAAATAGTTTTAGTTTTAGTTTTAGTTTAGTTAAAATAATTTTATTTTAGAGAACCGAGTAGTTTAAGTATAATTTAATTGAACCGAATGTCAAGGCGCAGGTTAACGGCTTAACGAATAAGTATCGGAGTATTTGGGTTGGATTGAATTTAAGGTCTTGGGTTCAAGTCTCAGCAGGCACCTATGTCTTTATTTTTCTATCTTTGCAAAAGCGAGATGAAAACGAGATTCATATCTTATCTAAGATCAATTAAATCATGTGAATTTAGTTAAATCAGATTTGAATTAAATTTGGATCTAGTTTAATAAATTAATTAGATATGATAAGATATGATTTGGAATGATATAAAAAGCACACATGCAGTCAGAAAAAGAAAACACCATTGATTACACTCCAATACCGAATTCAACACTTCAACAAACAATCAACGAACAAATAGTAGCAATGACTCTCTCTCTCTTGCCGACGACACGCCTAGCCACTGCAGAATCCCCACGCACAGCACCAACACATAAGCCCCTGCCCATCCTCCTTTTGTCAACGACAATCAGCAAACCACACGCAATACAGCACATACAGCAGCACCGCCCATTACAACAACAGCAGCCCTTCTAGCTGAGCATCCCTCTCTTTCGCAAATCAATAGCACTCCCCATGTGAACCACTGTCACACATACAACCAACCAAATAGCCCCACCCTCATTCCTTCCGATGATCCACTGTAAAATCCCCACAAACAATAGCAATGCCACATACATAAACCGAATCCAAGCACCGACAAGCACCACAATCCACGTCCAAGCTTCACTGCAGCCTTCACCCACGCTGCTGCACACGCGATCAACACAAACCGAATCCAAGCACTAGCAAGCACGCGACCACAATCCACTAGACGAATCAACGCTACCCTCCTTCTCCAATGACGCCAACCAACCCCTAGCGCTGTCTCCATCAGCAAACTTACGATTTATTGTTAACAAGCAGTACGTGTCGCTTATTGACACCCAATGCACGATCCAGCCCAAGAACACCGACCACTCCACCGTTCAAACACTTCACGTCCAGCGTCAAGCCTGATCCGTCTTCGCTGCTGCTGTCTGTAATCCATACACGTCCACAACAAACAGTTCATCCAACGCCACAACGTCACTACGAATTACTATTCATCGTCACTGATTCATTGAACAACAACCAGGTTTGGCTTTGTTCGGTTCTTTCAAATTTTTTTTATTATTATGTTTATTTATTTATTTATTATTATTGTTATCATTATATTATTATTATTTTTATTTTATTAGATCCTTATTTGCTGATGTTAATAAAATAATATATAAGTAGTTTTGTATATATATTAGCCTAATGGAGTCTTTTAGTATTAGTGTATCTATATATATATTGAGTATGTCATATTTTATTTATTTTGATAGATAGTTGAAACATAGTATGGAGCTTGGGATTTCTTTTAGGATTAAATTTTTTTTATTATTAACATTTCTCACATAGAAATTTTTTTTTTTAACTAAGAATTAATAAAAGACCCTTTTAAAATAGGATTTTTAAAGTATTTTTTATAAAACAAAAACGCATTTAAGAGTTAGGACCCTTTAAATTTTTTTTTTTTAAACTGAATCAATTAACAACGTAAAGCTTGTCGGTTTTTAAAATTAAAATAAACCACCCACTAAAAATTTTATAAGAAAGAACTACGATTGTCTAATCCCAGTTAGCGGGTACGTAGGCACCTTTGGGGTGACGATAAAATATGTAGAAACTTAGGTTCTTTTTTCTTTTAATTTTTTATTTATTTATTCTAAATATTATAATTAAAAGAATAATCTTAATTTCAGTAAATAGATAGTGATACCCATTAGGGTTTAATAAGTTAGCCCCCGAACTCGGAACCCTTTGGTTCTTCATTCAAATTAAAATCAAAGACTGGTAGCCAAATGGTAATCAATTCACCCAATTGATTACGGTTTTTTCTTTTTTCTCGACTTCGGTTAGGTGGCGACTCCAAAAATTATTTTTAATAAAAAAACCGAAATTTCTCAATTTCTTTAGTTGATGATTAATATTAAATGGATTAAGGTTTAGTATTAATCAAAAAATGAGAAATTACTTTTAAAAAAAAATCGAAAAATCAGGCTCGACAAGGACGATAGTTCATAATTGTCACTATAAACTACTTCACAAAGTGGCTAGAGGCCAAAGCCATGGCCTAAATCACGGAGAGAATTATAGAGACATTTGTCAGAAACAACATTCTCTTCTAGTTTGGAGTCCTCCGTGCACTGATCATAGATAATGGCCAAAAATTTCACAACCCTAAGTTCAAGTACTTTTGCACTAAGTACTACATTGCCACTACTTCACCTCGATCACCCACCCTTAATCAAATGGACAGGTAAATGCGACCAATCAGGTCATCTCAAACAGCTTAAGAAGCATGTAGACCAATCTCATGGCGCTTGGGCTAATGAGTTACCTAATATCTTGTGGGGGTACAAGACCATGCAACATACTTCGACGAGTGAGACCCCCTTCCATCTGGCTTTTAGATTAGAAGCTGTCCTCCCTATCAAGCTTAAACTCCCCAATATCCGGACTTAAGGCTTTGACATTGCCCTGACTCATTGCTGCTGGTAAGCATCGATACAATCAAGGAAATCAGAGACCTCGCTATTACTCAGGTTACTGCATACCAACATAAGGTTGCCCGGTATTATGATTAGAAGGTTCGATACAAGGAATTTAAGGTCGACAACCTAATGTGCCGAAAATTGGAGGCTACAGGTTCACTATAAGGCCAGGGCAAGCTGGCCCCAAATTAGGAAGACCTGGTTAGAGTTAAGGAGAAGCTAAGTAATAAAGCATACAGGCTGGAAAGATTGGATGGAGAGCTTATCCTGTGCACGTGGAATGCTAACAATCTACTCCTCTACTTTGATTAAAATTTCACCATGTATTATTATTTTCAATTCAAATCGAAATAAAAAGCTCTCAACTAATTGTGTACTTCTCTCTATCTCCTTTTGTTTTAGTTACCTTGCTAGCCTTTCAAAAAGGTACACGAATAGTTACTCAGGTTAGTTAGAACGTCACCGACTTGACCCTTTTAAGGTAACCTTGGCAAGGGGAAACACCCCTTACACAAAGGAACTCCCACGAACCAGGCATATCGGAACTACACCAACCTAACCCCCTTAAGGTAACCTTGGCCAAGGGAAACACCCCTTATACAAACAACTCCCATGAATTGAGCAAGTCAAAAAACCATCGACATGACCCCCTTAGGATAACCTCAGTATGAGGAAACACTCCTTCTACAGAGGAACTCCTATAAACCGAGTAGGTCGAAACACCATCGACCTGACCCCCTTAAGGTAACCTTGGTAAAGAGAAACATCCCTTATGTAGAGGAACTCCCCAAACAAAATCTTGACCAAAGGTCCACAAAGCTTATAGAGAGAATAGCGAGAAACGTGAAAAACTTTATTTGTTTATTATAAACTTTTATTTATAAGGTAAAGGCCGGCATCCCGACCCTAAATAAAAAAAATAAAACAAAAAATTTTATAGAACCCTGCTACCACCTAGGATCAGCTAACTCAAGTAACTCTAAAAAATCCAAGGCATTAATCTACGTTGAGCATTAATCCGTAGGCACTTCAGTCATAGGGGAGCATGAGACATGCAAATCAAGAGCGATAGGACCCCCTACAGGCAAATCTTCCCCAGGGATGGCTTTTGAGGCATCCTCTCACCGAGTTGCCAAAGCGGGGCAGAATGTAAAAGCGCCCTCCCTTCTAGCCAGCACCTCCTTCTTCTCGATGAATGTAGGGGAGTCTAGAAAATCCAGGAAGCTTAGGTCTAGATCTAAATAATAGGAGAGGATTTCTCTCCTGGTGAAGCGGGTGAAATCCGTAGACAAGTCCTTTAGCTCCTCTAGCCACTCCTCGTGGCCCTGCAGTTGGCAACCGCCTTCTTCGCGATAGCATCGTTAAGGACCTCCTCGCTCTCCATCTTGGAGATAATCTCTTCCATCTCCAAAACCTTGCCCTGTAGCTCTCCAACTTGCTACTCCAAAGTGGCCTTCGAGCCGACTAGCTCGAGCGACGTAGCCCTAACTCCTTTACATTCAAGCGCCTTCATCTCCAGCTCAACTTTCAACCTGGCCAGGGAAGCCTTTAGCTTAGCGTTCTCTTTTTCAACTTGGGCCCTATGTATGCCCTCCTCCTCCAATTATTGTAAGAGACAATCTTTCGTCTTTTGCTCATTCTCGAGTTAAGCCTTCAGTTTCGTGGCCATCTGGGCATCCCTCTCTACTTTGCCCTTCTCTTGCTCCGCATGCTTGAGCTGTACTTAAAGCCCTACCACTTGCACAATAGAGCAGCGGAGGCACTTGTTAGCTTAAGCAAACTTTCTCAAGTACCTCTTGCCAGAAGTCTCCACCTCTAGTAGGCACTTCTTCTGTCGATACAACTCCACCCATAATCTAGTTACCTCTTTTTAGGCAACATAGGACTTGCTCAGCTTGAGGAGAACTTGGCCATGGTACTGGAAGATTAAAATAGAATGCACAAGCTAGTACCAGGCACTAAAATACAACACCACAATAACATGAAAGGCTTACCTATCGCATTAGGGTACTCAGGTGGCCTATAGTTTGTATGAGGTCACTCACACCCTCTTGGGGGATCTTCTCTAGCACGACTCAATCACCAAGGGTGTAAGACCCATTGAAGCCTAGTAACTAAGGGTTTGGTAGTATAGCATCAGGTTGCTAGTATAGACTTCCCACTTCAGCCGCAGGATCTTTCCTTGGGCCTTCTTTTGCTCCATCTTGAAGACCCACCCCTATTTAATGCCTCGTCCAAGGAAGCATATGATGCTTCTATGAATGAGTCTAGCCCCAGCGCCATCTTTTAGAAGTTGTTGTGGATGTCCAAAAAATCATCCCCAACGTTATCCACACTCTAGAAAGGATGACCCAAGGGCCACTCATTCCACTTCCCCCTTAGCCAAAGGGTCCCTTGTTAGGGGTCTTTGCCTCTTCGTACCTGGACCTGGCTCCCCAAGTACTTTGAGAGCCTTGCGCTTATCGCTCGTGGTAGTAGGAGGGGTCACTATTTCCTTGGTTCCTTCCTTAGCTGCCCTTGGAGGGGAAAGCACCTATACGTCAATCCCCTCTACATCAACACCTTCGTTGCCCACAAGGATGGGTTCAGACAAGGGGATACTAAGAATAGGCAAAGCCATGCTCAAAGGCACCACCACCGTTAGCTTGTCCCGGATGACAAGTGGAATCCCTTAAGGTACAGACCTTTGCTGCAGCTTGTTGGTCTCTCCGAGCCTCAGTTTAGCCTCAATGCCTTCCCTGTCGATTCAACTACCTTCAATCATGTCTTGCATCAACTCATCAAATCATCCATAAACGGACGAGTCACCCTTAGAGCCAAGCTCTTGCCTACAGGAAGATCAATCTAAAGGTTAGAAAAAGAAAACAAGGACAATTAAAAGGAAACTACCACTACCATTTGTAAAACACTGCTGTAATCAGCACAACTAAGGAAGTCCACCCATCCTATAGGCATCGGACAACGTACCCAAATACTAACACAACAAACAAGCGCGTAGGAATGAACTAGTACTTTCAACCCACTTCTCCACCACAGCTTTCTTCATGCTGGGGAAGAGCTCGGAGATCAGGTGTCGGAAATACCTTTCTATGGTCTCCGTAGCGTTGATCTCTTAACCACCTCTCAGCTCCATAAAGGTCAAGATCTCTTTGACAACTTTGGCATCACTCAGACTTAGCTTCTTCTCACCTCCAGAATGAACCATTCCAATCCATCGGGTCTAGAAGGCGGCCTCTTCGAGCAACTCCACCACCATGTATTCATCCTACCAGCCTTTAATTGAGTTGATAAGGCCATAGAATAGTTTCTTTCCTAAGCGCGACTGGAGGTAAGGCCATCTTCCAACGCTCTTCTACATATAGAAGTAGCATAACAACTTAAGAGTAGCCCTTATCACCAAGTATTCATAGAACGCCTTCAACACCCTCTACCCATTTGAAGGAATCTGGGATGGGTTACAGCGGTGGTAATAAAAAAACTCCCTCTCAAAATGATTTGAGGGGAGGCGCTACCCAAACTCCAAGTACTTCTCGAAAATCTTAAAGCGCCTTCTTGATAGCAAGGCCTCCCGTTTATCCCTGTGCGGCAGTCTAATATGCTACCTAGGTATTGGCCCCATGAGGAAATTGCTAATGACCTAGCTAAGGGTAAAATCCTTACTTTTGCTGATATGGCTATCAGGCCCCTTCCCCGTACCAAGAGTGTCGAATAAATCCTTAGCGAAGGGCAAAGGAATATTCGTGTACATGTCTTTGGGTATGGCATTGATAATTATGGCCCTATCCAATACCTCCATGGCCATCCTCGTAAGTTAGTCGAGTTGTACTAATGACGACAATTCGCCTTCCTATGCTCGAGGAGGATCACTCCTTGTAAAATCCGAATTAGAGGTAAGTTCTAGTGAAGAAGAATTAATCTCACCCTTGTTGATAGACGTGATTATGATTATTGAAAAGGAAAATTGAAGCTTCTAAAAAAGGTTTGAGAGTTCGAATGCGAACACAAAAATTATGATAACTGAGCAAAAAGATTGCAGAAAAGCGTTCTCTTTTCGTAATCCTCTTATTTATAGGAAAACTGCCTGGGAAGCCGTACAGGCGGTTATGGGGATATGTATAGCCACAAATCCCTTGGATTGCTTCCCAATAGACACATGGAAAGCATTTCGATCGAACGGCCACCTTTAAAAGGGAAAAAAGCATGTAGCTGTACACTAGTCTACTGCAATGTGAGACCCATCACGTCACATTTAATGTATGGAATACAAGCGGGCAAAAGTTGCATTTTGAAAGTCCCTTTAATAGGAAGCTTCTTCAGGGCCCATCTAATCTGCACCTGGTTGACATTACGAAGACATGACGCACCTATGTCTGCTTGGTCCTTATCAGGCTCTGTTCAAGCAAATCGGTCTATAACATTAGAGCACCTTAGCACCCCTGCTCACCTAGCTTTGGACACTTCCAAACCAATAGACCGCTGCTTAGGGCAACTCACCATTTCAGGCCTTCTCACCTCAAATCATCCATCACTTCGGATCTACAATCTCATTACGTCGGCATCATGGCATCGAATTGAACTTCCTAGAGTCGGATTGCTCTCATTTAAGCAGCTCATGCATTCCTTCTCCTTGTCTCTTCCTTGACAATGAGACTGCAGGTGGGGGGGGGCAAGTGTTGATAGGGCACTTTGGGTAGGGACCTCTCAAGCCCAACCAAATCCACCAAGTCTTACCTCATTAGGCTCACCTTTGTAAGCCTTGGGCCTGACCCTTAATGGCCCAAGCTCATGAAGAACTGTAATGGCTACAAACTATAAGATAAGGATAAAACAGTCATGTCTTAAATATTAGGGATACGTCAAATGCGATAGCCCCACTCTTCTACACTTGTATGAGAAGATCTCTCCCATCGGCTCCACTTCGCTATAAATACTAGGCACCTACCTTACGATAACTCTCTTAACAAACTCTACATTCTACGCCTGTGCACTCAGTATTCGATACATAAAATGTTTATTGCTGACTTAAGCATTGAAGTGGCCATGCCGAATAATCCCCCAATTTCCCTTCACCGTGTCTTATTTTGTAGGTTTAGTACATACAAACCTTAGTCAACTACCGGCAAGAACTGAGGAACGATACCCGCAATATTATTAAAGAAGAACAAATGATATTAACACACTTTTATGTATAAGTAGACTGTGTAGATTAAAGAAAACAAAATTGTGGCGCTAAATTTTGTAAATTATTAACTTTTTGCTTAAGTTCAAACTTTTAAAAATTAAATTTGTAATCTTAACAACTCTCCTTAATTATTTAATTATTTTATCTTTGATTTGGGGTGTTTCAATTTATGAATCGTTTCCTTATATTGAATTGAAGCAGCACTTATAAAGACTCGTTGCCTAAAATACCTACAGCAATGTTTTCTTCATAAACTATAACATAAGATAGCTATTTACTCTAACGGTTGCAAACTGTTGCTTGAATCAATGCATATAAAATTTGTAACAAAATTTTTCAAACCATTGCCTTGCATATTGTTACCTTAAAACCATTTTGTAGTAGTGGAGTCTAAAAGATAGTTATTAAAATCACGATTTATGCCAGGTATAAAATTGCTTTCTTATAGAAATTTAAGTTTTTAATTGATTTTATATATCAAACTCGATAAAAACTTATGTCTTTAATCAAATTTGCCATTTTTACTTATATAAGTTGAATATGCAAAAAATTAACAAAGAGAACAAAAATGTAACTAAGTTTCTACTAAAATTGCATTAAATTATTTTTCCTATCCTATTTAAAATTTTTTTTTCCTCTCTCTCTCTCTCTCTTAAAGTCCATAGATTTCATTTGGATTCAAGCTTTAATAGAAAAATATAGATGGAAAACTATATATTCAAGTTTATACCATTAACAACTTAAAATAAGTTGAAATATTTAGTTTCTACGATTCATTACTTTTTTCAAATAAAATAATGTAAAAAAAAAATGGTTTTAGCTTTACTTGCCCTTCTTATGTGAATATTAGATTATAGATTAAAAAAAATTTATGAAAAATGAACTCAATTTTTTAATTTCTTTATTTCCGTCATATAACTCGAATTTTTGTATAACTACTATAAGTATATTTGTAACTTTTAAAAGTTATTTTATATAAATTATAGAAAAATATATTTTCACGTTTCAATTTTACATTTTCAATCTATAAAACCTCTAACAATTCTAAGTAGAATCACGAATTTTTACGACCTTAGTTCAAAATAAAGTATCTATAATAAACCAACAAACAAATAATTGTTCATAAACAACTGCTTTCAATCACTATCGAATCAGCCATAATATAATCTCCAACTCCGAAAATACTCCCAACAACCAATAATTGGCAACAATATGAGCTCTTGATTCAACCTGACTCAACGAAATCTCGATGAGTAGAGAATTTATTAGGAAGACTCCAAAGCTCAAATACTATTATGATATGTTCAAGTATCATATTCCAATAATTAGCACAAATATGAGGGTAAGATGAACTCGATTTAAGCTACAAAATTATATATTCTTTCTTTTTCTCATGTACCAAAGATGGAGAGAAAGGAATATAGGAATACGGATGTAAACAACACTTGATATAATGCACTAAAATTGAAGATGAATAGGATTATAGTTAAGCCAATAGTCAATATTACTCACTATTGCTAAAATAATTATGGATTGTTAACTAGAAATTTCATATTAACACAAGAGTTCTAGGTAACCAATTCGCCAAAATCATGAAAGTGATTGATAAGGGGCTTAAAGAGATTAAAGAGATAAAACACTATAATCCACACAATTATCAAGGCAGATATCTAAGCTCGTAATGTAATGTAACGAAAAAAACTGCTAATGAAACTGAAATACAAGCCTAAGATGCTCTAGTAGCATTTTGGTGATTAGAACAAATAAAGTTTCATAAAATAAAGCACCTAACATGCGCTTCATGTAGTTGATCATACCATTTAGATACCATGAGGCCTACGCTGCAATCGATAGGCACTAACGCTCTGTATCGGTTAGCTTGTTAGCACCATTTAGACGCGGCCTCTCTTCCAGCAGCGCTTTATATATTTCTTCTCCTGTAACAACTTGGGTACTTCCATCTCGATTTTGGCTTTCCCGGCTCGGTTCTTGACTCCTAAATTTGCAAATTTCACGCATCGTTCACAATTCATTTTCCTCGGTCTTCGATCATGGACTTGATCATATCATTAAATTTGCACTGGAAATGTTATTAAACATGCTTCGATTTACAAAAGATTTTTCTTTTTCTTTTTCTTTTTCTTTTTTAAATTTTCAACATTTAAATTAGTTTTTGCTTACGGGAGCTAAATCAAGTGATGTGATAACAATGATATAAACGAGTCAAAACTATTTATGAGTTATTTAATTTTAATTTGATATTTGCTTAAGTTCGATTTAACAATAGTTAAGTTAAGCTTAAACTCGAACCATTCAAATAGCTCACGAACTCGAGATTTATAGTATTCAAAGGCTACCTTGCAAACTTAATCAAGTTTGACTTTGATCTTAAATGTTTGTGGATTTCGAGTTAAATTTGTATATCAATAGTATTTTAATTAGAGGAGAAATATTCTTTCTAAAGAAACGAGCCTAAATGATCCTATTCAAGTTAAGAATGAGCTTCTTGAGGCCACTCCGTTTTGAGCTCATGCCTTATAATTTCTAATCGATCTTAAACTTGACCTCAACTTTGACTTACTTACAGCTAAAAGTCATGCTGATTTAAAAACCTTACGCTAAATGGCCAGGGGTAGTTAGAAGTGGTAAGAAGGGTGACGGTGGCCAGTGGCAAATAGTTCGGTTCATCTCTAGTTAAAATAATACAGATTGTATGCAAAAACTGTTTTTTTTTTTTTTCCTTTAATTTTTGATACGCTATCTTCCTTTAGTCTTTCATATATTTCCTAGCAGATGAATTTTGTGTCTAATAGATATGACAAGCCTCGGAGCGCTTTCAAAATGATGCGTCACTCTTCATATAAATGTAGAACGACCTTTTGATAATCGTTGAGAACCATAATATATAATATATATTTAAATAACTAAAAATTTATTTTTTACATCGTATTTGTACAATTTATATAGATAGACTAATAATATGTCATTCGTGATAATACTTTTAGTAACCTTATTTTTTTTTTCTTAATATGAAAATGAGTCCTCGGCAAACTTGACTGGATATTTGTGAAGAAATTAAAAAAAAAAAGTTTTCTTTTCACATATCTGTTTTTGTGCTCAAGTACATAAATGATGTTAGAAATTGTACAAAAAATAAAATAATAAATAAAAAAGCTACTTTTTTAGATCTAAATAGACGTATCATGAACGTTTGTTAGTAAGAGTCTATATAATTCTATAGAAGAAATGGAATTAACTAAAAATAGGTGTTAGGGTTAATAATAAATAGAAATAAGTATATCTTTGTTAAATTTTTTGATACATGGAAAAGCATGTCCGCATATAATTCTATTATTTTCCTCTTTAATCAATTCCAAATACCTTATATATTAAAAATAAATAAAATTGTATCTAATTTTATGCATGCCATTGTACATAAGTTCTGCTTCACATAAGCATGATCCACTATAATTATATACATTTATCGTAGCTGTTAAAAATTGCCCTTCCCTTTAATTTAATGATAACAAACTTTATTTGCTAGGAAAAACAAACGTAAGCATAAACACTGGAAAATAGAACGAGAGAGCAAGTACTTTATTCAGCTACTTTATTTTATAAGATACGTTTTATACTATGCCCATATGGATTTACATATGTTAAGGTAAAAAACCATAGGTATTATCAAGATAACTACACAGAGAACGAACGTAACCAACTCATCCAAATCCATCTGACCCGCTTCATATCATCGGAACATCATTAATCCTGCCGAAGAAGTCAAAACCACAGTGCATCAGTCAATAATATTTATGCTACATTTTTTTTTTTTAAATATTACTAGATGTCCAAAGTTATTAAAAAAAAAAAAAAGAAAATTGTTATGTTTCTATACGCTTATCATTTATATAAGTTATCCATTGTTATCCATTAATAGAACTATAGTTAACTTTTTAATGAATTTTCCAAATTAAATAACTTTAGGAACTTTTGAATCTATGAATTCGATTTAATTATATTCATGTGAAGATCCACATAAAATTAAAAAAAAAAAAAAATTAGAAAAAGTTTAGCACTTAACAAATGAATCAGTACTGAAGTGGCCAAAATGTTCAATCGTTTTTGACAGGAAACGGATCCTTTAAAATCAAGTTTAAAACACTTTAGCAAAAAAAATAATCTAGAGGATCCAAATCCATTCCGATTTCATACCTGCTGCAGTCTACGTCCCTGCTTACAGGAACTGGGGATCTAACACCACATTTGCCCGGAAGTGCCCTGGCTGCTTCTGCCTTGATGTCTTTGGTTCGTTGAGCAATGTCCTTAAGGCATTGGCAAGCTGTTCGACGATCGGGAGTTGTCGGGGTTATGGACTCCAGCCTCCTGATGCCATTACAACACTCCACCGATGGATTACCAGCTCCAGACCTGAGATATTCGATACAAGGTCTAACGCACCCGTCCACTTCCCCGCAGGTCACACCTTGGCTTCGCTTAGTAAGAACCATGGCAGTTGCCGTCATCATCAAAACTATAACACCAACTTTTTTCATTTTTCTTTCCCCCTATTTGGTGTAGAAGAAGAGCTAGCAAGTGAAATATCAAACACTTTTAGATAAAAGTCTTCGTTTTATGGTCTCAATGTAATGGAGGTCCAGTTTTTTATATAACGTTGGTGCTTGGCAAGTATGGACAAGAATGATTGAATGAGTTGTTGGGTTCGGTTACAAAGTTTTGGTCTTTTTTATCTCCTTCTTTGCATCATCCTCTGCCACCTAAAACATTAAAGAGAGGTAGGATTTGGATTCTCTGTATTCCTTCTCAGTTCCGTTTCTGGAGTTATAAATGCCCTTTTTTGTGAGATAGCCTCACCTCACGTCACCTTCTGGGAAATTCAACGAGGAACAGGTTCACAGTAATGCTGGCATGTTGCCACAGTCGTTGTACACGTTATCTAATCGTGGTTAATATCAAATAACCTCTAATATATGGCACACTAAAAGTGGACCTCTCCATTTTATTTCTTCAAATTCTATTAAGTTTATTCCTTTAAATGTTATAGTTAGACTTCACCACCGGGCCGGTTCAGTCGGAATCTCTTTTTTTTTTTAATATTTAATTTTTTATTAATTTCTTTTTTCTAATACATTAATAAATTCTAATAACATGACATTCTTCCTCTCTCTTTTTTTAAGTATATTAATTCATTAATAATTTCTAATTTTTTTATTAATTTTCAACTTAATATCATTTCACTTTTTTTATTTTTTGTCCCTCAAATTTCATCTTTTTCTTATATTCAAGTTCTTAACATTTGATAAGTTTTATATAAAAAAAAAACTTATATTAACTTAAATTAAAATTTCAATATATCATTAATACATAATTAATTTATAATTAGTTATTTATCATTAGTTTAATAATATTATTTTTAAAATATTGTTATTTTTTTTTCTTATTTGATGTCCTCCTTTCTCTCTCTATCTTTCTTTCTTTGCTTTTTTTTTTCTTAAAGGGGGTGAACCGGTAGGGCTAATCCATCGGTTTAAAGGCAGATCAACTCGACGGTTCATAAATTGCCAGTTCGGGCAATTCCATCCTTTTAAACCATCTCAACCCTTAGGGCCCGGCGATTTAGTCCGACCTCCTAAGAATCGAGTCAGTTTTGGATTGATTCACAATTCGAAACCGGTTCTTACACAGGTCTAGTTTTACTACAAACACATATGTAATTAATGCTATGATTGAAATTGTAACAAAGAAAATGCATCGAAACAATGTCACAAAGTAATATACCAATGTAGATAATTTCTGCCGTTGATTTCAAATTTGATGGAAATATTGGAAATAAAATGGAGAAAGAGGAAAATCTTGACATACTACTTCTTAAATAATTGCAAATCGTACCCCATTTAAAGACCTAAATTTCATTAAAGATATGAATCGCTTGGTAGTGCATGCCCTATTCCTCTTATCTGACAATAAATAAAGTATTTCCGTTCCCATCAATGCTCAACTAATTCGTGTTTCTCTAAGATCTAATTTCTTTTTTTTTTTTTTTACCAATTCTCTAAGATCTAATTACATGCAAAATCATAAGAATATTTTAATATGCATAATAAGGACACTTGTTAATAGTAATCAAGATAATTTTTTTTCTTTTTTTCTTTTAGTTTTTCCATAACTTACATTTCTATAAAGCGTGTAATCCATAATGCAAAAGATGAAAATTCTTTTTTGAGTTCCTTAACCAATTATGCAATGCGAAGAATGACCCTCTCCATTTCCCTTATTTGCCACCATATATTTTAAAAGATATTCATAAGGACGTAAAAGGGGTGGATTTAAGGCGAGTCATAGGAACCCAAAACTCATCTTGCTATATTAATAGGATTTTCAAACTCGTCCCAAAACTCTATAGGGATTTTAACTTTATATCAGAATCCATAATTATCAAAATCGCGATTTTACTCATGTGTTTTTATGAGTTTGCAATCTTAAAAAGCACTCTTAAGTTAACTTGATATAAAATCATTTTTGTATAGAAATTTACGTTTTTAATCTAATTTATATGTAAACTCAATAGAAATTTATATTTTTTAACCGAGATTACTGATTCTACGTATCCAAGTTAAATGAACTAAAACATAAAAATAAATACAACTAAGCTTTTACAAATCATAAACTATTAGGACACCACATCATTTATCCCATCCTATTTCAATTTTTTTTTTTTCTCTTTCTCTCTCTCCTTTTCCTTTATTTTATGTTTCTAGCCTTCATTTAAGTTCTAACTTAAATGACAAAGTTTATAAGGAAAACTATATACTTCATTTTATGCCATAATTAACTTAAAATAGGTTCAAATGATTAGTTCTCTTTAATTTATTACTTTTTAAAAGAAAATATTGGGAAAAAATTTAGTTTGGCTACGTTTGTCCTTCTTTCGTATATGTTAGATTATATATTAAGAATTTTAATTTAAAAAGAACTTATTTTCTTCGTATTTTTCATTTTCATCATGTATTTCAACTTTTAAATGACTACTATAAACATATTCACAATTTTCTAAAACTATTTTAGATAAATTGTAGAAACTTACGATTCTGCGTTTTAATTTTACATTTTGATTCTACTGACCCTTTAATAATTTTAAATAGAATTGTGAGTTTGATAACTTTGTTAAAACCCGTCTTACTATCCTAATAGGGTACTTGCCTCTTGACCTGCTAGACTCCCATATATATAAATATATATTCGCTAAATGACTATTTTTTCCTTCATTATTACTTGAAAAATTGATTTGCATTATTTAGAGAACATGGACAATACGATGAGGATTAAGGAATCATTTGTTTTAGCCTCTTCGTCCTATGTATCTTGTCACGGCATCAGTAGAGCACCTAATAATATTGTTCTACAATAAGTTTAATGATTTATGTAGGCTTTATTTTGACTCTTCTATATATTTTGATTCTAAGTATACAGTTAATGTTTGGATTATAAATATTATTAGAAAATAGTAAACATGATCAAAGTTATTATCATCTATTTATTATTTTAGGTAGTAGGAATTTTAGTTGATATTATGTTATTAATTTATTATTTTTTATTAGGTACTGAGTTTTCCATCGTGTTTTCTTAAAATCCCATAACCTGTAACAAAACCCTAACAAACTTTAGTTATATATCAAAACATGTCCCAAAATTCTATTAAGTAGTACTTTATAAGGTTTTTAGTGAGTTGGATGGATCTTGACACCCCATAAGGACCTGCCAATTACATCCCTACATATTAATTATTGAGTTTGAATTTTAGGTTATCTAGATTTTCATAGAACTATTTTGTGATATCATCTTTTACTTTCAAATGTAATTGCTGATTTTTCCAATCACATTAGTGTTCCTCTTTTATTTACTAGATATCACACACATTCAAATTGAATAGAGTCATTGTCAAGTTTAGTTGAATTAAATAACAAATGAAAAAATAATGGCAAATGAAACATATAGATGGCCTTAGCTATCCTCTATATTGTCATATTTTATATCTTCTTTCCATACTTGAATCCTCCTTATCTTGTATAATTTTTATTTTTACTTTTAAAATTAGACAATGAAGTTTTAGAAAATAAGTTTTCTTCTTTCAAAATTTCTCCCTTTTTTTTTATTTAGGTAAATTGCATAAACCTCCCATGTAAATTTTCATAATTGGGTAGACGTCCTCGATTCTCAAAATTAAGCACTTACACCCCTAAAATGGATGTAGAATCCACATTACTTAAATCATATAGACATATATATATATAGATAGATTTATTTTGTGTATATATTAATAATATATATATTTACATCAAATTTGTATATTATAATCAATATTGCTATAGTTCTACGTATAATTTATAATGTACTCATAGTTATAATATATAGTTTTGAAATTATTTACATAAATATATATATAAATATATCAATCTAAACATTAGCTGATATATTTAGTATAATTAGAAAATAAAAACAAAAAACATGTTATAGGAATATATACTCACTAATGACGTAAGCATCATGCATGTATTCAAAAGTCAATATAAATAAATATATGCAAAATTTTCTTTAATATTTATGTGTTTTATTTTTTATTTTTAGTCAAAACTATTTGTTAAGCAAGTACATCACACTTTTTTTGTAATATATTTTAAAGTGCATCAATAATTTGATATTAGATGAGAAATTGGTAAAATTTTTATTGATTAACAATTTCATAATGCCTATATTTTTATCTCGTCTTTATCTTCATTTTAAATTTTAAAATGAAATTAACTTTAAAAAATCAAGCCCTTCCCAAAAAAATAGGAAGACAATTTTAATCTTCATTTTAGTTAAATAGTTCTACTACAAAACTGTTGTGACTCCTTCTAACCTAATGTTACATTTAATACGCATGAATGGATTGGAATGGAATAGAATAGAATAAGGAGCGAAATAGCAAATCCAAATGTTCATGCAATAGAATAAAATTGAATACGTATGTAGTAATAATTATCAAAAATACTTTTAAATATTGAATGTCATAACTAAATCAAAGGTTAAATGAGTTTTTGATTAATAGTAATAAATGTGGGAGTAATGGAATCGCTAATTCCATTTTTGTTAAGAGGATGGACTCAAATTCCTCTTTGAAGCCAGAATTGTGACCAGCTTTTAAATACAGTTCCAAATATAAGGAAAGGAAATGAAACCTAGAATCGTAATTCCATTTTGGTCTATTCCCAGGTATCAAACATGATATAATAGTATAAATATTAATCTCTCTAACAGGATGATCGACTTTAATTTCCTCTTCTTAGTGAATAGTAATACAAATTTCGTTCAATTTAATGTAGAAAAATCAATAGAAATCTCAAGCAAGGTAAAGCACAAATATTTTTCTTTCCTATCTAATGGCTAAAGAAGTACTATCGTGTGATAGCTCAATTGTAGAAAGATTATGATGCACAACAATTATGATCACGTAAATGGTTTATTATATATTTATATAAATAATTTCAAAATTATATATTATAATAAGTGCATTATAAATTATGTGTAGTAATATAGTAATATTAATTATAATATATAAATCTAATGTAAATATATATTATTAATATATACACAATAAATCTATCTATCTATATATATATATATCATTTAGGTAATGTAGGTTCCTCATCCATTTTAGGAGTGTAAGTGCATAGTTTTAAAAATAGGGGGCGTTCAAGCAATTATGAAAGTTTATAAGTGAGATTCCTTCAATTTACCCTTTTTTTATTAGAAACAAGTTTATTATAGCTGAAATATATATCCCTCTTATAAAATTAAATATGTAATAAATCCCTATAAAGTTTAACTCATTTACCCTTTATGTAAAACCCCAATCTTTGACTAACCATGGAAGACCTTGGACGGTGGGTTACTTTTATCATATGTAAGACTTAGAGGATATGGTTTAAGGATTAAGGAAATAAATTTATTAAGAAAAGCTTAAGAAACGAGTTTTATTGTGTGGTAAGATCTTAGTTACTTGGAACTAATATTATTTAAAGCTTTCAAGAAATATTTTTCAAATTAAATCAAACACCAATATAAGGTTGCAAAAGTTAGAAAAAAAGTCATAGTAAGATTTATTTCACTAAATAAAGCTTAAAGATATACAACTTAATAAAGCGTAATTTTATCGTATCATTTGTTATATGTCAGAAACTCAAATTTTAAACTCCTAAATACAACGAGACTTTAGAGATAAATTATTTAGCTTATAAATATAATGTTTTGTAGTTAAATAGCATGTAGTGTAAATGTATAATCATACTAGACATATTCTATGTACCCAATATGTATATAAAATGGTGTAATACCCTTAATAGTAGGTAAATTGTATATTATGCCATTAAAATAATTAAAAATAATAATATAAAACATCACTAACACCTAGCAATCAAGTGCAGTAGCACAATTTAGTCTTGGAATAAAAGCAAGTGAGGTGGCAATCTAATGTTTTAGCAAGTATTAGATGGTATATGTGTCAAAAGGGGAAAAAAAACAACTGGAGGCTATCAAATTTCATCCCACCAACCTAGTTAGTACATAAGGGGATTGGGTGCTATTCTAGATCATTTTGGCACTTCAAATATCACACAATTCTCTCAAGCAAAGGTACTTTAATCACAAAATAGAAATTTGGAAAACTAGGGGAAAAATTCAAAACAAGCGCAACCTACTTAAGAATCACATAACAAAGAATAACCTAATATTATGGCAGCTTAAGGGTCAAAGGATGGTGGCTAAGGAAGTTCGATTGACATGAGTTCATTATTAAAGAAGCTCCGGTTACCAAAGAAACGACAAACTTCCAAATTTCTCTTACAAGTACTCTAATTTATTAAAAATAAAAAATGTTGTTAAAAAATTATGAAACTCAGTTTTTGTAAGTATTTTTATGTATAGAATCAGAATATCAACCTAGATTTTTGAAACTATAAGTGCTTATATAGGTTCCTTAAGAAACATCCATATTCCAATGAATTTTACATTCATTTTTAAAAATAGTAAACGATGCTGTTTTGAGCTAATTTTTTGTGTATATATTCCTCATAATCATATTTAATTTACATAAAAAGAATTTTTGATAAACTATATGTATAGAATTTATTAGATTTATTTTACACAATCTATCTTATTTTTTATGTTGAAGAAATAATGAGTTTTTGATTAAATTTCTTAATAAATCTAATTTAAAGTAACTTCTAGAGCTTAGTTATGATTAAAAAATTATTTACTTTGAATCTTATAATTTTATTTGATTATTTACCTAATTTAAGCTAAGTTTTAGTAAAATAAAGCCTAAAGCCGATATTTTGGAAAAATATATGTAATGGCCATATTTATGCTTTGCAATTGTCAAATCTTAAACCATACATTTTTATGACTTTACAGTATTCTTTAGGGAGTTAAAAAAATATGTATACTATTTATTATGAAGTTTTCTATTATATGCCTATATAATAGCTTATATAGTTAATTGGTGAGATATACTAATTGTATTGTTGTATAGTGTTATACATATATATATATAACTCGGCTAAATCAGAGAAAACATTTGAAAAAGAATCAGAGGGTGTGCATAGTATCTTTTATGTAAGTTGAGTGTAGTGATTGAGTCTGATACTACTAGGACATTTAAAGTGAGGATTGAGGATATTTATGTTAGATAACACTCATTAAAGAACTTTAGAATTAATCTAATTCAGAGGATAAATCAAAGAAAGCTTAGGAGGAATATTTTCCTAAAGAATAATTTCAAGCCATAAACCCTAAGTAATAGTAAGCTATTAATAATCTAGAGTATATGTAACCTGTAAATGACTTTAGTACTATGTATTTTAATTAGGTAAAATTGTGGAAGAGGAACCTCGTATCCACTTGTAACGTTGGAATGATTAATAGTTTTAAGTAAGTGGATTATGCACATGTCTAGAGTAGACTTATGTCTACTCCTAACTTTGCATGCTTTACGGTTTTTTGGCTTGGTTGAACTTAGTTTCGAGTTTTGATGTGCTGCTTGACTAGTTACATGGAGCTTCTTTTTATAACTATTGCTAATTGAACCATGTCTTGATATTAAATTTGGTTATTACTAAGTGTTTATGTGACATTAGCTAGGATTTGCATTAACTTGGAAAAGAAATTAGGAACTAACCCTACCTCTTAAGACATTCACTTAAACAAACCTGATACCAAGGTTTCTACTTGAGAAAGAAATAAGAAGCAATGGCTAGGTTAAACTTAATGATGTTTTATTAAGTAATTGGAAAGTTATACTTGATATTGTTTGATACTTTGCTTATTGCATTCATAGCATGACACAACAAAGATCCTTAAGTCAGGTTTTACTTAAAAAGTAAGGTTTATTAAGTAGAAACTTTGGTTTATAAAGTTTGGTTTGTAAAGCATATAGAATTGTATTTGCTTAGGCAACCTAACCAATCCTTGTGATTTAATAGATAACATTAGTTTTGGGGTCCTATTCCTCGACAACTCCTTATTGCCCTCTAGGTTCCTAGACATAGCATTCAGATGCTTGGGGACATCAACTAATCGTATATGTACTAAACTAGGTTAGAATATTGGTACCGATACATGTTACGTATATAGGCATAAAATACATTATCTTCATTGATTGGTTGGTTAAAATATAAGATAATATAATTAGGCTATATAATTAGGCTAACTACTATTGATGTGCCTATGGCATTAGCTATGCTTGTTGTTGTAAGTTTATTGACTTTTGCCCAGTTTACAGTAAGATGAGGGCATAAGCTATCTTATCCTCAAGTTAAGGATGAGTTAGACAGAACATCGCATTGTAGAGGTAAAGAGACCTCGGAATGCTAGTAGGAGATGGGTTTTTGGAAGAAGCCATCAGCTGCAAGATACAATTCAAGTTCTTAGAAGTAGTTCTTCGGGAAAACTATGGTGTTACCTTTCAAAGGATTAGGTATAGCAATTGTAGTAATATGTGTTTGCTTGTGAAAAAATCATATAATGTACAAGAATGTATAGCTGTGATACTCTATGTACGACTCATTAATGTACAAATTTCCACTATTGTTATTAGATTGGAAAAGAAAAGATTTGAGATTTAAATGTTTGATTAAGTAAAAGAGTAGGTTAGATATTGGTCTCACCTTATTCCTAACTTAGGGATGGCATAACAAACCATTTTCAGGCATCAAAGATTTTGAGAAAAAGCTTAAGCAAACACCTAGAAGGCGGGGCATTATAAAGTGGTGTCAAAGCATTATTGCGTTAAATGGGTTTTAAAGTATTACAACTTATTTATGAGTAAGGATTTGAAGTGTGTTGGATGGGAGTATTAAGACTTTTATATTAGCTTGATGTATCGAAGCAAGGATGAAGATGATGAATAAGACCTAATTAGGCATAAGGATTAAGTTGCTTTAGAGGAAGGGATGAGATGTATTGTGGAGCAATACGGATTGAAGTAAACTTTGATGAGAAGTTTTGGGGAAGTGCTTGAGAACTTGATGGATTTGAGCTGCTATTGAGAAGGAAATCATAGGAAATTAATAGAAACTTGACTACTAGAAGAAATTGCTAGAAGATTTAAGGTACAGTTATCGGTAGGAATCAAGGAGAAAAGGATTGAAGTATGCTTATATATATGAAGGATTATACGATAGGAACGTGTGTAAAATTGTATGGGGTAGCTAGGTTAGTTTGTGCAAGATAAGAGGATAGTCTCTATGGTGTAGCAAAAGATATAACTATAACACTATGAGATCATACTCTTCATGTACACTATAGCACATATGGTAAGTAAAAAGAGGATAGCAAATCTACGAATTTCATAGCTCTCTTGTCAAAACTCATGTATTTTGTGATAAGTCTCCTGTCTTTATGATTGATTTAGTCATGTCATGTCGGCTATAAGACAAGAAAGTATTCAGTGATTTTGCGAGTCTTATTGGTCAAGAGTTGTGTCATTTTCGTCAAATCCACTTGGTTCAAGTCATTCTCTATCTTATCGAAGTTTAAGTTGGTAAAGAGTTCAGATTTGCCAAACTCATTCTTGCTGATATATGTGTTAACTATATGAAGTACCAAAGTTCTTAACTATAATAACAGTGCAATGATTGTAATATATGACATATGGACATAAGGGAATGAACTAGTTATGATCAATCTTAAATGAAATTGAAACTTAGGGATGCATAAGTGATAGAAATTAAATGAAAAGATGTATTGAATAAAATGATAGGATAGGCAATGGAATAATGGAAGGGATGACTATGAACCATGATAGGAACTACCTAATTTAAACTAACCAATGCAAAGAAATAAGGACTAAGTAAAAGCCTTAGTTTAGATAGTGATAAGGGATTGGTATAAAAGCATGTTAGCTTTGATAGGAGACGAATATAAGATAGTGACGAAGGATAAATTATGGATAACAATGTGATGGTCGTAGTATTTAGATATGAATATAACATAGGAAAGGTGATAGACTGGATACAGCAAAAGATTGAATTAAATCAAAAAGAATTTGTAAAGGATAAGAAAAGTAGAGGATATTGCAAAGGATATAATAGAAGATGAAATAGGGGATGTTTTAAACCAACTATATTAAGCTTATGTTTTACAAGTTAAAGCACAACATAAAGAAAAGCATTGAGACTCCCAAGTTAAAGCAAAGAGTCTCTCAAGTTGATAAATTTAAGGTTAAAGATACAAAAGTTGGTGTAGAAGGCTTTCACCTTCACAATAGTTGATAAATGTGATGTGATATGAAAATTAGACTTGCATAGCAGAAGCAGAGATGGGCCTATAACTTAAATATTGAAAGTATGAAAGTTTTTGTAAGGGGGGTGGAATGTAAAACCCTGATCTTTAACCAACTATAAAGAACTTGGGATAGTGGGTTACTTTTATCACGCATAAGACCTAAGGGGTATAGCTCAAGAAATACAAAAATAGTTTGAGAAACAAGTTTCTTCATGTGATAAGATCTTAGTTGCTCGGAACTGATATGATTTAAGGATTTCGAAAAATGTTTTCTGAATTGAATCAAACATCGATATAAGGTCGAAAAAGTTAGAGAAGAGTCTTAGTAAGATTAAAGCTTATGAGATATTTAATCTAATAAAACATTATTTTATCATTATCGTTTATTATATATAGGAAACTTAAAACTTTAACTTCTAGATATAACAAAACTTTAGAGATAAATTATTTTGCTTATAAAAATAATATTTTGGAGTCAAATAACATGTAGTGTAAATGTATAATCATACTATGCACACTATAGTACTCAGTACGTATATAAAATAGTGTAATACCCTTAACATTTGGTAAATTATGTATCATGCCATTAAAATAATTTTAAAAAATAATATAAAACATCACTAACACCTAGTAATTAGGTACGGTAGCACAAATCAGTCCTAGAACTAGAGCAAGTGAGGTGGTTATCTAATGCTCTAGCAAGTATTAAATGTTATATGTGCCAAAAGGGGGAAAAATAACAACTGGAAGCTATCAAATTTCACCCCACCAACCTAATTAGTACATAAGGAGATTGGGTACTATTTTGGATCATTTTGGCACTTCAAATATCATGCAATTCTCTCAAGAAAAGCCATTTTTTATCATAAAATAGAAATTTAGAAAAATAGGGGAAAAAATTGAAACAAGGGTAAGGCACTTAAGGATCACATAGCTAGGAACAACCTGATGTTGTGGTGGCTTAGGGGTCAAAGGACAGTAGCTAGGGAAGTTCGTTCGACATATGTTCATTGTTGGTGAAGTTTCAGTGGCTAGAGAAACGACAAACTTTCAATTTTCACTCTTAAGTTCTCTAATTTATTAAAAATACCAAACATTGTTAAAAAATTATGAAACTTAGTATTCCTAAGTATTTTTGTGTATAGAATTAGAATATCAACCCAGATTTTTCAAATTATAAGTGCTTATATGGGTTTCTTAAGAAAGATCCCTATTCTAACGAATTTTGCATTAATTTTTTTTTATAGTAAATGAAATTGTTTTGACCTAATTTTTTGTGTATATATTCCTCATATTTCATATTTAATTTACATAAAAATAATTTTTGATAAACTACATGTATAGAATTTATTTTACACAATTTACCCTAATTTTAGAGCTTAGTTATAACTAACTAAGCATTTAGTTCAAATCTTATAATTGTATTTGATTATTTACTTAATTTGAGCTAATTTTTAGTAAAACAAGGCCTAAAGTTGATATTTTGGAAAAACATATGTAATAGCCATATTTAAGCTTTACAGTTATTAGACCTTAAACTGTACATTTTTATGAGTCTATAGTATTTTTTAGAGAGTTAAACGAATATGTATAGTATTTATTATGAAGTTTTCTATTATATGCCTCTATAATGGCTTATATAGTTAATTGGTTAGATTTACTAACTATTTAGTTAAATAGTTGAAGTGTGAGGCAGCTACTTTGTAATATTCTTTCCCAATACTGACTTAAAGTAAATAAGCAAGTTATTAGTTATATATATGTAACTTGGCTAAATGAGAGGAAATATGAGAGAAAGAATCAGAGGGTGTGCCTAGTAGCTTTTATGTTAGTTGAGTCTAGTGACTAAGTTTAAAGATAATAGGACTGAGGATATGTATGTTAAATAACATTTGTTGAAGAACTTTAGAATTAATCTGATTTAGAGGATAAATAAGGGGGATAAATCAGAAGAAGTCCAAGATGAATATTTTCTTAAAGAATAATTTCAAGCCATAAATCTTAAGTAACAATATGTTATTAATAATATGGAATATATGTAACCTATGGATGACTTTGATATTATATATTTTGATTAGGTGAAATAGCTAAAGAGGAGCCTCATATCGACTTATAACAATCGAATGATTAGTAGGTCCAGGTAAGTGGATTATGTGCATGTCTAAAGTAGACTTATGTCTACTCATAACTTTGCATGCTTTGCATTGTTTTGGCTTGGCTAAACTTGGTTGCAAGTTTTGACATGTTGCTTAATGAGTTACGTGAAGCTTCTTTTTATAACTGTTGCTAATTGAACCATGTCTTGATATTGAACTTAGTTACTATGTCTATTTTGCTAAGTGTTTATGTGACATTAGCTAGGATTTGCATTAACTTAGAAAAGAAGTTAGGAACTAATCTTGTCTCTTAAGGTGTTTACTTAAGTAAACCCAATACTGAGGTTTCTGGATGAGAAAGAAATAAGAAACTAAAGCGATGGTTGGGTTAATGTCAATGATGTTTTATTAAGTAACTAAGAAGTTATGCCTAATATTGTTTGATACTCTGTTTGTTGCATTCATCGCATGGCACAAAAAAGATCTTCAAGTTTGGTTTTACTTGAAAGGATAGGTTTAATAAGCAGAGACTTTAATTCATAAAGTTTGGTTTTTAAAGCACATAGAATTGCATTTGGTTGAGCAAGCTGACCACTCCTAGGCAAGTGATTACCTCTAATTAAAGCTACCGAGTTTTAAAATTTATAAATGTATATTCTATCCTTAACTCGGTTCAACAAGCAAGTGTACCTATCGATTATTAGTTTGGATGATAATAGGGTCATCTCCACTAGGAGTGGATACAAGCACCGGTAGTAATTAATCTTACTATTATCTAACAACCCAATTTATCAAGTGATTAAGTATTAAAACGTTTAATTTACTAACTAAACTACACTAATCCATAAACAACTTTCAGCTAACAAAATGACTACATAAACGATTAACAATACTACAATTAACATGCAATGTTTGTTATTTGTAAGGAATCACTAGTTTGCAAGATTTTTTCTCAGAATTACTTACTTTTAATCCTAATTGTGTCTATTAGAATTTCTTCTGAATTAACAGCCAATTAGAATTCCATTTAACATCATAATAACTTATCAATTTCCCTAAGAATGTAGCAACTGTCCTAATAATATCTCTACTATTAGAAGGAAGTTATTCCACCAAATTTGATCTATTCAATAGAATTGTCTCTCAACATTATCTATTGAAATTTGTCCTAAGTTAGTGTCATGTACTATACTATACTTAGATTCATTAAGTTTAATTCATCAAAAATAACAAAATCAAGAAATTGTTAGTTCACGCACTTGTTCATGTTAAGTTAATGTAGCAAGTCTTAAATTACTACTCACGCATAAGGAAATGATAACACAAATCAACAAAACTCATAACTAATGAGAAATAAAATGTAAGATCAGTAGATGAGTAAAACCCCTTTTTGATTTCACTATAGAAGTCTCACAATGCATGAACAATGAGTTCCCATTAACTCTCTTTAGTAATTCTAGGAAAGGTATGGATTATAAGTAGAAAATTATGCTAGAAATATAAAGATACAATTGATACAACTTTGGTTTACAAATGTGTTTGTGGTTCAAAATTAGAGCAAAAGGTCTTAGGTTTCCAACACAAAGAATCTGATGTTTTCTCTTCTGATGTCATCTCGTGTCTGAAAATTACGAGCGTATTTATATTCTTCTCATCAAAAAGTCTAAAATACACTAGTTTAAGACATCTCCTGGTGTTTAGACCCATTAAACGCACTGGATTGTGTCAAAAAGTTAAAGAGGAATAATCGTGTCCGCTCCTATCATGCATGTGATTCGAGTTGTGATAGTCTTGAATAAGAATAATCTCCACTTATCATAACCATGATGTTTGATGTGAATGCCTCGCCAAAAATCTATTCGTCTCCTCATACCCGTAATAGAGGAAATGATAACTCTCCTAATATATAATCATAGGCATGATGAACAGATGAATCACAATATTTCCCTTGGTCACGCCCATAATGGAGGACATGATAGGTGATGGACACTCAATTCCTCTTTTATCATGCTTATGATTGAATGTATGTTGGTTTTCCTTCAAAATTATTCTTTCATCACAGTCATAATTGCTCCAAATCTCCTTGTTCTTATGTAATTTCATCTCCTCTTCACTTTGTCTTGAATAAATATCATCTCATTGCTCTTGAATCATCTAAAATTGACATATTACACAATTAAGTACCAAAAACTTAAGAAATAAACACAATTATGACCAATTTATTGGTAAATAAGCTTATAAAGTGTAAAGTAAATAATGCCTATTAGCAAGACATTGCATTGTAGAGGCAAAGAGACTTCAGAATGCTAGTAGGAGACAGGTTTTTGGAAGAAGCCATCGACTGCAAAATATGGTTCAAGTTCTTGGAAGCAATTCTTCAAGGAAACTATGGTGTTGCCTTGCAAAGAATTGAGTATTACAATTATAGTAATTTGTGTATGCTTATGAAGAAATCATATGATGTATAAGACTGTATAGCTATAATACTTTGTGTACGGCTCACTAATGTATGGATTTCCATTGTTGTTATTAGATTGGAAAAGAAACGATTTGAGATTTAAATATTTAAGTAAGTGAAAAAGCAAGTTGGATGCTAGTCTCACCTTATCCCTAATTAAAGGATGGCATAACAAACAATCTTCAAGCATAAAAAATTTTGAGAAATTGTCTCAAGCAAATGCCAAGAAGGTGGGGCATTACACTTTACTTATTTATTTTAAAAAATTAAAATTTCATTTTCCAAGTATAAGAGATATTTTTAAATCTTTTTTTCTCAAAAGCACGTGAATTTTCAGTTTTCAACTCTCATTTTCCAATCACTACATTCATCATAATTATAAAACAAATACTTATAGAACAATTTTCCATATACTAAATTTCATAAATATAAATGTCAAAGATTTAAAGTAAAAATTCAATATTTTAAAAAGGAAAATAGGTATCCAGTTCATTTCTTCATTTATAAAATCTTTTTTTATAGGTTTAGTAAAAGTATTTGCTTCTTGAAACTAATATGAAATATGTGAGCAGGGGGATTCGGTTGCAACAGTCGTGTGCTTTTACAATGTAAATCTCACATTATACATAGTCATAAAGGAGTAGTATGGAGTAATATGTAAGAGATAACTAAGAGAGAGAGAAGAGAGGTAACAAAAAGAAGTGTGTAATCCTAGAGAGTTTGAATGCACATGTAACAGATGAGGGAGTTATAAAGTATTAACTCCACTGTTTTTTAGAAGAAAGACATTGTGTTCTTCGTTATGAAATTTGTTTGATCTTTCACAACAATGATTTGACAACATGATGCCATGTTCTCTAAGTTTCCAGATCCAATGAGGAGGAGTTCTTAAGTATCTATAACCATCAATGACATCTGTGTCCTTTCACTAATAGTTGATGGCTAATAGAAGTCCTTCTTTAGATGGATTCCTCCATAGGCTCCTCTTAAGTCCAAGGCCATAGAAGGCTTCTCTAAGTGTATGTACTTCCCTAAGAAAGGTTGAAGGGTAGCCTAATAATCTATGCTCTAAGATCACAATGCTAAATCTCTTTAAATTATCCTAAGTCCATGAACCTATCTCCTAAGACTCTATCACTTAGCCTAAAGAGTTAAACTCAAGTCATCACTTAGTTTAAAGACTAAAATTATGTTTAGTTCTCTATATTGTGCCTCCTAATCAAAGTTACTCCAACAAAGTTGACGAGTTTTAGGCAATTTAAATGTATCTTTCAAATAGCTACAATGCTAACCAATATGTAGAATAGCTAAGCAACTGCCAGGTGCATTCACATAACCGAGAACTTTATTTATTGGTGTATCATGTTATAAGAGGCTATTGCTAGCATTGTAAAAGAATTCTTCTTTTCTTTCTAGTTTATGAGTAGCACCACTTAATTGTACGTAGTCTCCTTAAGCTAGTCGAAATTGTATTGCCCTTAAGGCAATAGATATGTAATTATATACATGCATACATACATATATATACATATATATACCACAAGCCATGCACTTAGTTGGGGTACATGTTTTATTCGTATACTATGTATGTGTATGTGTATTGAAAACATAAAAAGGAGGATGAAGCACACATATGTGTACACATACACTTCTATGTATGTTCCATCCCTTTTTTCTTTTATTACTTTTTCCTACATATTACATATTATATATATATATACATACCCATTGTTAAGTATCCTAAACGAATCATGGGAGGTTATAATACTAGTTTATAAGATTATAGTAATATATATCTTATCAAGACATGGTTGTGACTTTTAGGTCAAGTGGTTAAAATGAGGCCGTTAATATTTGTTAGATCGATTATTTACTACTTTTGGCTTGAGGCATTACACATGAATCAAAGCCTACTCCCTACCAATAAGTAGACGATTTAAGTTCAGCTCTGGCTTAGAGAAGAGATCCAAAGAGGATGGGGAGTATCATCAGGGTGGTGACTCTTAGCATGCTTTCGAGATAACCTATAGGTAGTAGGTGACTCGAATTGTACACCCAAAAAGGGGAAGAATTGGGCTCAATTGTAAAGTCTTGCAATGAGAATGTTGCGTGTTTATGGAGAAGAGATTATAATAACCCATAGTTAAGTGACCCACATGAATTGTAGAAGATTATAGTAATAATTTATAAGATCATCAGGGTGAATTGCTTATCAATATGTGGTTTCAACTTTTAGGTAAAGTAGTTGAAACGGAACCGTTAGTGCTTTTTTTTTCTTTTTTAATCAAGGACTCATTAGTGTTTATTAGCTTGGTTATTCTATACTTTTGGCCTGCAGCATTAAATATACACATATTATAATTACTCTTGATTAGGCTGCTACATGAGAGAATAGTTTACTCATCCATCTTGCATAGCCTTGCATCAATTCATGCCCTTAAATAGTAGTTATTAGGTCTAGCCAATTCTGTAGTTATGAAACCAAAGTAGATGCACTTTACCTCTTATGAAGTCAATAGTTTAGTGGTGAAGCTCCTTAGTGTTATGCAATAAGCTTGGTGTTCAATATTTACCTCACTTTATTTTTTTCTAAACTAAAGTAAAAGCATGTTTTGGACACATGCCATCATGCTAGCTTAGCTTAAAGAATAAATTGTAGGTTAATCCTACGGTTCCCCCTCATGCATAATTCCCAAACAAAAGGTTGATCCTATTTAAAGATCAAACAACAACTTGAATCTTTCTTATTCCTTCTTCCTTTTTCCATTACTATGAACCAAAAATTCTTAAACAACTATTGTACCCAAGATACTATTAATTAAGCCAAAATCTAATCTTATTAAAACTGTAAGTCCTTTGTACATAAAGAAAGGAAGCTAAATCTTCAAGTGCACCTAGCATAAGCTATCTTTAACTTGCATTAGTCAATCGCTTTTTTGTCTTAAGTGTCATTACTCCATAAATTAACTTATTCTAAGTTTTCTTAGAGCTTATCATGCAGCATTTGACAAACAAAAGTGATTAGGCAAAGTGAGCAACAAGCATTCTATCAAAAGTATGATCTTCATTTTCAATTCCAATAAGCATTTGACTTCTTTAAAGCTTCATCATCTTCTTCTTCTATGGGCCTTTCTTTTATATCATCATCTAACTATAAGTTTATTGACTTAATTCCAAACATGCACTCCTATTGAAAATTCTATATGCTTTAGTGTACGATGAATAGCCAAAAAATATGGTTTCATCATCTCTAAAGTCAAACTTTGTTAGGTTTTATTTCCATTTTTAAGTACAAAACATTTGCATCTAGAAACATGGAAGTATGACAAGTTTCTCTTTCTATCATTATATAATTGTTATGGAGTTTTGATGGGATCAAGAGATTGAGCCACCAACTAAAGTACCGAAGGCTAAACCTTACTCAAGCTATGACCAAAAGGGTAGCTCAAACTTATAAAGAAATTGTTTATAAAGCTTCAAACCTTGCCATCTGACCAACCACCATCACCCCATTCAACCGAAAGAGAAGATAATCTGCGAACTCAAAAATGCTTCAACCAACCAACTAGCCAAACACACCATTGTTTGTCCAATTAACATCCAACCAAGACATCATTTTTCCATCCGGTTAGCAATGAATAATTACTAAGCTCAATTCCCCTTATTGCAATCTAAATGGTTACAAGTGCCCATTTGATCAACCCATCACCTTTAATTGTATTATTACTTCATTTATTATGTTATGTTTTATAAAACTTTTCTAAATTACCTTTATTCCATTTAGATGCCTTAAGGGTTATTTAGGCATTTTACATCTATTTGGAGATCATCTCATGCATATTTCTCTTATAATGAAGAACTTAATACGACTCTTTTCTATTATTGAGTTAATCCCCTTCAATCTTAGTTCTTATCAATTTATTTAAATTGTAACAAAGCCATTGTTGGTTTCTACTAAGGATAGTAAAATCCCTTAACACCTCACATGTTCTTTAGTGTTCACCAAAGTTATCAATTTTTAGATTGATATTAAATATCAATTATTAGTGAAATACTGATAATTCCCCTTATTTTCTTATTATCTCACCTACTAAATCAAATGCAAGGATAAACTAAATTAAAATTCTAATCTAGCTAATTTAAACTAATCCTATGCTGTTAAAATAAATTACTAAATCAAGTAATTAAATATAAAATAATTAAACAAATGGGAAAATTACAATAGAGGGGATCAATTTTAGGGATAAGTTCAAATAAGAAATTAACGTTTCATAAAATAGTTTAAACAAGAAATTCATATTAGTCAATCCATAAAATTGTTTAAATCACTTTATGAAATGTTAATCCCTTATTTGATCTTTTCAAAATGTAAATCTCTTATTTGGACCAATTTATAAAACATCGATCCCCTATTTAAACTTACCCCCAAATATTGATCTCTTCTTTTATAATTCTCACTTAAACAAACATATCAAGAATTAAAGAAAACCACATACACAAATATTGATCCACCCTAAGGAATTATGCAAGTGATTAGTCTCATCTCAAATTTATTAGATAGTGAGAATTCCTAAGTTAAGCTAATATCTTTCTTAAAATTGTTAATTCTAATTTTAAAATATTTAATTGAAATTCTTTCCAATTAAAATCTTAGAACTGCATTAAGTTTTATGAATTCCGCTATTAGGTTACCATAATCCTTAATGATTATGTCATCCTAAAAATGAGGTTGTATACAATTTTCTTTGATTGTATTAAATCTTGCTATTCGTATGATCTCTCGATCCTTGTATATATTATCAGACACCTAAATTGGTAGTCAGTAATACCAGTTCAAATAACAAATAAAACCATATAATTTTACTACAATAATTCAAAATTCATTTACTCATAAAAAAGAAAACAAATATTCTGTCTCTAATAGTCTAATTAAACACCTAAAATAAATAAGAAATGAAGAAAAGACATGAAGGATTAAAAAAAAAAAAAACATTTTTGTCTTCTTACTCTCCTTTTTTGACAACATTAGGTTTAGCTCCTCTAAAATTCCTTGAGGAATTCTAACAAATGTTTTTGTATACAAGAGTTACAAAACTCCTTAGAATAAGAAATTCACATGAATATGGCATGTTTATGCCTCATGAACTTACCTGTGATCTCTACTAACTTTATAAAGTCAAAACAAATATTGTCCCTATTCACGGAAGGGATTATGGTTAGTGAACACAACCGTAAACCTCCTTCATCTCTCATTTCTCCTTGTTTGATTGCTCAATTGATGTCCATAATTAATGAGCTTGGGGAAGATCTTCTTCTAAAACTTCATGATTTCTTCAAATTAGCTTCAATTCACCTGCAATTTATCCTAAGGTCATTATTCGAAGCTTAAAATCAAGATATTATCCAATTAAGCACCAAATTCTCTCAAAATACCCATAAAATTCATAAAAACATTATAAAAATCACCTATAAAAATAGGTACAATTAAGTACTACTAGACCTATTTTATTGAATTATGTTATGTGAGAAGCTATTAGGGGAAAGTATCTATGGACGACTGAACGTAGGATATGAGGTGATGACAATAGTAGGAGAGGTACGATTAATAATCTACATCCATTATAGAAGTAAGGGTGCAAATTTTGATGAAGATGGTGATTAATATGCGAGCCTAATTGACATTCATGAGGGAAAATAGAGTTAAAGGTATACAATGTTGTAGAGTTATAGTCTGTATACATCGCGATGTTGATGAAATGATCAAGGAAGAAGATAACATTGGTGATGAACATATAATTAAGAAGAAAACCCAATACCAGGAATTGAGGCCATCAAGATAGAAATTCCAACCTAATTAACTCACTAAATAACTACTTAGAGTTGGAACATTAAGTGAAAAAGTGTTTCAATGTTGTGAAAACGAGGAGAGAACTAAAGTGAGATTATATGCACTTGAATTTAATAGTTATGTGGCTCTTTAGTGGAGGAATTTACAATCTTAATTCTAAAGAGAAGGGGAAGGTGAAGTGGTTACTTGGAGGGAGATGAAAGATTATTGCAAGAATAGTTTGTGCTCCCACACTATTACTAAAAGATGTTCCTAAAATTATAAGCATTATAGTAAGAAGGCATGTGTAGTGACAACTATGCAAGCTAAATAAGCTTAAGGAGAAAACAATTGCTAGTTTTATCATAAATTTGAAGTATGAGATTCGGAAGATTATAGAGCTATAACTGTATGAGACTCTTGATAATGTGATACAATTGGTTATTGATAGAGAGGTAGCAAAGCAAGGTTTAAACCATCATTATCTATACCTAGTAATGACTTGTAAAATCTCCTAAAGGTTTTTTAATTAATAATTGTGAACCCTAATTTTTTTCTCCTGGTTTTTAAATTAGTCTTCTTTAAATCGATCAATATTAAACCTTACCCATTTAATATTGATCTTCGACTAAAGTTTAAAGAAAATCGGTTCTTTTAACTTTGAAAACATTTTGGAGTCACCACCTAACTGAAGTTAGGAAAAAGAGTTAAGTTATAACTAATTTGATGGATTGATTATAACTTAGCTACTGATTTTTTAATAAAATCGATTTTTATTAAAACTATTTTTTAGGAACTAAAGATTTGGATCCGGGAGCTAAATTTTTAAACCCTAAACAAGTATCACTTTTAATCTTTCTGAATTTAAATTTACCTTTCAATATACCCTTATAATGATATTTATCAACAAGATATAATTGAAATTATGCCTATTTACAAAAAATAAAGATTTAAAGAATTAACTACTAAATGGGAGAAATAAATTTTTTTTCATTTTTTTAAGTTGCCTCATATGTACGGGTGTCTACGTACCTGCTATTCGAGATCAAAATCTATAGTTCATTTTGAAAATATTAATGAGTTGGTTGATTTTAAATTTAAAAAGTAGCCAAGTTTATGTCTCTTAACCATTTCATTTTATTTAAGAAAAATATCTAAAAGAAAAGATTCTTAATTTTGTGATTTTATTTTTGGCAAAATTCTAAAATATCCTAATTTTTGAAAAAAAAAAAAAAGGTCCATTTATTTTTCTTTATTTGGAAAAAAAACTTCTAGGTAATAAGACTTTTTTAAAAAATCTTAAAATACCTAAATGCAACTTTCCATGAAATATACAATTGCCATGACTAAGAAGCTTAAACCATAGAAAAGATACTTAAATATAGAAAAGAAACCTAAATTATGAAAAAGATGTTTGAACCATAAAAAAAGTGTCTAAATTATGAAAAACATGCCTAAAGAGTTTATTTATTTTATTGGAAAATGGATTTTTCTAAGTGAGAGGACATCATTATTTTTCATTATTATTATTATTTTTACTTTTTTATTTTTATTTTTTATTGTATATTTCTAATTAAAACATAAAAATAAATAAACCTAACAAACTAGGCCTTTTCTTTTTCTTTCTTTTTTCTTTTTTGTTTTTTTTTTTCCTTTTACAATTGCAAATAGAATACAATCGTAACAACAACAACAATAACGAAAAAGAAAAAGAAAAAGTATGATATTACAAAAATAAATAAAAATAAAGAAAACAAAATACGAAGAACAAGACACAATCAAAATCAAAGCAGAACTAGACTAAGTTAAAGTTCACACGAATCTTAAAAAAAGGGGTCATGTTGAGAGAGAGAGTGACATTGTGAATGGATTTAAGTAATTGTAAGTGATGAGTTGATGATTTGTAGTGAAATGGAATCCCTTATTTTTAGGTATCATGGCCAAGTTAAGGATGGAAAAAATTAAATGCAATATAATTTTCTTCCATGTTTGGGTTAGGCAAACCTAGACAATATGTGATACTAAATACAGAGTTGTACATATAGAAGTATGTCCAATGTGCGTAGGAGTATACTTACCACACTTAGAAGTGAGTTGGAATGTGGTGATGATGTGGCCCGTGACATGGCAATGAAGTGAGAAAAGAAAATAAAAGATGCATTTTGCACCTTCCATGAATTGGTCTTAAGATCTTTAAGTCATATGCAACATCAAGTCCAAGTGCTGATCCAAATGGGCTGTTGGTTTTTCCTTATTCTTGCACATTTGGACTAAGTCAACTTAGGTCAAATTCAAATTTAAGCTAAGACCCAATGACCCTTTCTTTGTTTTATCTAAATTAAAAATTATATTCTACTAAACTATCTAAAAGATTTATTACTTTCTAAATCTTCTATTTTTTGTATTTTTCAAAATTTTATATTTTTAAGATTTTTTCTAAATTTCTTTTTTTTTTTTTTTGCTTTTCTTAAATCTTCTATTTTTTTTTATTTTTCTAAATTTCTTATTTTATTGGGTTTTTTCTTATTGTTCTAATTTTTTTGCATTTTTCCAAATCTAAGACCCTTTACCTTATTGAAAAAATAAAAAGAATAAAAAATTGGGTGTTTATAGTTGCCTCTTTTTGTAATGAAGTTTGAATAAAAATTTGACACAAAGACAAATGAAACACTATTTTTGTCCTGAAGGTGACTTCAACTTAAGAAGTGTAACAAATAGCTAGCTATCATAGAATTGATCCGCTAGGGATTTAGTGAAAACGTTAAAGAGAGAGGAGGTGCTCTAAGGGCTAAAAAGTAGAAATGAAGCCTAGTCGTACCCTTATGAGCTCATTAACTTAGGTAAGAGCGTCTCTTAGAGACTAGCAACCCTAAGTTCGATTTAATTTGAACACCCTAGTTGTAACCTTTTTTGCCTCATTAACTTAGGCGAGAGCGTCTCTTAGGGATTAACAACCTTAAGTTAGAATTGATTTGGAAAACCTGGTTGTACCCTTTTGGGCTCACTAAACTAAGCGAGTGCATCTTTTAGGGACTAAAAACCCTAAGCTAGAATCGATCTGGAAAACCCGGTCGTACCCTTCTAAGCTTACCTACTTAAGCGGGTGCGTCTCTCGAGGACTAGCAACCCTAAACTAGAATCAATCCAAAAAACTTGGTCGTGCCCTTTTAGGATCACTAACCTAGGCGGGCGCATCTCTAGGGGACAAGCAACCTTAATCTAGAATTGATTTGGAAAACCTAGTCGTACCCTTCTAGGCTTACTAACCTAGGTGGGCGTGTCTCTTAAAGACTAGCAACCCTAAGCTAGAATCAATTTGGAAAGCTTGGTCATGCCCTTTTAGGCTCACTAACCTATGTGGGAGATTCTCCCGAGGACTAGCAACCTTAAGCTAGGATTGATCTAGAGAACCTAGTCGTACCTTTCTAAGCTCACTAACCTAGATGAGAGCATCGCTCAAGGAATAGCAACCATAATCTGGGATTGATCTAGAAAACCTAGTTGTGCCCTTCTTAATTCACTAACCTAAGCGAAAGCGTCTCTTAAGGACTAGCAACGTTGAATTAGAATTGATTTAGAGAATCTGGTTGTACCCTTCTAGGCTCACTAATCTAAGCAAGAGTGTCTCTCAAAGACTAGCAATCCTAAACTAAAATCGATCTGGAGAACCCAGTTATGCCCTTCTAGCTCACCAACCTAGGTGGAAACGTCTCTCGAGAACTAGCAACCCTAAATTAACTTTAGAAGAAGTGCCCTTATAGGCTTGCTTAAAGGAATTGATGAAGAGAAGCACCCTACGGGCTCGTTAAGAAGAATTGATGAAGGGAAGTGCCCTACGGGCTCATTAAGAAGAATTGATGAAGGGAAGTGCCCTACGGGCTCATTGAGAGGAATTGATGAGGAAAAGCACCCTACGAGCTCACTAAGAGGAATTGATGAAGGGAAGCACTCTATGGGCACGCTAAGAAGAATTGATAAAGGGAAGCGCTTTATTCGCTAAGAAGAATTGATGAAAGGAAGCATCCTACGAGCTCGCTAAGAAGAATTGATGAAGAGAAGTGCCTTACAGGCTCGCTAAGAAGAATTAATGAAGGGACGCGTCTTACAGTCTCATTGAGAGGAATTGATGAAGAAAAGCGCCCTACGAGCTCACTAAGAGGAATTGATGAAGGAAAGCGCTCTATTCGCTAAGAAGAATTGATGAAGGGAAGCGCCCTACAAGTTCGCTAAGAAGAATTGATGAAGGGAAGTGCCCTATGGGCTAGCAAAGAAGAATTGATAAAGGGAAGCGCTCTATCGGCTCGCTAAGAAGAATTGATGAAGGGAAGCGCCCTATTAGCTCGTTGAGAAGAATTGATGAAGGGAAGAGCCCTACAGGCTCGTTGAGAGGAATTGATGAAGAAAAGCACCCTATAGGCTCACTAAGAGGAATTGATAAAGGGAAGCGCTCTATAAGCTCGCTAAGAAAAATTGATAAAGGGAAGTGCTCTATGGCCTCGCTAAGAAGAATTGATCAAGAGAAGTGCTCTATGGGCTCGCTAAGAAGAATTGATGAAGGGAAGTGCCTTAGGGCTTGTTGAGAAAAATTGACAAAGGGAAGCACCCTACGGGCTTGTTGAAAGGAATTGATAAAGAAAAGCGCCTTACGGGCTCACTAGGAGGAATTGATGAAGGGAAGCGCTCTATGGGCTCACTAAGAAGAATTGATGAAGGGAAGTACCCTACGGGCTCATTGAGAAGAATTGATGACGGGAAGCACCCTATAGGCTTACTAAGACCTTGAAGAGAGTTTAATGGATGGAAGATAAGATAGTGCTTTAAGATCTAGCTCACCTTGAAAGAGGGGTCATTGCTTTAAGAGCTGGCTTTAATGATAGTGAAAGATGCAAAGTAAGGAAATTAAACTTGTCCAAAAAACTACCTAATTTGAAAAGTATTTATAGATAAATCCTTTAGTGAAAACCATTTACGTCAAAAAGAAAAAAAAAACCAACATTGGGGATACTTTCCTTCATTTGGGAAGAGTGAGGATGAACTAGACAATTATGGTCAACTTTTTGAAATTATGTGTCATGGATTGAAAACTTGCCCACTTAGACCAACATAGACTTAGATAAAAGATTGTAACAAGCCTTTACTTTCTCTCTCTTCCTCTCTTTTTTTTTTTTTTTTTATGTTTGCCAATGGGTAAAGAACCCTCCCTCGATAATCACATGGGGCCTCTTATGTTCTCCTTAAACTTGATGCTAAGCCGTTTGATGAGGCCTTATGATTCCAAAAACCCCTATTTCTAAGAAAAAGGTAACTCATGACTAATTTAGTCGAAGAAGACTTCTTTGCAAACTCTTAGGCTAGATTACATTCTTGACTATAGTCCCAAAATTATAGTCCATTTTACATATGATATGCCTTGATCAATTCATTAGGTCTTTCTTAGTTCAATCATTGTGAATTTAGGCTTTTGGTCAAAAGGTTTCCAAAGAGGATTGATGAGAAGGTCTATTTTAAAAGATTTACTTATTCAACTTGAATGTACAAGTTAAGAACCTTTTAAGAAAAATAAGAAGTATGCTTGCCCCAATTTCAAAAACAATTTTTATTAAAGATAAATTACTTTTCAAGATCAGAAGAGCTTTATTAAGTAAGGGTAGTATTGTGGGTGGGAAGGTCTTGTGTTTATAGCTAAGGATGTATAAAAGGGCTTTGTGTCTTGTAAGGCTCATGAGATTTGGAATGGGCATAAAGGCATTGAGAATGTTTAGGCTTTAATTATAGGCCTTTAGGCTCTCTTTAGTTGAGCCTTTTCCTTTTACACATAAATCTTGATTTTCAATCTCTTGTTTTTTTTTTCATTATTTGTCTTATTTTCCTCTCTCTTTTTTTTTATTGCCCCCTTACTTTCATTATTTACCATTTTACCCCATCATTTCTTTCTCTTCTCTTTTTCTTCGGCCTTAAAAGTAAATATTCATATTGTTGAGTCTTTGCCTTTGAAAGATTTAAAACCCTAACCTATGGATTCAAAGTGTATGAGCTCGGGTGAGGCATGTGTAGGCTTGAAGTGTTTGGAAAAGAGTTGGTCTCTTTTTCATGTTAGAGAAAGATAACTTATTAGAAATAAAATTTTTCTTTGAATTAACGTTACTGAGGCAAGCACAAATCAATTTTATCCTTCTTTCCTTTGAATTGACCTATTGTGGAGTGGTTTTTAACAGGGTTCAAATTTGAAAGTTCTTCAAATTGGTCCGATGGGTTTAGCAATGGATAGCTGTGTTTGGAATTTGAAAATGAATATCTAACTTCACTTTAATTTGCATATCAAATTCAAATCAACTTCCTTTAAGGAAAGAGCCTGAAATTTCCTCGCTCTAATGTCACTCAACTCTTAAAGTTTTTTTTTTTTTTTTAGAGGTTAGTATATAGGATGGAGTTCGCCTCTTTTCATTCTAAAACCTTTTAAAAGTGAATTACTGCTTCCTTAGGGAAGGATTTATTTACTTTAATGTTAATAACACTGCGATCATTCAATTGAAAAGGCAATAAGGTTATATTATTCCAATTGTTACAAAGCTATTAAAAAAAATAGACTTTTTTGAAAACAACTTGATTCTTCTTTGCCCTTGCCTTGACTTCCTCCATTCAAGCATCCAACTACTTAAGACAACCCGTGAGCTTATCAGAAGACGTTGGTATATTTAAAAGAAATGGAGCTTTAGGCATCTTAGTTGAACTACCCCTAAGACTTGAAGAATGACCGACTTATTGTAGCTCTAGCTGAATGACTTTTGCATTAATCAAGTCTTAAATCTTGTTCTTTAATCTCTAGCATTTTTTAGTTGCATGCTCCTTCTAACCCATATGATGGTCACATCATGCTTTTGGGTCAAAGCTATACAATTTGTAATTTAGATTAAGGGCTTCACAGGCTATAATCCTTCCTTCCTCTAGATGATGAAAGATTTAGGTCATTAAGATCTTTAGTTGAGTGAATTGTCTCCTCTGAGTCCCTTAAGCTTGTTTTCTCTCACTCCTACTTGGCCCTTTTCTTCTTAGGCCTCATTCATTATTTGGGCTTACTGATATTTGATTAATATTGAATGTCAAGTATTGAAATCTTCTAAGTATTAGGCCCATTGCCATTTCTAAGTCTGTAATGCACTCTGTATCATGGCTACCCTTTCTTCTAGATTCAAGAGTCTCCTTTCTAGGTTTGAATCTTGAGATATTTGGAGAGTAATGATTATCAGGAACAGGATCTACCACTGTTAGGCCATCTGATGTATCATCTTTTCCAAGGAGGCGATTTTGTCATTAACCATGTAAACCTGATTAGAAGAATTCTTTACTAATTAGCAACTTTTCTTTTCTTTTTTTAATTAGAGAGAAAGATAAAGCTTTATTTTATAGAAATCGAAAAAATCCAAATAAAATGGTGTTTTTTTCTTTTTAGGTTCTAGTTACAAGTTTGTGTGATTTATTTATATTTCCCTGAGTGAGAGAGAATGAATGGTTAGGTGAGTTCTATTAAAGAAATATCTACAAGGAATGAAAGAATGAAGAACAATAGACTAAAGAGAAAAATTATTATTTTGAAAAGATCAGAGTATAGAGAACAAACAGAAGGGAGCTTCACAACTATTCTTAATGAAACTTAAAATTTATTCAAAGTCTTTTAACTACATCTAAAGTTTCTAATCTAACTTTTGTAGTTGGGCTTTAATCTTGCCCAAGATCTCTAAAGCCCAATCCTTGGTCCTTCTACTTTTTTTTACCTAAGATAACAAGGCTCAGTTAGAGGCCTCAACGCATCTAGCCCTTTGCCTCCAATAGTTAAACTTAGGTTATAGCAACTGCTCGTGGATTCATAGGGAATCTGGCAACCTATTGACTCTTTGATTATTCTCCTATTGGTTACCTATCATTATCTTTAGGCCTAGATATTTCATAGACAAGAATTATTCATCAATAAAACAATTATAGAAATATGCATATGCTAGAACCGCTCGGGTTAGTTCATTACTCCTTAAGTTACAACCCTATCATTTGGTTTGATGTTTTTACTTTAGAAAAGATTGATTATATTTCTAAATCTTTCAAACATTAGTAGGGTTGCAATTCTTAGAAGTAGTGTACTAACTCAAGCTTTAAGGGAGGTATATGCAATTATGGTGGTTTCTAAAGGTCCTTAAGCTTTATGACCTCATTCATTTTTAGAAAACGCCTTCATTGGTCACATTACAGCTTAAGTAAGGTAACCTAATCAACCCCGAATGGTAGTCACCCTGCTACACCCTTTAGGGTCCTAAGATGGTTTGGGTCTAACCGCAACTACTCTGCATCTTTGATGCAACAAATGACCCCCTTCATGTCCTAATACATGTTGTATAAATATGGCAATCAAAGCACAGTATATACACAAAATTAATAACAAATAAATAAATGACCTGGGTATCTTGAAAGGCAATCTTAATTTCGAAAAGTATTTTAAGTGGTTAGCCTTCTTAACATCCCCAGTGGAGTCACCAAGATATCAAGCTTGGTTTTTTCTTACTGGTTTTTAAATTAGTCTTCTTCAAACTGATCAATATCAAACCCTACCTGTTTAATATTAATCTTCAACTAGGGTTTAAAGAAAACCGGTTTTTCTAACTTTGAAAACATTTTGGAGTCACCACCCAATTGGAGTTGGGAAAAAGAGTTAAGTTATAACCAATTAGATAAATTGATTATAACTTAGCTACTGATATTTTTATAAAACCAATTTGGATCTAAGGGCTAAACTTTTAAACCCAAAACGACTACCACTTTTAATCTTTCCGAATTTAAATTTACCTTTCAATATACCCTTATAATGATATTTATGTACAAGCTATAATTGAAATTATGCCTATTTACAAAAAATAAGGATTTAAAGAATTAACTACTAAAGGGGGAAAATAAATATTTTCATTTTTTTAAGTCACCACATACGTACGAGTGGCTACGTACCTGCTATTTAGAATTGACTTAAGTAGTTCATTTCAAAAATATTAGCAAGTTGGTTGATTTTAAATTTGGAAAGTGACCGAGTTTACGCCTCTTAGCCATTTCATTTTATTTAAGAAAAAAATCTAAAAGAAATGGGTCCTAATTTGGTGATTTTATTTTTGGGAAAATTCTAGAATATCTTAATTTTTGAAAAAAAAAAAGTCCATTTATTTTTATTTATTTGGAAAAAAAATTGTCGGTGATAAAATTTAAAAAAAATCTTAAAATACCTAAATACAACTTTTCATGAAATATATAATTATCATGGCTAACATACCTAATTATAGAAAAGAAGCCTAATTATAAAAGGGAAACTTAAACCATGAAAAAGATGCCTAAATACAAAAAAGAAGCTTAAATTATGAAAAAAATATTTAAATCATAGAAAAAATATCTAAATTATAAAAAACATGCCTGAAATGTTTATTTATTTTATTGAAAAAAGGATTTTTCTAATTGAGAGGACATCTTTATTTTTCATTATTATTATTATTTTTACTTTTTTTTATTTTTATATTTTATTGTATTTTTTTTACTAAAACATAAAAATAAATAAACCAAAAAAACTAGGCCTTTTCCTTTTTTTTCTTTTTCTTCTCTTTCTTTTTGTTTTTCATTTTTTTTCTTTTTACAATTGCAAATAGAATACAATCGTAACAACAATAATAATAACAAAAAGAAAAAGAAAAAGTACGATATTACAAAAATAAAGAAAACAAAATACGGAGAACAAAACACAAATAAAAAACAAAGCAAAGTCAAACCAAGCTAGAGTTCGTACGAATCTTAGAAAAAGAGGTCGTTTCAAGAGAAAGAGTGGCATTATAAATGGATTTAAGTGATTGTAAGTGATGAGTTGATGGTTTGTAGTGAAATGAAATCCCTTATTTATAGGTATCATAGTCAAGTTAAGGATGGAAAATATTAAATGCAATTGATTTTTTTTCATGGTTAGGTTGAGCAAACTTGAACAATATGTAATGCTAAATATAAAGCTGTACATATAGGAGTGTGTTGAAGTGTGTCCAACGTACATAGGAGTATGCTTACCACACTTAGAAGTGAGTTGGTAAATAATGCGGCGATGATGTGGCCTGTGACATAATGATGAAGTGAGAAAAGAAAATAAAAGATGCATTTTATACCTTCCATGGATTGAAACATCAAGTCTAAGTACTTATCTAGATGAGCTATTGATTTTTCCTTATTCATATATACAATAAATTGCATATATGAACTAAGTCAACTTGGACTATATTCAAATCTAAACTTAAACCCAATGACCCTTTCTTTATTTTATCTAAATTAAAAATTATATTATACTAAACTATCTAAAAGATTTATTATTTTCTAAATCTTTTATTTTTTGTATTTTTCAAATTCTTATATTTTTGTGATTTTTTAAAAATTTCTTTTTTTTTTCTTTTCTTAAATTTTCTATTTTTTTTTTTGTATTTTTCTAAATTTCTTATTTTTTGTCTTTCTTTAATTTTCTTGATTTCTTTGTTTTCTTAAATTTTCTACTTTTTTGTACTTTTCTTAATTTCTTACTTTTTGATTTTTTTCTTATTTTTCTTTTTCTTTTTTTTTTTGCATTTTTCCTAATTTATGACCCTTTACCTTATTGAAAAAATGAAAGAGACAAAAATTGGATGTCTACATTGATATGTATAGAGATCACACGAAGGGTGAGGTATGGGACTATGACAACTAATAAGAGATATATGAAAGTTTAAGCTAAAGGGTAGTAATGAACGAAAGGTTCCCACTAAAGTTACTAAGCAAAATTTAAACAAAAGCGTTAAAAGAAGAAATCTAATGAGGTTCAATGTTTCAAGTGCTTAGCTATTGAGCATACCACTTCTTAATATGCAAATTAACACGTTATGGTAGTAAAAGAAATTATGCCTTAAACTTGAAGTAGTGAGTGAAGAGAATGATGGGAGAATAGATGATCATGTTCATAATGCCATTGCTACCGGTTGAAGAATCTAAGTATAAAGTAGCTTAATGGGGATGCTTAGATACCTTGGTAGATAGATGAGTTGTTGATAACAAGTTGCTTATGAAGGACATATAGTGGGAAAACTATTTTCATTTTGGGGACTTGATAAATGGGAAGACGTATGATTTACTATAACTAGTAGGAGTTATGTTAATTTCATATAGGTCAAGTTTGTTGTAAAAACAAGGCTCTCGATGCTAGTACCTTAAGCCCTATGGGATTCACTAGTTTAATGATAAAAGAGTGGCCTATGTACATAAGTAAATTAAGGTTTCCTTATTAGGAAGTATGAGGATGGGATATCTTGTGATATAATCTTAATGAATGTAGCACATGTGTTTCTTAGTAAGCTATGATAAGCACACCATATTTGCTAGATTCCAAAACATATATTCCTTCTAGAAAGATGGCCATAGTTGCATCTTATTATCTATGAGTGATGAGGTGGTCCAAGAAAGATTAGCCATCCTTAGTCATAAGATGGAGAAAAGGACCTTGTTTATTATTCACTCTATGTCCTATTTAAGAAAGAAGTAGCTATGAGATTCAAGGTCAAATCATCAACAACCCAAGATGATGATAAGATAAAGACACACCAAGCTACTAACTAAAGAGTCAAAGATTGAACCATGCCTAAGCTATGAGCAAAAAGGGTAGCTCAAACTTATAGAATAATTGCATATGGAGCTACAAACCTTACCATCCAACCACCTACCAAAAACCCATTTGACTCAAGGAGAACACAATACATGAGGTCAAAAATGCTTTAGCCATCTAATTAGCTCAAAACACCATCCAGCCTGCTCATTATTTCTCTACTTACTATCCTATGAGTCATCATTATCCATTCGAATAGTCAAGAAAAGCCACCAAGCATCAATTCTCTTTAATTGCCGTCCATATGCCTACAAAGCCCATCCAACTAGCTCATTAGCTTTAATTGCATTACAATTTTGTTCTATTATGTTATGTTTTATAAAACTTTACTAAAAATTACCTTTATGCCATTAAGATGCTTTAGGCGATATTTAAGGTTTATCTTGCATTCATTAAAGATCATTCATTTATATTTCTCTTATAATGAAGAACTTACTAAGAACCTTTTATTATTGAGTTGATCCTCCTTAGTCTTAATGTTCTTATAAATCTATTTAGATTGTGATGAACCCAATAATGGGTTTCATTAGAGATTTGAAATCCTTTAACACCTTGAATCTACTTTAATTTTGTGAGAGTCATTAAACACCAAATTAATTTAAATCCAGTTAATATTTGTAACTAGTGTGATATCTCTAGTATCATTTATGTTTATAACCTCTATTATTTTCCTTAAACACTCTAGAAAGCTAAAAGGTACTCTTGTTTGAGTATATACATGCCATCACATTGTAAGCTAGGTGTGAGCTTCTTACCATATCAAGTTTTTTTTTTTTTTAAGATAATCTAATAAATGCATGGTTGATAATGTAGCAAGTAGCATTTTTGTTTCTATCCAAAAGTACTTAGTAATCCCACTTTCTTTTAGCATAGTGTAGGGCATTTCTTACATTATCTTAATTTTTTTCTTTCTACTACATTGTTCTATTGCATCATGTAAGGAGATACATAAAGTTATGACTAATTCCATTCTCTTTACAGTATGATATAAATTCAGGATTCTAAGATTCTCTTCCATGATCCATGCTAATAGTTTTAATGCTTCCTTCATTTTCCATTTATACTTTCTTAGTGTAGATAAGGTGATTCGACCACCATAGCTACATAAATGCCACTTATGTCTCACGCTTCACATAACCATAAAGATATGAGATGGAGATTACACATGGAGAGATGATTTAGAGAGGATAACAAAGATGAGGAATGAACAATCTTAGATTCTTAAAATGTGTAAGTAACAAATAAGGGAGCCCATTGCAGGTCTTCAACAATTATACCTTTTCTTCATTTGAATAGTTGTTCAATCTCTAAGAGCAGAGTTCCACCACTAATATACTATTTCTCTTATCTTAAAATTGTTTTAGATAAGGTTGGCGATTCAAGTTAACATGTTGTGCCTCATGCCTCATGTCTTATGTTTAGGTTCAAACGGGTTTATGTATGGAAAACCTCCTATAGTATGATCCATTTGAAAATCTAAACCTATAGCTCAACCTTTTTAATAAGCATGTTTCATATTCAAATTGAACCCATTTATTGAACAAGAAACCACAACTAAAGAAAATAAATTGTTTAGCCGAGTAGGTGTATTGGTAGTGAAGAAGGTATATGTTCTTCTCGTTCTACCACTTACTTAAGAATCTTGACGAGAATGGGCTCAATCTGTATCAGAATCAAATAATTCTTTCCTTTAGAAAGAGGAAAGAGTGAGTTATAGTAATGGAACACACATACAACAACAACCCAAACACCTCTATTAGTAATACACTTACCTAGACTATTATACCTTAAATGAATGCCACCTTTAATCATGACACACTATTCAAAACATCTAGTTCTAGTAGAGAAGATTATCTATATGAGATCTCATATCTCAGTGAGTAAGAAAAATAGATAAAACTTCTCTTCCTCTTGTAAACCCTACTCTACCTTTGCCAAGCCCTTAAGATGCATCATGTCTTAAAATCCCTAATAAGAACTTAGTCAAAAAAGGTTAAAGAATACATATAGTGCACTTGTTTTGTTCAATGCCTCATCCTAACCACACAAAAAGAGCACTTTATGACTCTTTAAATTCCGTCTAAGTTGCCTAAACAATAGTTATCATATGCTTGCCTTTACTTTAGAGCAATGAGATTAGCTTAAACCTTTCATGAGAGAAAAGGTTTACTTGTCATAGCTAGGATGGCACTTTTAGACACCAGATACCTAGAATATCAATGTTTGTATTGAAACTATAGACACCACAATCAACAAAGTGGTAGTCTTTGTAACACTACTCTAAGATCATACCATAGACTTAGCAGATATCATACTACTTACTGCTTTGCAAGTGCACATACAAATAGTAGGAACACTATAGACTCCTAACTTTATTGACGCACACTTCTCTGTTAAATGTATATAGAGTTTAAAATCACTTGTCAGACTTAGCATTAATTACCTAGAAAAGGAAAAGACACTCTTATCATCTCCATGGACTTTACACACATCCTCACATGCATGCATCTGCTAAGGCAACTCCAAACGATAGAACTCTTAAAGCTCTTTCTCTAGACCTAAGTGATGAGCTATGAGAAACTATAGTAGACGTTCATTCTTATCTAATCAACCAATCTAGTCATTGTAAAAAGGAATGACGGAATTGTTGTCATCAAATGTAAGAGGGCCTAGGAAAGGGAAAATATGATTCCTCTTGTTTTCTCAATTCTTTTCATCATCCAACCTTTTGAAAGCTATAAGGCTCCCAAACCTAACAAAATGTTTCAGCACATCCTTAAGCATTTTGATGACAAGGGAAAATCAACATGCTATGTAAAAGACCCTTTCAATAACCAATGTTATTTTGATGATGATTGCAAATGTGATGAGTGTTATATTAGCAAGAACTTTCTAGATGATCATCACAAAAATTCATATGAAAGAAGACAGAAAAAGGAATTTTTTTTTTTCAACTATTGGAAGACATATCAAGAAGTGGATCTTACCATGGGACCCCTTGGAGAAGACTATGGACAATGGCAATACATGGTCTCTTATGGAGATTCAAGGAAGATTAATCTTCATTAGATGATGAAGATTCCCTACGTAAAAGGGAAAACCGCTCTAAACCACTAAAAAAGTTTTTATATGAAATATAAAAAGATTACAACAAATATATGTCCTATTAAAATCTTGACAGGTAAAAACACATGTATCACAAATTCCTATCAGGAAGGGATGCTTCCATACAACAAAAGACCCCACAACCAAACATGAGATGGGTTTAGAAAAATCAGCCTCTAAGCAAGAAAATGAAAGAAGATGATGCCTCATCCTAAACCATGTGAAAAGGAAATACCAATTGAGTGATGGCATGATGAATTGACAGGCGTGGGAGGAAGTGACGTTGAACAATACTTGGATAATCTTATCTAGAAGGCCTCAAAAGATAAATCTAATCAACCAAATCAAACATCCTCATCATCCAAACCAAAAGCCCCTTTTCATGATGAAGACACCCAATGAAGGAAAAGATTTTTCTCTACTAGAGGAGTACCGGATGGATTAGTTCTATTGTATTAGCAAAATGAAAGATCCTACTTGTAGAAATATTTAAGCAAGTTAGAAAAGAGCAGTACAGCAAAAGCTATTCTAAAATGGCAAACTAATAATGCTTTAGCCTAAAACAAGATGCTCAAAAAAATATAAGATCTATTGTTGAAAATATTAAACAAAGATTACCCATAGTTGTAAAGAAAGTAGATGACTACACAATGATGATCATTGTCTTCCAAAAGAGGCCAAGTGAAGTTAGAAAAGAAACACCTAACATAAGAATCACTCTAGAAGAATTTATGGGAAAAAAATGGAAATCAAAAAGCTAAAAGCCCATATTGAAATCATAGAAGCTAAATAAAAGGGCTTACCTTATGAATTTGATTAATTTCCACCAAGAATGAATACTAGGCCCAACAAATTTAAGATAACCTCAATTTCCATTTGAGAATGAGGACATAATGCTTCTAGAAAGAGCATTTTCGAGCTAAGGGTATCGAAAAAGAGAAATAGAGGTAACTAACAAGAGAAAGGCAAAAAAATAAACAAACCTCCAGCTTTAGTTAAAAATCTAGATCTTCTACACCAATGCAAGAGCCTTATTATATACAAAACAAGGCAGTAATGACGATATGATTGATCCAAGCCATGGTCTGAGAGTCTAAAAGGTTAAAAAAAAACAAAAGAATGTACAAATAAAACTTTCCTAAGGTCGCCATAATATATGCAAACATGGAACAGGATAATTTAGAGCCTGATTCAATTGATTTGTCTAGATTTGAAAGCTCTTTAGAAGGAATGATAAGATCAAGCGATAATGACTCCACAACCAGATTAGAATTAAGCTTGAGCCTTAGAACTAGTTTAGACAATGAAGAACATGTTCCCTCCAAGCTAGTAAGCTCTCAAGCATCTAATGAAATTCGATAGACCCTAATGGTGAAAGGCAATGGAGATGAAGACATACAATCCAAGACATCTTATCCAAGATTAGCTACCATAAAGAGGAAGCTATCTAAGGGAAACATAACTTTTATGATTGATAATCTTCCTTATTCAAAGTAGCCAAAAAGATTTCAAGAACAATTCATGGTTGACAATAAGGGCGTTGACATAGACCAACTACTTTGAAGTGTTTATAGATTGCTTATAGATTCTCTAGAATCCTGAAAGAATGGTAAATCACAATGTTTATACAAGATTAACTTACTTTCTCACTCCAAATAATGTTGGTCCCATATAATATATCAAAAGGAAGGGTAGGGGTGGTGAATTAATATCTTTAAATTTTTAAAACATTTTTTGTGTAAGCAAAATAAAATTTTCCCTCTTAATAACTTATAATGGTGAACAGTGATATTTAACAATTTAATACACAACAATAAAGCAAGGTAAAAGAATAAGTAAAAAGAATATCAGGCAGAGATTTTATAAAGCTTTAGCCTCCTGCCTACTGCTCTCCTCCAACTCCATTACTGGGGACCCAGTCTACTTTACCGGTGCTATTTCACTTGATCCACTAAATTAAATAATAAAATATTATAAGCACTCGTCACCCATAGACTTTACAATACTCTGCTTTACCTATCTAGCCTCTCAACAATTTAGGCTAATACAGAACTACAGAGTACAAATGTACTTGTCTTCAAGACTTAAACAACAAATAAGAATTATAAATTACAAGTGAGAATAAAAGTATAAATCTTAATTAATTTCACTCTAAAGAAAAAAGATGAATATTAAATAATTTGCTTCGGTAGAACTTTCTGAAAAAGTATCTGAAGAACTTTCTATGACTTTTCAGAAGGTATAATCTGATCTCGATTTTTTTTTTTTTTGGGTTTTTGTGAGAGATTTTTCTAGAGTAGTTGTTGAACGTTTTGAATCCTTTTTCTTTTATATAAAAATCTTCCAATAGCTAAAAACTGAAGATTATCTTCACTTTCGTAAATATCCAACCGTTAGTTATTCAAGATAACTCTTTGGATATTTTTAGAGAAGATCTCAATCAATTGAATTTCAAAATCATCTCTCCTTATCTTGCTTCAATTGGATAACCACCAAATTTGCTTGTGATTTGAAATTGTCGAGATAATATGCTTTATCAAAAATTTCTAAATAAAACTTATATTCAAGTTTTGAATTTCCATAAAATCCAATTCAACCTTATCCTTATCCATACTTGTGCATATCTTGATTTTTCAAAAATTAATTCACTCAAAGATAATCCCCATGGATCTTAATTCCATCTTAAGTGAAACAGGATTAAGTGTATTTCCTTAATACACCCAATATAGTGGAGTTAGGCTTGATTAATTCGAATCTGATTTAAATTAATTTTCAACGCCATTCTTCCAGACTTACTTTTTGAATAACCTTCTAAAGAGTATCAATCTTCTTTTTTCTGAAGTGTCTGAATAAGTTTTTGAAGTGTTATACCAATTCTTCTTATAAAAGCTTCTGAAAAACTTTCTGAAGATTTTCAGACTAATCTCTTTTTTAGTCAATTCAAACCTTCTAAATAAGTTTCTAAATGCACATTAATTTGCAATTTTAAACTTTTTGAAAAACTCTCTAAATATCTACACACTTGTTAATTCATTAGTATTCTTCTCTCTTTTTATTATCATCAAAATCCATGAGAGATATTTGACAAATAGATTTCAGCTAAAGTATCAAAACATTATACTAGTTTTTGATAGAAAACTCTAAGAATCCTGAGGAAGTAAAAAGAAAAGAGTTCTATGAAAGGAAGTATTGTTCTTTTAAGAAGAAAGATTTAGAACTACAGTACAAAAGAATGGTCCAATTGTTATACCGACTTAAAGTAGATTATTCTCTAAAGCCATTATTCTTATCCTCTACCTCAAAACCTTAAGCCGTGCACTAAAAGGTTATTTAAACTTAGAAATTAGAGAATAATTGACATATTTGTTGCAGACATACAACACACTCTACACCTCATCATTGACGATATATGAAAAAAAAAAGATCATATAAGATATGTAAGAGAGCAAGTGTATTCATAAAATGTAAATACTCCAATAGAGACTACATCTGTTCCTCCAAAAAGAAAAAAACACTTTTGAGAGATCATAGTAGAGAAACCCTTCAAAGTGAAGAGAAGGAGGAAACCAACCAAATGGATGCATTTTACAACATGGAGTAAAATGGGAAAAAGAGCCTTCATGATATTTCCTCTACAACAAAATCGTACATTAGCAAAATAATGTCCAAACAAGAGATCTCAAAAGATGATCCAAGAAATCACTAAAAAAGTAAGGATCCAAATTAAATGAAATGATAACCTTACGTCACTATTCTTGAAAGATAAAGAAATTTCAAAGAAAATTTTATCTTCTCTTCTAGTTTATTTAGAAACCTTTAGCTTAAATTAGCTAGATACAGGAGATGAATCATACTCAATTCAATGGATGGAACATACCATGCCAAAAGAAATAACAGGTGTGCCTCGAACATTTCATGTTCTTATTCATGTTGATACTAACAAGTATTTTAGACTAATTCCCATAAATTGCTTTTATTGATATGAAATTCACTAAGATTATCCTAAACTCTAAGGTTTTATCAAAAGAATATTGAGGTCTTTATAAGAGAACTTTTGTTACCACATCTAATGAAGAATTCAAAGTTTACTTGAAAAGCAAACTAATTAAAATCCAATTCTTCCCAAGGTGTTAGTTTATAACTCTAGTTCTTAGGTCATCATTACCTAACAAAGATATTGTGATAGGTTGGGATATTATCTTGAGATTACAGTAGTTTGGAAATTCACCCTAATAGGATTAGTTATGAGAAATATTATAAACCTTATATAATATCATAAGGTTTTATACCATTACAAGAGTAAGTTGAAACAATAGCATGTGAGAAAAATTACACCAACTTTTTTAAGTAAATGTGATTATCCATAGTGTAAAATGAATAATTCTTCGTAAGACTCGGTTTCAAGAAAAATGAGGATATCAATCCTACTAAAATTGGTCATTCAGGTAAGAATCTTGAGCATGCTCAACTTATAGAGCAAGGGTGTCAAAAACTTCTCCAATAAAGAGTAATCGATCCATCAGACTCATAATGGGCCTATAATGCCTTCTATGTGAATAAATGGTTTAAACACACCTAGGAAAAATTGACATATGTTATCAATTATTAATTGCTCCATCATTTCCTTCAATATAAGAAATTCTCTATACTAAACAAAAATGCAACATTCTAAAATATTACCCAAGCAAGAATACTTTTGAAATTTCATTTGAAGGCAGGCTTTTGCTAACTATAGATCCATCTTAAAAACAAATCGAAAACTAGGTTTTCTATTCTAAACCACAACTATCGATGGAAAGTTCTCCTTTTTAGGTTGAAGACTATACCATTACTATTCTAGAAAGTAATGATCAAAATATTCCACCATATCAAAAACAGTGCTATTATCTACATTAATAACATCTTACTTTATTGTCCAAATGAAGTGTCCCGTACAAAATTTTTGCAAAAATTCTATGGAACAGTGACTTTATATAAGATTATATTATTAGAAAGAAGATGAAAATTGCCAAGACTAAGATGGAATTTCTTGGCATGAAAATGAAAGATTGTTGTTATCAGCTTGAGCCATCTATTACAAAAGAATTGATTAAATTTCTTGATAAGGATCTTGGCACTAAGTACATACAACAATTTCTTAGGATAGTAAATTATCTCAAAGACTTTATACCCAAGATCTCTTATCATACCAATGCTTTCTCCAACGTGCTGAAAAAGATCATCTATCATGGGAAGATTGACAAATATAAGAAATCAAATTCTTAAAGGAGAAATTCCAAGAAGTGCTTCCTCCGAAAATTCCTACTACAGGAGATCCCAATCTCTAAACAAATGTAAGTGACAAATATTAGAGTCATATCACTAGAATAAAATGAAAATAGGAGACAAATTTACAGATATAGGAATGGAAGGTTCAAGGACTCCTAACTTCATTATCATCCTACCTTTAATGAAATACTTGCTATTAAATAATGGCATTTAGAAATTTAAATATCATCTTATGGGAACACATTTTAAAATTAAAATGTATATGAAATGTTTTCCCTAAGATGCTCCTATTTAAGGAAAGTCCTATACCACATCCATAGTTGTTAAGATAGTAAAAATGATTTTCAAAATATTCCTATGAGCTAAAGCACATCAAAAGAGAAAAGAACTTTGTTGCTTACTTTCTCTCAAGACCTTAGCAAATCAAAGATATAATTGAGATTTTTATGATTGTCATCTTCTTCCTTATGCAAGGTAAGAAGATATTGCTAGCAAAGATTGCCAAAACTCATGAATATTGTCACGAGGGGAAAATTTATTAGGAAAACTCGACAAAATATCTAACACTATTAGAAGTTAGTATTCAGGTTGTATAGAGGATTGAATATAAGCCCTTTTAGTTTCCATCCTTGATGTCCATTTATCTAACATGTTTTTAGATTCAACCAGTAAATTCAATTGCCTCCAAAATTGAAGTGGTTCTATTATTAGCTATTTCATCGTTATACCATTATAGTCTACCTATAAGGCCTTCCAATTTTTACAACAAATCAAGCAACGGCCATATATCAACCACCTTCCTCAATTAACAAAGTTGTTCTATTGGTTTAGGCCATTAGGAATATGGAAGAAAATCATTATGCAAAGAATTTGTCACACATCCACCAATAATCCTAAAGTTAACATTGCAAACATCAAGATTACTATATAATTAAGAAAGGAATAAGTCTAGCTAGAATGATTCAATTATTATCCAATTGTTTCTTGTAACATTATAGACAATTTGTAAACCCCACAAATTTAACCTTCTAAGTATAGAATTAAACTCATGTACTATAAATGATTTCCTTAAGTTAATAAAGCCAGTAAAATTTAAAACCAAATAAAATTTCAATTCGAAACCTAAAGTGAATATGAAAAAACCTTAAACTTAAATAGGTATAACTGTAAGAGATTGACTTCAAACTAGATAAAAACCTTAATCACGTATGAAAACTCTAAATTTCATATGTGTGTACATATAAGAAATCGAACCTAAACCCAATCAAAACTTTAAAATCATAGTTTTAAGCATATAAATGCACTAATTCATTATAACCATGATAAAAACCCTAATCGAGTATAATTACGCAACGATATACTAAATCATATAAAATTATTAGCAAATGATCAAAGATAACTTCCAATTGTTCATAAATGCTTACATACTAAATTAATTTACTAGGAACTATAATAATACATTATAGACACTATTAATCCTATAATTATAAAAAATAAGCTAATATTATGTAAGTTTAAGGGTTTAGTTAACATTTATACTGCATATAGTCAATGTTAGCATTCTAAATGACACTTTTCATAATAGTTATGTTAAGTATTATACTAAATGATATATATGGGATATAAATACCTAAGGAAGATTTCAATAGCTATTTTTACTAATTATTTCATATTCCTTTTCATTTTCTTAATTTTTCTCATAATTATTCTTAATTCCCTTAATATGTACACTAATTACATGTAAATTTCCAAGAGTTGACCAAGTTAACATTTGACCAAAGTCAAAATGTTAACTAAGTCAACAAATGACATTTTCAACTAGAATTTTCTTCTCCTTTCCAAGAGTTTCTTCTCATTTTTCACATGCAATTTTCTTCCTTATCTTATCCCCTTACCGTTCACTTCCTTCCCTTTCTAGACCCCTCTTTTCTTCTTCTATAAAATACAAATAGGACACAACAAAACATACTTTGGATACCCCATTTCAAAACCGTAACCCTACCTCCTCTTTTTCCCTTCTTCTAGCTTTTTATTTTACTTTTACCCCAACACTTTTAACTTACAATCTACTACATCTAAAAATACCACTTCTCTTACATATTATAAAGGAGAAAAAGGTATGTTTTCATGTGATTTTCTATTGTAATAAGTAATTAGTTGTTTATATTATATTAGCTTTAAAATTATCATGCCATAGGTATATATATAAATAAGTGTAGAAGAATACATGTACATATGTTGGAAGATTCTTATACAAGAGTATTTTTTATGTACCTAACCTAAAATAAGGAAATACTAAGTGTATATACATATAGTTTACTAATTGAAATCGTAAAATGTAAAAATATGAATTTTATGAGGGTTTCTTAGGAGTGTATGGAGGACAAACGAAAAGACGTATACCACCATAGGTATATACAGGTATATGTATAAGTATATATATAAGTATATAAGAAGTACATATATACATATAACATACGTATAAGGTATATAAATACATAAGAATAGAGCAAATACATATGTAAGTATAACATAACTACTTGATATAACAAAACATAATATAACATAATATAATATGACAAAGTAATAATATATATATATGTATACATATATGGGCCAAAATTTCTATAAGCCCATAATACATATACCAATTTGAACTAACCTTATTTAAGTACAAATAATAGTATTAACAATATAAAATCATAAGAATATAAGAAATAGATCATCAATTAGGTCATAAAACAATAAAATAAGATATACAAATAGAAAACAAGAATATTCGAGTCACAATAATTACAGTTACGATAAATTAAATCCATATCATAAAACATAAGTCTTAACGTCCAAAATGGACCTCATCGTGTGAATGTACTTCTGAAAATAATAAAAAACGACTATAGCTTGTAAAATTGGAATTAGGATGAAAAAGTTACACGCAACTAAAGATTTAAGATAAACTAAAAAGAATGAGTAAGATAACTAAATAATCGACCCTGTAAACTAATAATAAGGAGAAATAAGTAACTAAATACATGAAGTATCATAACTTACAAATATACAAAAATAATTACTATTGATCCCATTAAGTATGGTAAACCCTATGCACGTCATACTTAGGTTATATTGGGAAATTATATAAACTACAATAGACTTTTAGTTAACCAAGAAGTCTGATTTTTTCAGAATACTTATAGGTTTAATTATCTTTTAGGCATTTCAATATCAAGTTTTGAAAACCCCAAAGGCTTAGAAAATGAGCAATAATCCAGATAAAGGAATTCTAATGATCTTCTACTTGCTTATATGTGTTACTTGTATGATGTTTTGTTGCTTGTTGTTGCCTGTTTATCTGAATGACTGTTTTGCTTGTGTGTTACCATCTGTATGATCACCTCTTTAAATTGATGAATATAATTATCTGACCATAATAACCAGTTTTATCCGTCACATATCTATGACTTAGCAAATATATGGATGGAGAGTGCTTACCGTGCAAAAGTTTTAGAAAAGTATTTTTGGAAAAAGCTTTTCTAATCTTAAACATAATTTGTACGATTTTGATAAGGATTCGCAATACCAGAAATGATATTTTATCATTAAGGCAAAGCTAGTATGGATCTCCAATTAATAGCGAAAGGACTCGCTTTATTGTGCCTATGAGGCATTAGATAGATTTTGATTGCAATATGACTCACATGTTTGTGCCAGAGGGCCCTTGGATGGTGGAAGGCCCTAGTTTGGGGTCTACCTATTTTGATTGGAATTCTTTTCTTGACTAGAGTAATAATCGAGTGTCATCTGGAGGGGTAGTGCCCCCAAACAGCCTCATGCGAGTAAGCTGAGGTGCCCTATACGGGTAAGTACAGGGGCTAATTGAAGTGTAGACGATGTAATTCTACACCATCCATTGTTCTGGCTTCCTATGAATATTGCGCCTACATTCATTGCGCCTGCATTCATTTTGCATGTAGATAGTTTGCATATGTGTTAATAACATTTGATAACTTACTTAAATGGTAGTGGAGAGGGATAAACTCACTGAGCTATTTTATACTCATTCCCCTTTAGTCTTTTTTTGCAGGTTTACGTATGTTGGGATTGGGATAAATCTCGAGTACCGAATGCAAGGTAAAGATAAGCATGTTAGTATTAGAATAGTTGAGACTTTTATAGGTAATATAGAAACATCCTTTGTAGGAAATATTTATATGTTAAAGTTCAATATAATTTAATATTTTTTGTAGTTTTATGAAATTAGTATATCTTGTCTCATTCATTGGTAGAGAATACTGATTCTCTACGATTTTGAGGAACTATGGGATATCGAACATCCATAGTTATTTATATTTTATAATATATTAATTAATTAAAAATCAACAACCTTAGTGATTAATCATTTAGAGTTTTGCAATTTCTAACTTACAAAGCGATTTCCATATCATTAGTACACACGTACTATGAAAATTTTACGCAATCTTACTAGGCCCTCTTTAAGGTCCTGACACAATTATATCTATGATATTAGAGATAACCACATTCATTATAGAGAAGTCTAAAGAAAGTTATGCCTTACCAATTTCACAATTCCATAAGAAATTGACTTGAACCATATGAATCCAAGACAACAGGGGATTTCAATGGAGATTCGGAGGAAATGAAGCCACAAATATTTTAAGCTTTGAAGGAATATAAACAAATGTCAAACATGATGGAAGAGGAGGAATATTTAGTCGAATACTACCAATGCTCGGAAGATGACTCTAATTACTCACCAAAAACAATCTATCACCTTCTCATGAGCAAATTAATGAATACAAAATGCTTAGCCTACACGAAGAGAGTATAAAGCTATATGTCAACTTTCTTCTCTCCAACTTTACTAGCTTTATTCTCCTCAACTTTATCAGTCTTATTCTTACTAGCTTTATTCCTTCATAGGGACAAATAATACTATGTGTTAGAATTATATTCCTTATGTGTATCATCCTTACTTTTAGCAACCTTATTTGTAATGGTTTGCTAATAACTTTATTCCTAATGTCTTGTTAAATGTATATCTAACAAACATTATCTACCAATTATTTAGAATCTCAATAATCTTTGTAATTGTCACATGCTTAATAGTCTAAAGCTCCATGTCTGTTTATGTATCATACCCCTACAGAAGGGAAAGCAAATGTAATGTGAAGGTAGATTACAACAAATATAATAAAACTTTATGTGTCTTAGTCTCCATAGCTGTCTAAACTTTTCATTTGTGTCCCTGAATCTACTAAGGACGAAATTGTTTGGATACTCGATTTATCTTATGAGATTCATAGTATACTTTATATTTACTTTATATGAGGATCTTATATATAAAAATTGACTCAGATGGTTTAACAAAGAACATATATTTTGTTCATAGCTACGATATAGCCAAATAACTAATGCTTTAGTAAGTCGTCGCGAGGTAAAGAGATCGCTTGAAGGCGCAACGATGAATTAGTAATTTGGCTAAAATAGTGAAGAAGGTCAAGTGTTCTTCTCGTTCTTCCACCTACTTAAGAATCTCAACAAGAACAAGTCTACTTGGTATCAGAACTAGTCAATTCTTCTCCTCTTTTAGGAAGAGAGGAGAGCGAGTTATAGCAATAGGCAACACAAACAACAAGAATCCAAACAATTGTAAAGCATGCATATGTTAACAAAAGAAAAAAAGAAGAAGATCCAAACACTAATTGATCCAACTCATCTTATTAGTCCTTGGAGTAGTTTTTTTTTTTTTTCTTTGCAAACTATTATAGTTGCAACTTTAAGGGTAAGGAGAATTAAACCTAGTCCATCTCGTAGGGAAGCTGACGTCCATGCTACTAGATTGTAATGACCTTAACATAATAGAAATTATTCTTGCAAAACTCAATGAATCTAACTATGACTATGAGAATTTCAACTTTGAACCAAAAATAAGCGAAAGATCAAACATTATGATGAGAAAGTGTACCTACCATAAGAGTAACTTTTATATTATCTTCAATTTGTTAAATACATATCAAATATTATAAAAATGCTTACAAAAAGATTTATTTTTTTAGGCTAAATGTATGGCAAAGTTTGATGAAGACATAACAGTTTAAGAATTTGATTATTTATTCAAATTTTGAGTTTTATATGAATAACTTAAATAAAAATTTCTCATATGATTGTTTTATTAAGTTACCATCTAATGTGTCGTGACCTACTAAATGAAAGCCAATTCATACACCTAATCAGGTTTTTGCATGGACTAACGTATTAATTTTTCAACAAGAATCAATAATGTTTTTTTATTACATGATATGATGAACCCCTTTAAAACATATTGACAGCATTAAGTGATTTCACTAATGTAGTTGGAATTTAATCAATATATGCCATATAATTAGGTTCACATATAAAAGCGAACTTAAAATTGCTTAAACATATATATGCCAACTACCACTATGAACTTTATAATTGACATGGATACCCCACTTTTTCAAAAACCTATTCTTACCCCTCATTCCCCAATCCCCATTTTTGCCCACTAAGATATTGACATGGCACAAATAATGATGTGTCATTACCATGTCATCACCTTATTAGTATTATTTTATTATTATTATATTTAAGTAGTATAATTATACATATGTATAATTAACTAAAACAATAAAAACTAAAAACAAATTAGGAAAATTATAAAATTGTTGTATATATATACATACACATATATACACATACAAATACACATATTATATATATTAAATGAATTAATTGATTAGTCAAAATAAGAAAAGTAAAAAAAATTCCAAAAAGAAAAAAATAAATGGTTGTTTTAAGCTACATATATACGTTTTTCTTTTGTAGTGAGATTCAAATTCAAACATCATCCTACAATTCGACAAAACTATGCGGTATATGAAAAAACACTGAATTTTTCTTAAAACCATTTTCTTAGAGAAAAAGAAAGGAACTACAAATAAAAAAAAAATTTACTTTTTCCAAAGTTGGACACATTAACTTGCATGTCCAGTAGAGCTAAGCAAGTAACTCTATTAAACAGGGTATTCGCCCAAATCCTATTCTATTAAGTAGGTTTCGAGCAAGTAATGAAGGCCATATCGTAAATCCTAAATAGTAACTTTTTGAAACTCACTCCCACAAGATAAGGTACAAGTATAAAGTTAAGGTACCTTATCTTACCATAAAATTTGTACTTAAAAATATACAAGGTACATATTTCATGGTAACTTATACCACCTTGATAAATAAAATAATTAGTACTATTTTTTTCAGTCTTAAATAAAATAATAATAATAACTCAACTCATAATAAAACCATTAGACTATAGTTACTTGTATTTATTATCTAGTCCCTCTCTCTTCTTCTTTTTATTCTTTTTTTTTTAAATAAAACCTCCCTCTTCTTTTACTATCTTTTTTTTTCTTTCCTCCTATTTGCTCTTTTACTAACTCTACTCTAATAAGGTTTAAAAATATCTCAATTCTTAATTTATCATTTAATATATTATATTAAAATTACTCATACATGCTTTTTGTACTCTAGTATAACAATTTTATGGTTTGATAAAATTTTTATTTTTGATGATTTGAAAAGAGAAGATAGAAAAAAATTTAAGTTTAACCCAACTAAGGGTTTGAATATTTCCAACTGTAAAAATATTCTCTATTTTGCCTATCAATTGTTTTATATTATCTCAATTTAAGATGCATTATAATCTATACAAATTATTATTAGCAACACCTCCAACTTAATTCCTTTGAGTAAATTGTCAGTAGAAAGACTCTAGAAAGATGATAAAGTTGAATTAACCTGGGAAGAATCTATTAGAAGACTCAGATTCCCCTCTTGTTTCTGCATGATGAAAGTCCGTAACTTTACTAGTTGCTATGAAAGTGAATGAAGTTGATCTTGCATCTCTTGTTGCATTGTTACTCGCTTAATATTCAAAGCTTCAATTTTCTCATCTAAGATCTGAGTTCTTATGGAATTCGTCATGACACCAATGTTAAGCCCAACCTACTGTTTTAGACACCACATGTAATGACTCTTAAAGGAGATTTATCTCTTATCAAAATGTACTATCACTTTCTCTCTCTTCTCTTAAACTCTCTATTACTCTCTCTGATTTCTCTCTTAGGGTTTTGCCATTCTTGTGTTATGCAAAACCCTAGTTCTTTACAAATTCACTCGTATATGTATTCTCTCTATGGCTTCCCTCTTGATATTGAACAAATTATTAACCTGCTCATTCTTTTGTAATGTTTGTGAGGGTTTGGTGATTCGAGTTTATTAATGTAGACACATTATTTTTGCCATCCTTTTATTTTAGTCTTTTTTTTTTTTATCTTTTAGGCCAAGTTTAGAAAAAGAGAAATTAAAAAAATGGAAAAACACAAAAAAAATATTAAATTGAAAAAAGTACAAAAAATTAAAAAAATTGAAAAAAATAGTTAGTCAGTCATTTAAAATGCATCAAGTAATATTAAATTATACGTACAATTTAATGAATTATGAGATTTTGAAAAATTAGGTTTCATTGCAAAATATATTTTGGAAAAAATACAATAAAATTTGAACTTTTGTAAATGTTTTAAAATGTATATTTTAGGCCTTTTAAATGTAAAATAAATTGGATTGAATTAGGTTAAGAGTTTGATAGTCCAATATGACTTTAGTCTAAAGATACAGAACATTAATTAATACAGGTTACAACTATACATAGGTGAAAAACATGGCATAGTTAGTAGAGACATTGGTTTAGTTGTAAGATATCTTAAGTTCAAATCCCTTAGGTGTCAAAAAAAAAAAAAAGCTTTTTGCTTTAACCCATGCCCACATGCTATGCTTTTCTTGGCCAAGAATCAATAGGAAAAGAGAGTAAAAGCAAAAACTTCTAAACCTAATTTTCTTTTTCCTACAAATTTTAACAAATCTTAGATATTTTTTAATGGATTTGATTGAATTTCTAATGAATCACCACCAAGATGATCGAATCCAACTAAAACTCAGGCTAAGAATAATCCAATAAAGATTTTTTAATACCTAAGAATGAATTTGAAATTTATTTAGGTGTGATCCAAATCTTTAAAAGATAGGAATGATGCATTTATAAAAGGGAAACACATACAAATAGCTGAACTGACCTCCACAATCAACTACCCTCTACCATCCTTGTCTACAACGCCACAGACACCAACCCCATAGCCACTTACGATGCAACCCTCTGCAACAACTAAGCTAACGCATGACTCTGACCACCCCTAACTAGTCCGTGACTAGATACACACATACAAAGGCACAACAAAATCGCAACCCCTCTCTTGATCTCAACTGCCACGATACCAAACCCATCATCAACCATCCTCTTTCAACACTTTCAAGCCCACATGCACATTCGAATACACCATGACCTAACTTTAACCCCTCTTTTTGCGCAAGCCCAAGTGACCCCTTTGACCTATCTGTTGTTCCAAACACTAACCACCATCCATAACACCTACACAAAGCGCCCTAATGTCAACCAATAGCCACTAACCCTGACACCAACCAACAAACCCTGATACCTTACCTAACCAACGTGCAAGCACTCTCAGTACAACCCCCTCTATGACAATAACCCATACCCAATAGCGCATACACCACTACATACCATAACCATCAAGCTAAGCCTACCATCAGCTACCTCTCGAAACACTACCACCATCACTTCCAAACACAAAGCCAATGCTACCACCATGTTCCCTACATTTAATAACCCCCAGAACCAACTCCACTCCAACTTGGATACATTTGTCACCACTATCACCGCCGTTCCTTGTCTAAAACTACCAAATAACCACCACATCTCAAGGCACTATCACCAATCCAAGTTTTAGTAATTGAAGTCTCACGAAAATCAAATTTCACTTTTGTTTTGGTGATATGCGAGCATCGAAAGGTGTTGATTCGATTGCTATTATTGCTTTCCTCCTTAGACCCATTTAGAATGATCTATGACTCAAATCTGACCTGCACGGATGTCCCTTGTCCTAAATTTGATTTGCATTTTCTTTATGGGTTTTTGGTTTTTTATTTTTTTAATGGTTAATGTTTTTGTAATTGAATAATAAAAAATTAAGGTTTTTTTATTTTTCTTAATAAAAAATTTAATTAGTTAAAAACATAAACTTGACTACTTTTTCAAAAATATAATGAATCTACTCACTAAAGTTTTCTAAAAAAATAAAAACTACGATAAATTTGATCCCAATTATTAAGTATATAGGCACCCTTAAGTCAACCGTAAAATTTATAAAATATTTTTATTTTCATTTTTTAGGGAAATTTCGTAATAAAAAATCTTCATTTTTATGCATTTTCACATTCTTTACATGTTTTCTCATTTTTCTAAAAAATTATAAAAATAAAGGTCCATTAGTAGCTTTTATTAAAGTTCTTACATGGTGAATTTTGTCTTAATAGGTAAGCCTTTAAGCCCATTTCTTTGGTTAATTTTTCTAAAAAATTATTTTTTTAGAAAATCCATAATGTAGTAACTAAATTAGAATTTTTTCACCCAAAAACTCTAATTTAACTTTATAGCAATTTAACTAGTTGGCGACTCCAAGTTATTTTTTGAAAATATTTTTTTAAAACATTTTTTGAAGAAAAATGTTCTTCTTTAATCTAATGTCGAATATTTTATATTAAGTAAGTCAAACTTAGTATAAAATAAATTAAGGAAAACCGAAATAAGGCTAAATAACCAAAACTATAGAAGGCCAAGGAAGGAGGAGAAGAATAGATTACACAAGAATGTTCATACCCTTTTCTTCTCTTTTATTATCTCTTTTATACTTGTTACAAATTTGTTATTTCTCATTATTTCTATTTCTATTGTTTGTTCTATTAATAGTTACAATACCAAATCTAGTTAGATCTATTAGATTCAATATGACTCTAAAAGTAAAGTGCACATTTACATACTAAATTCATTTAACCATTGTAGCTATCGTATTGCTCTTCCTCTGTTTGTAACAGTTTATTGATAGCATAATTATAATTTTGATGTTATGCATGTGTCCAACACAAAACTTTGAAGGGAGATAAAAGAAAAAAATACGGATTCTATAGGATGTTCTATACAATGTAGAATTTACAAAATATAAAGTAGTTCTAAAAGAATAGAGTAGATTCCATATATAAAAACTTGAGAACTTGTACTTATAGAGTAAGGGTAGGACTTCATATTCTTTCCACTTTATACTCACTCATCCCTAATATCTAAATCTATTTGTTTGACTAAAATTTCCAAGTTCTTGAGATACTCCAGAATCATATTATTTATCCCATATCTGCATGTATCAAATCACATCATCTAACTTACTTAAAGAGAAATTTTCAATCAATAAGGAACTAATGCTTACAAAAACTTTCTGCCCTTGCTTCCGATTTTCCCTTCAACCCTCTCCCATAGCAAGCAAAAACGGACCATCCTCTGACAAGGATATTGAAAATACAGCACCCTATAACAATTTGATCCATCTCAGAATGCTAGATGTGGTACTTGATGAAACCAACATTTCATGATTTACTATCGCAACAAGGTTTGGAAACGGCCTTCTATGCTTTTTTTTTTTAATATATTTTTTATTTTAATTAATTAATTAAATCATTTATTATATATATTATATGTGTATATGATATATATATACAGTATTTTTTTAATTTTATAAATTTATTTTCAATTTTTTTATTATTTATGTTAAGTAAATATATATAATTGTACTACTTAAATAAAATAATAAATAATGCTGATGAAATGATGACGTAGTAATGACATGTCATAATATGTTTCACGTTGGCATCCTAGCAGGCAAAAACAAAGTGATAAGTGTAGGTTTTTTGAAAAATAAGGTATTCGTGTCATTTATAAAATTTATAAGGATTTTTTATGTAATTTACATATATATATATAACAATAATTTAGGAGTATTGTTCCTACTGGAACTAGATTGCAAGTAAATGATAATAGATAATGCCAAAGAGAGAAAGAAAGGGGTACGAAGTACGCTAAAAAAGAAAAGTAAGTAGAGAGTAGATTATAAAATTAAACTCTATATATTAGAAATCCTAATCTTGAACAGCTGTACCGATCATAGATATATATAGACCTCCATAACGTCTTTTCACACCATTTATCATTTTTCTTCGACTATCTCAAAATCCCGAAGGAGTGGATTTCACACCTCTCGAGTACAAGTTCCAATTTCATGCTAAGCCCTTTCTAATGCATGCTGAAAAGAGGCAAACACGCAGTGCAGTTATACTTTGACATTCAAGTGTAAAATCTAGACAGGAAATCAAACATTCGCAGAGTGAAAGGCACAAACTCACCTCCGCATGCAATAAGACATCCAAGTCCAAGAGATGACAAACACGTTTAGAAACACTTATCATCCAAATTACAGGAAACATAGGCGGATGCAAGGTCGTCACATCAAAGGAATCACTGCAACTAGCGCAAGTTGGAGCAAAGGCATAGTGATTGTCTGAGATACCTGAATCTTGATGTGAACGAGGAAGATGGAGAGAGAGCTGCCGTGGAAAGAGAGAGGAGTATAATTCTACGGAAATGGAATCCTAAAAACAGGTTGTGAAGAGGAGTGAGAGATTTAAATTCAAAGGAATATGATAAAAACAGTAGTACCGTTTAAAATGTTGAAATATTACCACACACATGATTTTTTTCTTTCTTGGAAATTAAATTTGGTGCTAACAAAACAAGGAATACAATTACAGAGTTCCCTATGTTCTCATGGAAAGTCAGTCAAACAATAGAAGGAGGATATTTAAGAGAGAGAGAGAGAGAGGGAAATCAACTAGAATGAATGCTCGAATTTAGACCGCAGGCTTCAAATCATCATTGTCTCTATAAGTGTGAATACTTAATCTACGTTGCACAATACTAAAGCATAATACTTGAATGCTTCTTCAGCCGACTTAAGGAATCTCCTTATCCCATTTGCAATTGTATTATCATGCAAATGTTAATTTGGATTTACCAGAAAGATTACATTGATCCAGACTTAATTTAATGTTTTTAATGGGAAAGCTACCATCAACACACCCACTAATCGAAAGCCAGAAATTAATAATATCATAATACTACTGAAAGCCTCCATTTCCATCTTTCATCTGTGATAGTCGCAACGTGATTCCACGATCCAACTTATATCCTGCCATCTCTGCTTCCTTGCATACTTCCTTGCACTTTGCGATCCTCCCGGATGCCAAGTAAATTTCAACCAATGAACAATATAAATCATATGTTGGGGAAAATCCAGCTTCCTTAAGCTTTGAAAAGTATCTCACGGTCCTTGGAAGATCATTTAGAGCTACCAAAAGTTTGATAACAACACGATATGCAGGAAGATCAAAGAGGCAACCTGATGCCTCCATATCCCAAACAATTGCTAATGCCTCCCTGTATTTCTTTTCTAAATAGCGGCTGTGAATCACAGTTGTATACATAGTGACACTTATGTCACGGCCAGATTGTTTATACCAACTGAATAAGGTTTCCACCACGTCAAACTTTCCGTGCCTAGAACAAATTTTCATAATAGCTGTGCAGTCCTGCTGGCTCAAGTTCAAATCTTCTCTTTCACCAAGCTCATCCAATAAGGACTCCACAATCATGTCTTTATCTGGATTCTTACCCAGCTCCAATATCAGCTTCGCGTAAACACCCGGGTCCAACATCCTATTGCCATCCTTGGCACCCAAGAGAAGCTTCAAAGAGAGATCCAAGCTTCCTCCTTTTATGAAGCCCCTTGCCATTGCATCAATTACACCACGACTTGCATTTTCTAAAGAAGGAAACTTTCCTGATTTCATTGGAACTTTTAACTGACGATTCCTAGCCAAAACCTCAACGGTGGAAGCCAATAGACGGTCATCTGGAAATAAATGAGAATGCTTCTTTGCCCAACAGAAGGTCTGTAATGCCCTGTCTGGAAGACCCATGTGACCCAATTCACGGATAGTCAATGATAGCGATCCCTTCCTGAGAAAACGTGCCCAATTGTCGAGAACTGCGGACACATCTTCATCCACGGACAGACTTCTAATCTCCCTCGCCAGGCCTATAAGAAAAGAAGGGTTCCTGTAAACTTGTTTCAACACTGAAGTCCGTGAAGTGACCACATTAGCGGAACCTAACTTCACATTCCTTTTCGGGGTTGGAAGGCCTAAAGGTCTCAATTTATGAGGGACTGGGAGAGGACGAGGCCTTTCCCTATCCAGACTTCCAGGTTTTTGAGGAATCCTTCCTTGGAAAAGCGAGGATATTGCTTCAACCTCATCAGGTTCCCAAAAATCATCGGTGTCAACTTCCTCGCTTACATCAATTTCATCGTTAACCGATTCCCATTGCGAGGGTTCACTGCCTGACACAGTCTTCTTCAAGAATAAGTTTGTCCCAAATTCTGGGGGAAGTTTCTCACGCCGTGGGTATCGAAGGTTCTTAGGCAGCTTTTTCCTATTGTTTTTATTCTTAGCACATATGGTGATATACCGTTTCCTGCTCCTACTCAGAGAAACTTTCCCCAGTGGGAATCTACTTAATAATCGACATCTCGAAGAAGCTGTACCTAGCACTTTGCAAGGAATAATACGTGAAAATGCAGAATCCATTGTACCTAATTATTTCCTTGCTCCTCAATGTGCCGAGATATCTAGTTGCCAAATAAGAACCGAAGCTTACATAGAAATTGCATCAAACAATTGGTGTGCCACCAAACATCGTACAAGCCCAACTTGCTTCTCAACGGTACTCGCAGATGAATACTTGCTCATGTAGTCAAAGGAAATAGCCGATGTAGAAAGTTTCTCGTCAGACGTAGTTAGGAGGAGGTGGAGGACGAGGAGAATGGAAGAAGGGAGGGAGGGAGAGAAGCGGCGGGAGCCCATCTGGCTGGAGAATTGTAACAATATGTACAAATAAACTTTCAATCTGGATACACACTTTTACTCGGTCATCACCATCTAAACGGAGATTCATTTAATAAATTGCGTAATTTAATAAAACATTTCTAAATTTTAACTTCCATGCCGTTTACTCTTTTAAACTTTTAAATATGATTTTTTATTTTTAAATTTTTATAAATTGGTAAAACAATCCTTTTAGATTGAGAATAACTTCTCTACACACTAAAATCAAAATTTAGAAATATTTATATATTAAAATCAAAATTTAAAAATGTTATGAGAGTTATTTATCAATTTATAAAAATTTGAAAATAAAAAACAATATCTTAAAAATTTAGAAAGAGAAACCATATCTAAATCAAAGTTTAAAAAGATTTTTTACATTTTCCTTTTAATAAAATATAGATATTCACTACTTTTATAATATTTTCATTATATATATAATTAAAATAGCCATTTATCAAATATACCATATACTACATAGTAATATGTACATATTGTTACATAAATTATTATAATATTATATAATACTAGTAGATGCATATACTAATATTATATATAATAAGTAGATGATATAACCAGTGGATGGCACACCCCCATTTTAGGTGTAAAAAATTTAAAACTATTTATTCAAACATTTAAGTAAGATGAGTAAAATGTTATATGCCTAATAGATGTAGAAGTTGGCCTTATGTAGAAGAAGGAAACCATAATATCATCATCCTTCGTAGAGATATCATTTTGATTATATTTATTTTAGAAGAAATTTCAAATAAATTGAATAAGTTGGAGATGTGAAAAAAGGAAACTATCAATACAATTAATGAAGACATTAATGACTTGATAAGTCAATTTTCTCAAAATCTAGACATTAATAAAATACAACAAAAAATGAATCACCTCAAATCTAAAGTTATGTTATTCAAGACCATCACCCTCAGATGCTATGTATGAAGAAAAATCCCATATAGATCTAAATAAATTTTTAGGTGAAGGAATATATGAATGAAATATAAATGGTCAAGCTGAACATCGAATTTTAGACATTTTAAATTTAATGATAATAGCATCGAAATGGAAACATTTATCAAGAGATTGCAGAAATTTTAGTAATTAGATTTACAGGTATGCTCTAACGTTAGTTGGAAAATTATCTTGTTGAACCCGAGCGTCAATACATTTTACATGCAAAGAAAGAAGTGACGAGAGATAATACTTTATTTCAAATAGAAGATATTGTTCCTACATTAATATATACTATTGCTAAATATTTTGTTGAAGATCCTATTCAATTTAGAGAAAGAAATAGTAAAATTCTTAAAACCTTAAATGTTTAACCCTCAATAATTTTAGATGGTATAAAAATGTTTTTTTTACTAAAGTATTTTCAATAGAACATTATAATAATAGTTTCTATAAAGAACAGTTTATATCTAGTCTTTCAAAATTATTTGCAAATAAAATAAAAGAAAGAATTTATCAAAACTATAATATTATTTCAGATTATTCAAATATTACTTTTGGTGAAATAGTTAAATGATCAATGTAGAAAGATTAAAATTATGCAATGATCCAAACTTGAATAAAAAATTTAAAAAGAAAAAGGAAGTCTTAAAAAGAAATTAAGAAACATTTGTTATCAATATGGTTTTAAAAAGATACAAGCTCCATCTTCAAAAATAAAAAGAAAATATAAAAAATGTAAGTTTAAAAAACTCCATGAGAAAAAGGAAAACAAAAGATATAAAAAAATATAGACCTAAAAGAAAATCTTTTAATAAAGAAGTAAAATATTATAAATGTGGAATTAAAAGACACATTGCACCAAAATATTCAAAAAATAAGAAAGTTAACGAACTAGATTTAGACAATGAAGTTAAAAAGAAATTATGTAAAATTATCGATGAAGAAAGAACAAAAGATTGTGATTCAAGTTACAAAAATTATGATTGTATTCAAAATCTAGAAAATAATTCAAGTAATCCTAGAGTGTTGCTATGAAAACATTTGTTCATGTAAACAATTAAATATTATTATGAATGAAGAAAAAATTCTTTTAGAAGTGGTTGATCAAATTAAAGCAATTAAGGAAAGGCATCGTTCAGAAATCACAAAACCCCTCTAATAATATTTTGGGAAGCTAAACCCCATTGCTTTAAATGAATAACATATTTGATTTTGCATTTTAAATAAGTAATATCTTTGTCTTCATTTTGATGGAACAGCTTAATACTATTAATATCAACTAGAACGAATTCATAAAATTTTCTATTTTTCTTTGGATAAGTTGGTTGAAAATGAAAGTCTGTCAAAAAGTATTTTTGGATAATTTCAAATGGAGATTTTTCATAAAATTCTTTTGATATTTCTAGTTCTATTGGACTATTCTTCTTTGGTTTGAACATGAACTAGTTTGACTTGATAAGGAAGGTTAAAAACTTAGAAACGATTTTGAATTAAAAATTCTACTAAAGATGATGATGATGACACAACTGCTTTCACATAAATAGATGGAACATATGGTCTTTGAACAGGTTTTGATAGAGCTGGAAAAGATAATTTGAGTGCATAATTAACTTTTGTACTAAGTTTCAACATTTTTGTCTTGAAGTAATTCTCTGGATAGGAAATCTGACAATGAATTGAATTCTCCTATAATAAATTCTATATTAAAATCAAAAGTAGATAAAATAGCTTGTCATCTTGCAAAAATTTGTTTTGAAACTAAATTTTTAACATCTTTAAGTAAAATTTCTTTTGCAAATTTACAATCAACTCTTATAAAAAAATTTTTACCAAAAAGATCATCTTCAAATTTAAAAATACAAAGTACAATAGATCAAATTTATTTTTTAACCGTTGAATAATTAACTTGAGGATTTTACCATGTTCCTAAATAATATCTTACTATTTATTCTTGATCATTCATTAATTGTTTTAATATTCCACCATATCCTATATTTAAAGCATCAGTTTCCATTATTAACTTTGAATTTGGATTAAAAATACCTAAACAAGTTAAATGTTTTACTTCTTTCTCAATTTCTTAAACAATCTTAGTCATTTCATCATTCAATCGAGGAGGTTTTTTCTTTAATCTTTAAAATGATGGCTTACATTTAATTCTTAAATTTTAAATAAATTCAGATACATAATTGAGACAATCTAAAAATCTTTGAAGTTGTTTTTGTCTTTTATTTCATCGAAAAATTTTTGAGTGAATTCAATTGATCTGTCATGATATCTTGATTTATATTGTGTCCTAAAAATCTTATTTTTGTTTGAAACAATTTTATCTTTTTAGCTAATACTACTAAATCATTTCTTCTAATAATATTAAAAAAGATATTTAGATGTTTAAAATGTTGATATATATTTTTTGAAAAAATTAGAACATCATCAATATATACTATTGAAAATTTGTATATAGAGTAAAAATTTTATTCATGATGTTTTGAAATTCTAAAGAAGCATTTTTAAAACCAAGGGCATTATATTCCACTCATAATGTCCAAATGAGAATGTAAAAGCTATTTTATATCTTTCAAATTCATCTATTTGAATTTGTCAGAATCCCAATTTCATATCGAATTTTAAAAAAAATTTTGCTCTTAATAATCTATTGAGTAAATCTTTTTTATTAGGAATTGAATATCTAATCCGTTTGAGCATTGTATTTAAAGGTTTGTTTGATAACTAATCTAGAAGCACTTCTTTCTATTTCAACCTGATTTTAAACATAAAAAGCAAAACATGACTAGAGAGATTTAGGCTTTCTAATTAATATTTTATTTAAAAGATCTTACATTTCTTTCTTACAAAACTCTAATAATTCTTAATTCATTTAAATTAACCTAGTTTTAGTAGGAATTTTATCTTCAATAAAGCCTTCAATATATAGTAATTTGACTATATGCTTTTTTATTAACCAAAAAGCATTTGGAACATCTGAACAAATTTCTTTTTCAAAAGTTTCTTGTAAAGTTTTTATTTTTTTCTTTAGTCTTTGGTTTTTCCAATTGATTAAAGATTCTTTTTTTTTTCTAATTTTTCTTTGAAAAAATTAACCTATTTTAACTTTTTTTTCTATTTGATCAATCGTATTATCTTTGAATAGATTAACTTCTTTTTCTTTCATTGGACTAATAAATTTAAACATTACTTTTTTATTCTTGATTTAAGTTTTTAAGCTTTGAGAAGTTATTTGAAACAGATATAACATAGTAAGAAAGAGAGTACCCAAAATCATTACATTGTTTATATATTTTACTAAAATAAAAGATGTTTTAAAATTAATTTTATCTTGAATGATCTTTACTATAAGAATTTTATAATTAACATTTAATCTTGAGTCACTAGCTAAAACTAGTTTTTATGAAGTTTTCTTTCATAAAATTTAGTTGAAATTAATCCTTCTTGAATACAATTTTGATCAACTCTAGAATCTAAAAGAACTACTACCTCTATTTTGAAATTATTATGAATAGACAGTATTACTTTAACACACCATAATTAAATATTTATTCTATTGATTAAATTAACATATTCTTTACTTCGGGTTCTAGTTCTTTTTCTTTTTATTCTAAATTTTTATTTTCATATATTTCATTTTTTTCTTCTAAGTTATTATATTTTATGTTTAATTCTTTGATTTCTTCTTTTATCTTATTAATTTCTTCTTGAAGATTTTTTACAATTATTAGATATTTTTCTTTTAAAAATCTATTATGAATTTTTTCTAAGGAATAAATTTCTTTATTACTAGCTTTTTTATTCATTAACATTTTTTTAATTTTGAGTAAATATTCTCTTTATTTTTCTAGATCTTCAATTTGATCAACCAATTTTAAAAGAATATTTTCTTCGTTAGTAATAATATTTAATTTTTTACATGAACAAATGTCTTCATAGCAACACTCTAATTCAAATTCTTGTATTAAAGGAGTATTTGAATTATTTTCTACATTTTGAACACAATCAGAATTTTCATAACTTGAATCGCTATCTTTTATACTTTCTTCATTGATAATTTTACATAATTACTTTTTAACGTTGTTTTCTGAGTCTAGTTAATTAAATTTCTTATTTTTTGAACATTTTGGTGCAATATGTCTTTTAATTCTACATTTATAATATTTTACTTCTTTTTTGAAAGATTTACTTTTAGGTCTATATTTTTTATATCTTTTATATTCCTTTTCTTATGGAGTTTATTAGACTTATGTTTTTTATGTTTTCTTTTTATTTTTGAAGATAGAGCTTATATTTTTTTTGAAACCATATTGATAACAAAAGTCTCTTAATTCCCTTTTAAGACTTTCTTTTTCTTTTTAATTTTTTGACTTAGGCTTTAGATCATTGCATAAATTTAATCATTCTAGATTGATCATATTAACTATTTCATTAAAAGTAATATTTGAATAATCTAAAATAATATTATAATTTTGATAAATTCTTCCTTTTACTTTATTTGCAAATAGCTTTGAAAGGTCGGATATTAACCATTCTTTCTAAAAACTATTATTACAATCTTCTCTTGAAAATACTTTAGTAAAAAAATACTTTAGTAAAGAAAATATTTTTATACCATCTAAAATCATTAAGAGTTAGACATCTAAGGTTTTGAAGAATTTCACCATTTCTTTCTCTAAATTGAATAGGATCTTCAACAAAATGTTTAGTAATGATGTATATTAATGTTGGAACAATATCTTCTGTTGGAAATAAAATATTATCTCTCATCACTTCTTTCTTTGCATGTAAAATGTATTAACGTTTCAATTTACTAAGATAATTTTCCCACCAATCTTTGAGCATACTAGTAAATCCAATTACTAAAATTTGTGTAATCTTTTGATCAATGTTTCTATATTGTTTATAAGAGTTTGATGCTATTATTATTAAATTTAAAATGTTTAAAATTTGATGTTTAGTTTAACCATCTATATTTTATTCATAGATTCCTTCACCTACAAAATTTACTTAGATCTATATAAGGTTTTTTTTATACATAATATCTGGAGGTAAGAGTCTAGAATATCATGACCTTAGATTTGAGGTGACTCTCATTTTTTGTTGTATTTTATTAATGTCTAGCTTTTAAGAAAATTGACTTGTCAAGTCATCAATGTTTTCATCAATTATATTGATAATTTTCCTTCTTCCATCTCAAACTTATTTAATTTATTTGAAATTTCTTCTAACAAGTTATCACTTTTACTAAACTTAAAATTTTGAATATTTGGAATAAATCTTTATGGATAAATGGGTTTTGCAATCATAGATTTTTATATACTTGGTTCTTCTCTTGAAATTCCTAATGGAATTTTTCCTTTATCGGCTTTTTCTACTAATATATTTTCTATTCTATCAGTTTGTTGACTAATTGTATATAAAATTTGATTTGTATAATTATTTTGAGCTTTTACATTATTGAAATGTTGATTTTCTCTTACAGTTTTCTTGAAAGGCGAAGGTTTTATTGTCTCATTTTGAACTTTAATATCTACTTCTCAAAGAAGAGGATGGGTTCTTATAGTTGATCTTCATTGAGTTTCCCATTTTTGGTTTGATGACTTAATTGTTTGAAATATAATTACGTTGATTTGGACAAAAGTTTTTAGCAAACCATCTCAAAAAGGGTTCACTTCTTCTTAATATAGTCTGCATGTCATTGATGTTGATGAAATTATTTAAGCCCTAGATTGGGCGCAATATAGAAGTGTACGTCAACAACATAATTGTCAAGAATGCAAAGCCAATAGATTATGTCAAGGATCTCCAAGAAACCTTTGACTAGATGTGAACATACGACATGAAGCTGAACCCCCAAAAATGCGCCTTCGAGGTTAGCTTTGGCAAATTCCTAGGCTTCTTAGTCACCTAAAGGGGCATTAAGGCCAATCCCAAGAAGATAAGCGCCATCAGGGGGATGAAGCCCCCTACTTCAATTCGAGGCGTATAGAAGCTCACCGATATGGTGGCTACATTGAGCAAATTCATCTCAAAAAGCATAGACAGGTGTGCTGAGTTCTTCAAAATCCTAAAAAATCCAAAGGGTTTTGAATGGACCTCAGAGTGTACCCCTGCCTTTAAGTAGCTTTAAGACTTCCTTGCATACCCATCGGTCCTTTCCAAGTCTATCTAAGGGGAGGACTTGTTCTTACACCTAGCTATGAGTAACCAGGAGCTCTCCTTTATGCTAGTTAAAGCAAATGGAAGAGATCATAGGCTCGTATACTATGTCGGCCACATACACCACAGGCTTGAGGTTAGGTATACCTAAGTAGAAAAATTTGCTCCAGTCGTTGTCATCTTAACATGGCAACTAAGGCCTTACTTCCAAGCACACTAGATCATCATGCTTACAGATCAACTGCTACGATCCATGCTACAAAAGCCTAATGCGTTTAGACGGATAATGAAGTACATGATGGAATTAAGTGCATATGGAATCCAATACTAGCCACAAACGACTTATAAGGTATAGGTGCTAGCCGACTTCATGATAGAATATACAAGAGATGAGGAAGCAGCCTTGGGTAACAACAAGCCAGTATAGACTCTCCATGTCAACGGATCATCCACCTTAAGGGGTAGAGGTGCGAGTCTCATGTTGATAGGCCCACACAAGGTCACGATCTATTATACCCTAAAGTTCGGCTTCAATGCCAGCAATAATGAATCTAAGTATGAGGCCCTCATCATTGATCTCAAGTTGGCCAATGAAATCAATGTCGAACATTTAGAGGTCTACTCAGACTCCATGTTAGTCATCTAGTAAGTCCAAGGTGGCTACAAAGCTAGGGATAACATAATAGTAAGGTACCTAAAGAAGGTAAAGAGCCTTCTAGTCAAATTCCCTTCGTAGAGAATCACGAAGATCCTTCGACTTGAGAATTTAGTAGTAGATTAGCTATCCAAACTTACCTCTATCGGGATACAAAAACTAGAGGTAAGGGATAGGAAGATCTTTATAAAATACTTGCCGAAGAAAAGCATAACTCCAGTCTCGACTAATGCCTTAGAACTGACAACTATTATACTAGAGTTGAGTTAGATGGACCCCATCTGGAGTTATTTAGAGTAAGGCATGCTCCTAAAAGATAAGAGAAAGGTGAAGAAGCTTCAATATCATGCCACAAACTACACATTGGTTGATGGCGTCTTATACCACAGGGGTGTCAACCTCCCTTTACTCAAATGCCTGTGAAAAGGCGAGGGCCTACGAATCATGGAAGAGCTGCATGCCAGAGTGTATAGCAATCACATTCAGTCCCAAGCTCTCTACCTCCAAGCACTTTAGCTTAAGTATTACTAGCCCATGATGAGGCAAGACGCCAAATCAATAGCTTATACGTGCTTATAATGCCAGAAGCACGTCCTTATCAGTCATACACCTAGCACAAGTCTCCAGCCTTTGACCAACCTATGACTATTCACACAATGGGGTATCGACATCCTCAGGGCTTTCCCTAAGGTTTCAGGAGGACAGCAATTCATAATCATTACTGTCGACTACTTCAACAAGTGGGTAAAAGTCAAAGTGGTTGCAAATATTACGGAGAGAAGTGTTGAATCTTTCATTAGAAACAATATCCTCTCTTAGTTTGAGGTTCCTTACGCTCTTGTCATGGACAGTAGGCACCAATTTGACAACCCTAAATTCAAAGAATTTTGTGCCAAGCACCATATCATGCCGCACTTCACCTTAATCGTCCACCTCAGTTGAATAGACAGGTCGAGGCAGCCAACTAGATCATCCTGGACAGCTTAAAGAAGCAAACACACAAAGCCCATGGTGCTTGGGTAGACAAGCTGCCCAACATTCTATGGGGATACAAGACCACTCATTGAACTTCCACTAGCAAAATGCTCTTTCACCTGGCATTCGAATCCAAGGTAGTCCTCCTCATTAAACTTGAACTCCCTAACCTCCGAACTTAAAGCTTCGATGCCACCCTTAACGAGTCCCTATTGCAAGACAATGTCGACACTATCAAAGAGATCTAAGACTTCATTGTGGCTTGGGTAGCTACATACCAACATCAAGCCTCCCGATACTATGATCAGAAGGTCAGATATAAGGAATTCAAGGTCAGTGATCTGGTCTACCGAAAGTTAGAAGCCATTGGCTCATGAGAAGTATAGGGTAAGTTGGCCCCCAATTAAGAAGACCCGAGCAGAGTAATGGAAAGCTTAGGCAACGAAGGATACAAATTAGAAAGACTGGATGGCGAGCTCATTCCACGTACAAGGAACATTGATAATCTTCAGATTTATTTTAATTAGCACACTTGTAAATTCTTTTAAAATGATGAATGAAAATTACATTTTATAATTATTGTCTACCATTTTTTCTCTCTCATTGTCCTAGCCCACAAAAAGAGAGAACAGACCCGCTTACCAAACAAGTCAGAATGCCACCTACTTAAACCCTTAATTAACCTCGGCAAGGAGAAATACCCCTTACATAGAGGAACTCCTACTTTTTTCAAGCAAGTCGAAATGCCAGCAACTTGACCCTTCTTAAGTAATCTCAGTAAGGGGAAACACCCTTTACACAAAGGAACTCCTACTTTCGAGCAGGTCGGATGCCATCAACCTGACCCCTCCTTAAGTAACCTCAATAAGGGGAAACACCCCTTGTATAGAGGAACTCCCACTTTTTGGATAGGCCAGAATACCACTATATCTTAAAAAGTGAGAAACCATTAAGAAAAATTTGTAAACATGGATGTGGGAGCTGGCCTTAAAAGAAGAAATGGAAAAAAAAGAAAGAAAGAAAATTGGAGAGAGAGAGAGAGAGAGCAGTTATCAATGTTAAATCAAGGCATATATTTAAAAAAGTAATAAAAGTATAGACTAAAATATTGTAGATCCCTTAATATACATAGATAATAGATAATATATCAACTATATTAATATCTTATTGCATATATATTATTTTATATATTTTGTTATATAAAATATAATAAAAAGAGAGTTTAGGTGGCCAAGTAGAAGACCATCAAACAAGTATATGATAAGTGGGACAAATCATATGTTATGCTCTTACACCAACTTAATGTTATACAAGTGGCCAATCTAGACAATGGTTCAATGATAATATCTAAAAAGCAACATTGATGGGAGGCAAGTGTACTTGTTAAGTTACAGTATTGTGATATGGTTTTAAGTTCGAGTGTCGATCCTACAAGGACTAATTATGAATTACTAATACTTTCCTTATTTTGCTATTATCTAACATAAAAATTAAGTGCAAAATATTAAATTACTAAATCTAATTAAAGTAAACTATTTTAAAAGAACAATAAAATAAAAGAACAAATAAAATAGGAACATAAGAGAAACAATAAAGATTATGAAAAACACATGAACTTTAGCATTCAAATATTTAATTTCCCCCAAGAATCTATGCCACATTCAATCTCATCCTTGCAATTGGAGCATGAGAATTCCTTTATTAAGGTAACCGAAATCACTTCTTAGATTAACTCTTAACCTTAATTATACTCTTTCTGAATCACTTATGTAATAGAATATATAAAGATCACATTAAATCCTTGAAATCTACTATTAGATTACCCTAATCTTGAGAAATCAAATAGCTAATCCTTTTAGCTACATCAATCCATTCATGATAGCATCTTGCAATCTCTAAAATAAACTCTAAAATTGAATCAATAGTTGGTAATATTAGTTCGAAGATATTGAAGCATAATGCAATTAGATCTCAATAGTAAAGAAACACAAGAAATATATTCTACATAATAATATAAGATTCGATATTCAAATACTAAAAAGAAATAAATTAGAACATGAAAAAGAAATTAAAAGGAGAACTGAAAATGAACATAAGAGAGGGTTAAGAGACAACCCCCTTAAGCCTTAGACCTTAACCTAATCTAAGAATTGCTTCCTTGTTTATAAGCTCACAAAGCTATTTATAGTAGAAAGGAAACTTCAAAATATATCTCCAATATATCTTCAACATATCTCGCAATATTTCTTACACATCTCTTTGTTTCCAAATTAGGCTCTCAAATAAAAGAAACATGAAAGCATGGTATAAAGCCCTGGGAACCCTAATTGGCATTACAACGCACCACATACTCCAACTAGCTTGAAGTATGTTAAGGTTCTAAATCCCGTAAATTTCAATAACACATCAAGTCACCCAAAACATGCAAGAAACATAAGATTTAACTCATAACTATTTCTCCATAAGGGAAATCATCCATAAATATCATAAATTAGATCTTAAGTAATAAGGGAAATCTCATAAGCTCCCATACCCATAAAATAACACGGTCTTAAAAGAGAGTTGTTGATAGCATTTTTAGTAAATGGGCCAAAGGCTTAAATTGATCACATCGAGACTTGAGCCCGACTCTTAGGGCCCATTCATGTATGTGTATATAATCACCTATTGTAAATATTAAACAAGACCCATAAGTAACTCTTTTATTTTGTCATTTTCCTAATCACTTTACAATTATCTCCACATGACAAAAGGGCTTACTTAGGTATCAGAGTAGCGGTACCGAACCACCCTCTGACGCTCCCCTATAGTCGTTTTCTCATTGTACAGGTGTCTGCACACCGCAACAAAAATTACCAGTCAATAATTGGCACTGTTTGTCAAAATCCACCATTACGATTTTTAGTGATTTTCCAGAATCATAAAAGGATTCAAGCTAATTCTTTCATAAATTACCCATTTATTTTGGTTTTTAGGATCTGTATTTTCCCTTAGATTAAAATCTAAGTGTCCCTATTTTTCTTCTTCATATTTTTATGGTTATGGATGTTTTGAATGGCATATATGATTTCTTTGGATATATAGTTTCTTTGTTTCTCGAAGCCTACTTATACCATAAAAAGAAGGAAACACTATTTCAATTAACTGCTACTGTCTTGCCGGTTAACATTCATTACTAACATGTACCATGTTACAAACACAACAAAGCGGTTATCATAATGTATCTACTTTAAATTGTTGAAAAGTTCTGACGATATGAAAAAAGCAAGACAGTTTTTATTTTAGAAAGTGATTGTTTGTCATCCACATATGAGTTTACATGTTCAAGTAATTGTATTTGCATCCTTTAATGGTTTGTAATCGTCGCCATCTAACTGGTAACAGTAAATGAGTTGTTTCTTTGTTTAAATTCCTAAAGCTTGATTATTTACTCTTAGAGGATCACTTTTCCCTAGGAAAAGACATTGAGTTACAACAAGATGCTCCTCATGTCTATTTTCCAGGATTTGGCCGATCGTTGGTCATCAAGTCGTGGACCAATACTCGAGCCGCAAGTATGTTGTTGTATTGATACATTTGAATTGTAGTCTAGTTGATATTGGGACACAATTGTTAGACCTTGTGTTAGTAAAAAAATCCCTAAACTTACAGTTGTAGTGAGCTATAGGAAGTTGCTCTTCCTTTTATAATTACTAAGTTAGTTGGCACTACGCACGTACTGTACTATTGTACCCAAGCTACTGCTAGTAGATTTACCTATAATGCAACATGCACATGACAAAGTCGAGCATTCTCTAAACTATATGCTAGCTTAAACGTCTCACAAATGTGCAAAATCAAGCCTCATTTCTACCGAACAACTACTATGATTCATCAATACCAAGACGTGTTCACATTTTCATTGCAATCTGAGCTAACCAATTCTAAAGTTGCCAAACAAGTGTTACTAACCAACGACAATAGTCGATAAGCCAAGTTTGTTTGAGTCATTCAAGTCACCAAATCTAAGCTGAAGCCAAACTACTAGGCTAAGCTATCATATGTACAACAATACCCTACAATCGTTGACTGTTGATTTTCATTCCAATACGTAAACACATGCAAAATGAGAAAACAACCATAAGGGGCATTAGAGGGTGCTTCGGCACGACTACTCCGATGCCTAAGTAAACCCTCTTGTCATATGGAGAGAATTATATAGTGATCAAGAAAATGAGAGAATGAAAGAGAGGGTCCTCTTACCAAGGAGTCTAGTTTGGTATTTATAGTAGGTGATTGGATTCAAGTATACAGATGGGCCTTAGGAGTCAAGCTTAAGTCTCGATATGATCAATTTAGGCCTTTAGCCCATTTACTAACAATGCTATCAACATTTTCCCCTTACTCTCTTTGATGACAAAGTCAATAAAGAGAATATTTAAAGAGGTTGATTTTGTGAGATCCTTAAAAAAGCTTATAATCCAAGGCTTGAAAAGGCTAGATTGCTTAAAGGAGCAAAGGCCTAAAGAGGTGAAAGGTAGGAGTAGCCAAAAGCACTTATAAATATTGGTATGCCTTGAAAAGCGAAAGCTTGAAGAGGCTAAAGTGTTTGAAGAAGTAAGGGCTTAAAGAGGCGAGGGTTGGATGAGGCTAAAGCACCTAAAGAGATGAGGGCCTAAAGAGGCTAATGTGCTTGAAAAGGCAAGGGCTCAAAGAGGTTTGAACGCCTAAGAGGCGAAGGCTTGAAGAGGCCGATGTGCTTGAAGAGGTTAAAGTGCCTAAAGAGGCAAAGACTTAAAAAGGCTGGAGCGCTTAAAGAGGCCAGGGCTTAAAGAAGCTAAAGCGCCTTAAGAGGCAAGGAAGCATGCAAATCGTTCGAGTTAGACATAACCTATGCTAAGTAGAGCCATAAAATTGGTTAATTGGCCTCTAGTCCGTTAATCTATGGGACTTTAGCCTTATTCACTCATCATCCATACAAGTTGTAGGACTTAGAGTATTTTATCCATTACCGCCAAATGGTTTAGGGTTTTCAAGTAACTCATCGTCGATTTATTAGATAGAGCAATTAAGTTTATACTAGCTTATCTTTCATCATGCATAGGACTTAGAGCTATTAAGGAGTTACCCGTTAACAAATTATATTTGTGTGGGCTCAAAATGAGAGGTGTTTCTTTAACCCTAATTTTTCTTTGAGTTTTTGTACTCGTCTCCATAGGAGATGGAAACAAACCTACTAAGATTTTAATAAATCGTTATAAGTGCCAAGTAATTGACACTCTTCATCATTAGGTTCGTCAACCCATCTTTCATCAGTGAAAGTTGGTATGCAAACAAGATTCAAAGCATGATAGCTTCCACAATGCTTCCATGAATAATGGAATAATAATTAGATAATTTTGAGACATGATCGTTCGTTATCTGACTTAAGAGGAAAATAGACCATTACTCGAGCTTTCATTGCTTATGACATTAGGCTGATGAATACTTTTGCATGACCTATAAAGTATTAGCTTACAATTGTACTGTAGGGGATCCACATATGCTTCCTAATCGAGAATCAATTCTTAAGCCATGATGAGAGAATTGTGGGGTAGGCTAAAAACTATTCAGGGTCAAGCTGTCAGCCATAGAATTGCATAGACTAATTTCCTCATGCTAAGAAATGTTACTTCACCACAACTTGTGAGGTTAGGACACTAGGATCTCACATGCACAGCAAATGAAGAAGTTGCTGCCATCATTATGGTTACAAAGCACTTAATCATAGGAGTTAATCTCTAGCTTGATGCTTTTTCTTTTTTTTTTCTTTTTTTTTTTGCATTAGTTAACACAATGGATGACTTTTGTTCAACATTTAACTCAGCATTACTATCTTTTAGTTGAAGGTAATTGAAGCTCAATGTGTCGAGATGCTTTGTCTACTAGTTTCTTGGCTTAGTCTAGCAATTACTCAGTTACGCCGTATAGAGCTATTGTTGCTCAATAGCTTGGCATATTGGCTTTCTTAGAGTAACTCAAATCCATTCATGAAGAGCTTAGTCAAGAGGGGGATCAAAGCTTAGTTAAGGTGCTGTTGAGTTGCCCACAAATCATAGGCAACTCGGCTCAACCTATCATGGAGTAACTCAGTTAAAAGGAAATCAAAGCCTAGCTTTGTAAATAGCAACTCGACTGTCGTTTGGAGCTCGAACATTGGATTGATGAGCTTATTTTGGTACATAAACATAAGTCAACGAATAAAGGCAAAAGGCATTTCATAAGTATGGTTGCTAGTTGGAAATTTTTGCTTACCCTTGGGTAACTCTTTGGCTGTAAAAAGATACATGCAATTAGTGAAACTTTACCATCAATCACAAACCAATAAGACTTGGTGAAACTTGTGATTATAATTTACAACTGTTCAAGTCAATGCTAGGTCATTGCTCAGATCTGTGGCTTGGTATGATAGTTTGCTTAGCTTAAACTATACTCAACTTAAGTTGGTCTCTCGTTAGATGGCGCTCAAGAAAGTAACTTAGGTTTATAGCTCGACATGGTAAGAGCTATGGCAATGAAAATCTAGTCATCGAAGTAGAAAGCTCTAATTTGCTACTCAAATGCATGCATAGCTGACCGACTTGTCGACTAACTGTCCATGAGCACAACAAAGTTGCTTAGCAACTTAGCAAGACTTAGACATGTTCAACTTCTCGGTAATTCAGCACAAGTCTTACAACACATCCTATGCACCATGGTCGAATCAAATTGCTCCTAGTTGAACTCACTACATATGTTATGTAAAGCCATGATAAGTATGAATCTCGAGTAGCTCTTCAACACCCAGACTAACCTATGCTGTAAGAACCCTTATAATGAATAACTTTATGCTTAAGCACATCTTAAAGACCTGTCTGGCTTGCTTTATTCTTTACTCTCTTGAATTTCACTTTCAAACATCAAATGTTAATATGAATGGACGGTGTGGCTTAGCATGGAGCACAAAATAGAGTGTAGCCAAAAGGAGCTTGGAGTTTGGTAATCCTATCATGGCCATTTTGAAGGAGTTCAGGTTAGTGGCTATTCTAAAACTGTAACTCAAGTGTGACGAGCTACTCAAATCAGATTAGACAGTCTTCTTCTTGTAGCTCAACTATCTTGTTATGAATTATCTTATTGTGACTCCTCGGCAACTCGGCACAGCTATGGAACTTTGGCTACTTGACCACAGAACCCAGCAACTTTGTACGACTTGAACATGAAGCTCTACATCTATTCATGTTGCCTCCGAATACTTGATCGAAACTTACTTGGTGGTCTGCTCTTTGCACATGGCCGTGTTAAATAATATAGCTCAATTAGTATTAGGTCTTCAGTAAGGAATTCAAAAATAGGTTGGCTTGGTTAGAGACATAAATTGGGAGCTCGTTTTGGGCACAATCCTCGTTTTCCTCGGTGAGTAGAGAAGTTAAGTCAGCTGTTCAGCCATGAGATACAAGGCCTAGAAAAATAAACTTGGCTTAATTTGTTACTGAACTCAGTAGTATGGCACAAGTTAAGTTACTTGACATGGTGGATGAAAGCTTAGAATAATGGAGCAAAACTCAGTACTTAGTAGAAAAACTCAGCATTATGGTTTCCGTTTGATCCAAAGGAAGCTTGGAAATTCCAAATGTTAACTTGGACACTTATAAAAGAATAGCACACACTTGTACTGTTCGGTATTGTAAGAGCTCAAATCTTGCTCAACACTTGGATGCTCGATAAGGTGTTGCTGTATGCATGATAGCTCGGCTTAGTAGTTCAACCTTAGCTTAGTTTCAATGACTTGGAATAACTCAAACAAACTTGGCTTATCAACTATTGTCGTTTGTTTGCAACACTTGCTTGGCAACTTTAGAATTGGGTAGCTTAGATTGTAATGAAAATGTGAATACGTCTTGTTATTAGTGAATTACAGTAGTTTTTTGGCAAAAATGAGGCTCAATTTTGTACATTCATGAGACATTTAAGCTAACATATATTTTGAAGAATGCTCGACTTTGTCATGTGTATGTCGCTATAAGCAAATCTATCAACAATAGCTTAGGTACAATAGTACGATACATGCACAATGCCAACTAGCTTAGTAATTATAAAAGGAAGAGTAGCTTGGATAAAGCAACTTCTTATAACTCACTATAACTGCAAGTTCAAGGATTTTTTTACCAACACGAGGTCTAACAATTGTGTCCCAATATCAACTAGGCTACAATTTAAATGTATTAGTACAATAGCATACTTGCGACTCAAGTATTGGTCTACAACTTGATGACCAACGTTCGGTCAAATCCTTAAAAATAGACATGAAGAGCATCTTATAGTAACTCAATGTCTTTTCCCAAAGAAAAGTGATCCTCTAAAAGTGAATAATCAAGCTTTGGGAATTTAAACAAAGAAATAACTCAACCACCTCAATCGCCATTACTAGTTAGATGGTGATTGTTACGAACCATCAAAGGATGAAAATATAGTTACTTGAACATGTAAACTCATATGTAGATGATAAACAATCACTTCCTAAAAGAAAAACTATCCTACTTTTTTTATATTATCGGAACTTTTCAATAATTTAAAGTAGATACATGTGATAACCACTTTGTTGCATTTATAACATGGTACATGTTAGTAATGAATGTTAACTAGCAAGACAATAGTAGTTAACTAAAATAGTGTTTCCTTCTTTTTATGGTATAAGTAAGCTTTGAGAAACAAAGAAATTGCATATCCAAAGAAATCATATATGCCATTCGAAACATCCATAACCATAAAAATATGAAGAAGGAAAACAAGGACACTTATATTTTAAGCTAGGGGAACATATAGATCCTAAAAGCCAAAATAAACGAGTAAATTATGAAAGAATTAGCCTGAATCCTTTTATGATTCCGGAAAATCACTAAAAATCGTAGTGGTGGATTCCAGTAGATGGTGCTAATTGTTGACTAGTAATTTTTGTTCCTATACATGGACACTTGCAAAACAAGAAAACGACTACGGCAAGAATAAGGGGTACTCTAATGCCTAAGTTGATCCTCTTGTCATGTAGAGAGGATTGTAAAGTGATCAAGAAAATGAGAGAATGAAAGAGAAGGTCGCCTTACCAAAAGGCCTTATTGGGTATTTATAGTAAGAGATTGGATACGCGTATACGAATAGGCCCTAGGAGTCAGGCTCAAGTCTTGATATGATCAATTTAGGCCTTTTGCCATTTACTAAAAATGCTATCAACAAGAGTATTCATGCTCTATAAGTATATTAGAAGATAACGTAAACCAGCCATGAGAAAATAAAGTCCTCAAGGTGTCTAAAAGTATCAAGCCTCTAAATGAAACTTATTTTCATCTCCCGAAATGTCCAGTTACTAATCTTCATAAAAATAAAGATAATCTACTCCTTCCTCTTCTTCTACTTCATTGACAAAAGGCTCTTCATAGATGACATAATCTTCACTACTCATGCCTGAAAAAAGAAAAGAATGAAATGAATCCCAATACACAACACGTAAGCACACATGGATGCCAATACAACATGTCATATGAGCTAAATGCAAAAAAATAACCAATGAACCGATTGTCATCTTGATTATTAGTCAACATACAACAATGGGGTTCTCATAACCCCGCCACACCATGATCTCTTATAGATATAAATAGATATAATATTATAAGTCTTTTGAATTACTACCATATAATACAGTGAGGGTCATATGACCAACACCTAAAAACCGAGAACCATGAAACACTAGAACTAACTATGTCATCTCATAGGCGAGTCCACTAGAGAATCCTCACATATGATCAACAATTGCTCCCTTATACTGAAAGATGGGCCAAGTTAAGCACAACCAACAAAACATGTTATTTAGTCTAAGTTTGCTTCAATCAATTTACTTTCATTCTAACCTAACACACATAAGCAATAACCATGTACCACATACCTAACTCATTGAGCAACTTAATAAACTAGCAACATAACTTGAAGCTTAAAAGATCCAAGTACTTAATTTAAGAAATGATAGATTACACTTAGTTCCTTCATAATTTGATTCAAGTAACCAATTGTATAGCACTAATCTAATTAGTTAACGACACTTATCTACTCTACAATTTAGCCTCAATTAAAGTTACTTAGGTCCACCAACACAATACTCAACTAAATCTAACTTATAATCCCAATGAGTTAGATTACCATTTCCAACTTCCTCTTTTTAGTCTCCTAGATGGATTACTTAAGTGCTCCTAAATCTCTACTTTTTGGAATAAAGACTGAATCTTCTAGAAGCGAGAAGTCTAAGCAAGGAGTTAGTTAGACTTGTAAAGTTAGAAAAGAAGCTTGGAAAACAAAAGAACTTCAAACAGGGTAAGGTGTAAGCCCCAAAGCTAAGCCAATTTACCGTAGGATTGAATTTAGAACCCAAGGTTTAGGGCGATCGGTTAAAAGATCCGATCAAACCCAAATTATAAACTATTGAGAAGAATATTAGTAAAAATGACCCCGTAAACTTAAATTTAAGAAAATAAGTAATAAACTAAGAGACTATAAAATTTTCAAATTTTAAGCATAATAATTGCTAATTACCGAAAAGACGAAAAGTGTAATATAATAACTAATAAATTATTAGAGATAGATTATATGTATACTAAAAATTTTAGAATGACCAAAATAATAATTAAGAATGTTCACGTGTACCCTACATGTATTTACGTGTAGATAAAAATACGCGAAATTACCTAAATTGGCCAAAAACTAAGCAAATAATTAAAGAAAATTATAAAATAATTGTGAAAAAATCAGAAAAAAATCAAAAGGGTGTGGAATGATGCAAGGTTGGTCGTGGTAAGTCAGAATCTAAAAAAGAAAAATCAACCAATTAAATTAGAACAACATAAAAGCCAAAAATTTAGGGATAAAGCACTTGTCTTATCCAAATTAATGCACAATAAATCCCCTAAAACCCTATAAATAGCAGGAAAAATCCAGGAACTCATTTGGACAGTTAAAAATCAGATAAAATTAGAGAGAGTTGAAAATTGAGAGAAAAATTCGGTTTAGAAAAAAATTAAAAAAAAAAACTATGCTTTTAGGGCTTTTAAAAGGAAACCCCACCAGACAAGCAGCTGGAAGTGGACGGCCACCACCACCACCATACGGTAGTGGCAGCGCCCAGGCCAGCCGACAAGGCCACAGCGGCCCGCGGTGGCCGGAGCCACCCAAATCGATGAGTCCAATTTCTAGCCCGATTCTTGTGTAATTTTGTAAAAATAGTAAATATGATTAGAAAATTATGAATTTTGTTATTCTAGGATATTTTTGTATGTAGTTTGTAGGAAAAATATTATTTTGATGAAATTATGTCCCGTAATATATGGTCCCTAAGAAATCGTGCAAAACCGAGCACATTTCGGTTTAAAAATAAATGACCTTAGGAGTGTAGTTTCAAGCCCAAAATTTTTGTGTAGATTACTTAGATGATATAGAACAGTGCTATGAAGCCCGTTTTCAAAAATTAATTTTCTAAATTTTTAGATAATTTTTAGGCCCTAAAATGAGGCATAAAAATAGGTAATTTGGAGCTAATTAGGTGATTAAGATATTAATTACTGACTTAGTGAATAAATAGATGTTTTAGGATGTTAAAATCTGATGGAGTATGATACTTGTAGCAATTAGAGTGTTAGATGTAATTATTAGATTAATTATGTAGTAAATTAGTAATAGAAAAACATAGTAAATTATAAGTTAATTTTGTAAATTAGGATAATTAGGTGTAAAACCTGATCTAGGATGAATTTAGACATTTTGAAGTGATAATTGATGTTAGAGATGGTAATTAGGGTGATATAAATATTAGAAGTGCATTATGTACATAAAAGGTAACAATATATAATATGTGATTTTTAGAAATATAATAAATAGAAAATATTATAATAAAAATTGATATTTTGAGAATCATAAAAATGCACAATAAATCTGATAGGAAACTTGAATTTATGGAATTATATGAAAAATGTAAAAATTTATCATATTAGGAGTGAATTCGGTACACTAATATGAATTTAAGTGTACCGAATAAAATAAATACTGACTAAGGGTAATGATGGTATTTAGGAGATCAAGAAGTAATGTGATTAATTTCACATTATGGATTGAAATGGATTTCTAGGGTTGGAATCTAAAACATTACTTAGAAATCGAACTAAAAACCTAATTTAGAAATCGATGCGAAAACCGAACCTGAACCTAACCCCAAACTTAGAATAATCGTAAAAGACTTAATACCTAGATAATTAGGCATATTAAACCTTAAACAAAACCTAACAATAAGCATTATAGGATAAAACGAACCTATAATAGTTATATGAAAAGCTGAAACCACGTTTGTGTTATAGGGATGATCGGCGATGGCCTGAGCAAATCAGACCTCGAGTGAGTGAGCGAGGAGTCGAGGTAAGTTGGGATTAATACGATGCTGTATTTTAGAGGCTTAAGATTATGCTTGGTTGTGCTTGTTAGATAGTTGAATGTGTGCATGTGCTTGATTATGGGTGATGCTATGATTCTGTTTGTTGCTTTGGCACATATTATATGAATTGTATGTAATGATTGATCACCCTAAACTGGACTTAATCAAATATCCGACCAGTAATCATAATCGGACATGCATGGCAACTCGTTAGGGGAATTTAGGACTCTCCGACCAAATACTGACCTCTTCGGAAGGGATAGCGCAAGATTGCAAAATGGTCCCTTCTTTATCCTCAGTCGAACTAAGTGACAGTAGAGGAGGTCGCGGTGGGGGTGAAGATAGTAGTTCAAAGGTAGTCGCGGGAGGAGTAAGGTCTCCATTACATAAGCCTGGGTTTGGTCGTGAGCTGTTGCATTAACGGCAACTCCTCAACCCGGATTAGAGCGGGCGTAATTTCTCTAATCTCACGACGGGCCGGACAACGTCGTGCGATGGCATTTGCTTGCACATACATTGCACCTAATAAGTGATTGAAAACCTTGTTGTATGTATGGTATAGTTTTAAGTCCTCCGTCCTAACTTACGGAGCTGTGGTTGCTCACATCCCTATAAACGTCGTGCAAGTGCTGGCCAAGAAGTGGCAACAACTACTCTAAAGCTAGCAACTGCTGGATCCTAGAGAGTGAGGAAAAACATGTGAAGAATTAACATATATTTTTAAGGTTTAAGCTTTTACTTTAGAACTTTTCATTTTTTAATAATGTAATAACTAGGAAATATATTACGAAGAAATATTGTAAACCTTAATTGCAATAATTGTATTATAATATATATATATCTTTCCTCACTTTCTTAGATAAATGATTTATTTAAATTACAAACTGTTTCCTTCAAAGTGAGTTAGTCATGGACGCCTTGTGCAGATCAGGTCTAAGATAGCGGTTGTAAGGCCAACTTCTATCTTAGGATGGTTTACACGGCGGGGGCTGTTACGACTCTACCGCTTCGGGGCGTGACATAAGGCATTCAAATGTTACAAAGTGTAGCGTCTGGATGCCTTCATTCTATATAATATAAAAGCCTAGCATCCGGATGGTAAGTTATAAGATGTCTAAATGCCTTACTTTTGTTCTGTAAAAATTATAGAACCGGCCACTTTGAAATCAACCCAAATCTTCTAACTCCTTAACCTAAATCCTATAAAATTCCAAGAGAATCCTAGGTTACATTATTACAATGATTTCCAACATTAAAACTTAACTACAAACCCCATGTTCTAACTCTAAATGATAGAAATCAAATACAACAATCTAAACCTAAGGGTCAAGACCAGAACTAGACAATAGAGTGTCACAAGGTTGTTAATAGACTTCTCTTAACCAAAACACTTAGCCGGTGAAGGCTCGTGAACTTACTTGCAATACTTCAAGCACGTAGTTTAGTTAACAAAAATGGAGTTATATACCTTCTTTAATTTGCAAAACATTCGATTTTAGATTAAACCCCTAATGAAATCTCAAATTTATCTCTTCTAAAGAAATTTCCATAATGAGAATCATACCTAACTTGCTTAAATCAACCATCTAACTCACCTTATTTTCTTAAAAGAGTTGCTATTGATGGGAATGAAGAGTCTCCACTTAAAACACTTATAATGAGATGAAATCAATAAGAAATAGAAGGATTTAGGGTGTCATCAAGCTTAATATGAATTTCCTTAAGTTGATTCTTCAAAGTACTTACCTTAGTCACCCCTTAGCTTCCTCTTTGGAGTGGGTAAAGGGGGTTGCCCTAAGTTTCTATAATAAGAAGGGGAGATTAGGCCTTATTTTGTGTAAGATAGGGTTTTAGAAAAAGGGAGGAAACTTAGAATAAGTAGGGTTTTAGCAACTTTTTGATAATACCCTTGATTTTGAAGAAAAATTTCTAGTATATTACACATGGCACCTTTCAAGGCTTTAATTTTTTTCAAAATAATAGTATTCACAAGGAATATCATGTTCATGCCTTAAGATTACAACTGCAATTCTTGGACATGATCTTCTCCGCTCAAAATATGCAAATAGGTGAAATAGAGGGTTTACGAACAAGGTTCATGCCCATGATGTTACCCGTGATCCTCTTTGATCATTAGTTCTTCTTTATTTTCTTACTCCTTTTAGTACGATTTTAGTTCTTAGGCAATACTCTTATCCTTTACAAGGCTTCAAAAATCATTAACATGATCTTTAAATTATCAAAAACTTGATCAAATTTTGCAAATTCATTAAACAAAACCTACAATCAAATATAAATCAATTAAGCACCAAAATTACTAAAAATACCTAAGAAACATATAAAAACACTTTCAAAATAGCCTATAAAAATATGTATAATTTAGCATTTATCAAACACCCTCACACTTAAACTTTTGCTTATCCCAAGCAAAACAAGTAATACTCTAAGCAAAACTCTTACGAAACCAATTTACGCTCTAAATTATATAATCAATTTTAATATCCCACATAGTTTATTCAGAAATAAGAGCACATACTCTTCCATTAAATTTGACCCTTTCAACATCTATTTCTCTAGCAACTTTTATTTTATAGAATTCCACTTAATCATTTTTTCATGCCCTTAAAACACAATTAAAAAATACATATATTGGCTACTAAAAACCATACTAGACTTCAAAAATTATTTTATATAAATTGGAGTTAAACCATATCATTTAAACAAAGATTAAACTAAAGAGTAGAATTAACATAAACTTAATCAAAAAGAGTTATCCATATTTTATAAAATTGACTAAAGGGAATATATTCCCCTCTTTTACCTCTATAAGCACAATAATTTAAAACAAATGCATGTTACATCAACTAGTCCCTTGATTGTTTTCTTAGTATTTATTTTCATTGGAGGAACTTTTTTTCTTCTTAGTTTTTTCAATTTATTTTAAGAAGCAATTTTAACGATCAGTAAGTCCTAAGCCAAACAACCTTAGATTACTAGGTATTAAGACTCCCCATTGAACCATCCACCACTCCTTTTATTCAATGAAACTCATTATCATTACATTTTTTTTTTTTCAATTTAGCTTTTACGTGAACTTTTCTCTTGACCCATTAGTGAGCTTTTAGCTGCCAATCCTCAACTGGTTAGCTAAGTTAACATGTGTTATTCCACACTAAGGAGATATACCACAAGCTTAATTACTCGAGTCAACAAAGCCCACAACTAAATTTTTATTCAATTAATTTTTCCCCCAACTACTTTGATTTTTCAGGAAAATTTCAAGAGATAGGCATCATTGGTTCATTTTTCAGAAATTAGAGGACTCTTAAGGTTTTTAAGAAACAAGTGTACACTAAAGTATAATACAAATAACTAATTCTTAATGGGCAATGTTCCTTTACATTTCAAGTTTAAATCTAAGCTTAAATGATAGGAAATTCTACACTTCACATAAATTTCATTATTCAACTCTAGCATTATATAGAATGGTCATAATGATTAAGCAAATTCATGCCAAAATTGAAAAAATTATTCCAAAAAATTGCTTTTTCTTTAAATTGAAAAACCTACTTTAATTAGAAAACCAACTTGATGATGTTCAAAAGAGGACTTTTGATTTTAAGTAGAAAACCTATTTCCAAGATGGTTATTATGGTTATAAGGCCAACTATACATTTTCTTACTTAAAACTATATGTTTTTCTACCTAGCCTATATGTTTTATACTAAAATGTGCTAATATAAGTGTTAAGAGTAGGGTATTCAGCGATGTTCTATTTTGGTCAACTATATGAATGGCGATATTGGTGTTGAGGTTGTATGATCTATTGATATACTAAAGCAAATGGGTGAATCAAAAGATTGGTTAAAACTTAGACTGTATTGAAATGTATATCCTAGAATTGGTCAAAAGGTAGGCCAAGTACTATGCTGCATGTATGAGAAGTGATTTCATAGCATCTCCATGTGAATGATTAGTTGTTTGGCTAAATAAGGGGTGAATTAGCAGTATAATGGGCGTTAGACAATTATTATAATTAGGCCTTTCATTCTAGAATTGCCATTAAGTGTTGAGCAAAGTAGATTTTTGTAACATCCATAAAATGGTGAGCTGGTTAGAAGCTTAGTTAGAAGGTGTATTAAGAAAACCCTATAATGAAGGGGAGAGTCAAAGACTGGGTCAAAGCCTACTATAAATGAATTTATTCGAAAAAAGGTCATAAAAACCAAAACTCTATATGCGAGTGAGTTATTAATTTAGTTTAATAGCATATGAATAACTTGGGTATCATTTACACTATGACTAGGCGAAGTGCTAAAGGAGGAGCCATGGCAAGAAGCTTAACATTTAGAAAATCTCTAAGTGGCCTTAGTGAATGGATATTTATGTTCTAAAGTAAATTATATATACTCTTTTTGTGGTGTTCTTATAATTTGTTTGACTAATTGACTTGATTGTGTTCAAATGCTAGTATGATGTATTGACTTGATAAAATGCAAGATGAACTATGGTTGCTATTCCATACATGCTTATGGTGAATCAAATCATGTTATGATGCTGAGCTTGATGGTTGCTACCACGTTATTAATTGGTTACGAATATTGGACAAACTTAACAAAGGAACTACGTAGTGACCCTGCTTCTTAAGGTGTTCACCTAAGTAAACCTAATAACGAGGTTTTAGAGATAAGAATGTAAATGAAATGAAGTAATAGCTTAGCTAAGAAATAGATGAGTAAACTTGCTTGATATTGCTTGGTTCTTCTTAATGTGTAGTTGATGCTTTCATGGCATGACAAAAAAGGACATATGGGTTAAGTTTTTTAAAGCTTAAGATTTTACTAGGATAACTTTGTTTAAAAAGCTGGGTTTTACTAGGCAAATGACTTGACACTTGAAAGCTTGGTTTTTTTAAGAAAGCAACTTGATTTTCCAAAGCTGAAATTTCGAGCATATAGAAATTGCATCATTTTCCACTAGGCTAAAATCTTTCTAAGTTCCTAAACTTTATATCTAAATGCTTGAGAAATGTCACTTAACTAGATGAGCTTTGGCTTAGGCTAGGGCTATGCTAGGATATCAATATTGATGCATGTCACGTGTATGAGCATAGCATGTGTTTGTCACATTTGCATTGCTTAGTTAGACTAAAGAGTATTGTAATTGAACTAATAGTTTACTTTATGTTTGTGATATGACATATCTTACATTATTTTCAGTTTATCTACTCTCACTCTAGTTAAAGTAAGCTAAGGTAAAAAGCTATCTTATCCTTAGATTAGAAGAGAAGTTAGATAGGATCTTAACTACTGAACAAGAAAACTTTAGAGTATTTAGTGGTGACAACTTTCTTTACGGCTTTCCTTAAGAGGCAAATAGCTGTAGACTTAGATTCTCGTTTTAGAAAGTAGCTCTTCAAGAATATTATCAAATTTCAACGTAAAGTTTTCAACATAGAAATTGTAAATGTGATGTATAGATTTTCTTATGAAATTATGTTTTGTATAAGATTGTATAGTTGTGATACTCTGAATTTGGTTCACTCTTGTAAAGACTTCTGTTATGGGTTATTATGTTAAATAACAAAGAGACTGAAGATTAAGTATTATATGAAGTGAATGACAGTTTATTTATAGGTTCTGCCTTATCCTTAACTTAGGGATGGCAGTAATGAACCATCTTCAAGTACCAAAAAGTTATGGAAAAGTTTTAAGTAGATACCTATAAGGTAAGGCCTTATAGGGTGGTATCAAAGTATGGTTTGAAGATTGAATCTTAAAGTATTACAACTTGTTTGAGGATAAGGATTGGAAGTATGAGGAGTCGAAGAATTAAGACATTTTTTGTTGATTTGATGGATTAGAGTAAGGATAGAGATAGAATTTAATGCATGTCTAGAAACATGGAACAAGGTTGTTTGAGAAGAATAAATGAAATTTGTGACAAATATGATGAATTGAAGTTTAGAGAAAAAGTCTTAGGGAAGTTGTTGGGAAATTGATGGACTTGAGTATATATTGAGGAGGAAATCTTAGTAAACTCATAAGAAATTTGTGTATTGAAAGGAATTATTCAAAGAGTTGGTACATATAATGGGAAGAATTGAGAAAGAAATAGATTAAATTATGTTTTGAGATTAGGAAGTTTTGTAAAAGTGAAGGATGTTGTAGTAGGAATGTGTTTATGAAGTTGTCTAGCGTAACTAGATTAACTTAAGGAAGCAAAACAATAGTACCCTAAATAGTATGAATGGGTTGTGGATGGGTAATGTAATACATACGCTAACCTAACCATGGTGCAAGAAGAGAAGTAAATAAATATAACCTAAGGTATAGTAAAATCAACATAGAATGGCATTCTCCATAAACGCCTTAGCATACATGAGTAAGTTGAAAAAGATGATGGAAATTCTATGATTATCATGCTTCTCTTACCAAATTCCCTAACTATTGTAACTTTTACACCTCTCATGATAAGTTTTCTATCTTTGCTATTGATCTAGTCATGTTATATAAATTGTAAGATCAGCAACTAGTCAATGTCTTCATGTGTCTTGCCGATCAAATAATTGTATCAGTAATGTCAAATTCAAGATCAAATTAAGCTGGATGGAGTCATTCTTTGTCTCATTTAAGTCTAAGTCAATGAAAAGTTCAAATTTGCTAAACTCATACTTAATACTATATGTATGCTAGTTATATGGAGTACTCAAGTCTTGTAGCTATGATGAAGGTGAGATAATTTTAAGGCTATAAAAAATACGCATGAGGAAAGGAACTAGTCATATATAATATTTCATGAACAATATTTTTATGCCTAACCTCGAGTGAAGATAGGAAATTGAACATAAACGAGGTAGTAAGATCCAAGTCAAAAGGTATTTAGAAGTAGAATCCTAACTAAATTGAAGGTCAGAGGATGAGTCATAATATATTCTATTAAAACACTTTGAACTTGATATAACTTAGAACTTAGGTAAGAAAGTACTATTACTTGGAATTAAGAGAATGTATCAAGTTAAAACCTTAGTTAAAAGGTACAAGAAGTAAGGATAAAGTATGAACCAATCTAAAATCTCAATAATTTATTAACTCGAAAATAACATATACAATAATGAATGAACCTACTTTACCTTCATAACTTATGTTACTATAAAAGACACTAAGTATATTATGGGGATTGATTGCATAAAGTATACGTCAAAAGTTGTTTTGCTAGGGAACTCTAATGATAACTCTACTAAGAGAATGTGCTGACTTATAATGATAAGGCTATGAGATGGAAATTAAATATATATATATATATATATAAGTAGTCACTACCGACCCTAATAGGAAATTAGTTAACATAGATGTTCAAGATAACTAAAGGAATAAGATAAAATCAAGTAGAAGCATTAGATGAAAAAGTAACTATAGGATGGCACAAAAGTTCATTAGCCTTAAGGGAAGAGCAATTGATGGTGGCCAAAGGTAAAATGATGGATAGCTATGTGATAGTTATGATGTTCAAATAAAAATATAATGGAATAAGAGTGATAGAATAGTTGTAAAAGAAAATGTCTAACTAAAAGGAATTAGTGAAAGATAAGAGAAGTAAAGGACATTGCAAAACTTGAAGTTGAGAATTTTTAAAGTCAACTATATTTCATTCAATATGTACATAGAAGAGGGAATAAAAGATAAATTTGGCTTAACAATTGAAAGCATAGAGATGCTGAGGCCGGAAACGAAAGGTCAATCAAGATGGTGGTTTGAAATTTTGTGGTATGAAAACTAATATAATAAGGTCATGAGCTAAATAGTTTGAATAGTTAAATGCAAAACTTAAGTGTCGATTTTGAATGCAGCGCTGATTAAGAATAATGATACCAAACCTATGTATGAAGGCTTGTAAGATGAGAAAGTGAGATTATGAATATATCATTATAAGTGTTGATTGTAGCTGAATCAACTTCAAGGGGTATGGAATCAGCTCTAAGTGATTGGAAGGATACAATCTTGTAGGGATTGAATCCATCTGACTCCTTGCTCCTGATAACTGCAAAAAGCCCCATGTAGATGTGCCCACGAGAGCCTTCTAACGCTCAAGTTAGTAAGAAGGACTATGAAAATAGGGAATAGGGGATAGCTAAGCATAGAATCCCTTAAGGAATGTACATGGGCCATAAGGAAGTATAGAGAGGAGAACGTGGTTCTAAGGCTTTTTACTAAGGTCTGGAATGAAAATCCCCTTACCTATTAATCCTCTTACACTATTTATTGTATAAGGGAGCTACCTAGATATGTGTCAACTCGAAGCTCATCCTTACCAACAATTGGTAAGGGACATGCATCACAGGAGTGACGAGGTGGCTCTGTGAGTTGGTTAACCACGACTATGTTAGTAGCCACATCTGTGATATGCAAGTTTGATATCTTCAAGACTTGTTGGAGGTGTTGGTCGTACTATGGATGTCAAGTGACAATTAATGAGCCTAGGTGGGATGATGACACTAGAGGACAAAAAGAAGGCAACAAGGTAATATGAGTGCATAGTAGGTGGTGAGCCAAGTATTTAGTAAGCTTACAAGGCCAGAGGTATCCTCACTCGTGGTGCTTGAACCTAACAAGAAGGAGGTCCTTCGCACTTCCATGCTTGGATGGTCTATTGGTGGAGTCCTCACGTATCAAATGGGGCTTCTCGCTTTAGGCTTATAGTAGTGATTGCTTGAATCCTTGGGACGAGTGCTTGGTAGGCTACTTATCATGTGACCCATGGATGGTTAAGGCATTCAAGCAGGGCTGGAACACATGGAAAGAGAAGGAGAGTGAGAGAAATCATTTCATTGGGAGCTAATGGGCCTTTTAGGGGCCCCTTGTTAGAACTGGACCTTCAGCTAAACAAGAATCGTGTATCAACATTTGCGCATCACCATCACCGCCCCCTTACACCAACCCCTCCCCAACTCTCCTCAATATTAAGGATGCGAAGAGAGTAGCTAAGCCCAAAGGTTTGGCCTGAGGTGAGAGATGGCTCTAAGTAGGAGCTTATCTACTTCAAATGGTGACATAACGTTTAACATGTCTGATCAGGTTGTCTAAACTACACAGTGATGTTTAGCATGACTTGCATGACTGTTAGGGTGCTCAAGGTACCATGATTGTCTTTTGAAAGAGAATTGTGCAATTATTTTTTCACTGGAAATAGCTGAGCATAGATTAGTTACAAAGTAAACACTAGTAATCAAATAGAGACTTAGTTACCATGTTTTCACCACATCATTGAACTGAAACAAAGCTAAATTCACATGTCAACCAAAATGACTATGGAAGCAGTTGAGATGAATAAGATAGAAGATTATGATTAGTATTATAGGAATAATACTAATCATATTATAAGAGCGAGGCTTATAATATGAACACAATGATGCATGAATGAACGAAATAAAAAACCATAAATAAAAATAATAATACATATCTAAATAGCTTGCCAATAATATTAAGTATCAGTAAAAAAATGATAGCATAAGTTTGAATGAAACATGTATAGCTAATAAATGGAATCATAATATTCACTAATCAATTAGTATTCATTGCAAAAGAATTAGTAGTTTGAGATAACATATTATGAAAATTAGATAATTTACCCTATATACTGCATTTCTTAATTAACATATTATTATATTATCACAATATTTAGTATTAATCTCATTAGTTCTTTAATCTCTTAATTACATAGACATATGCCTACTCATTCTTTCTTTTTATTCTTAATCTTCCCTCACTGTAGGCTGCTGCCTTATCCTATGTCAACCGAAATATTTTTAGAAGTTATAGAAATGGAATTCTCCATAAAAGACCATTAATCATACTTTAGAAATAAAAAAAAAGAAGAAATTATAAACATAAACATTAAGTAATTTTATTAATTTTTTATTGGAATTTTTTTTTTTCGGGTAGAATGAGTATCAATTGGAAATGAATTACATAAGGAGTTTACTACAAAGTAAGGGATCATGAGATTTAGACTTTAAGCTAAAGAGTATAATTAAGGACAAGTTTTAGATGCTTATACTGAAATAATGATATATAGCGAAAAACATGTCATTTGAGTTACAAAACATGATAGGATGACTAAAAACAAAGTGGGATAATGACTTATGTTACGCCCCGAAGTCGCGAAGTCGCAACAGTCCCGCCGTGGCAACCATTCTATGATAGAAACTGGCCTCACAGTTCCTACCATAGAGATGATCTACACAAGGCGTCGACGACCACTCGCTTTGAAGTAAACAGTTCGATTAATAATTATACTACAAATATGATAATTATCTCAAATTACTACTAAACATAGATAATTATATAAATAAGTCCACAAAGCTTCCCAGGAAGATTTACAAAATCACCACAGTCTACTAATTTACAGAATAACTAACAGTCTTCAACCTTTAACTACAAGGTCAGTCTAGTTACACATTATGCTAAATAACTTGATTCTCACACCCCTGGCTTCAAAAAGACTAACCTCTGGATAATTGTAGGGCGGCATAGTACTTGAAGAGATTACAAATCAGAACCTGCAAAAGGATCTATAAGGGTATGAGCAACTACAGCTCAGTAAGTTGAATTGGAGACTCATGAATGCATACAAGCACAAACAGGATTATCAAACAATTATTTTCATGCAATGCAACAATCAAGTGTCATCGCACAACGTAGTCCGGTCCGTTGTAAAATCAAAGAAATTTCACCCGCTCCGATCCGGGTTGAGGAGTTCCATGTTATGCAGCAGCTCACAACCAAATCCAGGCTTATGCAATGGAGACCTTGCTCCTCCCGCGACTACCTTCGAACTATTGACTTCACCCCCGCCGCGACCTCCTCTCCTGTCACTTAGTTCGACTGAGGATGAAGAAGGGACCATTTTGTAATCCTGCGCTATCCCTTTCGAAGGGGTCGGTATTTGGTTGGAGAGTCCTATAATCCCCTAACGGGTTGCAATGCATGACGTTTTCAGTTATTACAGTCGACTAAGATTAAATTCCGGTTAAGGTTTTTAAACAAGTTCATACCAATTAAATCAGTCACAAAATCATTCACAGCACAAATTCCAGCACGAATTCAGATACATCAAACACATGCGCAAACTACTTACAATCACAAGCATATACAAGCCTAAGTCTCCGAGCACTACAAAACTAGTACTCTATTACAATAAGCAATAACCCAACTTACCTGAATTTGCTTAATCGCTCGATCCTCTAGTTGCGAGTTGATTTGTTTCTGGGTGTCCTATAATATAAATAGGTTCTTTTAGTACTTATATTTTATGGATTCTTATTCTAATTTATAATGTAACTCATTTTCCTCATGTATACCTACAATGTATTAATAATTCATTGTATTCTATTTCGGGGTTCGGTTCTTAAGCTAGATTCTAGTTTTTATTCCTAAGTTGTGATTAGGCTTGAATCCCAATGTAACATTAATCACCTTATGTTCGGGTATCCAAATATTCTATTGGGTCGAAATTTTGGTATTCTAAACTATTCGGTACACGCTAACCCTAATTGGGGTATCGGATTTATTCCCGATGTGTAAAAATCTTACATTTTAAGATATTTACTTAAAATTAAATATTAATTCAGATTTATTATTTTTCTGATTTCAATTATAATATTATCTAAATAACTTTATTTTTTTAAATTTAGTAATTTATATTTTCACATATTCCTAATTTCTTATATTCTTTACCTAATTTCCCTAATTAACCATAATTAGTACCTAAAAGCTAGGATTAGGGTTCCACTATAGATATTAACTTCCTTAATCATCTAATCAAGATCCAAATCAATAATTAACATCTTAATCACCTAATTAATCCTAAATCACCCAATTTTACCATCATTTTAGGGCTAAAAATTAACTTAAAATTTTCGAAAATTAATTTAAAAAAAATGGCTTCATAGCACTGTTCTACATCATATGAGAATCCTACAGAAAAATTTTGAGCCCCAAACTACATCCCTAAGCCTATTTAATTTCCGGTTTAATCATGCTCGGTTTTGAACAATTTGTTAAGAACCCTATATTTTCAAACATAATTAAACTAAATCAATATTTTTCCCTAAATCTACATTCAATAAAACCTCAGAATAACAAGTTTCATAATTTTCTGGGCAAAATAACTAATTTTACAAAATTATACAAAAATCGGGGTGAATAAATGACTAACCGGTTTAAAGCTTTCTGGCCGTCCAAACCCGGTCCAAGGCTGTCGGCCGGTCCAGACGTTGGTCCTAGTGTAGGGTGGTGGTGGTGGTTCGGTCCCAGGTGGTGGTGGGTGGTGGTTTTAGTTCACCTTGCTAATCTGCACAGTTTTCTTTTTTTTTTTTTTATTTTCTGGAATTTCTCTCGATTTTTCTTGTGTTTCGATTTTTCTCAGATCACAAACTGTCCAAATGTCTTCTGAGAATTTTTTCCTTATTTATAGACAAATATAGTAATTAATGTGCATTAATTTGATGGGATTTTGCCCATTTCCTTGATTTTAGGCTTTTAGTTTGTCAAATTCTTATTGGTTAATATTTTTTCTTTTCAGTCCACGACCTAATCTTGTTGCAGTTATCTTCTTCTGATTTTTTTATAATTATTTTGTATTTTTCTTTAATTATTTACTTAATTTTCGGCCTATTTTAGCAATTACGCGTATTTTTATCTACACGTAAATACATGTAGGGTACACGTGAACATTCCTAAATATTATTTTGGTCATTCTAAAATTTTTAGTATACATATAATCTATCTCTACTAATTTATTAGTTATTATATTACACTTTTTGCCTTTTCGGTAATTAGCAGTTATTATACTTAAAATTTGAAAATTTTATAGTCTCCTATTTTACTACTCTTTTTCTTAAATTTAAGTTTACATGGTCATTTTTACTGGTATTTTGCTAAATAGTTTATAATTTGGGTTTGATCGGATCCTTTAGCCGATCGTCTTAAACCTTGGGTTTTAAGCTCAAACCTATGGTTACTTGGCTTGACTTTAGGGTTTACAACTTATATATGGAAAAGGCTTAACCTAAAAGTTTCAATTGAAGAGCAAAACAAGTAGCCTACCTTAAACAAGTTAATAATTTATTATATTGAATATTTAGTTTAAATATATATATATATGACAAATAAGCTTATCATGTAGACATGGTTACCAAAAAGTTTTGAGGACAAAACTTTTGAAGGAAGGAAGAATGTGATGCTCCGCATTTCTAACATACTAGCTTAGGGATAATTAATATTTCTTTAATTATCATAAAATTTGTACATTAGGTTAATAGATTAAAAAAGCTTTGATTTTCATAATGAAATTATTGAAATGTTATTATAGATATAAACATAAGTTTATAGTTATAAATTAATATCTATCTACAACTCTAAGATATAAACCTTAAGATGTAATTTAGTGATAATGATATATTATATGACTTATCTCATTATTATTAATATGTAGGTATGCTCTAAAAAAAATTATATATATATTTATTAAGTATATATGTTACTTAATACCTATGTGCCTACGTAAATAAAAATAATTAAATATGTTAACTACATAAAATATTCCCAAAATTATAAGCAAATCCCACATAAAGCATTCAATTTTAATTTGCTAAATTATCATAGTAGTATCTTAGCAAGCAAAATATGACTCATGTGAGAGATGATATCAAGTTGTTGACACCTAGCCTATGGAGATTACTAAGTATGGTCAAATTACATTACTTAGGACTCCACAATATGCTACATCACCGACTGAACTTCATATAAAGTCATCTAGCAAATTATTTTGAAAGTTTTGCACAAATATGGAAGTAGCAGGTAAGATGTACATAATATCACAAAAAAAATTAGGATTTCAATGTCATTTACTTCACAGCAAGCTAACACTTTATTAGAAAATTAGAGGAAAATTTTAGAAGTCCAAGAAATTTACATGTCGATATCACATCAAGCATTAAATAGTAAGTTTGCAAAATTTAATTTACATCTAATGCCTATTGCAAATATGCATATATATATATATATATATATATATTCCTATGCATGTGCATAATTATATGAGTTATATTGGTAATTTAATATTACTTACAAGTATTATTTTAGTAAAGCCTTGTTATGATGTTGGGTCAAAAAAGATGAATGGAAGAAATTATAGACATTATTTTTTGAGCATGTGGTAACTTTCCTAAGGTTAATTATGTTAATTGATTATTTATTTTATAAATAGCATGAAAACGGTATAAAGAAATAGTAGAATTCCAATTCAATACTCAATTTGTATAAAACTCTAACAACTTGATGTGGTAGCTTGCTAGCCTAATTATATTATCAATGGTATATGTTTCCTTAGATGAATTTCTTGATAGTGTTAGCTGTATGCTATAGGCTTAAAAAGAAAACTGATGATAATTGTAGTTACATATAGAGTATGTTTATTGGCATTATTCATTATAATAAGTAACAATAATATTAAATTAGTAAATGGAATTGAACCAACCCCAACCCATTGATTTTGGGAAGGCATTTCCTTTTAGAATAAAAGGAAAATCTAAGTTCATATCTATCGTGAACGTGTTATTCTTATGAACCCAATAGTATTAACATTAACATTAACATTATTAATTTTTACAACAATATGAAATAAAAGAAAAATAAAATAAAAACAGAAAATATATTTTCATAACATTAAAAAAAATATTCTCACAACAATGATTAATTTAGAAAAACAAAACATGATCTTTCAAATGAAATTAATTTTCATACAATTAGAATGATATATCACAAAAGAGTAATTAGTTGTTCTTATTAATTTTTAATGGTTTAACTCTATATATACATATAAATATATATATCTCCGTCTGTATATGTGTGTGCCTATATATCATGTCCTTTACATAAAATATAATTTCATATATGTTCTTATCTACACGTTAGTAGATTCATAACAATTCTTGCAAATGATATGTTGACCATACATAATTAATTAAATATATAGTTATGCGAGATATAAGTATGTATCTTCATGTATTATTATAGCATGAAAAATAAAATATGTTATGAATGCTATATTCTACATCTATATACATATATATGTCCATATAATATATTTATATACACATATCAATGCATCCATGTAACCACATATAAAATGACTATGTTAAACTATACAAATATTGCCATTACGCATGCATGTGTCTATATACCATAGTAGACAATAGGAGGTGCTTATGGTTTGCATGTATGTATGTATACATATATAGGATATGAGAATATATGCAATTAACAATAAATACACACATAAATATACAATATTATTACAACTGAAAAGGAAAATTTTATATTATAACTATATAGAAGATGTGTATATCTTTCTTTTATAAGTGCGTGAAATATCTTTTACAAGTGTTTCATAATGATGAAATTCGACAAACTCCATTAAAATGTACGAATATGGTTTTACTTATATAATATTCAACATCAACGACAACATAAGATATAGTCTAATAAGATAAATGAGTCTTTTGTCGATCTCATAAATTCCACAAGATTTGAACATGAATTCTAATATATGGGATTTCTAATCAGTGAGGAATTTGATATAGGGAATCAATATAAGTTAGAAGCTGATTTGGTTGAGGAAAGACAAATCAAGATAAAATGTAAAGAATTTTGTAAGTCAATAAGGTTTAGAGTCAAGGCAGAATGTGACATAGAAATAACATAGAACATCTTAGCAAAATTTAGAAAGTACACAGTGATGCAAATTTCGTCTTTAACTTAATAAATAAAGATAGTTGGAGACAATCAATTAGAAGATTCTTTAGACAAGAACTCTAAAATTAAATTGACTCGGAGAATAAGTTAGAAGGTTCTTAGCTATCAACTATAAACTTGAACCAACTTAGAGGATGACTTAAGAGGTATCTTGGATAAGAACTATCTAAGTAACCCTAATTCTTGACCACTACATATAAGTATTTCTCAATATAAAAGTAATAAACTTAATCTCAAATATGATAAGTGAATTAGTGTTGTCTCATAATTTGTATGAAACCTAAAATCCTTAATTGTAATATAGGAAATATTAATGAAGGGAATCTAAAATCCGTAAGTAACACAAGTAACGAGACTTCCAAGTAAGCTGGATCAATGTTTCATAGCATTTTGGGGTATTATTTTAGAATATTTGGAGACTTTAGTATGTATTTGCTTATGATTGTAGATAGCTATTTGTGTGTGTGTAGCAATTGTGTTTGAGATTCGATTTACTGTGATGGGAGCTAAGATCCATGTTATGGTTGTTTTATGAACATTATTACGTTTGAATTGATTAAGCTTAGTTGATCATTGTTACGCTCCGAAGCGACAGAGTCGTAACAGTTCCGTCGTGTAAACCATCCTAAGATAAAAGTTGGCCTTACAACCGCTATCTTAGACTTGATCTACACAAGGTGTCCATGACTAACCCGCTTTGAAGTAAACAGTTTGTAATTTAAATAAGTCATTTACCTAAGAAAGTGAGAAAATTTATATATATACACTATAATTCAGTTATTACATTATTCAAAAATGAAAAATTCTAAAATAAAACAAAACTTAGACCTTAAGAATATATGTTTGTTCTTTAAATATTTTTCCTCACTCCCTAGGATCCAGCAGTTGCTAGCTTCAGAGTAGTTGTTTACTGCTTCTTAGCCAGCACCTGCACTACGTCTATAGGGATGTGAGCAACCACAACTCAGTAAGTTAGGATGGAGGACTTAAAACTATACCATAAACACAACAAGGTTATCAATCAACTTATTAAGTGCAATGCATGTTCAAGTAAATGCCATCGTACGACGTTATCCGGCCCATCGTGAAATTAGAGAAATTTCGCCTGCTCTAATCCGGGTTGAGGAGTTGCCATTAATGCAACAGCTTACGACCAAACCTAAGCTTGTGCAATGGAGACCTAGCTCCTCCCGCAACTACCTTCGAACCATTAACTTCACCCTTGCCGCGACCTCCTCTCTTGTCACTTAGTTCGACTAAGGATGAAGAAGGGACTATTATGCAATTCTGCGCTATCCCTTTCGAAGGAGTCGGTATTTAGCCGGAGAGTCCTAAGTTCCCCTAATGGGTTGCCATGTAGGTCTGTTTATGATTATAGGTCGCATATTTGATTAGGTCCAATTTAAGGTAGTCAATCATTTCATACAAATCATACAATACAAGCCAGAACAACAAACAAAATCATAGCATCACTCATAATCAAGCACATGCACACATTCAACTATCTAACAAGCACAACCAAGCATAATCTTAAGCCTCCAAAATACAGCATCGTATTAATCCCAACTTACCTCGACTCTTCGCTCACTCGCTCGAGGTCCGACTTGCTCAGGCCATCGCCGATCATCCCTATAACACAAACGTGGTTTCAGTTTTTCATATAACTATTATAAGTTTGTTTTATCCTATAATACTTATTGTTATGTTTTGTTTATGGTTTAATATGCCTAATTATCTGGGTATTAAGTTTTTTACAATTATTCTAGGTTTGGGGTTAGGTTCAAGTTCGATTTCTGCATCGATTTCTAAATTAGGTTCTATTTTGATTTCTAAGTATTGTTTTATACTCGAATCCTAGAAATTCGTTTCAACTCATAATGTGAAATTAATCACATTACTTCCCGATCTCCTAAATACCATCATTACCTCTAATTAGTATTTTATTCCACCCAGTACACTTAAATCCTTATTAGTATACCGAATTTACTCTTGATATAAGAAAATTTTACATTTTTTATATAGTTACCTAAATTGATATTTCCTACCAGATTTATTACACATTAATATTATTATTATATTATCCATTTTAACATAATATTTTATATTTATCATAATTCGAATTCCTCGTATTATCAAAATTACATATATTTACTACATAATACCTTAATAATCTCATCTAATACCCTAAATACCACAATTATCATATCATATCAGATATGAACATCTTAAAACACCTAATAATTCACTAAATCAGTAATTATTCAATTACTATTAATTAAACCCTAAAATCCTTAATTATATACATATTTTAAAGGCCTAAAAAGCACTTAAAAATTTTGAAAATTAATTTCTGAAAAAGGGTTCCATAGCATTGTTCTATATCATCTAAGTCGTCTATACAAAAAAAATTAAACTCAAAACTACACTCCTAAGGCTATTTAATTTTAAATCAAAACATGTTTGGTTTTGTACAATTTCTTAAGCNAATTTAAGTTTCTTATCAGATTTATTGTATATTTTTATTATTATCATAATATCAATTTTTATTCTAATATTTTCTATTTATTATATTTCTAATAATTATGTATTATGTACTATTACTTATTATGTATATAATACACATTTAATATTTTTATCACTCTAATTACTATCTCTCAACATCAATTATCATTTCAAAATGTCTAAATTCATCCTAAATCAGATTTTATTACTAATTACCCTAATTTACAAAATTAACTTAAAATTTACTATTTTTCCCTATTATTCATTTACTACATAATTAACCTAATAATTATATTTAACACCCTACATAATTAATTTTTGAAAACGGGCTTCATAGCACTGTTTTATATCACATAAGCATTCTATAGAAAAAAAAATTGGGCTCCAAACTATACTCCTAAGCCTATTTATTTCTAGTTCTAATCATGCTCGGTTTTGCTCAATTTGTTAAGAACCCTATATTTTCAAACATGATTAAACTAAATCACTATTTTTTTCCTAAATCTACATACAATAAAACCTCAGAATAATAAGTTTCATAATTTTCTGGGTAAAATAACTAATTTTATGAAATTATACAAAATCGGAGCAAATATGGGACTTACCGGTTCGATGCTTTTTAGCCGTCCAACTCCGATCCAAGTGTGTCGGCTGGCCTAGACGGTAGGTCTGGAGTGGGGTGGTGGTGGTGACTCGGTCCCAAGTGGTGGTAAGGTGTGGATTTGGCTAACTGCACAGTTTCCTTTTCTTTTTTTTTTTTCTAGATTTTCTCTTAAATTTTCGAAGTTCTCTATTTTTCTTTGATTCCTAACTGTCCAAAGGAGTTCTCTGAATTTTTTTCCTATTTATAGACGTTTTTGGTAATTAATATGCATTAATTAGACATGACATTACCCCATTTCCTTGATTTTTGGCTTTTGTGTTACTTAATTCTAATTGGATAATTTTTCTTTTTTAGATCTTGACTTGCCACGACCAGATTTGCATCATTCCGTATCGTTCTAAGTTTTTTCTAATTTTTCCACAATTAATTAATAATTTTCTTTAATTATTTACTAAGTTTTTGGCCAATTTAAGTAATTTCACATATTTTTATCTACACGTAAATACACGTGAGATACATGTGAACATTCCTAATTATTATTTAGGTCATTCTATAATTTTTAGTATACATATAATCTATCTCTAGTGATTTATTAGTTATTTGATTACACTTTTCACCTTTTTGATAATTAGCAATTATTATACTTAAAATTTGAAAATTTTATAATCTCCTATTTTATTACTTATTTTTTTAAATTTAAGTTTACGGGGTTTTTTTCACTAATATTTCTCTCAATAGTTTATAATTTGGGTTTGATCGGATCCTTTAACCGATCGTCCTAAACCTTGTGTTGTAAGTTCAATCCTACGGTCACTTGACTTAACTTTAGAACTTACAATCATCATAGAAATGAAAAACCCAAACTCGACTTAATATCCAACCTAACATGCATCGCAACCTACATGGGATAACATCTAAGATTCTTGGGCTAAACACGGATCCCCTTCTATGAGAATAGCTAAAATGGTTCTTTCTCCACTGATAGGAATTAACTCCTCAAATCAATCACATGAAGCCGAGCTAAGGAACTCTTAAGACTCATGTAAAGAATATTAGCTCAAAGCCCTATGCAAGAAAAAAATTCCTATCCTAACCTTCATGCTTCACTTTACTACTAACCTGAATACCAAGCTTTTACGTATGCCAGTATAGTTCCTAAAGCTACCGAGTAGACATATCGACCTACCAAGCATACAAGCCGACTTGCCAAGCAATCATACTATGATATAGACAACATCTAAGCATACTAGCCTCAAACGATTATCCCAGCTGATCTCTTGAGTCAACCACCAACACTTGATCCCAATCCAAGTTGAATACTCTCTAATGACTGATTGATTGAGCTCTAACCCAATCTAGATTAGGTCGGCTCTGACTACGAACTCTTTTTTCTTCATTTTGTCTGAACTGTACTATATTTCAGAACCCCAGCCACCATGCGACACATGTCTTCTAACACAACATTCCAGAAGAATTCTTTACTTTTCCATACAAAATATTTTTTGTCTCTTTTACCTTTTTTTAGTATCATCTATGTATCCCAATTATAGATTACCCTTTTATCATTTCCATGTATATTTGTAACCTTAGTAGGGTTAGTATATAAACCCCATTTGTTGTACGTAGACATCACCTTTTGATGATCAAAATATATAAGTTTCCCTTTTAACTAACCTTAGTATTCTCATTCACCCTTAACTCATATCTAATTCTTTTAGTAAAAAGTAGTGGTGAGTAACCCTTTAGTTTGGATCAATGAATCATATCTAGCGGATTATAGGTTGAATAGGATCGATTGGTGTGTCATATCTAGTTGACAGCTGCCCCAAACTTTGTTAGTTTACTTTTACCTTCTTTCGGTTTACTTCGTTGTGGTGCTCCTCCGTGTATTTGACCCCGGAGACACATCAGCTTCACTGGTATTAGAGCACGGTTCTGAAAGGGAGTGTATGAAGTTGCAGTAAAGTTTTTGTTTAAGTTTGCTATTTGTAGTTGCTATGTTCCTTCCATAGCTGCTTTAGTGTGTTTGTATGAAGTAAGTTCTAAAGTTTTGAGCTATATAGTGAAGATTTGTATGTTGGTAAGTGTAGTTCTTGTAGTTACCCTATTTTTCATTATGAAAACAAAGCAAGTTCATTTTTGTCCTATTCGAGTCAATTATTGGGTGTTGAAGTCATTAAAGTGTATTAGTCAAAGTTTTGGGCAATAAGGTAGTAATGTTTTCCATGTATTGCATGTTAATCTATTCAAGAAGTATTATACCATATTGAATTCAAGTGTTCAAGGTGTTATTGGTGACCAAAGTAATGGTGCTTAACCTGATCATGGTCATAATGGTAGTAACACTCCTAGGTTAGTTGATGATAAACTTGATAGACTCATTAATCTCGTTGAGAGTCTAGTTATCATGATGCGAGTTAATAGACAACAACCCTAAGGTATACCGTATCATAACTTACCCCAAAATGTTTCAAAGAGATGTTATGGCTAAGGTGGCTGAGCCAACCACCCAATTCAACCCCCTTAAGCTAGAGGAGTAGTAGACTAGATTGCTAGACAAAGGCTAGAGTTAGTGGAGATTAAGAAAGGTGATGAGGAGATAGATGCCAAAGAGTATGGAGAGGAAGAAGAAGAGGCTAATTATTTCCGAGCACAAGAGTGAGAATGCCAAGCTCCTTAAAGATTAGACAATGTCAAGGTCCAAATCCCACCTTTTAGTGGAAGTGGAGATGCAGATAAACATTTGGAATGGGAAGAGAAGGTAAAGAAAGTGTTCGATTGTTATGGATATACATATGCTGTTAAAGTGCGACCTACTACACTTAAGTTGTCTAGATATGCTACTATGTTGTGGAAGAATCTAAATATAGCTAGAGCAAGGGATGGAAGACGAGGAGTAAGAACTTAGGATGAAATGAAGAGATTGTTGAGGGGTAGATTTGTACTCAAGACCTACTTGCAGAATACATTTGCCAAACTGTAGGAACTCTGCTAAAGAGGCCGGTTTGTTGATGACTACATGAGAGAATTGCAAATACTGATGATCTAAGCTAATGTAGATGAACCCAAGGCTCACACAATGTCAATGTTCATTTCTGGACTTAAATATGAGATTTGCAATATTGTAGAAGTATAAAGGTTTTACTCTGGAAGAGGTAATTAAGGTGGTATAAAGGGTCAAAAAACAAAAGCGAAATGCTCTGAGCCGACCAGGGCTAACATTTTCCTGAACCTTTGTTTTTGGCCGACCTGTTCATGCAGAGCTGAGGAGAACTTCCCAAGGTGAGGAGAGAAACGATCAACTTAATGAAAGTTGAGCTAGCCAACAAGGCCGAGCGGGTCAGCCAAACCGAACTAAGGTTAGGTTAACCCCAACGACATATGAAAGAGGACATACCTCAGGACATAAGACTAATAAGGTGAAGTGATTTAAATGTTTGAGCTTCTGACACATGGCTGCTAAGTATCCGAACTGACATGCTATGGTACTCCAAGGAGATGTAATGGATAACACCAACTAGAGCGAGCCCATGGAGGAGAAGAATGTTAGAAGGAATGAAGTCAAAGAGGAAGATGAAGCCTGTATCTATGTTGACCAAGGAAGGGTAATGAACTTAGTATTGAGGCGAGTACTAAGTTCCCTACTGAACTCTGAGGAAGACTAGAGAAAGAATCTATTCCATGTGAAGTGTACCATCAAAGGATAGCTAGGATAATGAACGGAGGATGTTATACTAATGTCATCACATGGTCCTTTATGCAGAGGTTAGGATTACTAACCTTTAAGCACCCCCGACCTTGCAAGCTACAATAGCTTCATGGTAAGGGTGCTCTCTATGTGACGGAACAAGTAACTGTACCATTTAATGTTAGGCTTGTGTATAGGGATAAAGTAGTATGTGATGTCATCCCCATGGGAGCTTCACATCTATTATTAGGAAGACCTTGGTTATTTGATCAATGTGTTATTCACAACGAATATAAGAATACTTATGCCTTTGTTAAGGACGGGAAGAAGATTGTAATGCAACTCATGACACCAACCTGAGTGAATGAAACTCATAATAAACTCACTCGAGCTAATAAGAAGAAGCCCTAGTGATGAGCCAAAGAGAGCTCTGAGTTGTTGAGAAGGCTGATAGGCCTATGTTTCTATTGATTAGAAGATTGCTAGAGATGAAGATCTGGAAGAAGTACCTAAACAAATCCAAAGATTAATTGACAAGTTTTCTAACTTATTTCTTGAAGAGCTGCCTAAAGAACTACCCCTGATCTGAGGCATTGAACATTATATTGATCTATAGCCAAGTGCTACCCTGACAAACCGATATGCCTACAAAATGAACCCTAAGCAGGCTGCCAAGCTAAAAAGGCAAGTTGATGAGCTCATAGAGAGAAGATATGTAGAGGAGAGCATGAGTCCTTGTATCGTGCTAGCTATGCTTATCTTAAAGAAAGATGGTTTATGATGCATGTACATCGATAGCTAAACTATTAATTATATCATTGTCAAGTACAGATACCCAATACCGAGGCTCAATGATATGTTAGATAAGCCTCATGGCGCCAAGATATTTTCGAAGATTGACTTACGAAATGGCTACCGTTAAATTCACATGAGATCAGGTGATGAATGGAATATTGCCTTTAAGATGAGGCATAGTCTCTATAAATGGTTGGTTATGCTGTTTGGATTTACCAATGCACCGAGCACATTCAGCTTATGAACGATGTGATGCACCCCCTAATCTAACGATGTAAGGTTGTATATTTTGATGATATATTGGTATACAATGCCGATCTGAATAATCATGTTTGACATCTCTAAGCTGTTTTTGATATTTTGCAAGCTAAAAAGTTATTTAGGAACCTAAAGAAATGTACATTCTATTAAGGCAAAGTGGTTTTTCTTGGGTATATGGTATCAAGACAAGGAATCCAAGCAAATGAAGAAAAGATCTGAGCTATCTTAAAGTGGTTAACGATGAAGAATGTTACTAAAGTATGAAGTTTTCATAGGCTTGCTTCTTTTTATAGGCGATTTATTAAGAACTTCAGTACTATTATCACCCCCTTGACCAAGCTAACAAAGAAGAGTGATGACTTCTGATGGAATGACTGAGCTAAGCAAAGCTTTAAGGTGATCAAAGAGACACTCACTTCTACCCCTATCTTAGCTCTGCTCGATTTTGACTAGCCGTTTGAGTTAGAGTGCGATTCGTTAAGCATTGGCATTGGTATAATACTAATGTAAGAACAATGCCTAGTTGCTTACCACAATGAGAAGCTTAATGGTGCCTCATTGAACCATTTTGTATACAAGAAAGAGTTATATTCTTTTGTTGAGCTCTTATTGTATTGAAACACTCCTTATTGTCACAAGAGTTTGTTATTTATACTGACCATGAGTCATTGAAGCATCTTAGAAGTCAAAACAAACTTTCAAAGGGGCAAGCCAAATGGCTAGAATTTATGGAAGGTTTTTCTTATGTAATCCGACATAAGAAGGGAAACGCTAACTGGTCGCCAATGCTCTATCACTTTAGTAAACCTTGCTAACCACCTTGCAAATAAAGTTATTGGGGTTTTCACTTATCACTATGCAGTACACTCATGACCTTCGTCTTGGTCCTATTGTAGATCAGTGTAGATACAGAGTTGCTGTCAAAAGTTATTATATCCAAGGTGGTTATCTCTTCAAGGAAAGAAAGCTATGCATACCTAGTGGTGTGAACCATGACCAAGAACAAATAAGGTCGGTCGTTGAATGGGTTCAAGCTTACAGAAAGCTAAAAAAAGGGTTAATGGGGAAAGTTATGGAAAGAGTGACAAAGATGAATGGAACAGTAAACAAAAACCCATTAATAGTTCTACAGGATATGACGCACCAAAGGAACTTCCGACAACTCACGACACAATTCGATATGACGCATAAATTGGTCCAATGAGATTATTCACCACCTAACCTTGCTTAAGGGAAAGGATAAGAATGATGCCAAAAGTAAACAAGCAGTGTTTACACAAGAAAGAAAATACTCAAGTGTATTGAAGGTAATCTGATCTGTTACAACTATAAGTATAAGAGTATTTATACCCGTAAGTTAGGGCAACTTGCCAAAAGGGAAAAGATAATAAGGACATTTCCTAAAGAAGCAGTGTACATCACACAAGAGGGTAAAAATAAATATACAAGAAATTCAATCATTGGTGCTACGGATTCTCTATACGATATTGTACACATAGCGATGCTGCATTGGCAAGGTTATTAGGGGATGTAGACAAAAGGTATAGATGGGTGGGTTTATCCGAATAGGAATGGCCTAGTCGGTCCCAATTCTATGTCTCTTAGCCTTTCAACAAGGATGATGCCGCATGGTTGGTTAGCTCAACATTAGAGTAGTCATCAACTCGACATAATACAGAATAAAGGGTGGTCATTCAGCACGACATTAAAGGTGACTTGGCAAGTAAGTACTCGGTCTCAGCGGGAATTGGTTGGAACATAAGAATTCATCATGCCAGCCTCTTTAGTCCTCGGGTTCGGCTACAGGTCAGAGGTCCCGTAGCTTGATTCCCATCACTCCCTCCAGATTGTTTTGGATTTGGGATCAAATCCGAATGGTGTTCACTCAATTCTCCATTAAGGTGATATGGACTAAGGTCAACAATGTTGAAGGCGTCAGAAACCCCATAGTCCTTAGGCAATTCCAACTTGTAGGCGTTGTCAATGATTTTCTAGAGGATTTTGAAAGGCCCTTCCGCTCTTACAGATAATTTGTTCTTCCTCTTGTTCGGAAACCTTTCCTTGCTGAAGTGTAGCCATACTAAGTTTCTAGGCTGAAATTGTTTGGCCGACTTACCCTTGGTCCTTTCTTGCATTCTTCTGGCAACTTAGTTGATAAGTTGAATGACCTTATCATAGATGTGCTAAAGAGATTATGCTCTGGCCGAAGTGTCAAGGTCCTCTTACGTAGGTGCTAGTACAGGGGTATAGTCAAGGGGCAACTCGAGATTGAATCCATTGAGCACCTAGAAGGGAGTCTGCTTAGTGGTATCATGTACGATGCAGTTATAAGCGAATTCAACCATTAGTAGGCAGATGTCTCAATCAGCCAAGTTTTTGTCAACTATAGTTCGGAGCAGTGACCCTAAAGTACGATTAACCACCTCTATTTGGCCGTCAGTTTAAAGGTGACATGAGTTACTAAAAAGTAATTTGGTTCCCAACTGACGCTATGGGGTCCTCCAGAAATGGCTCAAGAATTTCGGGTCCTTATCAAAGACTATACTTCTCGGCACACTATGTATCCGCATAGTTGAAACGTTATTAGTTTTGGTACAGGGCACGAAGTGTGCCATCTTACTAAACCGATCTACGATGACTATTACAAAATCTTTGCCTCGAGCAGTTCCTGGCAGTCTGAAAACAAAGTCCATACTCAGTTCAGTCTACGATCTCGTTGGAACAAGTAAAGGCATTGCTTTCCCTTGTTCGGCTTAACACTTAGCCTTTTTGCAAAGTGAACAACTTTCCACAATTTGGTGCACATCTCTTCAAATTTTCAGCTAAAAGAATCAGCCATTCAATAGATCACAAGTCCTCCTCTCTTTAAAGTGTTTGGAAAGCCTTCTACTGTAGGCTTCCCTAATTAATAATTCTCATAGGGAACAAGTCAACACGTACAGTTTGCCCCCTCGAAACAGATAGGCATCCTCCACAGAATACTCGTCCACTATCTTCCCATCGATGCATCACAAAATTATTGATCCAAAGTGTGGATCCCTAAAGTACTATTCTTTGATACTCATAAAACCAAACAGCTTGGTCTGAAGTTCTGACAAGAGCACATGCTTTCTCAAAAGAGCATTTGCAACTACGTTGCTCTTTCCTTGCATGTATCTTATCAAAAAATTGAACCTTTTGAGGAATTCAACCCATCTTGCCTGCCGCTTCAATAACTTAGTCTGACTTCGGAGGTACTTCAGTGATTCATGGTTAGTATATATAACAAATTCTTTCAACAGTAAGTAATGTTGCCACACTTACATTACTCAAATTAGTGCCAAAAGTTCCTTGTCATACATAGAGTAGTTCAGCTGTAGTCTTCAGAGCTTTTCACTGTGGAAGGCAATTGGTCAGCCTTCCTGTATTAGGACAATGCTTATTCCAACACCCGATGCGTCACATTCTAGCTCAAAAATTTTATCGAAGTTAAGTAATACTAATATTGGGGTGAAGGTCAATCTTTCTTTTATGTCGGTAAAGCTCATCTCCTCCCCTTCTCCCCATCGGAAGTTAGTGTTCTTCTTTGTTAGCTCAATAAATGGCATGGTGATGGTGCTAAAGTTTCTAATAAACCTTCTATAAAACGAAGCTAGTCCATGGAAACTTCTTACGTTGGTACAAGTTGTAGGAGTTGAGCACTTAACAATTGCTTTGATCTTCTCATCATCGACTCGCAAGCCTCCTCTACTGACTACATACCCCAAGAATACCACTTCCTCCTGGCAAAAGCATCATTTCTTCAAGTTGCTGAATAGTCTCTCGGTATGAAGGATATCCAAGATTACTCTGAGATGTTTAATGTGACTTAGCATGTCGATACTGTAGACCAAGATATCGTCAAAGTACACCACGACACACTTCCCGATGAGATGTCTCAGCACATGGTTCATAAGTCTTATGAAAGTGCTCGAGACATTAGATATGCCAAAAGGCATGACCATCTACTCGTAAAGTCCATGTCGAGTCTTGAATACAGTCTTCCACTCATCTCCTGACCTCATGTGGATTTGATGGTAGCCAGACTTGAGATCAATCGTACTAAAAATCTTAGCTCTACTCAATTCATCCGACATGTCTTCTAACTTCGGGATCGAATACCTGTATTTGATCGTGATTTTATTTATGGCACGACTATCAACACACATCCGCCAGGTTCTATCCTTCTTCAACATTAGAAGTATAAGTACAGCACAAAGGCTAAGACTCTCTCTCAATAACCTCTCCCCAGTAACTCATTGACTTGACGTTAGAGTTCAAAAGGTTGCTTGACATTCATTCAATAAGATAGCTAATTCGGTAATGCAGCATTAGGTACTAAGTCAATGCAGTGCTCTATGCCTCAAGTTAGGGGCAACCCTTTGGGTAACTGTTCTAGGAACAAGTCAACATAGTCATCTAACAACCCTTTGATTTCCTGAGGATGCTCACCTTGCTCCTTCATTTCCATTAGTTGCCTAACCAACAATAAGGTCAGCTTGTTGGCATTAATGGCTTTTCGAAACTTGACTTTACTCATCACCAGAGCTTTCTTCAATCTACGAGCGAGTTTCATCTATAGCTTATGAACTTCTCTCAGTGGCATCTGATTCAGCGTGATCTTCTGGTTATCCTTTTCCAACATATACATGTTCCTATAGCCATCATGTATAACTCTCCTATCAAACAACCACGGCCTACTTAGCAATACGTAGAAAGCACACATAGGCAACACATCGTAGAGGATCTGGCCAAAGCAATTCCCTATAGTAATCAATAACAATATTTGCCGAGTGACATGTGATGCTCCTTTCTCACTCAACTAGTGTAACTTGTATGGCCTAGGATGTGCGATAGTTAGGAGCTTCAGTTTTGAAACAAGATTGGTCGATGCTACATTGGTGCAACTTCCACTATCTAAAATGAGAGCACACATTCGATCATTCACCAATGCTAACTATAGTTCACATAAAACCTCCGCTTTGATACCAAGATGGTGCAAACCGTGATCAAGAACAAACAAAGTCGGTCGTTGGATGGGTCTAAGCTTGCAAAAAGCTCGACAAAAGGGTTAATGGGGAAAGGTACGGAAAGAGTGACAAAGACGAATGGAACAATAAGCAAAAACCCACGAACAGTTCTAGAGGATATGACGCCCCAAAAGAACTTCCGATAACTCACGGCACAATTCAATATGACACACGAATTGGTCCAGTGAGGTTACTCACCACCTAACCTTGCTTAAGGAAAAGGATAAGAGTGATGCCAAAAGTAAATAAGCAGTGTTTATATAAGAAAGAAAGTATTCAAGTGTATTGAAGGTAATCCGACCTATTACAACTACAAGTACAAGGGTATTTATACCCGTGAGTTAGGGCAACTTGCACAAAAGGAAAAAAGATAATAAGGACATTTCCTAAAGAAGCAATGTACATGTTATAAGAGGGTAAAAATAAATATACAAGAAATTCAATAATTGGTGCTACAGATTCTCTATATAATATTGTACACATGGTGATGCTGCATTGGTAAGGTTGTTAGGGGATGCAAACAAAAGGTACGGACGGGTGGGTTTATCCGAGTAGGAGTAGCCTAGTCGATCCGGATTCTCTATCTCTTGGCCTCTCAGCAAGGATGATGCCAAGTGATTGGTCAACTCGACATTAGAGTAGTCATCAACTCAGCATAACACAGAATAAAGGGCGGTCATTCGGCACGGCATTAAAGGTGACTCAGCAAGTAAGTACTCGACTTCAGCAGGGGTTGGTTGGAACATAAGGATTTGTCATGCCAGCCCCTCTAGTCCTCAAGCTCGACTGTAGGTCAAAAGTCCTGTAGCTTGATTCCCATCACCTAGTTGTTCCATACGTAAGCTATTGGTTAGGAAAGCCCATAATGGTGGATTATTTGGTCATTTTGGAGAGACCAAAATAGCTAACTTGTTGAAAGAAAAATTTTACTATCCTGGTTTAGCTAAGGATGTTCATAAGGTAGTTGATAGTTGTTAATTGTAAGAGGGCCAAAGGACAGAAAGAGCCTTATGAAGAGTATATGCCCCTACCAACTCTAACCTTATCTTGGGCTAACCTCAGTATGAACTTTGTCCTAAGGTTACCTTGGACAACTAAGGGAAAAGATTCAACCTTTGTTGTAGTGGACCGCTTCAACAAAATGGCACGCTTCATCTCATGCCAAAGAACTAATGATACTTTATATATTGCTTATTTGTTTTTGCAAGAATTGTTTGATTACATGGAGTGCCAAAAACTATTATTTCAAATTAAGATACAAAATTATTAAGCTATTTCTAGAAGACTCTTTAGAGAAGACTAGGGACTAAACTTGTGTTTAACTCTAGTAGCTACCCTTAGGCTAATGGCCAAATTGAAGTAATGAATAAGACACTAGGTAATATACTAAGAGCTATCATAGGAAAGAACTTGAAGGATTGGGACATGTGTCTACCTATTGTAGAGTTCGCATACAACTAAATTGTCGACAGCATTACTAGAAAGATGCCATTCAAAGTCATCTATGACAACAATCCCAGTAGATCCAATTGGTACCTCCGCAACTATTAAAGAGAGTCAATTTGGAGTTGATCAAGCTTAAGAATGGCTAGAATTACATCAACTTGTGACAAGGAAGATCACTAAGTTCAACCAGAGACAACAAGAGATTGGTAACCAAGGCTAACAAGCTATTTCTTTCAAACCATGAGACTTAGTATGGATTTACCTTAGCCGAGAGCGATTTTTGCCCCTGAAACAGAGTAAGATATCTCTATGAGTTGATGGTCCATTTAAGGTTCTGTAGAAGAGCAACCACAACGCTTACCAAATTAAGCTACCCAAGAACTATGGTGTTTCCTCCACTTTTGATGTATCCAACCTAAATCCCCACTAATCAAAAGAAGAAGACCCCATAAATGCCTAGGAAGAACAAAAGCCTGAGATCACTTCAAATTTGAGGACAAATCTTTCCAACCCCTAGGCAAATGATAGGAATCAACTCCCTAGACCAATCACAAGTAGCCGAGCTAGGGGACTCTAAGGACTTATATAGAGAATATTAGCTTGAAGCTCCATCCAAGACAAGAATTCCTATCCTGACCTCTATGTTTCACCCTACTTCTAACCTGAATACCGAGCTCTTACGTGCACCAGCATAGTTCTTAAAACTACCGAGAAGACATGTCGACCTACCAAGCATACAGGCTGACCCGTCGAGCAACCATACCATGACATAGATAATATCCAAGTATACTAGTCTCAAACGACTGTCCGAGCCAATCTCTAAAGTTATCCACTAGCACTCGACCCCAGTCTAAGTCGAATATTCTCTAATGACTGATTAATTGAGCTCTAACTTAATCCAGATCAAGTCAACTTTGATTATGGACTCTCTTTTCTTCATTTTGTCCAAACTGTACTATATTTCATAACACTAGCCACCATATAACATGTATCTTCTAGTGTAATATTCAAGAAGGATTCTTTACTTTTCAGTATAGAATATTCTTTGTCTCTTTTACCCTTTTTAGTACTATTCATGTATCCTAATTGCATATTACCCTTTTGTCTTTTCAATGTATGTTTGTAACCCTAGTAGGGCTAGTATATAAACCTTATTTATTGTACACAGACATTACCTTTTGATGATCAAAGTATATAAGTTTTCCTTTTAAGCAACCTTAGTGTTCTCATTTACCATTAACTCTTATTTATTCCCTTTAGCAAGGAGTAGTGGCGAATGACCCTTTAGTTTGGATCGGTAAGTCATATCCGATAAATCATAGGCCAAGTAAGATCAATTAATTTGTCATATCTAGTTAGTAGTTGTTTGGCCATTGCTAGCCTTCTTGTACCTTCTTTCAATTTACTTCATTATGGTGTTCCTTTGTATGTTTAACCTCAAAGACATATCACCCACCCTTAGCCAAACTAAGTGACAGGAAAGAGGTTGTGGCAAGTTTGGGGGCCATGATTTGAAGATGATCGCAAGATGAGGGTGTTCTCTATTGCACAAGCCCTAGTTTGGTTTTGATTCATAAGTACATGATGTTAAGCTCCTCAACTCAAATTAGAGTATGTGTAATTTCTCTTATCTTATGATGGATCAAATAACATCATACGATGGCATTTGCTTATACATACGTTGATTCTAACCAACTTGGTTAAAAACCCTGCTTGTGATATGCTGAATGCATGCTTTTATCTCCGCCCTACTTACTAAGCAAGTTGTTACTTATTCCTCTATAGTTGTTTTGCAGGTTTTGAATGAATTATAAGTACTTACCTAAAACCAAAGCATTAGCAAACTAGGACGAAAAGTGAGGCATAACAAGAACCAACTAGTTATTGTCCTTAGTAATGACTTTCTTAACTTTTAAGGAAAACTACACAAGACTTCTCAAGTGGCTTAATAGTTTTCAATATTCTAGTATGTATATGAAATAATAGGTACATATGAAATTTACTACTACTTTTTTGTAAAGTCAAATTACAAATTTATTTTTAATAAATTATTTCAAAAGATTATTCTATAAGTTTATAATAAACAGGTATTGAATTGAATACTTCAAAGTGGTAAAATCAAGTACACTTAGTGTGAATTAAGTTTAAGTTAGTAACTGTAAGATTAGTTTCTATCTTAGGATTGCTCACATGATAGGACTATTATGACTCCACCTTTTCGAGGCATAACATTCAAATGGCCATCAAACACATCCGAAATTTGGACAAATAACTTGGAAAAATCTAAAATCATAATAGCAACTTTAAAGAATGACTCAAAAGCTAATTTAACCAAGCAAAGACACCTCCTACTATTTGTTTTTCAAGGAAAAGAAATTAAATTACATAATAATTAAGAAAAAATTGTGGCTGACCCTAATCACTATAAATAGGACACTAGGACTTCAATTACACATTTTAGAACCCTAGAACACTTATAGAAAAATCAAAGGAAATTATTAGAAATTAGCAAAATTAAATAGAAAAACAGGGGAACTACTAACCCACGCTAGTTCTTCAACCAAACCTAAATTTGTTGTTGAACCTTGTCACTACCTAGTAGCCCACCTACAGCTTAGGCCATCCAATACACTCCAACTAATAAATAATGGCTAGAGCTCTAGCAAATAATCAATCTTCACTTTTCCCCTATTTTCTAAAAATACTAAACAAATTAGAAAAATAAATTAATTTCTAGTTTATTTTAGATGTAATTTTATGATGTGCTTTATTTTTGCAAAACTATGAATATTTTATTTACTTACTTAATAAATGTATTATTCAATCGAATTTTGAAATTTAAGATAAATATAGTAAATGATGTTTTTTCAAACTCAAAATTTTTTTGTAGAATATATACTATATCTAGTTTATTTCTATGTAGCTCAATTTTAATTTTACATATATTTAATATTTATTGCATTTTTAGGCCCTAAAAATAGCTAAAATAGGGTAATTTCTTAAATAAATTGATTTTAGAGGAAATAATTGATGAAATTAAGATCCAATTAATTCTAGATGTTCAAAATGATGTCAAGATAGGTTGGAATTAATTTGGTATAAAAATCATATTATCTACTTAATTAACCATGATTTAGGGGTAAAATTGTAATTTTACATATATAGGTGATAAACTTGATTACATGAAATAAGTTGCTAATTGAATTCCATATATTTTTTGAATCCATAGAAATTTTTATGGAATTATTTGGTGATCCTCGTTATTTATTATCAATTTTCCTAGTTAAATAGCTTAAATTAGGAACCGAGATATGTATTTAGTAATAATATATTAAAATATATTAATTATTTGATTAAATTACAATTAAAACATACCTTAATCAGATAGGAGTACTTATTATTTTGTTATATATTTCGCAATATTATTTGCTTTAGGTTATGATATATACATGTTAGGACTAGATAATACATGATTTATCATGTTTATCGTATTTTATTTATGCAATACGATATCAATGTGATATTACTTACTATATAGCTTTACCTATTCTAGGATTGGAAATACCCTTTAGGGATCATCTTTCGAACGAAACCCATAATACGTATCATCAGGTTCGTGAACCTGATAATACTAACCTTATTAAAATTAAATAACTTTGGATAATAACCCATATAGTAAAATATGATACTTAAAGTATATATGTATGTGTATGTTTATATATACTATAGAAGTTTAAATATATGTAGATATATATATATATATATATATGTGTGTGTGTATGTAAATATGTATGCATGTTCTAGTAAAGATAAGATACTTGTATAATAAAATAGGGATAATAAGCCTATAAGATATTTAAAGTTCATATATAATGTGTTTATATGTACATATATAAACAAAAGATACTTAAAGCACATATATATAATGTGTCTATATATATGTATATATATGTAAACAATTCTATTAAGTGACTATATAAATAACATTTCAATTCGATTATATAATAATACAAGAACTAGATAAAACCCTAACATTTTTATAAATCTTACAAAAACTAAATATGAGTTTTTGTATATATATGACTTCCCAGTAAGTGAAGCATTGAAGTTCCAAACCTATTGGAGTGAGCTTCAGTACAAGTAAGTGAGATTTATAGAGATTGGAATATATGCTTGCTTGTGGTTGTGGCTATAAGTAGTTGTTTGTATGCATACGACGCTTATGCTTGGTTATTGAGATGTAGATTGGTAGCTGAGCTACATGATTTGCTGTGTTAATTGACTTTATTTGATGTGTTAAAAATCGGTTGATCATCCTTGATCGGACTAATTGAAACTCAAACTAAAACTATAAATGGACATGCATCGCATCCTACTAGGAGACAATTAGGTTTCTCTAACTAAATTCCAACGCCTTCAATGAGGTTGTAGTGATTTGGCCTTTCTCTACCCTTAATCGAACTAAGTAACAAAGGAGGAGGTCATGATGAGGTTGGGGGCATTGGGTCAAAGGTTGTTGCAAGCGAAGTAAGAACCTCCATTGTACAAGCCTGGAATTAGCTGTGGGAGGACCTCGTGGCCTTTATGATGAGTAGTATGGCCATCATATTGCAACTCCTTAATCTAGGTTAGAGCAACTAAAATTTTTCTAACCTTTTGACGAATTGGATAATGTCATATGAATGATAAACTGCTTATTCATGCATTACACATGATAATTGCTTGATAACCTGGTTATACTATTCAGTTAGTAAATGTTTTTTGCCTCCTACCCTTTATTAAGCTATAGTTTGCTTACTCCCTTATAAATTTGCTTATAGAATCTAAGTAATCATTCAGCGTAACAATCACCTCCAAGTGTTCAAAAAGAGTATATTTAGGCTTGAGTGAGGTAGAATCAATGAGGACTATGATTTTTAAACTTTTTGTTTTTTGTAGAATCAACTAGATCATCTAGGCGATCAAGTTGGGTCCCTTCTTTTGAGTTGTATCCCATACTTGTATACTCTTATAAATATTCTATACATAGCCTTAATATAAATATAAGTTTGTTATGAATAGAGATGCTAGTATATTTGTAGAATTGTAAATGCTTCAGAATGGTTTGCTATATGAGCCTTGTATATATCAAGCTTATGTTAGTAACTAAGTGAACAGTTTATAGCATAAAATTGATATATATGGCAAACTATTATGACTTAACAACTTTTGGGGTGTAACATGTGAAACGGGCGAAAGAGCCCTTCAAGTGCTTATTGTACCAAGCTAAGTGCATAGTGCATTATCTTAGCTTCAAAGCCAATCTTCCTTAACCTAAGCTAAGTTTGCAGCACGTGAGGTCATTGAGTTAGCATCAATGCAACTTTGGGTACTTCTTTGTAGACGAGATTCAACCAGCAAATGGAGAGCTTGATGTAGACCATTGCTCAACAATTAGAACATAGCCCTATAGAGTTAGTGTAAATACTAATACAGGATTGTAGTTAAGGATGAATATCGACCCGAGTACAAGGGTACAGTGAAGACCTACGCTAGAGAGAAGGTTATAACTTGTAACATTACTATAGGTACTAACTTGGGCATATGCTTGGGGATGAATATTAACCTAAGGTGAAGAGCATGGCATAAACTAACGCTCAATGATTGGAATGTAGCTCGTGGAGTTAGTGTATGTACTAACGTGGGAATGTGCTCAAGGATGAAAATCGACCCAAAGTAGGGAGTGTAGTATAGACCACTACTCAGTGATTAGAATACAGTCCATGGAGTTAATGTATGTACTAACATAGGATTGCACTTGAGGATGAAAATCAACTCAAGGCGGGGAGCGTAGTATAAACCACCACTCGACAATTGGAACACAACCCATGGAGTTAGTATACGTACTAACATGGGTGTCCACTCAAGGATGAAAATCAACTTGAGATTGAAGGCGATGTAAGCCAGTGGCATTGAAAAGTAGCACAAATAAGTGCAAAAAAACTCACCATTTCATTAATTATGGTAGTAGTTACAACTTCTTCTAAGCACATCGTTATACTTAGTGAAAATACGGTCTTAGTTTGTCAACTTTCCATGCTTTAGGAATGTTTTGCCGATCCAAGGTCCCCAGTCTATAAGCTCCTTTTCCTGCATCTTTGACTATACAAACTAGGTCTTTTAGATTAAGGGTAAGCTCACCCTACCTTCAAGTGAGCTAGTAGCCTATTGGTTTCTATATACTAAGTTTCTAGGGTAAAAATCCTTGTATTTCACCTTTTGGTTATAGTATTGGGCCTCATACTATCGGTATGCTACCGTTCACGCACGTACGATGTCGCATACCTCCTTGATGGTGTCGAGGCTCACTTAAAGGGCCATGCAGTTGGTATTGACCCTACTAATGGGCAACTCTAGTTCAATTACGAGGACAACCTATGTTCCAAAGGCCAGGTGGAAAGGAGTTTCCCTTTTAGAAGTCTTGTATATCATACAATATCCTTAGAGTATGTTGGGGAGCTCATCAGCCTACCCACCTCGACTCGCTCTACACTTTTCTTAAGGCTATTGAGGACAATCTTATTGACTACCTCAACTTCGTTATTATTCTAAAGGTAAAGGACTGAGGTATAATGGAGCCTTACGTTATGCTTCTTATAGAAATCCCTAAACCTGTTGCTGTCAAATTGTCTACCATTGTTGGTGATCAATGTGTATGGTACTCCAAAGTAGGATAGGATCTGGGTAAAAAAAAAAACTTATTGCCACTTGGGTGGTAATGGTAGCCATAACCAATGCTTTTACCTATTTGGTGAAGTAATCGACTGCTATCAAGATGAATTATCTACTTGTTGACACCTAAGGGAAAGGACCAAGCATGTTGAACCCCTATTAAGCGAATGGGCAGGGACTTGTCATCGAATGTAGGTCTGAGCTCAGTACGTGAATGATTAAGGTATGCTTTTAGCACTAGTGGTATTTTTGAATTACAACCTTGGTGTCTTCCTTTGTTGTTAGCTAATAATAACCTAATTTCAGAGCTTAGGATTGGATGTAGTTGCTACATACTCCTATGTGGAATTCCTTTAGAATGTGAGTGCCCTCTTCAATTCTAAGGCATTTGAGTAGTAAGATACTCTGTCCTTGCTGATACAATACTTCATTTATCATAGTATAGTTAGCTAAGGCGTATGCTAGCTTCTTTGCCTTTGTTCAATCCTCAAGCAGCATGCCTATCTTTAAGTGCTTTATTCTAAGGTCCATCCAATAAGGCTTAAGGTCCACTAACCAGACTTTGATAACCTTTTGTCCCTATGTTTCAGTGCTTAGGGAGGTACTGTATGAAGAGTAGTTTGTTGTCACTGTATTACATAAGGACAATGGATAAGGCTAACCTAGAAAGTTTATCTACCTTTGAATTTTCTACTTGAGGGATCTTGTTTACCTTCCAAGAGGTAAAACCTATGAGGATGCCTTAGACTATCTATAAGTACTTGATCATTGTTTCCCCTTCGGTTTCGTACTCCCCGTTTACGTACTGGATCACTAGAAAAAATCTAAGCAAATGTTCAACTTCTTAATTTCTATGTCTTTTGCTATCTTCAATCCTACAATGAGTGCCTCATACTCGGCCTTATCGCTACTTGCTGCAAATCTGAATTTTAGAGTATATAGTATCTTTGTACCATGCAAGCCTTATAGTGCTATGTTGCCTTACCCCTCTTAGTGAAGGAGTCATCCATGTAAAGGGTCCACAGTAGTATTTTAATCTCTAGTTATGGCTCTTACTCTCTAGTATATTCTACTATGATGTCAGTGAGAACTTATGCCTTAATTACTTGTTTAGGATAGAATTGGACTCCATGGGCATTAAGTTTGAAGGCGTATTTTGCCATTCGGCCTAGGCGTCAAGCTTTTAAAGGATAGCTCAAGGTGGTTGGTTAGTTAAGATAACTATTGGGTGGGCTTGAAAATACAGTATAAGTTTCCATATAGTGATGACTACCATTAGGGCAAACTTCTCAACCTTAGTGTACCTTGTTTCCAACCCTTACAAGATGTAGCTGAAGTAGTATATAAGCTTATGTTCCCATCCTTTTGTTTAGACGAGGACTAATGATAATGCTTTGTCACTAATAATAAGATAACAATATAGCTCTTTATCGAGGACGAGTTTTAAGAGCACTAGCTAGCTCTCCAAGAAATTATTTAGGTCATCAAATTCTTTTTGACATGTAACTGTCCATTTGAACTTCAAGGGATTCTTCAGTAGTTTAAAGAATTATGAGCACTTGTTAGCACTTTTAGATACAAATCTATTTAAGGTAACGACTTTATCGGTTAGTCATTATAGCTCTTTTATGGTTCTACAAGCTTGCATGTTCTAAACTGCCTTTATTTTGTTTTGGTTTGCCTCGATTACTCATTTTGTAACAATAAAGTTGAGGAATTTTCCTAATGTTACCCCAAAGACACATTTATGGGGATTAAGCTTCATTTTGTAATAGCGGAGTGCATTAAATGTTTTCTAAAGGTCTTTGATATGGCCTTTTCTCTCCTTACTCTTCATGATCATGTCATCTATGTAGAGTTCAATGTTTCTATTGATTTAAGGCTTAAATACTATGATGACTAGCCTTTTGATATGTAACACTAGTGTTCTTCAAGCTGAAGGGCATGACCTTATAGCAGTAAATGCCAAAGTCTATGACAAACAAGGTGTAAACCTCATCCTCAAGAGCCATATGGATTTGGTTGTATCTCGAGTAAGAGTCTATGAAGTTGAAGAATACGTGTCCTAATGTTGACTTAACGATTTGGTTGATGCAAGGGAGAGGAAAACAATCTTTAGGGTAGGCTTTATTGAGGTCGGTATAGTTGAAGTACAATCACCAATTTTCATTGAATTTCTTCATGAGGATTGTGTTCACAAACCAAGTTAAGTATTTTTCATGCCTTATCAATCCATTTGTAAGAGTTTCTAAACTTCTTGCTCAATTGCTACTTGGCACTTAGGTAAGAAATGCTACTTCTTTTGCTTAACTAGCCAAATAGTGGGGCCAACATTGACGTAGTAGGTAACTTCAGGATGTTGATTATCCTTGGCATATCTTTCAAGGCAGATGCAAATACATTTATGTCTTGGTTAATGAAATCAGAAAGCTTAGCTTTCTTATCATTTGGCAGTTCTACCTAAATCTTTATAGTTTAACCCAAGAGTGCTCTTAAGCTCAATCTCCTCAATTTTCTTGGCAAGCTCACCCTGCAGTATTGGGGATTGTGTAGTAGTAGACTCGATGTTCATGATGTTGTCTCTTGTTTGGGCCTTAAGATAAGGGATCGGGATAGCTTTTAATTTCCTCAGGCCTCACTGACTCCGATTAGCATCATGAACTTTGCTTTCGAACATCTTTAGCTAATGATCATGTCGAATTTTGTGATACTTGGTTGCCTTAGTATAATATTGTATGGCGACCAGTGATCAACGATGATGAAATCGATGGATAGTGTAGCAACATGTGCATCGTCGTACAATCATACTAAGAGAATGATGATCCCCTTAGCGAATACAAGTTTGCCCCCTCCAAAGCCTATAAAGCCATGCTTGTATGGTTGTAGGGGTTCATCTAACAGGTCCTTCATCTACTCATAAGCATTATAAAAGAGTATGTCTGCCGAGCTACCACTATCCATGAAGATTTTAGGAATGTCAAAGTACCCAATCTTAGTGTTTATGATGAGAGCATCGCTTTAGGGGAAGTCAATGCCATGTTCCTCTTTTGTGGTAAAGCTGATTGTAGTGTCCATCATAGACTTTTTGGTTTGGACGAGGTATATCTTGTGTGGAGCCGAGTGGGCACGACGTCAATAGTAAGGCTATGGCCTCCAAAGATGGTGTTTACCCGTCCTCTTTTGCCTTGACGATTCTAGTTGTCGATGATGTGATCAACCTATTAGTTTTGTAGTTGTTATTGAGTTTGTTATTGTTGTTCCACTTGTCAATAATGCATCTCCAAGGTTAGATAGAGAAGAAGCACCATAACAAAGTGAAACAAAAGAAATAAAAGAAAAGCTAGCAAAGTTTGGGCAACTACCGAATAGATATAACGCACCACTTGATCTTACTTAGCCTACAATCCGCTAGATATGACTCATCGATCTAAACTGAAAGGTCACTCGCCACCACTCCTTGCTAAAGGGATTATATAAGAGTTAAAGGATAATGAAAACACTAAAATTACTCAAAGGAAATGTGAATAATTTTTGTATGAATGATTCATTTGTACAAACAAGTGGGGGTTTATATACCCATCCACTAGGGCTACCATACATTTATGAAAAGACGAAAGGGTATTCTTATAATTAGGCTACATGATATACACTAAAAAAGGTAAAAGAGAGAAAGAATATTCAGTATGGAAAAGTAAGAATCCTTTTGGAATGTTGTGCTACAAGATATGTGTCACACAGTGGTTGGATGTTAGAAATATGGTACAAAATAGGCAAGGAAGAGAAAAGAGAGCTTTTAATCAAGGGCTGACCTGATCTGGATCAAGTTGGGGGCCAGTCAACCCCACTATAAAGTAATTAACTTGAGTTGGGGATGAATGCTTATGGTCAGCTGGAGAGCTTAGCTTGGATGGTCTTAGGGCTGTCTTCTTTAATTTCCTACCATAGCACAGTTATTAGATAGGGGTAGATCTAACACACGTAAGGGTTTGACAATTAGGTCGGTAAGAGATCTGTTCAGAATAGGAATCCCTATCTTAGATATGGCTATAAGCTAGTATTCTCTAAGTGAGTCCTTAGAATCCTCTAGCTCGGTTACATATGATCAGTCTAAGAGGCTGATTCTTATTGGTCAGCATTGGATTGACCATTGTCTTTGGTTCCTTTCGTCGACTATGAGGTAGTCAATATGGCCTTTCCAAACAAGGCCTTCAATCACATTTTTGAGGTGGTAGCATTCATCAATGTTATGGCCGTTAGCTTGGTGATAGTCGCAATACTTGCCTAAGTTGGCTACTTCCGGGGTTTCCTCAATATTTAGTAGTTAGAGGAGCTGTTGCCTAACCTTGTACATGATCTCCGTAAGTGGTTTGCTAAAGGGTGTAAACGACAAGTAATCTTGGAACTTATGTTTTTTGTTTGTTTCACCTATCCTTCGGTGGGGCTTATAGTTTAGGGTCCTTTAGCCTTAGCCAATCTTTTACTAACCTGTAGACATTCTTAGCTACCTTGAATCATACTTGATGGCATCCTTTTGGGTAGCATATTTTTTTGTCTATGTGCATGAACTCATCTAGGGTGTCCAGCTTGTTTAGTGAGATAGCATCGAAAAGTTTTCCAATGGGGTCTGTCTCTATAATGATGGCTTGTAGGGCCATTCCTATGTCAACTTTAGAGACTTACAACTTTGTGCAATTAAAGAGCTTGAGGTATGCCCTAAAAGTCTTGTTTAGACGTTGCCTGACATTGTATAGAATGGAAGAGCCCATTCTTAAGACTTTGGAGATGAGGAAGTCTTGTTGAAACTTGCTCTCCAAGTCGTCGAAGGATGTGATGGAATCATCAAGTAAGGTATTGAGCCACAGCAGTACGAATTTTGCTATTATGTTAGGGAAAGCCTTACATATGATTGCATCTATGAAGTTGTGTAGGCTCATTATGGTGTGAAAGTGGATGAGATAATCATCTAGGTTAGCAGTTTCATCATAAGTGTTAAGATATGGGAGTCGTACACCTACAGGTAAAGTTTCTTTTAGGATCAGTAGGACAAATGGGCTCTTCGCTATTGTAACACATAATGTGCAGAGGGATGACTCCACTTTCTTCTTGTTGTGTAGTTGGAAGAGCAACAAATGTGTTCATCCAGCTTTTAGGTATTCATTTCTTTGAAAGTCTTTGGCAATTGCTTGGGGGACAAGTCGTCAACTAATCTCCTTGTTACTATGCATTCACCTTACGCGTACGTTTTGCAGTGATTGTAATTCAATTGATCATGAAGGTCTTCAAAAACCTGTTGGTCATGTTGAGTCTGGCTATGTAAATGTGTCGAGTGTGCAATTCTTTGCTCATTATTTTTTGTCGACTCTAAGGAGGAATTGATAGCTACCTCCTCATTAGGTCATTTATAGGATGCATTTTTTAGTATTACAACATCTTTATGCAAGGTAACATGGGACTCCTTAGTCTTTTTGCTTTCTTCAAGCATATGTTGGAGAAGGAGTCTTAACTGCTAAATCTCATAAGCTTAAGTTCCTTATAGTGAAGGCTTTGTTGAATGCCTTGGTAGGGGTGATGTGTTGTTACCATCTGGTTTTATTGTATTGCCGTCACCTGATTGTGAAGCATGTGGATTGTTGTTTTTGCTTTTACCCATCTTGTGTAGAGTAGCCTAAAACAGTGGGTGTTAGAATGCTTATTATAGTTTAATCAACTTCAAAGGGTATGGAATCAGCTCTAAGTGATTGGAAGGATACGATCTAGTGGGGATTAAATTCGTCTAGCTCCTTACTCCTGATACTTGCAAAAAGCCCCTATAAGTGTACCCATGAGTAGGGTTGCAAATGAGCCAAGTTGCTCACGACCTACTCGAGCTCAATTAGTAAACGAGTCGAGCTTTAGCTCCACTTCAAGCTCGTAAGCTTACTCACCTAGGCTCATGAACTGGCTCATTTAGGATCATGAATAGCTTTACAAATTTTATATATATTATAAATATTATATATTATTAAAATATAAAGACTAATATCTATATAATATACAATATATTATGAGATAATAAATAATATAAAATCTAATCCTTGTTTACTATTTGTTAATTTATTTATTTATATATTTCTTAATTTTGTATACTTAAACTCTTTAATAAGCTCGAGATCGACTCGCTTTAAACTTGGCTTAGCTTGAGCTTAATTAGTAAATGAGCTGAGCTTAAGCTCAAGATAAAACTCGTTTGTCTAGATAAGCAAAACTCAAGGCTCAATTTCAAGCTTGATAAAAAGTTCGGCTCGAGTTCAAACTCAATAATTTTTATATAAGCCAGCCTAAGCTTTGAGAAGCTCAGCTTGGCTTGTTTACAGCCTCACCCATGAAGGCCTTCCAACGCTCAAGTCAACAAGGAAGACTATGAAAGTAAGGGAATGAAGAGCGGACAAGTATAAAATTCCTTAGGGAATGTACTTAGATTGTAAGGAAGTATAGAGAAGAAAGTGTGGTTCTAAGGTTTTTTATTAGGGTCTAGAATCAGAATCCCCTTACTTGTTGATCCTCTTATACTTTTATAGTGTAAGGGAGTACAACTACCTAGATACATATCAACCTAGGGTTCGTCCGTACCAACAACTGGTAAGGGACATGCATTACGGGATTGATAAGGTGGCTTTGTGAGTTAGTAAGCCATGACCATGCTGGTAGCCGTGTCTACAATCTACAAGTCTGACATCTTTAGGGTATGTTGGGTGTACTGGCCGTACTATGAATATCAGGTGGCAATTAATGAACTGGGGTAGGACGCCTACATTAGAGGACAAAGAGAGGCCAAAGAGGTAGGCGTGGCAGTTTACACATGTAGTAGGTGGTAAGCTAGGTATTTAGGGGGCTCACAAGGCTGGAGGCATCCTTGCTTGTAGTGCTCAGACCCAACCAGGGCACAGGGTAGGGGGTCTTTCACATTTTCGAGCTCGGCTAGTTTGTTGGTGGAGTCCTCACGTATCAAATGGGGCTTCTGGCTTCGAGGCTTGCAATGGTGCTCACCTAAGTCATTGGGATAGGTGCTCAGTAGGCCCCCATCACGAGACCTATAGATGGTCAAGGTGCTCAAGTAGGCTGGAACACGAAGAAAGAGAGGGAACGTAAGAGAAATCATTCCATTGGGAGCCAATGGGCTTTCTAGGGGCCCTTTGTCAAAACTATGCCTCGGGCTAAACAAGAATTATGTATCAACAACAAGTAAGTAAAAGTTGATATTACATAAGATAATTACTATTGTTGCTTAAAATCCCTATAGTGTGAAAGGAAAAAAAGAAAGGTATGACAAGATATCATAAAATTGCTAAGTAAAGGCTTATACGATGAAAGTATCAACTAAAAAACTAATATGAAAATAATGTATAAGTGTATTGAAGTTCCAACCATAACAAAAATTGATGAATGTGATGTGAAAATCGGACTTGTGCAATGAAAGTGTGATGGAGAGCTTGAAACTTGTTTGTTTTAAAGTCTGAAAGTATCGAAGATGATATTTTTTTGTAGGTTGTTGGAATGTGAGACCTTAGTAGCTCGAAATTAGTGCAATTTAAGGTATCTTAAAAATGTTCTCGAAATTGAATAAATTTTTAATATAAGGTCATTAAAGTTAAAAAGAAAAAAAAAGTCATAGTAAAGTTTTTTTTGTAAAATAAAGTGTAAAAAATATTTAAAATATAAGTATAATTCAATCGATATTGTCTATATTTATTGTGAACTTAAAATATAAAGTTTAGAACATAGCGGGACCTTAGAGATAAGTAATTAGAATAAGTAAAGGTGAAATAATTATACAAATATCAGGTATACATGGATGTACTTGCAAACATAAAATAATAATAAACAATATGTATAAATATGTATATGTGCATTAGATAATAATTAAATTAAGTAAAATACATAAGAAATTGACCTGGACACTTGTTGAAACAAATCTTGGAAGCATTTGGGTGTGGCATAAGATCAGAAAGAGATCGGATTGGGTGTTACACTTAGACTACATGCAAATTATGAAATAATATAAGCTTACCAAGTGTAAAACACTAAAGAAAAATTATTTAGGTTATAAAAACCCTTTTCCAACAACAAATGGAGCTTTTTGGCATTTCTGGAGAGGGAATACATTCTAGAAAAATTCTTAAGGGCTTAAGAAATAGAGTTCGACAAATATACAAGTTATTATGGAGTTTTAAACAAGTTAAGAGCCTTGGTGTGTTATGAGGCATTACACATTTTATGGCAATTTGGGACCCGACTGATGAGGATGAGACCCAAATATGACATGATATAATTTTAAAGAGTTTGTATACCCAAAAAAATTGACATGTGATATAAAACAGGTTAAATCCATCTAAACTTATTTAAATTTTTGTCCAAATTTGTATATATCTCTCATACTCAAACATGAGACATGCTATATGTTTTTTCATATTTCCATTTTGTTGCAAAAATCTCTCTTAACTATAGGATAATTCACTACTCCTACAGTTGAAAAAACATATGTATAGATTGGCTCAACTGTAGGATAATTCACTACTCCTAACTATATTTTCTTCTCATTGTATTGTAATTTAAATGGGTAAAAACTTACAAACTCATGTATGGATTCTGTAATTATCTCCCTTAAAGATTTGATATACAATGTGACAAATTTGAAAATCAACATTGATAGTAATATCTATTTAAGTCATGGTTTCATATAATTTAGTAATATTATATGAACTAAAATTTTCATTATTTCAAGTCACATTATATTATTAAGTTATCTCTTAAGGCCTATTCGAAAGCATATTATGTTTGGTGAATAATGAACGTGCATTCCTAAAATGTGTCTTCTTTTTTTATTATTACAAAGAAGAAGGTGCTTATTAAAAATGTCTCTTCTTCAATTTTTTATTTTTTAAATAAAGAAGGCTCCTTTTGGAAAGGTGCATTTGCTTATATATAAATTGCAAAGAAAATGCTTTTCTAAAATGCTTCTTTCTCTATATAAAGATACAAGGAAGGTGCCTTTTAGAAATGCGCATTTCCTTGTTACAAAAATGTAAGGAAGGCGCCTTTCTTCTTACAAGCAGATGGGTACCTTCTTGACATGTATTGGTTAGTTGAATTACCTTATAATAACTAATTGATGAGTTCCAACAAATTAGAATTTATATTAACCAAGCCAATTATCCTACAATTAAGCCCATACTGATAGTAGTATACAGCTGTTACATGACTATACTCTAATGACTTTGTACCTACCACATTTGGCTAAGGAGTACAGGGTACAAGAGGATGGCTTTGAGCTAATTATGATACTTTAGACCTACCTAAGTAGGGTGGTTACACTAGGATGAGGGGAGTTACATGATAACAACAATAGGGTTAGCATGATGATGACACTCTAAGTCATCCATGGCCCAAAATCTTTCAGTCATATGGATATAGGTAGCATGTAGAGCCCTCTTTTGAGCTCATTTGAGACTTCGCTCATGGAGACTCAACATAATCCTCCCTTTGCACCACTAGCTTGTAAAAAAAGAAGGTTTGTGAGTACTCAAGGTAATAGTCCTCCTTAGCTTTGTGCAATCTATCTTCCATAACTCGTCGAGCCACCTTGGTGGCAAATACCAACACAAGAGTCATAAGCTCTTGCCATTGTTGAAGAAAGGAGGTCTAAAGAGGGGTTGACACCGTAACTATCACATGTGTTTAGTTAAACTAGGAGTAAGAGGAAATAGATGTCTATTGATTTTAAGCTTTTGTGTGAACAACTTAGTTTACTATTTATATGGGGATACATTCTAATTAATGTTAATTTACTAATATTTATTTTGAGTCCTTACTAACTTATACCTAAATGTGATTTGATTGAAAACATGTTGACTCAATGTTTAGAGTTAGAGATAGGGTCATTTGTCAATAATGCACTTAAATATCTATTTGGAATTGAGGATATGAGTTAGAGAGGGGGTTATGGTATTCGATTGTTGAACTGTTTCACGTTTATTTCAATGTATTGTTATGTTATATTATGAGTTTTACTGTTACGTAGGGGTGGGGGGCTAAGGGGAGGGGGCGGTGTAGAGTGCAATTAATTTAAGTTTGTTTTTGTAGGCATTTACAGTGAAAGTGCTTTTTAGATACCTTCCTTGTATTTGTGTGATAAGAAAAGATGCATTTCAAAAAGGCCCCTTTCCTTATATTTTGTGTATAAGTAAAGAATAAAGGTGCCTTTTTGAAAGGCACATTCTTTATTTAAAAGATAAAAAATAAAAGAAAGCGCACCTCTAAAAAGCACCTTTTTCCTTATAATAATAAAAATATGAAGGCGTATTTTATTAATGTGTCTTCATTGTCCCTTAAATGTAATATGTTTTCAAATAGTCTTTATTTAATTTTTTTTTTCAAGGTTATCAAAATATTATATCATTTGTCTTTATAAAATTTAAATATTATTATCATCTTTTCCCCATTGTATCTATAACCATTTTGTAAATTAATTATAACTTTTTAGTGGATAAATGGGTCCAAAATGAACTCAAGACACGCTTATTAAACAGGTTGGGTAACAAGTTTTGCTTTTTATACATAGTTAATAAACGAGTTATATCATGATTTGAAGTTTTTCAGATGCGAACCCATTTAAACATAGAAACTACAACTCAATATGAGAGCACAAATTATTGACCCCATATTTTGTAAACATACACTAAGCATATAATCTAATGAAACTGTTCAATTTCTTATTTGAGCTGTGTTCTCTAACATTCTTTTCTTATCTTTTCTTAATTATAGCTGTAAAGAGTATATGAAGGACTTGTTAGTGGTGATTATGATTGATAAGCATGGATATTGTTAAGTTTTTTGGTTTACAGCTATTAAGGAATTTGGAAACTGCCATGTGGTATAAGATGTGATTATGACGTTTGGATAGTGATGAGGTTTGTGTTTTATAGGTGATGAGGAGTATGGTCTTTGTTTTCTAGTTGTTTTATCTTTTATTTTACAAGTGTTGTAATTTTAGGCATGAAAGGAAATTAGACGTAAGTGTTGTAATGTTACTACTAAAGTCAAGTCTTTAAGAACCAATTTTAGCATTCCTATTAAAATCAACTCTTTAAAAATCGATTTTTTTGCTAAAATTGGCTTTATGCTTTTGCTTGAAATAAGCTTTCGAAAAAGCAATGTCATTAAATAATGAAATTGGTATTTTAAAAGTTGATATCAAGCATAAAATAATAAATTTGGTATTCTAACATTAGATTTTAGTGCATTTTGAAATTAGATGTCGAAAAACTAATTTCAAATGTGGTATTCTTAGGATTGTTTTTGTAGAAACCATATTTTAGAGATGATTCTTAAAAAATATAAATTGCTTTTCCCTTTTAAATAACTTAATTTTTAATTTTTTTTTGTAATAACTTAATAATTGTGTAATATTAGACCATGAAATAAATTCTTCACATTTTAATTGTTTGATCTTAATATCTACTGAAAGAGTAAAAAAAATCAGTTTTAAGGTATAATTGATCATAACCTACTCTTTTTACTCTCTTATATTGTATCAAACTCACATCAACAATACTATAAACTTAAAGTATTTAGAATCTTATTATGTATTAAATTAACCATGATGCCATTTCTTTTTTTTTTTTTTCCAAAAATGAGACAATGCTTATTTATAATATTTAAGCTACTACCACATAATGTGCAATTGAGAAAATAGGGAATTTTCTTTTTTCGTTGATTGTATTTCTAAAATAGCTTTTATGTGCCTTATTAAATTTCAATTTCATAGTATTAATTTACTTCACTCAACATGAAGACCTTTTTGTAATTTTAAATGCTACCAATTGCTCTCAAAAGTAGGAGAGCTTTTAGTTCTCCACTTCCCATGTTCCTTTTATAATAACTTTAAAAACTTCCATTGAAGTCAATTCTATCCACTGTCTACATTTTGAGTTGTAGAGCAGTTTCTTATGTTTAAAGCTAACTACTAAGTATCACCTATATTTTTTACTCATCAACTTCTTTCATATAGGACTGATCAAAAAGCATGAAAAGTTATTTATACATTTCTATTAAATTGGTGCTTTATACTCAAGAACTGAAAAAATATATTCTCTACCTTCCTTTATTTATACTTATCGTATTTCTAGTTGGTTGCATCTAGAAATCATTGGTATGTAAGAGGATGCTAAAACACACCAAAGCATCACAAACTACCAAAAAATTAATGAAAAATTGCACCATCCACCATCATGGTCCTTCGTTAAGTAAATTCACTCCCGTACACTGCGTTGGCCATATCCTTAACATGGGCCTTAATACCATAGCAATTTTTCGAGCACTGTTGGTGCCTTCTCTTGGATCATGTATACCATATCAGTTAAAATAACAAGATTTGAAGGGCTCTAAATGGGGGGGGGGGGGGGGGAGGGAAATTCCAAACGCACAACTTTTTTTATCCCTTGCATCAAGTGGAGCAAGATGAGAGATTTATAAAAAAGTAGAAGAAGTATCTATTGTATAGGGTTAAAGTTATGAAGGATGTATAACTTACATGTAAAAGGAGATTAAAATAATTTTTATTTGCATATGTTAGAGAAGGACTTCTATGTTACTAAAAATTTTCTCTAGTTTACCTATTCAAGTGGCTAGTCATTTTATTTCATCATTTATTTTTTACTTTGTGGAATAAGTCATGCTTTGAATGAATAATGATCTTTTTTAGCTTTGTAATTATTGTCACTTCAAAATAGAAGGGGTGTAAGTGAGTATTTTGTTTTCTTTCTTTTCTTTTCCCTTTTGGGTTGTTTTCAAGTTTCAATATTAAGGTTGTAATTACATGAATGCCCAATCTTTTACTACAGGGTTTCAATTTGTTTATGTTGTTTCTTGGTCTTTTAATATCCTAATACTGTTCCATATGAATTGTTGATTTTATTCACAATATGGCTTCTAAAGGGCACCTCTTTATCTTTGCTACTAGATAATGGACAAGGAGTATGGAAATATAACCACTATGTTGAGAGGTGGTAGTTTATCCTCTTATGAATGTTTGTGGTTTAAGTCTTTTATCAATTCTACCTACTACTATTGCATTTTATTCTACAATTAACTAATATCTTGTAGATTTAATAGGATTCTCCAATAATGTCACTTATTATTATAGATAAATTGGTTTGTGCATATTAGATTTTTGCGATGTCCCACTTTAGTTAATTTTAAAAACAATTACAATCATCAAGTCCTAAGTCTTCACCTTTATTCAATATCTTCCTTTTACTAGAAACAAGAGTTGCTTAGTTCATTTTGATGCCTATGTCATGGTTTGTATCTTGGAAGGACGTAGAAGTGTTTAACTGAGGGTTTAATGTAAAATGAGTGGCGTTAATAGATAGTTTGTTCATAGGGTTAGGTAGTCTCTCAAAGGCAAGGGTGGTCCCTCGTAAGCAAACTAGTTTGGAACTAATACTGTTTTCCTAATAATGGCCATGGCAAGCAGAAACTAATAGAGAAGTTGGGCCTTCTAATCTCATAGAGAACGGTGACAGTGTTAGTTAGCACTCCTAAAGGGCTTGGAACAATCATAAGAAACCAAGAAGATACAAGGCTAGCTCGCCCTTCGTAATCTAAGTAAATATGATGAGGCAAAAAAGGGTCAAGCGCCGCATAAGCACATAAGAAGGGGGTGAACCTCCTATCCCACGACAAATGGTATCAAAGCGTAAAAAATTTCAACCTAAACAAACCACCTAAATACTACCCTGTATGCTTAATGAAAATGATAGTTTATGTTGACAATAAGGCTCATGTAGATGAAGCTTGAGGGAAGGAATGGCTATCAGGTAGAGGACATTATTGCTAAAGAGGGCAGTTATGTCATGAGTAGCCTTATAACAAGACTTTACCCTAATATTAAGAAAATCAAATGTACTTTAATAAGCAAACTCTATCGTTGGCCCACTTAGTAAGAAGCAACCTTAAAGGACAAGAGAAGAGGGTAAGGGCGTGAGGGGAGCTTGTAGAAGCCTTGAGTCCTAATAGAGGTGATCTTAGGTGGAGTTGAATAATAAGTGAAGAAAGGTCGGTGATCTTGAGAAAACGAAATGCTTAGAGGGCAGACCTTACCATTGGGCCGCTTAACAAGAGATGATCTTAGAGGACAAGTGTAAGCCCTAAAGTTAAGCCAAGTGACCGTAGGATTGAACTTAAAACACAAGTTTAGGGTGATTGGTTAAAAGATTCGATCAAACCCAAATTATAAACTATCGATAGAAAAATTAGTAAAAATGACCCCATAAACTTAAATTTAAGAAAATAAGTAATAAAATAGGAGACTATAAAATTTTTAAATTTTAAGTATAATAATTACTAATTACCGAAAAGGCAAAAAGTGTAATATAATAACTAATAAATTACTAGAGATAGATTATATGTATACTAAAAATCATAGAATGACCTAAATAATAATTAAGAATGTTTACATGTACCCTACATGTATTTACGTATAGGTAAAAATACGCGGAATTACTTAAATTGGCTAAAAACTTAGTAAATAATTAAAGAAAATTATTAATTAATTGTGAAAAAAATTAGAAGGGTATGGAATTATGCAAATTTGGTCATGGCAAGTCAGGAGCTAAAGAAGAAAATTATCCAATTAGAATTAAGTAACACAAAAGCCAAAAATCAAGGAAATTGGGCAATATCATGTCTAATTAATGCATATTAATTACCAAAAACGTCTATAAATAGGAAAAAAAATTTAGAGAACTCCTTTAGACAGTTAGGAATCAGAGAAAAATAGAGAACTTCGAAAATTCAAGAGAAAATCCAGAAAAAAAAAAAAGGAAACTGTGTAGTTAGGGCTAGTAAGTCAAACCCACACCTCAGCATCACTTGGGACCGAGCCACCACCACCACCCCACTCCAAACCCATCGTTTAGGCCAACTGACATACTTGGACCAAATTTGGACAACCAAAAAGCATTGAACCGAGTGAGTCTCTTATTTGCCCCGATTTTGTGTAATTTCATAAAATTAGTTATTTTGCCTAGAAAATTATGAAACTTGTTATTCTGAGGTTTTATTGTATGTAGATTTAAGAAAAAATAGTGATTTAGTTTAATCACATCTGAAAATATAGGATTTTTAACAAATTGAGCAAAACCAAGCATGATTAGAACTAGAAATAAATAGGCTTAAGAGTGTAGTTTGGAGCTCAATTTTTTTTCTGTAGAATGCTTATGTGATATAGAACAATGTTATGAAGTCATTTTTCTAAAATTAACTTTCAAAATTTTTAAGTTAATTTTTAGCCCTAAAATGATGGAAAAATTGGATAATTTTGGGTTAATTAGGTGATTAAGATACTAGTTATTGATTTAGATACTAATTAGATGTTTAGGGATATTAATCTTTGATGTGGAAACCTAATCCTAGCCTTTAGAGTATAAAGTATAGTTAATTTAGGAAATTAGGTGGTTATTGTAAGAAATTAGAAATATGTGGAATTGAAAATTAATAAATCTAAAAAAAATTAGGGTTATTTAGATAATATTATAATAAAAATCAGAATATACTAAATCTGAAATAAAATTTAATTTTAGGTAATTGTATAAAAATGTAAGATTTTCTCATATCGGGAATAAATCCGATACCCCAATTAGGATTAGCGTGTATCGAATAGTTTAGAATATTAAATCAAGACCCAATATGATATTAGAATACTTGAGTTTAATGTGATTAATTTCACATTAGGATTTGAGTATAGTTAAGACTTCAAAATAAAAACTAGAATCTAATTTAGGATCCGAATCTCGAAATAGAGTAGAAAGAACTATTAATACATAATAGGTATACATGGAAAAAGGAGTTAAATTATAACTTAGAATATGAATCATTAAAGTATAAGTATTAAAAAGACCTATTTGTATTATAGGACACCCAGAGACGAATCGACTTGCAACTAAGTAATCGGGCGATTGAGAAATTCCAAGTAAGTTGGGTTATTATTTCTTGTAATAGAGTATTATTTTTATGGTACTCGGAGACTTAGGATTGTATATGGTTGTGATTGTAAATAGTTTACGCATGTGTTTGATGTATCTAAATTCGTGCTGAAATTGTGGTATGATGGATTTTGTGTTATGATTAAATTGGTGTGAATTGTTTGAAAACCCTAAATGAAATTTAATCTTATTTGACCTTAATGACAAAAAATGACATGTATTGCAACCCGTTAGGGGATCATTAGGATTCTCCAACCAAATACCGATTCCTTCGAAAGAGATAGCGCAGGATTGCATAATGGTCCCTTCTTCATCCTTAGTTGAACTAAGCGACAAGAGAGGAGGTCGCGACGAGGGTGAAGTAAATGGTTCGAAGATAGTCACGGGAGAAGCGAGGTCTCCATTGCACAGGCTTGGGTTTGGTTGTGAGCTGCTACATAACATGGAAACTCCTCAACCCGGATTAGAGCGGGTGAAATTTCTCTAATTTCACAACGGACCGAACTACGTTGTGCAATGACACTTGATTGTTGCATTGCATGAAAATAATTGCTCGATAATCTTGTTTGTGCTTGTATGCATTCATGAGTCTTCAATTCAACTTACTAAGTTATAGTTGCTCATACCCTTATAGATTCTTTTGTAGGTCCTGATTTTTGAACACTTCAAGTATTATGTCGCCCTACAATTACCCGGAGGTTAGTTCTTTTGAAGCCAGGAGTGTAAGGATCAATTTACTTAGTAATGATGTGTAGTTAGAGTGTCCTTTCTAGTTAAGGATGAAAGACTGATAGTTATTATGTAAATTAGTGAACAGTTGTGAATATGTAGAATTTCCTGGGAAGTTCTGTGGACTTTACATATAATTATACATGTTTATTAGAAATTTGTAATATTTATCATAATTGTAGTTAAATTTTTAATCGAACTGTTTACTTCAAAGCGAGGAGTCGTCGACGCCTTGTGTAGATCATGTCTATGGTAGGCATTGTGAGGCCAATTACTATCATAAAATGGTTTACACGGCGGGACTGTTGCGACTCTATGACTTCAAGGAGTAACAACAAGAGGAGAGGGTAGAGGCGAAGTGATGCTTGTATTATGTAAGCCCCATAATCAGGTGTTCAAGCTTTGATTTGTAAAATTTAGGGTGATCAGGTAAGTTATTCAATCGAACCAAATTTTACAATGAAGTTTTAAATATTAGTAAAAGTAATCTTGTGAGTTTAAATTTAAGAAAATAAATAATAAAAAAATTAATTATTACAATATTGAATTTTATGTATATTACCCATTATTTATCGAAAATGCATAAAATGAGTTTCGATAATTAATGAATGTATAGAGATAAATTATATGCATAGTAAAAATCATAAAATAACCTAAATAATATTTAAGATTGTATTTGTACCATATATGTATTTACATGTAAGTAAAAATATGCAAAATAACTTAAAATACCTGAAATATGTTAACATAATACTAATTAATTAAAGAAAATTTAAAAAAAATTAAATAGAAATAAAAAATATATAAAAAATGAAGAAAATTCCAAAATAAGGGCGTAGCATGCTGGGATTTAAAGGAAAAATAACAAGTAATAAAAATAAGCTAAATAAAAAGTGAAAAAGGAAGAGATAAGGAGCATGTGGTATTTAGAAAATTAAAGAAAAACCTTAACTACTTCTATAAATTTCGCAACCTTCCATCAAACTCATTTTGCTTAGTTTAACATAAAAAAAAAAAATAAGAAGAGGAGAGAAGAGAGGAAAAACCAATTTTAGAAAAATTAAATAAAATTGTATATAATTAGAGCTTATAAAGGAAACCTACACTTGACAACCACTTAGAGATGAACGGTTACCACCCGTAGATAGTGGAACCTACGCTTGAAGCTGTCGATGAAGGTAAAGCCATCATTAGTGGTTGGAAGCCTTTCAACCGATGAGTTTTTATTTCCCTTTCAAATTTGTTTAATTTCTTAAAAATATCAAATATGTTTGGAAAATTATGAAATTTGGTGTTCTAAGATATTTTAGTATGTAAATTTAGGAAAAAATATTAATTTAATAAATTTAATTCTCAAGATATATTACTCTTGAGAAATGACTAAACTCAAGGTAATTTTTTATTTAAATTTAAATGACCTTAATGATATAGTTTTTTACTTCCAAATTTTTATATAAACTATTTAAGATATACATTACAGTGCTATGAAGAGTTTTTCTTAAATTTAATTTTCTAAATTTTTACTTAATTTTTAAGTCCTAAAATCATATATAAAAGGTTATACTTGGGTTAATTTTGTAATTTAATGTTAATTTGGTGAAAAATTTGATTTAGTATGAAAGGTGTTTTAGGATGTTAATTGCTAATGTAGTATGATATTGGTAGTATTTGGAGTGTTAGAAGTATATATTACATTATGTGATGAATAATGGGTAAAATTGTATAATTAAGCCAATTTTGTGATTTAGGGATTAATTAGGTGTAAATTCTCATTTAGAGAATAATCAAGCATTTTGATATATTATTGGTGGTGAAAGATGATATATGTAGTGTTAGAAGTGTTAGATAAATAATATAAGTATATAATATGTAATAATACATAATATGTATATATCGAAATTAAATAGGTAGAAAATATTCAGTAAAAATTTATGCTATTATAATATTAAGAGTAAATAAGAATCTGGCATGAAATATAAATTTAGATAATTATATGAAAGATGTAAATTTTTCTTACATTAAGAGCTAATTCGGTAGTTAAATTAGGAATTATGTATACTGTACGAATTATAGTATTAATTAGAGGCTAAATACGAAATTTAGGATATTCAAGTGTAAAGTAATTAATTTCACATAATGGTTTAGAATGAGTTCATAAGGTTTTGCATATAGAACTCGTAATAAAAAATTAAATTAAAACCTAATTTAGAAACCAATTCGGAAATTGAATCAAAACTTAGCTTAAATTAAGAATAATTGTAAAAGACTTAAAAACTCGAATAATTAGGTATAATAAAACCCTAAATTGAATATAACATAAAGAATTACAAAATAAAACTTATATAAGATAGTATATGAGTACTAAAATAACATTTGTATTATAAGGATTATCGACAATGGCCTATACAAGTCATATTTTAAGTAAGCAAGTAGAAAGTCTAAGTAAGTTGGGATCGATACTTTATTATATTTTGAAATATTGTTTTATAGTATTTGAAAGTTTAAGATTATATTTGGTTGTGTTTGTTAGATAGTTCACTGTATGTATGCATGTTTCTAGGTTTGATGGTATGATTTTGGTTTGATGCTCTGTATTGAAATTTGTATGAAATAATTGAATATCATAAATTGGACCTAATTAAATATATGACTTGGAAGTCTAAACAGATCTATATAACAACCTATTAAGGGAAACGTTTAGGGGTTTTCAACTAAATACCAACTCGTTCAAAAGGGATAGTATTAGATAGTATAATTAGTCCCTTTTTCATCCTTAGTTGAACTAAGTGACAGGTAAGGAGGTTGTGACATAGGTAAAGTTAATGATTTGAAAGTAGTCATAAGAGAAGTAGTATCTCTATTACACAAGCTTGAGTTTGGTTGTAAACTGTTGAAATGTATGCTAAACTCTTCAACTTAGAATAGAGCAGGTGTAATTTCTCTAATCTCATAACAAACCGAATAACGTCTTGTAATAACATTTACTTATACATACATTGCATCTAATTAATTTGGTCGATAACCTTGTTTATGCTTAATGTATAGTTTTAAGTCTCTATCCTAACTTACTGAACGGTGGATTACTCACATCTCTATAGATGTTGTTACAAGTACTAGTTAAGAAGCAACCTTATAATTACCTTGAAGCTAATAAATATTGAATCTTAGGGAGTGAGGAAATAAATCTAAAGAACAGATATATTTCCAAGGTCTTAATTCTTATTTTAGAATCTTACATTTTCAAATAGAGTATTACTTAGGTAATATAATACAATAAAATCTTGTAAACATTAATTGTAATATTTAAATCTTAGTATATATATATATATATATTTTCATATTTTCTTAAGTAAATAACTTGTTTAATTTGTGAACTGTTTAATTCAAAATGGGTTAGTTATGGACTCTTTGTGTAAATCAAGTCTAAGATAGTGATTATAAGATCAACTTTTATCCTATAATGGTTTGTATAGTAGGATTATTCTGACTCTATTACTTTAAGGCGTGTCATGAAAGCCCTAAAGTCTTGGTAGAGATGATCTTGGTATGTAGTTGAGCAATGAAGGAATAGGATTGATGATCTTAAGGGGAAGAGTAGCGATGAAGTGTTGGCCCCATGATGAAGACGTTGTTGATTTAAGTGAGGGAAGATGTCATAGTTCCATGTCTTGGAAGGAAGTGGGGGTATTCGACTTAGGGCTTATGGTGCCAGCAGGTGGTTTGCTTGTAAGGTTAGGTAGTCTCAAAGGTAAGGTTGAACTCTCATGAGCAAACTAGTCGGAGTTGATGCTACTCTCTTACTAATGGCTATGGTAGGCCAAAACTAGTAAACAAGTTGGGCCTCCCAATCTTATGGAGGATGGTAATAATGTTGGTTGGCACTCCTAAAGTAAGAAGTGCTTGGAATAGTCTTAGGAATCTAGAAAAGTAAAAGGATGGCTCTCCTTGCATAATCTAAGTAAATATGATGAGGCAAATGAGGGTCAAGCGTCGCACGGGCACATAAAGAGGGGGTGAACCTCCCATATTGGTTTATGCATATTGGATGCTTTGTGATGTTCTATCTTTAATTAATTCTAGAAACAATTATGGTCATTATGTTGTAAGTCTTCACCATTATTCAGTATCTTCCTTCTACTAAAAACAATAGTTGCTTAATTCATTTTGATGCCTATAAAGTAGCAAAGCCAACAACTCAAAGTTAACTTATAGTTATGCTAATTGTTTTTCATTTTCGTCTATAATGGAAGAAGAAGAAGCATATGAAAAGACTTAAAACATGAGGTAAAGATCTAAGTTGATGGAGGAATCCATGCTGATGTTTGGTGTTATCGTCGTTTTATCAACCATTATCATGTGTTCTCTTTAGATATTTTTCTGTTGTCTTATGAAAACAAAATAGTGTTTAGTAGATATTTTGATGAATGTTTGATTTATACTTTTGTGTTCACGATGGTATGACCATGGACATTTACATAATACATTGGTAATTGAATATAGAATGCTAATTCTTTAGTTATTTTTAATATTCCTAAGTTATCCATCATGCAGTATCTTTTTATCATTCATAGACACGTGAAAAAAATAATATCAAAGTATTATAGATATTAGTTAGGCAACTTTAATGAATAATTGCAATTACTAAGATTAGTTAGTTAAGGAATATAGTAGCTGGTTGTAATTGGTAAAGTTTATTAGGAAATTAATTACTATAGGAAATATTATAAATAACATTTATAAAAACTAAAGTATTATCATTTTATTCATGATCAAATTTAAGGACTATTATTATAGAGATCTCTCTCATTTTTTCTAAAATTTATAGGAATTTATCTTTAATTTGAACTAAAGACAATTTTATTTTTCTTATTCATATAAGTGAGTGAGGTAGGATTCTACATTGGTGCTTTCGCTGCTCATACTCATTCATTGATTCGTTCTCATTAATTCATTTTTGTCGATTGGATCCCATTTGTTTCTGTTATTTTCCTTTGCTATCATAACATTTTTTTTTTGTTGTTTAATTTCATTATTCTTTTCTAATCATGATCAATTTGCAATATCTTATTGCATTGGCATAAATACAAAATTCATTGGAATAAGTAAGGTGCAAATAGAAGTATTAAGATAGAAAATGATGGCATCATTTGACAAAGTGCAAAAAGATTTAAGTAAACTTATAATAAATAATAAGCATTAGGAAGAATTAATTATTGAATATGAGAAATTAATGAAACAGTATAATGAAGATATTACTTCAACCATAGAAGCTATAGAAGAAGACAAATTTCAAAAAACGGTTTAAAATAATGATGAAGAAAATATTGTCGTTGTAAAACAACAAGATTTTAAGATTAATATTGAAGATGACTTTCATCATAATCAAGAAATTTTGGCAATTTAACTATTTGGATTTCCAAAAAATCAAAATATGAAAGTGGTTGATGATAATTTCCTTAATGTCGATTTTAGTATAATTGTAAGAGTGATTAAAGTTGTTGTTTGCATTTCTTATGAGTAATACGCTTTTCAAAAGAAGTTACGTTTAACCTTGAAGATAATATTTAAGAGTATTGAAGAGCCAAATCATAAATAAAAAAAGTCGTTCTATAAAGACAAACCAATATTGAGTACTTCAAGTTTCTTGAGTATGGATGATAAATTTTTACTTTTATGAAATAGAATTAGTTAATTCTTGTTTTAATAAATCTTAAGATAAGGTTTTTGTTAAGAGTAGTGGAAATTATTATAATATTAGATATTAGTTTGGGCAACTTAGCGAATAATTATAACTATTAAGAGTAGTTAGTTAATAAAGATAATAATTAGCAAAGTTTGTTAATAATTAGCTACTATAGAAAATACTATAAATTGCATTTATAAAAATTAAAGGTTCATCATTTTATTCATAATTAAATTTAAGAACTGTTATTCTGAGTTCTCTCTTATTTTCTTCAAAATTTTAAGAGTTTTATATTTAATTTGAAATAAAAATAATTTTATTTTTCTTTTTCTTATTCTTATGAATGAGTTATGCGATGTTCTAATAAAAATTTTTTATGTTTTTACATAAATTTATATTGTAAAATTTTATAGAAAATGGTAATAAAATTAAATTTTTAATTTATAATTATTTTTTATTTTTTATGTATCACATGACTTTTATTAACCATTTTATAAGTAAATACTTTTATACCTACAAAGGTAATGCGATTTTCGCCGATATTCACAAAATAATTACCAGAAAAGGACCATTTTTTTTTTTGCCAACAACCAGAAAAGACTTAACGTTAAAGATAAAACCAAATAGATTTTTCTTTTCTTAATCCCTAAGCTTAAAAGCCAACAATTCTAAAATTATCGATTTAATTAGCAGTATTATTGGCCGCTAGTATCAGCACATCTAAATGGCGGGAACGCATGAATAAGGTGTCGGCGTTTCTCTGCGCTGGCGTTTCTCTTCTCGAGGGCGTAGTATGGAGCCAACGAACGTTACCGACGACGGCGTTCGCCAGATGGAAACCGAACCTCCGGCACTCCCTAAAGAGCCGCCGGTGATCCGCAGGTTGGACGAATCGGTTGTCAACCGAATCGCTGCTGGTGAGGTCATCCAACGACCAGTATCGGCAGTGAAAGAGCTTGTCGAGAACAGTCTAGATGCCAGCTCAACTTCCATAACCGTTGTCGTTAAGGACGGAGGCCTCAAACTTATTCAAGTATCTGATGACGGCCACGGTATTCGTGTATGTCATCACTCTTTTTTTTTTTCTTTTATTGTTTTAATTACTTTAAAACCCTAAATTAATGCTCTGATAATCATTTAGTGAACTATTCTTCATAATGTCCTCGCAATGATTAGGTTGCTTATTGTGATATGAAGTGTTTTGGCTTTTTTCTTTTTTCCCATTTTGTGCAATTATGGCAGAGTATGATTTTGTAATCGGTGATTATTGATTTTGCTTTGGTAGTACGAAGACATGCCTATACTGTGTGAGAGGCACACTACATCCAAGTTGTCAGCTTTTGAGGATTTGCAATCAATAAAGTCGATGGGGTTTAGAGGAGAGGCTTTGGCTAGTATGACTTATGTTGCTCATGTCACTGTCACCACCATCACCAAAGGACAATTACATGGCTACAGGTACTTTTCTTCATCAATTATTTAGATTCAAATAAGAAGCTGAATGCGTAATCATTAGATATTCGATGAACAGCTGCTAGAGGTTGGTTTGACTATATAGAAATGAGACTCCAAACTCTGTTCGAATATGCCTTCTTTAGCCTGGAAATGGGTAGGTTTTCATCTAGTATGCAGAATAGGGATGATTAATTACTGTACTGACCTTAAAAGAATCTCACCTCCAGATAAGCATGTAGCCTAGGTTGTTGTCCATCGGGATAGTGCTTCTCTATAGAGATGCCAATGGTGTAGGATGAAGATAATCCAGGAAAATGAGGAACTGCTAATTGGCTGTGAAGTTGCTCAATTATCTCCTTAGCTATCATAAACGCTGTGTTGGGAATCAGGAACTGCATTGAGACTTGACAGTCAATTTATTAGCTCCACCTTTCATTGTTTTTTTTTTTTTTTTTTTGAATTTCGAGCTACATTTGACACCTTTTTTTCCTCTTTTCTTTCTTTCTCTCTCTGTCTCCAAGAGTATCATATAAAGATGGGGTAATGGAGCATGAACCAAAGGCATGTGCTGCTGTTAAAGGGACTCAGATAATGGTATGGCCCTAACAGCTGTTTTCATAGATATTTCTAAGATTTCTTTTTTTCCCCTTTCCACTGTATATCATTTTCCAAAATTACTTTCCAGTTTCTGTCTTCTTGGTGCGTAGTTAAGATCCTAGTTGGCTATGAGTTGTGTCTATTTGGATCTTTGTTTTTTTCTTTTCTAGGTTGAGAATCTATTCTACAACATGGCTGCTCGAAGGAAGACCCTCCAAAATTCTGCTGATGATTATGCAAAGATTGTCGATGTACTAAGTAGATTTTCTATCCATCATACAAATGTGAGCTTCTCTTGCAGAAAGGTGAGTCACTTGAAGCCTATCTTCATTTGAAGTTTCAATGTATGACTACCATTGAGGAAGATTGACAACACATTGCTTCCTGCAGCATGGAGCTCCAAGAGCTGATGTTCAGACCGTTTCCACTTCATCAAGGCTCGATGCAATCAAATCTGTCTATGGTGCTTCTATTGCCCGCAATTTGATGAAAGTGGAGGCTTTTGATGATGACCCATCAAGCTCTGTCTTTGAAATGAGTGGTTTCATTTCAAATGCAAGTCATGCTGCAAAGAAGATAACGATGGTGCTGTTTATAAATGGTTTGTTTTAATCTCTCTCAATACACAAAGCCTTAATCATTATAATCATTTCAAATGGTTACATTTTGTTTAGTGATGAACGGAAACAAATAATCTTTTCATAGTGAGTTTTTTGAATGCCACAAATATTATTGCTTGATATACTTTTAATGTTTGTTAGTTGAAGAACATTTTAGTGTGGTGGAAATGTCAACTTTTTTTCTTTTATATCTTCTCCTTTTTTTGGGTAAAGGAGAGCATTGTTGTAGTATGACTGGCTACCTCTGGGTGTATAAACAATCCTAAAACAATTCAGTATAAATGTTGGTGGCCCTAAAAAATGTCTTTGGTGAAATTTGAATTCATGACCTTATGAAAGTTATCATGAGATTGTTTGGGGTCATAATTCTAGGCTAACCCCTTGAGGGTGGAAATATTAGATATTACTCTAAATTATGAAGAGGATGTTCGCCTTTGTTTAGCTTCGGGCCTTTCTTGTAGGAACTCATAGTAAAATTAAGGTTTATAGAATTTAGGGATTAAGGGCTCGTTAAGAGAGAGCTGTCCTATCTCTTGACAATAAGAAAAAGATAATAATTTAAGAGAATGACTTCTGACTTGCTCTTATTAGTCTTAATCTTATTCTGATTTAGTAAATGAAATGCTAGCCCATGATAAGAGTAGCATCCACCCCATATTCCCCGATGAATGAGTCTACGACATTATTCCCCTCATAGAAAATAAGTTTGCTCTCAAGCTCAAGCTCAAGCTTTTGGAATCTCTTGAATTTTTTGAGCTTTCATGCATTGTGGACTGTCTGCACCAACACAAATAGTTTCTTGCACCAATGCCCTGAAAAGAATTTACATTGCAATAGAAGCACAACTGCATGGTGTGATTCTCTACCATCTGCTCATCACTCAATCACTTCATCATAAATGACCTAGCATGCTGTACAGATGCCATCTATTGCTTGCTGTCATTCTTGGTCAGGTTTACTCTAGATGCTTCCCTAGAGAGGTAATTGCCAAGAGTTTCTTCTCATAGGTCCAAGCCAAACTCATTACCATCTCTAGTCTTGCAAACTTTTCAACCCCATGTCGATTCTGATGAGCTCTAATAAACCTGCTTGTAAAGTAGAAACTTGATGGTTGGAGTCATAGGAGGTGTTTGTGTGAGCAATGGCTAGAGCTTCTGATACACTTGCACTATCCTGTTTGGTTTAACTTGATCAAGTCACCCAATGGATCATCACATAAGGTTGGTCCACATCTCTAGACATAGAAATGGCTAAAGTTTCACTAATTCATATACAGGTGCATTTGTTATGATCCATTGAAAGGAAGCAAGACCAACTTTGCCATAGGCATTGAGGGGTTATCATGAGATGAGACTGTGCTCTGGATTTTACTCGGGTTGACTGTGTGTGTTGCAAGCGATTGGATCAGCTTTTGCTACTTATCAAAAAATAAAAAAAAGACTATGGGCTCTGACAAAAGGGCTTACTATTTTAAGCGCACTAGATCCAATCAAGGCGGTCCAATTTGAAGAACTTTAGCCAACATGTGTTGGGCTGCATGTTAGTTTTCCATTTGCTGATTCTTGGGTTTGGGTTGCTGAAGTTTGCCTCTCCTCTTCTGCCGTTAGTCTAGTTGGTTTGACATGAAAGGTGGCAACCTCTAAACTCTCTAACTTGTCAACCATCTTCTAGGTGCAAGGCCATATCTGGAAGCTCTTTTGGCCATTTGGCCAATTTTCTCTCTCATGTTGATCTCTATCTTTGCCTTATCCTAGATTTGGTCTTCATTGTATTGTTGGATGAATCCGTCTAGAATTTCTTTCAAGTTTGATGAATCCCTAGTGGCAGTCAGTTTTGATCCCTAGTTGTGGTGGGCTCCAATTAGGGGATTTAGTCATGGCACTATTAATGGAAAAATCGATGGTAAAAGGCTTTGTCTCTGTTTAACTTTGGCCTTTCTTAGCAGAACCTAGGTGAAATTGGGGTTTATGGAAGTTAGGGGTTTGAGGACTAGTTAAGATAGAACCCCTCTGATTGTTTGACAATAAGGAAAAAAGATATTAAGGAAAGGGCTTATGGCTTACTCTTATTACTTGGTAAAACAGGTACTTTTACAAAACTTATTCTAATTTAATAAATGAAAAGTCAGCCCATACTAGAAACAACATGAATAAACTTTGCCCATTCATATTCCTGAAAGAATGAGTCTACGACATAGTAGTAACTCTTAATGGAGCAGACAAGGCATTAAAAAACTTATAATTTTTTTTCTTTGAGACTTATAATTTAATTTAATTTTTTTTTAATGATGGCTTCTAATTTAATGTTGCCTGCCAATGTATTATAAAACTTAGATGAGGTGGAAACTAATTTGTTGGGTCTTCAATAATTTATATTCCCAAAAATGCTCTGCCTTCCCTCTAGATCCAGCCCACCACCACCCCCCCTCAACCCAACCAACCAAAGAAACCATTTTTCTTTGGGTAAAAAAGCCTTCTCTTCTCTCTTCTTTTGTCTCCTTTCATCCCTCGTCCTCAACCCCTGTACCTTCCTGGCTTTGTCTTTCTTCTCTTTGTTTGTGTCCTCCCATGTCCGGCAACTCCCTTGGTCGGACTTCTTGCCAGAAGCGCCCCCGGCTGTTTCTAGGCCTCTGTTGATCATCCCTGTTTGGGTTTAGGCCAAAACCAGGTTGGCTAGGTGGGTAAAGTGAGCCTTGGCTCTTCTTCCCATGTTGCTTTTTTCTAGTAAAAAAGTAGCAGAGCCTTTTCCCACCCCACATCAGCCTATCACCCTTTGGGAAATTGTTGGGTAGAGTGCGCTGATAAAAGGAAAAAGCTTCTGTCTTTTCTAGGTTGATCCCCAACCCTTTTTAGCTGTCTAACCCTATGAAAGACACTTGAGAAAATAAATCTGAACCAAGAAAGAAATTGCTGTATTGCTATGAACCCAAGTATTACAGCATACATATTTATAGCTGCACATAATCTTTTGAACCAGGAAAAAAATATAGGAGTAATGACCTAGGAGATTTTGGAGATTACAGAAAATATAAATAAGGATAGTAAACCTACAATTATTCTAGAAATCTTCATTTACAACCTATAATATACTCCAAATATAAAGTAATCTTCTGTAGGATATTTCCTATTCTAACACTCCCCCTTAAGTTGGTTTGTAAATGTCTTGCATCTCCAGCTTGCTTACTAAAAAATCGAACTGTTTTTTCAGTAAACCTTTGGTAAGTATGTCAGCCACTTATTGAGAAGTAGGAACATAAGGAATACAGATTAATCCACTTTCAAGTTTCTCCTTGGTAAAATGCCTATCAACTTCAACATGTTTAGTCCAATTGTGAAGAAACGGATTGTGAGCAATTGCAATGGCAGTTTTGTTATCACAGTAGATTTTCATAGGAAGTGATATAGAAAGCTTCAAAATTTTTAGCAATTTTTTAATCCACATAGCTTCTCAAATCTCATGTGCAAGGGATTTAAATTCTGCTTCAGCACTATTTCGTGCTACAACATTTTACTTCTTAGTTCTCTAAGTTATTAAATTTCCTCCAACAAACATGCAATATCTAGATGTTGATCGCCTATCCATTACACTACTAGTCCAATCAGCATTGGTATAAACTTCCACTTGAAAGTGATCGCATTTTTTAACCATCAAACCCTTTTTAGGAGTCCCCTTTAGATACTTTAATATCCTATATGTAGCTTCAACGTGTTCACTATTAGGTGCATGCATGAATTGGCTTATCATGCTTATAGCAAATGCTATATCAGGGCGAGCATGTGACATATATAAGCCTACCCACTAATCATCGAAATTTCTCCTTTTCAATCAAATCTTCAATTTTAGTAGGGTTTAGCTTGAGATTTACCTCAATTGGAGTTTCAATAGCCTTGCAACCTAGAATACTAGTTTCATTCAATAAATCAAGGATATATTTCCTTCGATTTACAAATATTCCTTCATGCAATCTTACAAATTCAATGCAAGGAAATATTTTAATGTTCCTAGATCTTTAATTTCAAAGCCTTTAGCTAACCTTTTCTTCACTCTTTCTAACTCATTAAGATCATCACTTGTTAATATCATGTCATCAACATAGACAATGAGGATTGCTATTTTTCCTTTATCAATATGCTTATAAAAAAGAGTATGATTTGCTTGACTCTACTGATATTTGTATTTTTTTCATAGTTTTTCCAAATTGGTCAAACCATGCCCTTGGAGATTGTTTAAGACCATACAAAGACTTTATAACTAAGCAAATTTTATTTTGACTAACAAACTTTTCAAAACTAGGAGGCAAACTCGTAAACACTTCCTCTAGCAAATCACCACTTAGGAATGCATTTTTTACATCTAGTTGGTACAATATCCAATTGAAATTAGCAGCAAGAGATAATAGAACACGTATAGAATTAATTTTGGTTGTTGGGGCAACAGTTTCCTGGTAATCGATGCCATATGTTTTAATAAATCCCTTGACCACAAGTCTTGCCTTATAACTCTCTAAACTACCATTTGCCTTGCATTTCATAGAAAAAACCGATTCACTTTATGATCTTTGGGCAGCTCTACAATTTCTCATGTCCCATTTTTCCTTGGTGCATTCATTTCCTCCATTACCGTTGGTCTTCAATTTGGATCACTAAGTGCTTCTTGAATGTTTCTTGGAACAACTAGATTAGAGATTATTAAAGTAAATGCCTTATGTCTTTTGGAGAAATGATCATAAGACAAATATTTTGAAATAGGGTGATTAGTGCAAGGATGAGTTCTTTTGCTAAGAGCAATAGGGATATCAAGATTACAATATTCATGAGAGACGAAAGGAGGCGAGATAGAAGAATTAGTATTTTGATAAGTGTCTTGAGTACCTTGAGAAGTGTCTTAGGTACTTGAGCCCTAGGTAGTTGACTAATTAGGTGCTGAAGGAACAGTTGTTTCTTTACTCTTGATGATTCTTTCTCCTTGTATAAACTAAAACCTTGGGTTCTTCATTCTTAGGATTATTTTGTAGTATTTCTCCCCTTATAAAAGATTCAATAATTTCTGGAAAAGCCTTCTTAGGTGTAGAAATCATAGTTTGAGACAATGTAGTAAAAATAGGCGTTTTGTCTCCATTATTTTCTTCCTTGAAACTCTCCCCTTGAAGAAAATTCTTTTGAAAATAAGGCTGAATTTTGAGGAATAAAACATCCATAGTAACTAGAATTTTTCGTGTTTTTGGATTAGAACACTTGTACTCCGTTTGATTTGATGCATAGCCAACAAAAACAAAATTTTTGGCCCTTGGATCAAGCTTGGACCAAGTCTTATTGGGTAAATGAACATAAGCTACACATCCAAATATTTTAATAGGTAATTTGGAAGAAATTCGATTTTCAAGGAAGAAATTTTTTAAACACTCAAGAGAAGTAATGAAGTTAGGTAACCTGGTAGGCATTCGATTTATCAAATAAACTACAATTAAAACTGCTTCTCCCCATAGATACTTAGGGACATACATAGAAAACATAAGAGATCAAGCTGCTTCTAACAAGTGTTGATTTTTTCGCTCAACTATACCATTTTGCTAAGATATGTCAACACAAGTTGATTGATGATGAATGCCCTCATCTCTCAAAAAAATTCCAAGAATCTCATTGATATACTCAGTACCATTATCGGTATGTAGAACACTAATTTTGGTTTGAAATTGAGTTTCAATCATGTTATAAAAATTTTGGAACATTGTCTTAACTTTGGGTTTATCAGCCATTTAATATACCCAACACAAAGACTATGATCATCAATAAAGGTAACAAACCTTTTTTTGTTTGAATAAGTAGGAATTCGTGAAGGATCCCATACATCACTATGAATTAAATAAAATGCTCGTGAAGGCTGATAACCATTTGAAGGATAGATATTTTTATGACTTTTTGACAAAATTCAATGTTCACAATGAAAAAGAGAACAATCTATTCCTTTAAACAAGGTAGGAAACAATTTTTTAAGATAGAGAAAACTAGGATACCCTAATCTATAATGCCAGAGCATTATTTTATCTTTAACGATGTGTTTGAACTAATACTACTTAGTCCTTGAGGTCTTTTATCCTTGGGGATTTCATCTTCAAAATAGTAAAGACCATCAATCATTCTGGCATTGCCAATCTTCTTCCCCGAATTTAGGTCCTGAAACATGCAATAGGAATTAAAAATGGTGACATGACAATTAGGATCTTTAGATGACTTGCTATCAAACAAAAGATTACATGCAAGTTTCAGTACATGAAGGATAGATTTAAGGGATAAAGTATTTGACAGAACAATCAAACCTTTGCCCGCAATAGATGAATAAGAACTATCTGTTATATGAATCTTTTCTTTACCAGAATAAGGAACATAAGTATGAAATAAATTTGAAAAACTTGTCATATGATCAGATGCTCCAGAATCAATGATCTAGGGAGTAGATTATGATAATGATTAACATATTAAGGCATTGAAATCAGTACCTTTCTAGTTTTCTGGTTTGCCATGGAGTTTCCAACAAGTTTCTCTAGTATGCCTTGGCTTGCTGCAACAAGCACACCAAACACGATTTTTGTCATCAGATTTCTTTGTTGTCATTTTACCTGTATGGGTATTTATGACTACTTATGCAGAGTTTTTTGATGTGCTACCCGGTGCTTTTTTGCTCAACATTACCAGCCTGCGACTCTTCTCATGATGAACCTCAGCAAAAACTTCACCAATAGATGGAAGGGGCTGTCTCCTAAGTATTCAACCCCTTACCTCATCAAACTCAACATTGAGTCCCATGAGGAATTTGAAAATCCAATCATCCTCTACCTTCTTGTAATAGTTACAATCCTTAGAAGATTTCTACTCATAAGAATTAAATAGATTTAGTTCTAGCTATAGACTTTTTAGAGAATTGAAATATTTTGTGATACTATGCTCCCCTTGGCGAATTTCTCCAAGTTTCAGTATTATTTCATGCACTTGAGATTGATTTCCCAAGTCTAAATACATTAAATTAATGTTATCCCAAAGTTCTTTTGCTTTGTGATAACACATATAGTTAGAACTAATATTCTCTTCCATAGAGTTTACTAACCGTGTCATAAACCATAGAGATTTTTGCATCCCAAATTGGATAGGTTGGATCATTCAAGTCTGGTTCCTTTTTATCACCAGTTAGATATCTAATCTTTTGTCTACCTCAAATGTACATGTGCATAGATTGGGACTAGTGCAAAAATTGTCCCCGTTCAACTTGATAGTAGTGATTTGGACTCAATGAGAATCAAAAGGAATGTCACGAGGATTTTTTGTCAAAGATGCAGAGTTTGATGTGATTTCAGACATGGTGGTGAAGGGAGGAAAAAAAAGTGTTTAACGGCTAGGGTTTTTGGTTTAGAAAAAAAGACCTAGCTCTAATACCATGAGAAAATAAATCTGAATCAAGAAAGAAAAAGTCTTATTGCTATAAATTCAAGTATTACAACATACATATTTATAGCTGTGCATAATCTTCTAAATTAAGAAAAAAATATAGAAGTAATGGCCTAGGAGATTTAGGAGATTATAGAAAATATAAACAAGGAAAGTAAAGTTACAGTTATTCCAAAAATCTTCATTTACAACCTATAATATATTCTAAATGTAGAGTAATCTTCCATAGGATATTTTCCTATTCTAACAGTGTGGCACCTCATAAAGATGCATATCTTGATGCCCCCTTCTCTTGCGGAAAGGAAGAAGGGAATTAAACATGCTGAGGCATTGGACGAAGTGAAATTGGAGAAAAAACATGGGCAATGTCTATGAAATGTGAATGGGAATTAAAATTACAAGGGGCCCCAAAAGTCAACATGACCTCTCTGCCATGTGATGTCTGAATATGGTCTTCGATGCTCATGGAAAAATACATTCCTGGTTGCCTTTTGTTTTCTCCAGGTTTGGATGTCCTTGTGTTAATGGGCCAAGTTGACTTGCTTCAGTGAATTTAGTTATGGTGTTGGCTTTGGCCCCTAATTCCCTTTAACTGCCTGAACCTGACTATAACAATGTATAATCACAAGTTGGAGATGGCTGCATTTGTAATTTGAATGGAAAGGTCATTTTGGGCTTCCTTTTCTCGGTTGTTATTGCACTTGTAATAAATTGTGTGGATGTCTTCCAACTCTACACTTTCATATTTCTAATATAAAAATTCATATATTAAAATGGGATTTCATTGAGATAAAAAATATACACATTTAAGCCATTTAACATCTTTCTCACCATTTATGCAATTGATCTAAGAATGTATATTTCATCATTTTTAGATAGAATTTCACAATAAGACATAATGAAATGCATGAATGTGAATCAATTAAGTGGAGATATATGACTTATTTTACATTGCTTGAAAAAAACTTATATTGTTCTTGAGAAGTCTTGGATTCAATTGTGATGTCTGCCTCTGATATTTTGTTATTGGCACCAATAATGGGTGATTTGTGAACAAATCGTCAATTATGATCTACTTGCTTTTGCTTTTGTTTCGTCACTTCTTTCTAGAACCTGTTGTAAAGTAGGTTTGAGTGTTTGTTAAGAGAGAATACCTTGATCACGTAATCAAGAATAATATAATACAGTAACTTAGAACTTTTGGCTTGTGTTATTTCTCAAAGAATAGCATACTTATACTAGCCAAACCGATATAAAAAACTAAAAATAACATAAATTAACAATATCTCGTAGAGATTACCTCTAATCTCGAAAAATAAAATAACAAGATGAAGATAATTCTTTTATTTGCTGATTTAATTATTCTAGAATTGAATCCCTAAAATCTACTTTATCTCATAACAATTTCCTAGGAATGTACTACAAAGATATTTAGGAAAATGAAGAAAAGTTGGTCTTTCAGATTGATCTTGATTTTTGTATATCTATTATTTTGCATATTTTAAGTGAAGCAATAGCTGTTGTAAAAGGGGGAAAAACTGGATCCAACCTTACTGGTGAACAAACAAAATACTTTGTTGTTTTGAGATATTTGTTTTCACTGTTTGCATTGTTTGAAACCAACTGACCGTAAACCCAGAAGCTGAAACTTCATCTATATTCAAGTATGATACACATGCAAACAATATTTTTTTTCTTTTTCTTTTGGTTACTCATGCAAGTAAAGAGTCTCAACCTACTAGTCTACAATGTGATAATTTCTCTCCCTCTCTCTCTTCTGTAGATAGATTGGTTGAATGCAGTGCCTTGAAAAGAGCTATTGAGGTCATCTATGCTGCCACTTTGCCCAAGGCATCGAAGCCCTTTGTATACATGGCAATTGTACTGCCATCTGAGCATGTTGATATCAATGTTCACCCCACCAAAAAGGAGGTAGATTCTTTCATATATATCATGTATGTGCGTGTGCGTTTGTGTTTATTTCCTTGATGACTTAATAGCAGTGGGCATATATCTAAATTTTTGGCCTTTTAATATTTAAAATTATAGAAGTAGAAAAAGGTTGCTGTAAATATTTGTTAAATTTTGTTAGATGAGATACTAAATTCTTGCTCTTAGATTTTGCTCAAATTCGTAATTTTAACCTTGTATATTTAAGCAACTATTGTAGAATTTGAGAATAGAGATGAAGGTAACATTTTGTAATATGCATGAAGGTTAACATACTAGGGTGGGATGGGGTTGGTGGAAGAAGCTGAATTGATTGATTTACCAGCTAATGGCAATATTTTTAACAGAATCTAAAATTTCAGGTAAGCCTCTTAAATCAGGAGGTCATAATAGCAAAGATACAGACTGCAGTTGAATCAAAACTGCAGAGCTCAAATGAGATGAGGACTTTCCAGGAACAGGTAATTTAAATATGTGCAAACCTTAAGTATTGATGTTAAAAGTTTAGCTAATATTTTTGTACGGCTGTATGCTTATCCTTTCTTTTGAATTAACTGAAAGCAATGGCTTAAACCAAATCTTATATAATGATGTAGTCTTAAACTTTGTTAGGAAGATCTAAATTAGCCTTTCTTTGGTAAGCACACACTTATATCAGTTTAAATGATGAATGCATTATAAAACAAGTGAATCTCAGATATCCATGGTAATGTAGCATTCTAGGAGCACTTGAGTCTGCTAATGTTGGTCTCATTGTCTTCATTCACTGTCCAACTGCATTGGATGTACAAAGGATGTATACAAGCTACTTGCTTTAGATACCAAAGGGTTTCACCTATCTCATAATTCTTTCATGATGGCTCTTCAGAATATTGTATTTTACCCCCCAAAATGCGCACTCAAATACTATTTATTAGGTGCAGCTTGGCAAACTGTTTTGGTGATATCAATGCAGTTTCCCCCAAAAAGCTACATTGTATTTTTCTAACTTTTGGTACAATGAAAGACATCCTGTGGCTGTATTGAGCTTTGTTGATACATTGAGTGATTCATGTTACTGTATTGATTCATATTTGTTTGGTATATGATTGCACCTCTAGTGCACATTAATGAATTTCCTTATACCTTTGGTTGACATTTGATGCAATCCTGTATGTGTACACTTATGTATCTATTATGAAAAGATAGATATATTCCCTTCATGCAGCATTCAGCATACTTAGACCAGAATCATACCTTGTAGAATATTCATCATTTGCAGTCTGAGCTCTTTGTCTTGTGATTGATAATCTTCTTTATTCCATCTAATTTTGCAAATGCATGTGACAGACCCTAGAGCCACCTTCATCCAGTCCTGTTATGACAAGCAGGGATGTGCATCCTGGTCCTCCATCATCTGGTATTTTACTTTTCAAGTTATGTTTTAAATCTTGCCGCCTTTTCCCCCCTTTTAACTTAAATAAATGACAACCTTTAGGTTTTTCCTTGCAGACTTCTGATCTTCTGTAACATTTGCGTGAATGTTTGTTTGAACTAAGAACACATGCACCAATCCCTGGATTTGTTGAAATGCATTTATATGAAATGTTTGCTCTAAGCCTAATGGATGATTAGAGTAATAGTCGACTTTATAGGATTTCATCACCCCAAAGGTAAAAGAACACTTTACAGGATTTGGTTGTTATTAAAGTGGTGGCAAACATAAGGATTTGGCTGGAAGATTAGCAATCATGGCCTTTATTATCTCTTGAGTAATTGCTATGTTTGAAGTCAAGTTTAAGTGTAAATCTGTGATTCCTTTTAGGAAAAAAGCAAGCAAAATTAATATAGTCTAAACTATGGTTACAAAGAGATAGGAGTATTTCCTCTAATAAGCACACAAAATACCAATCAATATGGATCCAGATATGATGGAGTTCTAACATGTTAAAAACACATGGCGCACATGGATTTCATGGTAAATTGTCCATTCTTGGATCTATAACTTGTGCTTTAAACAATTTGGTAGAGATGCTATCATTGGTGAATCTAGGGCTTTTGAAGAAAAGGTGCTAGTTTATGGAGCAAAGCATGGACTGGGTCAAGAATATGGAAGAACAACAAACTTTAAAAATAGGGTTGAAGATTGGTGTGTTAGGTGGTGGAAATAAAACGAAGATCAATGAGATGTGATTAGAAGACAATGAAAGCATTGTCTATGGTGGCAACGTTGGTTAATGCATGATCAACAGCACGCATAAGGGTTCCAAACCCATAGCGCTTGACGTGTAACCGTCCCAGCCCATAATGGCAGTGAAGTTGGTGGCGGACCTTACCACTTAGTCCTTAGTGTGATGAAGCTCATGCATCGATAGCAACCATTTCAACTGTAAATAAGTGTGATCCCATCTCTGGCCTTTCTAGCTTTGGCTGTGTCAATAACAACCTTCTTAGTTGTGTGGTGTTGTTAGGGTTTCAAAGAATGCCTCCAAATGGACCATACTAGCTCTGCCACAAACAGAGGAAAGGTGTCATGGGGCCTTTGTGTTGCATTGATTTAAGTTGGATTTTTAGGCATACAATAGCATTGAAGACCCACTTTCTTGGTTGAATAGATGTGAACATTCTTTCAATAATAGAATACACTTATGGTGGAGTAGGTGGGTTTCACTTCTTTTCATCTAACTAGGAAGGCTCAAATCTGGTATTATCATGTTAAACAAGAACAGCCGACCTTATTACGTAATAGGTTCAAGGAGTATTACCACATACCCCATCGATTAACAATAATCCCCTGGGAGAAATGGCAAAGTAATACTGGCACTTTTGGACTTCCATGTAAAGCAATTCCAAACTTTGCTTGCATGAGCATTAGGCATAACTTCAGTGCACCATGTGACTTTGTTCACTTTTGGTTTTATTGAGGCCATCTGATCAACTCTGTAGCTCTAAAATTCCTAAAATCATGTTATAGCAATAAGCCTAGCCAAAGCATATGAGTTGATAGTGTGACCTACCATCACTTGAGAGTTAGGATATTACACTGTGAGTTCTAATGGCAAACCACGGCTTCGCCTAACCTACGGCATTGTCTAACCCAAGTACCGATGGATTGTTAAGCTAAAGGCTTGTGTTTTGATTACAATGGTCCTTTCACTTGGGGACATTGCTACAAAAAGCTATTTTAGTTGGAATCAGTTGATGATGGAGTCAATAAATAAATCTTCAAAAAAGCTAATAGCTTGTTTGAATACTACTACAAAATTTGAAAGAGAACTAACTCATTGCAGGAAAATAATTACATGAACTCATCATTGAACATTGGAAGTAAAATAGTTTCATTAATTCCTAGCTCATTTTCCATAAGCAAAAAGTTTCTTTCATTTAATCTTTACACAAAAGTCAATATTGATTATTAATGCAAGACCAAACATTACATGATCAATCTGTTGGTTTCTTATGTACAATAGACTATTCTTAGATGGTTCCCTAGAAAATAGCATCTAACCCCGACAACAAAGAAAGTGTCAAGGAGAAAAGGGAAAAACAAAAGAACACAGGAGAAAAAAAGCTCATCAAGAAGCTCACTTGGCTCAATAGAGAAATAAAAGAATGCACCACAGTTATTCACTAGAGAAGCTCACATAGCTTGGCAAAGGAAAAATGAGCAATCATCACTATTGGAGATTGAAAGAGCTGCAAGTTGTGTCTGATTGGTCTTTGGAGACTTGGATAATGAAAGACTGGAATAGAAGAGGAAAGCTATAGCTGCTGTGTTTCAAAAGAGAGAGAAACTAGAGAGTCAGGTTCTAGTATTGAGTGTAGTAAACTATGTAAGGATTAGGGTTTTAAGTTAAAATTTTTGTTTTATATCACTAGTAAAATGACAACTTTCTCTTTGTTATAAGTCTTCTAATTTGCCACAAGGTTTGGGATTGCTGGGAACCTCTAACTCCTTTACTTGATATCTGACTGGGGCCTTCTTAAGGTTTTCTAAATTAAACCATATCTTGTCCCAAACCCCCTATTGGGTTATTGTCGAGTCCAATCAGGTTTGGCACCCTACAAGACTTTATTTACTTGCATCCTTACATCAATTGGATGTGATCCATTCTTAAAAAGGGGAACTAGGAGAGGAGATATTTTGTGGATTCCACATGGTTTTGCTTTAGAAGATAGAAATGGTAAGGCGTGCAAGCTGAAGAAATCATTGTATAATTTAAAACTATCTCCTAGGACATGGTTTAAGAAAATTAGTGACACTATGCTTTTGTTGAGTTATAAGCAAAGGTAGGCAAAGCACTCAGAAAATGGTCAAAGATTATTCTCATTGGGTATGTGGATGATACAGTCATCATTGCTGATGATCATCATGGAATTTCATACTAAAAAAAAAAAAAAAGAAAATCAGAGCTGAATTTGAAGTTAAAAAAGCTAGGACGACTTGAATTGTTCTTAAGTATATGGAGTTAGCAAGTAGCCAAAAGGGAATATTTATCACTCATCAAAGCTTTCTAGACTTATTGAGTGAAATTAGTAAGTTAATGTGCTAGGTGAGTACACTTCTCCCTTAGAGTTAGAAAAGTTGTACAAAAGAGGATGAAGTTTCAGCGTACATAGATTGGTACCATCAATTAGTGGGCAAATTGATTTATATATCTTTGATTTTGCCTAATTTAGCTCATTCCATTTGCACAGTAAGTCAACCAACGCATGCTACCACATACCGATGCAGTAAATCACATTGAGAAATCTAAAAGGCTCACTAGTTAAGGTTTGTTTTGAAAGAATGGTGATAGTTCAAGTGCTGAAGCAGTCATGGATGTTGATTGGGCTTTAGATACTACTGATCACTAATCAACATTAGGTTATTTTACTTAATTATGGGGTAACCCAGTGACATGGACTAAGCAGAAATTGGTGGTTGCAGGTAGTAGCTTTGAGGCTGAGTATAGACAACTATTTAAGGAATTTGTGTAGTAATTTTGCTCCAAAGATTGTTGAATGATTTGGAAATGGTGTTCAACTAGATACTACACATGTCATGGAAGTCTTAATTAAGGGTACTCTCGTGCTGGTATTGGTTTTATATAGAGTAAGTGGAGAGAAATGCTCTAAGAGAGAATATTTGACTAATGAAATGGATAATTTACAAATTCAGGGATAATTCACATATATACACGAGGCCTACTCAAACGAAAAGTCAAGATTTGTTTAATCTAATGGCTACAAATGATTTCCACCTACCTCTAAAATAGACGCATCCACTTATTTCTACTGAGGTACATTGGGTCTGGATGATTATACAAGTAAGTTTTATTAGTGGACCTTGGTCTTGGACTGCATGGCCCCCAATGGGTTGCAGTTTGGGGCTTCAAGTAATTTTTCTGCAACACACACATATACAATGATGGCAATTCGGTTATTAGCATTGTGAAGAATATAGTCCAGTATGATTGTATGAAACATGATTGTAGTTTTATCAAGTTAGAGATCAAAGGACTAGTCATGCTAGTGTATTTCTACTTGGAATCAGAAAGCATATGTCTCATAAGTCATTAGCCAAACAGGCTTTTGAAGTGATTTTATGCAATCTAGAAAATGGGATTGTAGGAAAGTTGCTATTTTTCAAATCTTATGGTAATTTTTTCCTTTCTTAGTAAGGAAGTACATCTTATATCTGCCCGGATGCAACGGAGAAGATATGTTATCTCCTAAAAGATTGGGACACATCTTTTTCCTTCCATATTGTACACTTATGTATAATCATAAATGAGTGGCCATGATTAAAATTTGAGTTTTACCTTAACAATTCTTCAATTTTTTAGCAAATATAAATGATTAGTGTGTTCCTGTACAAAAGTGTATCCTAGAAAAGAATTACAGATAAAGTGAATTCAGGGCTTCACTGTGGAAGTAAAAAGAACGAAGGATATGGAAGCTTGAAGACTCTGATACCTGAAATTGCCTCCTGTTTCTTATCAGCCAAATTCACCACATGATAGATTCTAAAGATAGCTCTAATGGTGCCTACTCTAGTATATAGTTTATCTCACCCCCTATTGAAATCAAAATCAAGATTGATTGTGGCATTATTCAATAAATATACAAGGCCTTTTTATAGTACAAGCATTATCTCCTATCAAAATTTCCCATTTACTCTTTCCAGTCTTGTCTCTCTTCCTTTAATGGTCCTCTAACCCTATTACACTATATGAAATAGTTGACATAGTGGTTAGTTCTGATGATTCCTCATACAATAGACATGAATTACAGCCTTTGTTTAAGATCTTTCTAATCCTTTCCCCTATCAGGAGGTCATCAAGATTTAGTAATGGGTTGAAGGTTTTAATTTATCTATGTAAGGCATACAATGGAAAGAAGTCAAGCTAACCAATTAGTCATTTTCATAATTCTGTCACAGAACACTAGTTAAGGGCAGTGAGGCTTGTGCTTGTTCCATCATGGAACACCATCACAGCTTTCCCATTAAGTTGATTCTCCGTGAATGTAAAATTCCAGTAAGCTAAATTTTTAGATAAATTGATTCTAGTCAAAATTCACTCAATCAACATTGAGCAATAGCATAACTTGTAATATTATTTAGTGTGTGCACTGCTTTTTTTGTTGACAATTCAAATGGTCTTACTTCCATTTATTGTCCTAGGGTTGAAATCACCAAAAATCCCAGTGCAGAAAATGGTTAGAACAGATTCACTAGATCCTTCAGGAAGGTTGTTTGCCTTCTTGCCGCCAAAGTCCTTTAGTGATGGAGAAAGAAGCAATAGCTTGAATGTTGTGAGGTCAGATCCTTACTTAATCCTCATGTATGAACTTGCAAACCTTTTTCTCTGGATCACTTTTCTGAAATCACAAATACAATTAATGATATTGACCTCAAATGCATTATGCTGTTCCAAAAGTTTAATATTTGATGTCTTATGATGTTTTTTGCAGGCTAAATTTGGTATTCCATTTTCAATTTCTAGAATTATCCTTACGCGAGAATCATGTTTAAAAGATTATGCATCTTGATGTGGAATGGAAATGCAAAATATGGTTCTTGCTTTTGACCATTCTCTGCACTGTACTGACTGTACCTGCCATTGGCCATAAGAAGAAAAAAGATTGCAGCAGTTGAATGCTTGCTACTCATATTCTTTTTATAAATTTGTGAATAAGTATTAGTTTGGATGTTAACAGCTATCATAACAATTGACTTTTTACTTGTGATGAAGCATTTCTCAGATTGTTGTGCTCCATATAGAAATGCTATATGCTGTGTATCTGGATTTTGCCTGGCACCTCTTCCATTGTTTCTACATGATGAGAAACTTCCTGCTGAATTTTGCTGAAAAAAATTATTATTGTTGCAAGTGGTGGAAATCTAGATCTTCTTTTAGGTAATGAAGGAACCAATTGCTTGTCATACTTCCCTTTGTAGATGATTATTCTGCTGTAAATTCTCTTCTAATTTTTTTTGGGTCTTGTTCACAAGAAGGTTCTCTGTCTGTTCTGATAATGTTTCTTACTAGAATTCTACATGTAGATCTTCTGCAAGGCAAAGAAGAAATCCAAAAGAGTCTTCAGATCTTACAAGCATTCAGGATCTTATCAGTGAAATAGAGTCTAATTGTCATTCTGGTAATACTCTTTGCTCTTATTCTGTAAAACTCTAGTTTTTCTCATTTTGAATTATCTTGGACATAAGGTGAAATGTGCTTTTTTGGAATATGTTTTCAGGATTGCTGGAGATCGTTAGACATTGCACGTATGTTGGGATGGCAGATGATGTTTTTGCATTGCTTCAGCACAACACTCATCTTTATCTTGCAAATGTTGTAAATTTGAGGTCAGTTTTTCCCCCCTCTTCTGGTGGGTTGTTGAATTTTCCATTTCTAACTCTCTTTCCCTCTCTAATTGCTGCACATCCTCACCCCCCAAAAGAAGTCACATAGCCTTTTTTTTTTTTTTTTTCCCCTTTTTCATTTTAATGATTTATTTTCCTCCATTATGACTTCAGTTTGGACCGGTTTCCTTGTTCAAGGGACTAGCTTGTTTATCTCCTTTATGAGCAATCATGAATGCATCCATGTATATCTTATGTCTCCCTTAAATGCTAATTAATAGTTATGAATTAAAGAAAAGCTGTCAGCATTATGCTTTTGTTAAGGTAAAATGCCATTATGGTAGGTCCTGGAAATTTTACTGCAAGAGTGGCTTGCAATGCTAGCTGCTATATATACATATTTTCCCTTTAGCATGTCAGATAATCTCTAAAACTCCAATTTCTGCATTGACAGCAAAGAGCTCATGTATCAGCAAGTTCTGCGAAGATTTGCCCATTTCAATGCTATACAATTAAGCGATCCTGCTCCATTATCAGACTTAATCCTGTTGGCCCTCAAAGAGGAGGACTTGGATCAAGGCAATGAAGATGATGATTTCAAGAAGAAGATTGCTGAAGTAATCTTTTTCTTTGGTTAATGATATTCTTAACTCCATAGCCTAGAAAAATGAGATTTTGGTAATTTACTTGCTTTCATCTAAATTAAGTCGGGACAATGAGATGCCCAGCAGTTAATGTGAGAAACTCTGAGAAATATACGTATCTGATGTACATTTTAAAGAACAAAATAGTAAAAAGTTAGTTATTAAATAAGTTTTTTTTTTTTTTTGGAAAATAGGATAGAGAAAGAATATGTAATACATGCGTTTTCAACTTTGTCAATTTTTCTCTAAAGAAAATGCACATAAAGAATATGTTTTCAGTAACCATAAAGAAAGGTGCATACTTTGCATGTGTTTTCTTTATTTACGAAGAATTATGTTGAAAATGCTGGGAAAAACATGTTTTCAAGAGATGATTATGCTTGATGAAAAAAAAGAGATATGATTATGCTAAAAGCTTTCTCCAAATCAATTCATTGAAATAATGAATATAAGTTGCAAATAACTAGAGATAGTTTGATAAACTGCCTATACTTCTGCTTAAAATGTCTATAGATCGAATCCTGAAGAAGTGCCAATTCTTTTTTTCTTTTAATATTATTATTTTTATGCAAAAAAGAAGTTGGAGATGGAAAAGAGTAACGTTTGATCCATGGACATTCAATAAAAGTATAAACAACTTACCACTCTGCTGTCTCTAATTATTTATAATAGTATGTGCACTACTGTTACAAATAATTTTTAAGATATTTCTCCTTTTATTGTATATCTCCTGAAGACACACCTGTGTTCTGTGTATTCAACATAATTCTTGTAAACAAAAGAAAATGCATACAAAGTGCGTGCCTTCTTTTCGGATGAGTATTGGCTGTCCTCATAATGCTAACCCATGGTGTTTCCACCAATCATGAGTTAACACTTAAGCATATACATAAATTGGAACATTTATATATTAGTTTAGCTTTAAGTGTTTGGTTATGAATATGGGACAGCATTGTGGGGACAACAAATACCCATTACTTTTATGGTTATTGAAAACACATTTTTCATATCTATTTTCTTTCGAAAATTGACAAAATGAAAATTCATGTGTTATTTGTATTTTCCTTGCCCTATAATGAAACACTTTCCAGTAACTATTTTTTAGTATATTATTTTAAGATATACAGTAGATCTGTACATTTCTCAGGAAACTCCTTAGACAAATCAGCATTTAAATTGTATGGCCATGTATGCCACCTTAATATCCTTTTGTTTACTGATACTTAAATTGACTATGTATGTTTCTAGTGTGCTCTTTGATGTACATTGCTTATTTATATTTTGGAATGAAATATATCTCATCTTACCCAAAAAAAAAATCAGGTTCTAAGCTAAGACCTAACCCATGTCATTTTGTGGTCTACTTAGCTGGATTTGACTGGATTGGAGGTTTTGTAGGATGGTTTGTGTGCACTGGGTAAATAATTCAATGATAGCCATGCCCCTTTTGTTAACAAAATTGTTGGGACAGCAGGGAAATGTTAGTTTTGAAAGGACTGCATTGGCAGCATGGAATTATTTTCCATGTACAGTATCAATATGTTCATGTATCCCACCTAACAAGTACATCACTATTTAATTTACTGGCTTATGGAGGAGGTTGAATGAACAAAATCCTCTGCCAAAGCTGTGTGCAAGTGTGTGCTTTTTTGTGGTTTAATGTTCTTTCTTTTCCTCCCTTTCAGTTGAACACAGAGCTGCTCAAGAAAAAAGCTGAAATGCTGGAAGAATATTTTGGCATTCACATCGACACAAATGGGAATTTGTGCAGGATTCCGGTCATTCTTGATCAGTATATACCTGATATGGATCGAGTTCCTGAGTTCATCCTTTGTATTGGAAATGATGTAAGTTTTATATTTGCATGAGTATTTGGATGAGCTGCTGGTGCTTTTATTTTTTTCCAAGCACAATCATCATTCTGCATTCTTTGCTTTTATCTGCTCTTTTGGATGGATACAACTTTCCCTCTTCTTTGTGCAAATTTATGGATGTCTTGTGCTTTTTCTAATGAATGATATATAAGATTACTTAATGCGGTGCTACAATTTGATACATCCTAAAAGTATTATCTGTATGTATTTTATTTTGGGGAAATTCTAGGTATCAAATTAACCTAAAGGAGGGTGAGACTTCGGTTTTTAGTTTTTATTTTATTTTATTTTCCTCCTTATATTGAGGAAGTCATAATTATAATTTTGAGTCATGAAGTGGGAATTTTGACTATAATATTCCTAGGATCCCTATAGGAGCCATGGAAGGGGATCATTTTAGGACTTAGCATTGACAAATATGTAAATCTGCCAGATAGAGGATATGTTCTCTATGTAAAGGAGGGAAATTATGCATCTCTTACTAATAGAATTAGCTGTCATGGTTTTTGTATCCAAAAGCCGCTATCATAGTTCCTCTAAACTTGGTCCCTATGAAGAAAAGCTTTCTCAACAGTTTCTAACTTAGCTGTCCATGCACAATATGCTAAAAGATGTTGGGGAGGCTATCCATATGCAATTTCAGACAGGGTTATCTTGAGTGAAGTGTGGTACTCATAACAGAAGTTAGCCAAGAGATCCATTCTACTTGGCTTGTCACTAGTGAAATGCCTCAGATACATTATGTTTGACTACCTCGGTTTGGCCATCACTTTGGGGATAACAAGTTGAGGAGAAAACTGTTTGTGTTTAATGCAATTTAAACAATTCTTTCTCAAATGCACTTGTGCATGTAACATCCCTATCACTTACTATTGTTTTTTGATGTCCATGTAATTTGAAGACATTGTCGTAGAACAGTCTGGCCATTGTTCCTACCTTATATGAATGGCTTATTGATACAAAATGGGCATATTTTGAGAAGTTATCAACAACTACTAGCAAGACTGGTTGATGGGAATCACAAGACATAGGACCAATCACCCATTCAAGAGCACATGCCATTTCAAGTTTAACTTATAAATTGTTTGATGAATCTAACTTGTGTTTATTTGAAGAATATCGAGACTCATTTCTTACACACTTTAGAGGATTAGATGTTTAAGTGTGCTAAGTTTGAAGATTGAAGGCAATGGAGTTGAGGCATGAGTTGGTTGGGGAGAGCTGCTATCAACTAGTGAAGACTTGAAATTTCAGTTATTGTGGACAGCAACCTTATACAATCTGAATGGTAAACCAAAATGAAGTCATTCTAGGGGCCAACATTGGGATGGTGGCAGAAGGCCGTCTGGATTGTTGTCAATAGCATTCTGACCACAGAATTCTTGTGGCTTCCATTCGGACAGTAGAGAAAGTAGCATCGAGATGGTAGGCTGGTAACCAATTGGTAGAGTAGGGAGCATTGGAACTGTGAGGGCTACAAAGTGCTAGTTGCTACCATCCTTACATTAGCATTGGTCTTATCTGGGCAGTAACCTATTTATCTGCAAATTTCAGTTTTGCGTTTTAATGTATTCTCTTGGACCAGTTTGCCCCTATCTTGAACTACGATATATTTGGGGCTTGTTTTTCATTGATATTCAGAATATTACAACTCTTTAACCTATATTATGCCTCAATTATGTTCTTATTAATCCTTGGATTGTGGCTAATGCAGAATTAGTTGCATTCATGAGTAATTGGATTTAGCTAAATCCTAGGCTTGTTCTTCTTGCTTCAAAAGTCATATGTTTGAATCCTGATGACAAAAGAATAGTAATATCCATTTGAATATTGGTTGCAATTAACAGTGGTTTCTACATGGTTGTATCACCGACCCATCTACAAAATCCATAGAAATCTGGGGCATTGTAACAAACCAGCATTTTGTAGATGTATGAGGTGTTACGCTTTGCTATGTTGACAAACAAAACATGTGTGCTCAAATTCCTTCACTTCTTGTTTAAGCCCCTCCAATAAAAATCTCTAAAATCTGACCCTAAGTCTAAGTAAATAGGCATGAAGAGCCTCAACAATGATTGAGCAAAAGTCTGACAGTAAGTCTAAGTAAACCCAACTATGGAATCAGATGAGCCCTTCCTTTACATATGATTCCTATTCTATTTTGCCCTTTTCCATGCTTTTGGCTACTAGTTGTACTGTGGGTGAGCTGCATATTTCTTCTTTCATTAAGTCAAAAAGATGTAGTGCTCCAGATAACACAAACCTAACCTTCATTCTCGCCATGTCTTGAAAGTGTATCAGCAACTTTGTTTTCATGACCAGCTCAATATTCAATCTCAAAGGTGATGGCGATGAGTTTGCTAACCCAATGTTGATATGGGCAGGTCTTCACTCTTTGCTACAAAAATTTGAGGCTATAACAATCTGTTTTCAAATTTCCTTCCCTCTAGATAAGCGCACCAATGTCACACCAATGTCAACTACCTTTGCCAACCCAATAAGCTCCTTTTCAATGTTGGTGTGCATAAGGCTTGCTGAAAAATGAGACTGGCCAGCCTTGCTGTTGTAGAACAGCCTCTATCCCTGAGTCTAATGCATTACACTCAACTACAAATACTTTAAGTGAAACTAGGTAGCATTAACTGTGCCTAGTTCATGGCTGTCCTTAGTTCCTCTAGTGCCTTTTTTGAAGCTTCAATTCATTGAAATCCATTCTTGTGTAGCATTTGTGTTAGAGGCTCAACACTTGTCCATTATCTTTCACAAACTTTCTATAGTATCCCATCAATCCGTGGAAGCTCCTTAGTGTAGGTATAGAATTTGGTTTTGGCCACTTGAGTATGGCTTCTTTTTTTGTTGGGTTTACCTTTAACCCCAATTTTTTTATTTTATGATCTCATTCGAAATCATATAAGGACAATTCCTATTTAATATAGCTATTTGTGTAAGTATTTTATGATTAAGAAGCAACTATTTCTTGTGTAGATTGTTTATAAACATACTATAAGACATCCCATTTTCACGAATTATTGCACTTATCCAAACTATCCACAAATGATGGAAATATCTTGCATGATCGAATGACCCCAACAGGCAACTTGAGTTGTGTGGATGCACATTTTTGCTGCTTAAGGAAGCGTTTTATGAGGAAGTGAGAAGACTTTGCACAAGTGCTGCAAAAGCTCAACCCAAATCTTATTGTAAATTAATACGTCATCAAATAATATTAACACAAGCTTTCCAAAACTCCCTTAAATACTTTGTTCATTCTTGTTTAGAAGGTAGATGGGGCGTTTATGAGTCCAAATGGCATAACGAGGAATTGGAGATGCCCATGGAGAGTATGCATAACCATCTTATCTATTTTCACTTCATTCATGCCCATTTAATGATTCCTTAAGCAAAGATCCAACTTAGAGAAGTATTAAGCCCCATGCAAATTCAACTTTTTAGATAATTACATGATTAGGAAATTTTTCTTTCATAATCTTTTCATTTAGGGTGCAATAATCAACAAAAAATCTCTAGATTTGATCTAATTTTCAGACCAACAATACTAGTGAAGAGAAAGGAGATTGGCTAGGTCAATTGCCCTTAGTGGGCATTGCTTTTCAATTTCTTCTTTTCTATGATGGGTATATATATATAGGGCTTGGCCACAACATGTTGAGTATTGGGTTGGAGTCTGATTTTGTGGTTGCACTATTTGTTGTGGTGGAATTCCTTGAGGTTTTTCAAACCACTCCTCAAACTCAATCAACAAAACTTTCAAATACGTATATCTTTTGGCTTCATCAATTGCTAAAGCTATAGAGGAGTTTGAATTGGATTAGTGATACCCTTCAACACAACTGCTCCTCCTCATTTGAATTTTGATTCATGTGGTCACAAAATCCTAAGCTATATGACCTAGTGATCTTAACCAATTAACTTCAAGCACCACTCTTGCTCCATAGAAATTCATTGTGTACAATTTTTCCCTAAGGTCTCTTGTCAGTGGGGTCAACTTAACACTTTTGCAAATTCCCCTACTCATTACATTTTCCCCTTTCGCTACCATCACTCTTAACCGCTCGTTAGGCTTGACTATGAAATTTAGCTTCAATACAATAATTCCATCCACAAAACCGGCATCTTTCTAGAATCCACCAATGCTAAAACTTATTACCCTTTGATGTGCTTACTAATCTCATTGCTTGCGGTCTACTCAAGTCCACTATGCCCTATAATGAGATTTTGACTTCTCCTTCAAGCTCTCCTATCTTAATCAATTCCACTTCGACCCTTGATTTAGCTTGCTTTGCAGTAAACTCAAGCCCAAACAATTTCTTACATCAATAGCCAATGGAAAAGGCTCATCACAGTTAAATTAGAGCCTCTTTGCACTCCTATTCTCCATCTATGGTTTGCTTAACCTTTATATAAAGCACTCTTGCTGTTGTAGGTCTGGAGTTGCTCATTTATCTTGAACTCAAGGGTTCATCCTTCATCATCATTCCTTGTCATTCAAACAGAGGAGCTGGACTTAGAGCTTAAGTCAAGTCCTTAGGTTGATACAATTCTAATTCGGCTACTATATAGTCTTTAAGCCCACTTATGAAAATTGCCACCTTTTACTCCAAGGTTGCCGTAAGAGTATAAGCTGCCAATTGTCAAATTCTCTTTGGTAAACCTCCATATTTACAACATGCTTTGATTTTGATAGTTCCTTATTTTGATGCTTCACAAAGGGACCAAAAATACAAATTGCCAGGGGTCTTGAACTCCTACCACTTACTCTAGGCTAGTTACTTCTTTTTTTTAAATTCCCCCAATCTAGCCTAGTTATGTTTGAGCTTCAAGAACAAAGCACCCCCTTCCATATGAACAGCTGCTATCTTTACTATCTCTCCATAGGGAATTCTCTAGTGGTTGAAAAGATGCTCGCATCGACTGAGCCACCCCAATGGACCAATTGATTCATTGTACTTATGGAAATCCAATTTCTCCATTTTTGGAACTATAACTCCTTTGTCGTGGCCTCCTTCATATGTTGTCCACCTGTTTGTCCTGCCACCACCTTCACTTGTGTCTTTCTGTTCTTTCTCATTGTCATGTCCCACATACACCTCATTCTTGGAACTGGCAAGCTGTTGCAACAGCTGTTGTTGTCATGTCTTGAGCTGTTCTTGATTCTTCTTTATACATAGACACAAATGCATTGAACTACTGTTGAAGTTACTTGAGATCCTCCATGTTGCCTAACTGTTGTAGCAATTTGTTACAGGGTTGGGGAAGGGTTCTAGCACTTGGTCTATTATTGAAGTATCTACTTCTAGTGTAAGTTTGGATGATGCCCTTCCATGTTTTTGTATGTTGAATGAGTACTATGGGCTTGTTTGAGGAGAGCCCAGTGATCTCATGTTGGACTATAATTGAGATTAATTCGGATTGAGTTTCATTGCTGTAGCCAAGTTCTTTTAAAACTATACATGAGCAGTTGCATAACTGCTAGACCCAATTTATATGGTACCAGTGTAGATACTGGTATAGAGTCGTGTATGTTTTGGTGTGTAGGGACTGTGTCTTCAGTTTCTACGTGCTGTTCAGTAGGTGGTGTGATGTGTAAACAGTGTGTAAACAATAGGTAGTGCGGTGTGTAAGTCTCTAAAAGCTTCTGTAATTAGTTTGTCAATTGATACTATAATAAGAAGATATTAGTTAGTAAAGAGTTCAGCAGATTTTTTGTTAGAATCAAGTTGGTTAGAAGGTGTGTGCTGGTGCTCATATGTAAGCTTTTGCTCATGGTCTCTCTTCTAAGAGTAAATTAGGGTTTTTGATCCAATTTCCTCCATTAAAATCAATAAAATTCATCCGTTTTCTCCGTTCATCTAATCGTGCTTCTTATTAATTGGTCTGACCTGCAGGATACATGCCAGACACCGGCTGGAGATTGCTCAGTTCCTCAAACTCAGTTCATTCTCATTCTTTCCACCCCCTCCCTTCCCCCTTTCTTTTTGGGAACCTTTCCTCATCTTCTTTCAATTAGGATTGCTCCTGGTCCATTCGACCTGTTCTCCTAATCATGATGCATATGGAGAGGCATGTGGAGGAACTTGAGAAAAATGTGACAGAAGTTCGTGGAGACATATGATATTCAACAGCATTTAGCCTTTTTGGACTGCAATCATCAAGCAGGGGCTGCGAATGCATCCATTATTCAAGCTAATATGACAAAAAGGAAAAAATATTGGAAGATCTTTGGATTGCAAGTCAGAATAATGCTAGTGCTCATGTTCACGACAGATCCTCATCCTCCGTTTCAAATTCACATGGAAAACAACAGATCAGTGATATGAATCCTGCAATCGATGCCAGTATGCCACTTGACAGGAAAAGTCAAGGTGTCAATGGTCATCATGTGGTTCCTCAGCTTGTTTGATGATTGATGGGCAAAGGAGACAGACTCAATGTTGCCGAGGATTACTGGCTCAATGCAGCTTGAATCAATCCCTTTATTTGATGGAAAAGAACCTTTTTATTGGGTCTTCATGGCTGAGCAGTTCTTTGCTGCACAAAGGACTCCTGAAGTTCGAAAGGTGGAAATAGCTGCTATGTGTGTGCATGTTCAGTCGATTCATTCGTTGCAGCTGCTTAGGCATCAAGCGCTGAATTTGAGTTGGCCAATGTTGAAAGAGGAAATATTAAAACGCTTTGGTGGATTTTTGACAGCCAATCCATTCAAGAGTCTTTCTCAACTCCACCAAAGTTCCACTGTTGAACAATACATTGTGGATTTTGACTTTTTGGTGTTGTTGGTTCCTTCTATGTCAGAATTGCAGCTGCTAGGATATTTCTTAGGTGAATTACGTGACGAAATGCAAATCCGTTGGATACTCTCTCCTACTACCCTAGACATGACTGAGTTTACTTATGGCATTTTTCTTGCTTTGCCAGACCAAGGAGGATTCCACAGCCTGAAGTGTGACTCTTCAACGGTTCATTTTGTCTCTCTCTCTCATCATACCATTACAGAGTCAGTGCAAGTTCACTTTTCTTCCAATTACTCTACTGTTGCAAGTTACCAACCCAAGCAGGGTATTCAAGGACAGCAACAACAGGTTTTGAAGGGTGACACTTCCGTTAGTGCTTTTTCTTCTGCAGGGGATCTCCATGGACAGCAACGAGAAGGATAGTGAAATTTGCATGGACGGCAACAAATGTCCAATGCAGAGTTTCAAGAGAAGGTGGCTAAGGGCCTCTTTTCAAGTGTAGTTAGCCATTTTCAGCTAATCACAAATGTCCGACCAAATCCCTTAGTGTTGTGTTAGAGGAAAACCAAGATGGTTCGGGGTGTGTTTGGGAATGGGACGAGGAGACTACCATTATGCCACATGCTATGCAATTTGACAGCAGGGGGTTCAGCTAATTAATCTATTTTTGGATTTTAAATCTGTCGACAAGGATTTTTTTTCAAAGGGGAGGGAATCGATATGATACCAGTGTGGAGTCGTGTATGTTATGGTGTGCTGGGTTGTGTCTTTAGTTTGTACGTGCTTTATATGAGGATCTGTGTGTGTTCTGGCTGTGTAACTTGTTCAATAGGTGGTGTAAACAATAGGTGGTGTGGTGTGCAAGTGTCTAGAAGCTTCTTTAGCTAATTTGTTAGTCAATATTATAAATAGAGGTTATTAGTTAGTAAAGAGGTCAGCAGATATTTTGTTAGAATCAAGTTGGTTAGGAGGTATGAGCTAGTGCTCATGTGTGAGCTTTTGCTCATGGTCTCTCTCCCAAGAGAGAATTAGGGTTTGAAACCCAATTTCCTGCATTAAAATCAATAAAATTCATCTTTTCTCTTCATTCCTCTACTCGTGGTTCTTGTCACCAATCTCTCTCCTACATTTCACACCCACAACTCCACAATAACAGCTACATATCCTACACATGATCTACCCCCGTGTAGCTGTTGACTATACCTGGACATTTGACGTCAAACACTAAGCAACAGCAACATACATACACGGCAAAAACATAAACATAACTAAGATAAAACATTACACACGTCTTTGTTGCTCTATGACTCCTTTTAAGTTCCAGAGATATATATATATATGGTAAAAAGACCACTCTTGTATGATTTGTTGATTTGAATTGCTGCTGGAATTGTCTTTAGGTTGATTGGGAGGATGAAAAGAATTGCTTTCAAACTATTTCGGCCGCACTAGGAAATTTTTATGCTATGCATCCTCCTTTGCTGCCAGATCCATCGAGCGGTGATTTGCAATTCTACAAAATGAAGAAGGATGTCGACTCAGCCTTTGTAACCAATATATCTAACGATACAGGTGTGTTGTATGCTTGGGAATATATTAGCTGTCATTATGCCTTGCCTATCTGGCCGACGACTAATTATGTAGATTCCAGCCATTCTTTGAGCATTGAATGTTCATTTCACTCTCATAGTCAGTTCTTCCATTTATTTAAATTCTATTAGGGAGATAATTTGGAGGATATATAGTGAATATTAGAACCACCAGAATTCTAAACTTTACTGTACATTTTTGAATATGATAGGTCTTCTTGGCAGTTTCAGCCAAGAATGAAAGAACAACAGGGTGGGATTGACTCTCTTTTCTGGGGTCTGGGCTGCAGAGACTTGGAATTTGAGTTAAATTTCTATTAGCTTTTAAGTAAATTATTGAACCTGATGTTAGCTAGCTGAATGAAAAGTTGATTTTGGAATGGATCCATTGTCTAGTCTGTTTTACCCACTGCTGTTTTACTGGTTGGCTAATCTTTAGATTATTGAACGTGCTAGCTATTTCTTTTTCCTTGAAGTTCATAAACTGTTTGTAACAATAATTGTTATTATAGTTAAGGATGTAATCGACAACCAAACATTGTCATAGTCGAATTAACTTGCTTATATAGAAGTGTGTCAATAGGATATTAGAACTTTCTATTCTCACGAGATATGTATATAGGACTTGTACTATATTGATGTACTATTGCAAAGGTTTTGAGTGTGATTGGTACGGTTAAATAGTTTGCCTTTTTCCTTGCCAAATGGAGAGCAGTAGAGATCTGCTTTCCTATTCATTACACAAGGCTCTTAGAGCAAGTGTATTCGTCTTTATGTAGAGAATGCTGTTGAGATGATGGACAATCTACTTTCAGAGGCACAAACTGCATGGGCTCAGCGAGAATGGTCCATTCAGCATGTCCTGTTTCCTTCCATAAGGATCTTTCTTAAGCCACCAACAACCATGGCTACAGATGGAACATTTGTTCAGGTGGTACTCTTTTTTCAAGGGAAGTGTCTTTGCTCTTTACTGGTATTAGTGGCCTCCCCATGCAGAATTAGAGTTGGCACTGGTTTTGGATCGTCCAACTTTTACATCCTAGTTTTATTTTGCATGTATCTCATTCTTGAGCTGCATCACTTTCTCATTGTTTCCCAGCATACTATATTGGATATGGAATCAAATTTGATTCAATTGATAAGAAGTTGTCATTTACAGGTTGCCTCACTGGAGAAGCTCTATAAGATTTTTGAACGATGCTAGCAACAAAAAAGAGAAAAAGGGGTTTGAAGAAAGAGATTATGGAGGTTCCGTGCTTTGTTTTGATGCTGATGCAGCGACCCGATTAGCCTCTTAGAGCGTAGTGCTTTGTGTGTGTGTGTGTGTGTGTATAGAGAGAGAGAGAGAGAGAGAGAGAGAGAGAGAGCGTAGCTTTAGTCTCCTGTGTCAGTTTTGCTAGTGCGAAGATGCACGGATTGCCAGCTTTTGCATATAGGTATCCATCGAAAGGATGCTTTCTTCTTTCCTGTTAGTACTATACACAACGGCGCTTTGCTTGATTGCTGCATGTAGATTGTCTATCGCCATTGTTTTGCCAGATTTAAGTTTCTACCGAGCCATCCTCAAATTTACCATTCCGATGGAATAATCGACTTCTATCAGGCTCATTTAAAAGTATGGTCTCCCTTAAGCTACGTGGCCTCGCTATAATTGCCATTCAAGCCTTTCTGTTCCTAAGATTGTTGAAACAACAATATCATTGATTATTAGGATAATGTTGAAATCGCTATTTAAATGACGTTAAATGTACTACTATCATCTTTAAAAAGATGACTTGACAAATAATTATTCGTTAAATAGTACAAGTGGAGGAGGGATTAATTGTGACTAAGTGAAAAGTTTGATAGGTATGATATTTAGTAACTTTAAACCTTCATGTGAATTTGAAATAAGTACTCATAATTTTGACGTTACCTTTAGTTACGAGTAAATGGAAATAAAGATTTAGTTTTAGCCCAGGTGTAGAGGATTGCATTAAATGTTGAAGTTGGTTGTAAAATGAATTATGAAATTGCTTAAATACTGTAAATTTGTTATTTTTCTCATTGTTAATATTATAAATTACTTTTGCATTAGATCTTAGGTTTACGTAACTGCAGCTTACAATATTATTTCATTTAGCTTTGTAATTACATTGATAATTATATGAAGTTTGAGATTGTACGGACACCCTGTCAGATTTTTCAATAAAAGAAAATCCAGGAAAAAAAAAAAAGAAAACAGAAGTTAAACAAATGAAAGGAAAAGGCAAAAGAGTAGAATTATTTAATCCTTGTCCTCAATTATAACCCAGAACTCCAAAAACAAGGTGATCATTACTTTTTCGCCAAGCAAGGCATCATTATTAAGGCGATCATTATTTAAGCGACTAGAGAACGTCTATCTAGCAATTGACATATTTGATGTGTTTCAATAAGTAGTGGATAAATTACAATAAAATTTTAATACGTAAAAATATAAATTTATTATCATTAATATATATTAGAAATCATTAAAATTCGTTTTGTATTCATCAAAATAGATGATGTATGATGTATTAATATTATTGAATTTTTTCCTATTAATAGGTATTTGTGCGTGTCTTACTTGCTATCAAGACGATGGGATTATGTTTTTCAACAGGGTAAGTCAAGCCTTAATGCCTGCAATTCCAAACCTTTTTTTTTTTTTTTTTTCCTTTCAATACATGTTTCATCACTATATGTTGCTACACATTGAAAACACTGTTAGCTTATGATTATCGTAAAATAATTAATTTAATAAAATGATGTTATCAAATATATTTAATTAGATAATATAATAAAAACCATTACAAATTACAACGATAGAAAAAGAATAAAAAAATTGCAAGAGTAAATGAGCTTCTTCTCCTTCGATTTTGACTCTGCTGGCTATGGTGATTGTACCACCTCCCCTCTCTACTTTGCCGACAATCACTACATGTCATCATCTCTTCACATCCTGTTCGTGGATGTTTTTACACTGCTTCGCATATGTGGGAATCTATAAAAATAGAAAGAAATTAGTGCAAGTCTCATATTTTGCTATTAAAAGTAAGAGTTAAAAATGGTGGAAAATAACAAAATCTAATAATAATATTTTTACTTTTATGGCATGTTTGCTTCAAACAATTAAAATTTCATTCCTTCCTTATTTTTTATTACGACGTTCTTTTGGTTTTTTATTACAAAATCGTAATTTCGTAAAAATCTTTGTTACTCGAAATCAAGTAATAGGGATTTTTTAATTTAATAATAGAATTACGATTCTTCACCATTACCACCACCACTACCATTATTACTATTATCGTTGCCGCCATCGCTGCCTACCGTAACCACCGTAGCCACTGTCGCCACTGCTATCACTGCTATTGCTGTCACTGCTACAGTTCCTGACACTACCATCTCTATTGCTACTATCATTATTATCGCTGCCGCCGCCGCTGCTGTCACCAATCATCGTAGCCATCGCTATTGCTAACCACAATTGCTACCACCACCGCTGTTGCTACTATCGTCATTACTGCTACCATCGTCATTACTGCTACCATCGTCATTACTGCTACCGTAATCATCGTAGTTACCGCTACTGTTATCACCATTAGTCCCCACTGCCACCATCGATTACCACCACCACCGTTGCCGCCACCACTGCGCCACTGCCACCGCCACTACCTCCAATCGTCACTACTTATTACATTAGGATTAATTGAAAAAGAAAATGGTATAAGGATAATTTAGTTATTAAAGTTATATTACATGTCTATTTTTAAATTCTACATAAAGTAATGAGTACTAAACCCTTAAGAAATTCCAATTCTATTTCCTCTTGTTCTATTTTATGAAGTGAACATGCCATTAAAATTAAAAGGTTTTGTGAGTAAAAATATCATCGATTTCTTATCAGATAGATGAGGGTTCAAATTTCGAGTTTTCTACTTTTAAGGTACAAATTCCAAAAAAATATCGTGAAATGGTGCGTCTTGAAAAAATTTTACGAAACTAGTATAGTAAAAAAACACACAAAATACGCGCCTTCACTATTCATCCTTTTTTTTAACTAAAGGTGCCTTGAAGAGCGCGCCTTCCAAGGTATAAGGAAGGTATAAAGATGGTGTGTGCCTTTAGTATAAAAAAAGGCGCACTCCACGTACGCGCCTTCAGTATGCAAAGAAGGTGCGCACCAATTTATTTATTTATTTTTTCTTTATTTAATTAAGAAAACTATTATATTAAAAAGGTGCACCTTCGATGTTAAATTATTTTTTTAAAATTTTTTTTATTTAACTAGTCAAGCTATTATAGAGATATGTGTCCTTTCGTGCACCTTCAATATCTAGTAGCATATGTCTTCAATGTCACTACTATACACATTTAGTTGATACTCAATACTATTCCTAGCTAAATACTTTGAAAACGACAAGTTAGTTATCAATTTCGCTCCAAAGTTAAATTTATGCTTCACATTACTTCTCGTAAAATGTACTTCCTACTAGAAGTATTAATGGAGCGAGTTGATTTAAATGATTCACTAATTTACTAACTAAACCTGTTAAAAGTAGCTATAGTATAAAGAATAAGTGTATATATATATATACAATAAACAATCAATATTAAGGAAATAGTAATATAATATGAAAAATAACTTATACAAACTATATATATAGTAAGTAATAAATGTTGATAATACATAACAATCAAACTAAGTAATATAAATATAGTGATTTACAACTACTTCTTCCTAGATTTAGTTGATTGTTTTTCGAAATGAGCTAGTAATGATGGCTTACGAGTGGATAGACCCTCGATGGCTGAGGCTCAAATGGCTGTAGAAGAGTATCAGCGAAATCTACATGAGGAACTGGAGTAGGCGGTGATGGTGGTAGTTGAGTGTCAGCCTCCTCTATATATACTGTCTGAGACCATCCTGTATGACATTTATAGGGAGCTGGCGGTGTCGATTGTAGATACACCAACACATGAGCATCAAGAGTCTCAAATGAGGTATGGCTCGAATTGGAGGTATAAGCAAGTGGTGCACTACTACCAATCTTGCTTAAGTTGATAGAATGGCGAGATCCTGATGGCATAGAATCAGCATTGTATCCCCGATTACGTGCCCGTGCTAGTCAACAGCCTCTTGTGCGAACTCTAGGTCTTATATGCGGTGGAGGGGTAAGTACAAGGCTTGGGTCAGCTAGCTGGTTGGGAAATAATATCAAACAGTTGTGCTCTTCGATATGGTAAAGCTCACCATCGATGATATGATGAGTAGCATGGACATCAACTACTAACCTCGCCCGACGTAGAGTATCCGCTTATAGTTAATGAAACAATTCAAGTTATATTTATATAGATTACTTTGCGAAAAGATAAAATAAGACAAATGAAATGAAACCTTACCAAGTATTCCATCACAGCCCCATGATAGGCAATACATCGGCGTGTACGATCCCTATACCGGTCATGGTAAGTTGGATTGACACCCTTTAGTCACTGAATATCGATAAGCCATACATAATGGTTTACCCAAGTCGATATGTATCCCTAATGGGTGATCGACCAATCTATGTTTGTTTTAACTCTAAGGTTGATATGATGTAGCTCGTCACTCGTATGAACGTCAATTGGTATCATTTGGAACCCTCCAAACTACTGTACAACATGGTCAGGGAAATAGAATTCCATAATGTGGAAACATATCAGCAAAACCTTGACCACCCAGACAGCTCGACTAGCCCTGCAAAACAGCAGTAAGAGATCAATAAGATCATTCAGGTACGACTCCCACACGACCTACAATGCATTTGGAAAGAAAGTGTATTAGTAATCCTTAATTTTTCAATAAAGATCAACAACAGAAACAAAATTGAAGAAGTATATACCTATCTACTTGTTTGTAAATCAAATGCCATCTGGTACGCATCCACAACATGTGTAGCATGATGTGTAGTGTCTCGTGATATAACCCACCTAGTAACTAGCGATAGGCCCTCCAGTATAGTAAAGTCAAACTTGGTTTGTGGTGCAATGTTGGGGAAATGATCCCATGTCCATATCTACAGTAGTATGGTGGTGTCTTCAATCTCCTATGCTCTTGATCGTGCTACCCCACATAGCTGGTGATATAGCCAAGCTAAATAAGTTAATCCCTAACTGAACGTCACTGCATATGGGAAATACTCCAAGATAGGTAAGAACATCATATGAACAAGAGATGAAGATTTATTTGCAAATAAAAATCAACCAAACAATTGCAAAATGTATGCACGAGTGTATCGATGAATAGTCTCCTCATCTACACCTAGAGGAAGAACGCTAAATCTATCTTATAACCAATGCAAACTAACGCATCCTCCTTTGCTAGTACTATTGGTGGGGCAATTTCCTAGTAATCCCCTAGCTATCTGAGGCCATACTGATTACGTAGGCTCAGTCACTGCAGCTTTATCCATACGGAGGCCGAATAGAATCTTCATATCCTGTAACATGATTGTCATCTCCCCTTGCCATATGAAAGGTATGGGTCTCGGGTCTCCACCTCTTGACTAACGCTATGATGAGGTGATGATCGATCTGTATGAATGGTAACCATGTAACCCCTAAGAAACCAGCATCAACAAGGTAGGTCATGAAGCAATCATCCAATGGTATCTGGGATGTGCCCTTCTACAAGTTAGACTCCACTTGACGAACTATAATGTGCTTGCCTTCCTGTAATATTAGATTCAATTTCAATACAACACTATAAAATTACTTAACTTTACAGATTAATAGATAATTTAATATTAAAACATACCCGACGATCTCATACGTCTTGCGATCGATGTCATCCCTATCTATGCAGTACCGATGGGTCACTCGATCTTGGATCCATCTAACTTACAAAACAATAAAAAAGTATGTTGTGTTGTTGACTTATAAAAGCATAACATTATAGGATATGTAATTTAATGTAAGAAAACAACACTGTTTCTATTAAGTTGAAGATACCTTCTCATATTGTGTCTTTCCATTCTACACACGCTACACTTGCTCTTATCAGCAGACTCCCTTAAGTCCATCTCCATATGAAATCTCTTCTTCCTTGGTTCTCGTTGGGTATGAGGAACAGGTAATCGAGGCGGAGTTAATTTAACTCATCACCTATTGGTATAAATTATCTAGCGTAAACATCCAACTGATGGGACTACGTATACCATACGCTAGTGTACTGACCAATAGTAACTCAAATAGAATTAAGTGCTCTTATCGCATGTGAGCACAAGATTCTATAGATTTCCCATTTTCTACATGAATACATCATTCTATTGGTGTCTACAATATATGTTCGTCCGCCTCATTTCATTACTCCATTTGCTTCGTGTCTCTAGCTTGTCTTTACCTCCCATATCCCATTGTCACAGTTGTATTGCCTGATAGAATGTACTGGAGCTTGCTTAGCCCACGTTTTTAGCTTTTTTGCAACATACTTCATATTCACTTGCCTCACGTCCATTCCTTCCCTCTCTTGTTTGACTCTTCTTTCCCAATAAGCAAAACCGTTATAGAAAATTTTCTTTATGAGCAAAGTTAGAGATAATCCTCTACAACTTTTCAAAACGACATTGTAGCTCTAAACAATGTTGGATATCATATATTTGAACTAATAAAAACCGTCATAAGACAACATCCATTTGCTCTTATCAAACGATGAAAACCATTATGGGGCATCCTCCTTAACTTGCACCATCTGATTAATTAAGTATTTAAATTTCCTAGGCTGTATCTGCATGGCAGCAATAGTAGTAAGCTTTTTACACAATTGGTTCTTATGTGTCTTGTTGAAATTGTTGGCAACATGCCATATGCACTATCTCCAAATTGCAAATGGTTCCTTCAAGCCAACTTCTGTTTTATCGAGCACATTCTCAATGCCTAAGTGCCTGTTTGTAATTAGGCAAATTGTTTCCTCTCGACCATTCACAACGAATTGCTTCAATCTTTTGAAAAACCAACCTCAAGTCTCTACGGACTCCTTGTCAATAAGTGCAAACGCTAAAGGGACAATATAATTATTTATATCCATAGAACAAGCGATCAATAGTATATAACCATACTTCCCATATAGAAATGTGCCATTAATACAAACCATTGGTTGACAATACCTAAATGCGTGTACGCACGGACTAAATGTCTAGAAACCCACTTTATTATCGAAACACTAGGCTCAGGGGATCCCCTCCATCCCCACACCACCTTAGTTTCAAGATTTGATGTCTTGATTGTGTTTAACAAAGTAGGAAGCTCGTTGAATGTGTAAACCTTGTAGATTTAGCTATTTAAGAGTAGAAGTAGATCCTAATACTATAGATGACTTGAAGAGTCATCAAAGCTGAGCAAAATAAAAATTTAATAAATCATAAATCTAAATATATTATAAGTTGTAAAAACCTTAGAAATTAATCAAAACCCTAAATCGCATATTAAAACCTTAAAAACTAACTTATGCATCATTAATCAAAATTGAACCCGAAATTGCTCGAAACCCTAAAATCATAAACATAAACCTATAAAATAGTTAAATATTATACAATAACGATAAAATTATAGTTGAATGTAATTTTCGACTAAATCGCCTATTTGCACGAAATTTTAACAAAATCGCCACAATAACTTGTAAAAATTATAATTATAACATGTACCAATTAAATTGATAAAATTTCACAAAAATTTGAAAATCAATTTACGAGGAGAATCATTATAATTTATATGATTCGAAAAATTACATATATTTGTTACTAATTTTCATTTTCCTTCTCTTCTATTTCCAATTTATCTCTTTCCCTTTTTCCATTTCCATTTCAATACTCACGTCCTGCACAAAATATGATAAAAATTAGCACAATAAAAACACTAACCAGTAGCCCACGTGATGGATTAAAGTGCTAAGTGTTAACTAATTAAACACACAATAATGTTGCAATAATTATCCAAGATTTAGCTTATAATCTAAGTTAATAGACACGTGAAATAAAAGGAAAAGAAAACAAAAAAAAAATCTGGAAACATTCGGCACAAATAAAAATGAGAGGAAAAGAGAAGAAAAAAAAAATCTGGAAGCAACAAAACGTGAAGACTAGAAGAAAAGAAAAAGAAAAGAAGAAGAGGAAGAAGGAAGGAAAGAAGAAGAAAAGAAAAGAAAGAAATTAAAAGAAATAGGTAAGTATTTATTTGTAGATGTATATTATATAGTATATATATGTATAAATATAGTATTTGTATAGTATTTTTGTAAACCCCGCAAATTTAGCTATTTAAGAGTATAAGTGAACCTTAATATTAGAAATGATTTGAAGAGTCATTAAAACCGAGTAAGATAAAAATTTAATAAATCATAAATCTAAATATATTATAAGTAGTAAAAACCTTAGGAATTGATCGAAACCCTAAACAGCTTATTAAAACCGTAAAACTAGTTTCCGCACCATTACTCAAAATTAAAACCCGAAATTGCTCGAAACCCTTAAATCATAAATATAAACCTATAAAATAGTTATATATTACTCAATAGTAATAAAATTATAGTTGAATGCAATTTTTAACTAAATCGCTTATTCGAACGAAATTGCCACGAAATTACCACAATAACTTGTAAAAATTATAATTGTTATGGGTACCAATTAAATTGATAAAATTTCACAAAAATATGAAAATTAATTTACGAGGAGAATCGTTATAATTTATATGATTCGAAAAATTACATATATTTGTTAATAATTTTCATTTTCCTTATCTTCTATTTTCAATTTATCTCTTTTCTTTCTTCCTTTCCTCAATTCAACTTACGCCCTGCACAAACCAAAACCAAAAATCAGGAAAATGAAATCAAACAAGCCGCCCATGTGAAGAAAAGAAAATTGCTAAGTGTTGAATGGAAAATAAAAGAAAAATAAAAAAATTTTGGATAATTATTTAGTTTAAAGTTTAAGCTAACTCACGTGTATAAAAGGAGAAAAGAACAAAAGGAAAAAAAAATTTGCATAAACCGAAAACAGGAAGCAAACCGTGAGGAGAGAAAAAGAGAAAGAAAGAAGAAAAAGAAAGAAGGAAAAGAAGAAGGAAAAGAAGAAGAAAGAATTAGAAGAAAAAGGTAAATAAATTATTTAGTATAAATGTATGTATATAGTATATACATGTATAAATATAGTATTTGTAAGGTATTTTTATACATATAACATTATTAGTACACGTGTATATGCATAAACACTTAAATTGAATAATATATGCATGTATTAGGTTATGTATGTATACATGTATGAATATAAGTATATTATATGGAAAGAGTGTGTATTATGTATTTTATTAAATAACTATAGTATATATATGTATATATGTATACCGTAAACTATGTATATATATATGTACCCGTGTATAATTATTACATAAGACGTATATATAATATAGAGTATATGCCTTATGGTATACGGCATAATATATGTATAATATATCGTATACATATTTTATAACAA